>JAWHQI010000097.1:2400000-3600000 GCA_033032865.1 Dactylorhiza incarnata | reverse complement strand
ATGACATGTGTTTACATACTTTAAATTTATATGTTTTTAAATTTATTTTTTTTGCGATAGTACACAGGGGTAATCTCTCGCGCGCCCGTAAAAAATGTGCGTTTCTCCCAAAAATGCTATAAGAGTTAAAATCTTTAGTCTTATTTTCTTAAACGACGCTACAAATAAAACGTCGTCGTAGACGCCTCTTTTATAGTGATAATAAATAATAAATAAAATTATTTTTATTGAAAATATATTTCTATTTATACAAAAAATTAAAAGGTGCATTAGACATTTTCATGTTACGATATTTAATAGTCATCTTGGGAATATTGCCCTCAATGTTCCCTTGATTTGAAGAGACATCACTTCCAATACTAAGTACATAATGTATATGATAAAACTTTGTTTTTGTAAGTTAAACAGGCTTAGCTGACTCAAGAGAAAGGGTTAATCAAGACCTAAGGTTAGGAAAAATCTTCTCCTAAGTTGATGAAGAAATGTCTCAGCTAAACCGCTAAGACGAGGAGCCGTCTCAGTGGATCCGCTGAGAAGAAGTTGTCTCTGCTGATAAGTTCGTCAAACGCTGAGAATCAGCGTGTTCGTCGAACGCAGAGTGCGGTTCGTCGAACTCAGAACTCAGTTCGTCGACCGCTGAGACAAGTCCAGAGAAGGAGCCGCTGAGAAGCAGCAAGCATCAGCTGAGACTTGGAGTGTTCGTTGAACTCAGAGAGCAGTTCGTCGAACGCAGGTCTCAGTTCGTCGACCGCTGAGATGAGACAGAAGAAGCTGCTGAGAAGGTTTAAGGGCAAGCCGAGCTGCAGATCGTCGATCTGCTGAGACCAAGCGTGTTCGTCGAACTCATACTGGAGTTCGTCGAACAAAGAGAAAGAGCAGAAGCAAGCGCAGAAGATGGCGAGTTCGTCGAACTCAGTCTGGAGTTCGTCGAACGCAGGCCTTCTTTACAGATAAGTAGGGCGGCGGGACCTGCGACTAGGGAAGTTGCAGAAAAGCTACATGGGACCACCAATGTCTCCCATAATTCTTGGGAGATCAAATTAGAGCCGTTGAAGACAAAAGAAGTATAAAAGAAAGAGTTAGGGTATTTTCTAGCCCCCGGCCGATTGCTTGCAAAATCGATTTTCGCCATTGACGGCTGCTGCTCTCGTCTTTCTTCCTGCTCACTGAAAGAGAAGAAGAATTTGAGAGAAGAAGATAGCTCCTCCTCCAGAAGGGGCAAGGTGAACTTCCTTCCTTCTATTGAAGAGGAAGATCAAGTGGTAGCTGTTATCAACTTCTTCAGCTACAGGAAAGCACAGACTGTGCAAGATCTACAGGAGAGTATTTCTGCTGTAGAATATTTCTTAACCATCTTTTTCTGTAAGGCTTTTTGCCTGAGTTTGTAGGGCATTTGCCTGAGTGTGTAGGGCCTATTTGCCTGAGCTTGTAGGGCAGGTTTGCCTGAGTTTGTAGGAGCTGGTGATAGCTCTGAGTTGTAAGGCTTGTTGCCTGAGGTAGGACCAGGAGGTGGTCTGAGCTGTAGGAGGGTTTTCCTCTGAGTTTGTAGGGCAGCAGTGCCTAAGGTAGGAGTTGGTGATAGATCTGAGTTGTAGGGACTTTTGTCCTGAGGTAGGAGCTGGTGACAGCTCTGAGTTGTAGGGACCTTTGTCCTGAGGTAGGATCATCCTTGATCTGAGAAGTTCTGAGGAACTTGTGTTGTAAACTCTTGGAGCTGAGAATTGGAGGAGTTGGCCCTATCTAACACACTGTTAGAAGGGTAAAGGGGGAAAGTGGACTACCCATAGACACCCTGTCTTGGGGAACCACTATAAACACTTGTGTGTTTTTCTGTGTTGCTTGATTCTCTGATTAGAACATTTTAACATGCCATAATAATCAAGTAAAACTCAAAAGACCTTTTCACCCCCCCTCTAGGTGAATTAGTTAGCATACCTATATTCTTTCAAGTGGTATCAGAGCCAGGTTGGTCAAGAAGGACTTAACAGTCTGACCAGTTCCTAAATAGGTATTGCCAATTCAAAATTAAATGGCCTCCAGTGGAATGAAGAAGGAGTTGGGGTCAATGAAGTTGCCCATATGCTCCAAAGAAAACTTTGGCATATGGAAGCAAAGGGTGAGGCTGTTCATGGAAGCTTCAGACCCAAGGATCTATGTAACAGTCAAAAATGGTCCTTATACCTTTGAGAAGACCTCCACTATTGACCCTACTAGAAAAGTACTCAAGGTATTTTTTGAGCTGACCAATGATGAAATTGCACTGTACACAATGGACAAAAGGGCCCAGAACATAATTGTTAATGCAATTGATGACACTACATTTCAGAACTTGGTACACTACACAACTTCCAAGGAAATGTGGGACACATTGGTTGTATATATGGAGGGAACAGCTAAAGTGAGGGATGATAGAAAGTCACACCTCAATCAGGAGTATGAAGCCTTCAGACAACAGAGCCAGGAGAACATCTCCATGTGCTATGAAAGGTTCTTTAGGATAGTAAATGAACTAAGAACCTATGAAAGGGTGTTCTCTGATTATGAGCTGAATGACAAGTTCCTCAGATCTCTAACTAGAGATTGGGACACTAAAATCTGTGCAATCAGGGAAGGGGCAAGGCTTGGAGAAACTCCTACCCATACACTGTTTGGGAAATTGCTCTCATATGAGATGCAACTGACTGCAAGAAAGGAGGAGGATACTTCCTCCAAGGCTCACACAAAGGAGAGAACTATAGCTCTCAAAGCTGATAGCTCAAGGAAGAGCAAGAGCACGTTGCAGTCACCTCCAAGAAGAAAGGTTGAATCTGAGAAGTCCGAGAGCTGCTCTCCAGACAGCTCTTCTGATGATGAAGAGTTTGCTGCCTTCTCTAGGCAGTTCAAGAAGATGAGGAGGAGGAATCAATTAAAGAGCAAGCCCTCTTCCTCATCTCACTCCAAGAAGGATCACTTCAGATCTGAAAGGCAGCACCCCAAAGGAGACAGGTATGATTCCAAAACTAGTAAACATGCTTCAGCTAACATTGTTTGCTATTGCTGCAGCAAGCCTGGGCATGTCATTGTTGATTGCCCAGTCAAAAGGAAAGAAAAAGGTGAAAAGAAGCCTTATCACAAGAAGGAGAGGAAGGGAGAAAAATCCCTTTTAGCCAAGAAAAGCAAGAGCTGGAGTGAATCTTCATCTTCATCTTCAGATTCAGATGAAGAAGAGACAGCCTACTTAGGGCTGTTTGCTGCTCAGGAGGATAAAGACCATCCTGCTGCTAGGATAGGAATCAGGGCCCCTCTATCACACTCAGATAGTGATACAAAGGAGGATGAAGAGGATAAGGTTCTGCTAGGCCTCATGGCCATCACTGATGAAGAGGACAGTCAGAATAATTCAGAACATGAACAGGTATTAATTCTTGCTATATCCTCTTCTGATTATGAGACTGGTCCAGATTCTGTTGCACCTTCATCAATTGATGAAAGTGACTCTGAATCTAAAGTAGATGTCAATCAATTGATTGACAAATATGATGCCTTAGTTCTTGCTCTGAAAGAGAGCAAGAAGCTTGCCAAGAGGCAAGCTTAGGAGATTGCCTCCCTATAGATGACTGAAAGTGACTGCACTGGACCTACCTCCATGGTGGCCCAGATGAGTAGACAAATAAGTCATCTAAAGGGTATGTCAATTGCTCAATTGAGCACCATTTCCCTGAAGAACAAGGTCATCAAGGACCTTGAGGAGAAGCTGGTGAAAGAGAAGAGCCTGGTGGCTCAATTCTCCAAGCCCAAGTCTGTGCTTCCCATTATTGACACTTGCTTCTCTCAAACCAATAGGAGAGGACTTGGATTCAATAAGATGGAAGTAGGAGAAGGGAGTGGAGCAAAGAGCAAGGAGATGGCTAAGCCTCAAACCACCTTTCAGAAGGTGCTACTTCCCTCCAACAGGTATGACCATGAAAGCATTTATGGTCACTGGAAGAATGGGAGTTCCTATAGGAAGGAACTCCCATAGGTGGCTTTGGGCTAGCCAGTCGAAGATGACCTATCTACCCACAATTGTAACACAGTCGTGCCTCGCTCTTGTATCCTGTGTGCCCTAGATTGGTGACCGCTATAGCCGATTTCACCCCCGGAAGAGTGGTTGCACTAGATTGGAGCATAATCCTGCTCTCCTCCTACATCATGGCTGAGATCGTGTCATCCAGGGAAGGGATTTTTTGTTGAGCAAGAAGTATTGCACACCTCAGCTCAAATGTCAAGTTCAATCCTCTCATAAAATGCATAGTTTGCCTCTTAACATCTCACTCCCTTCTTCTGCACTCGGGGTCTTTGAAATATCCGGCTGGAGAGAAATGATCATAATCTGCCCACAGTCACTCTAGATCTGTGGCATACTCCTGGATCAATCGATCTCCCTACGTTATCATCTCTATCTCTCTATCTCAATCTAAAAAATCTTCATGTTATTGTCAGATCCTATATAGATCCTCTGCAACTTTCCCCAAACATCACTCACTGTCTCAATGCCATCCACTGTGACAGCGATAGATGCGACCATTGAGTTTAGGAGCTAGGTGTGCAGCAGGATATGTGTAATTTTCCACTCGTTGTATCCATCCGATTTCTTCTCTGGCTCCCCCTTCTCACCAGTCAGATAGCCCTCCAGATTCCTCCCAGAGAGTGCCTTCTTCACTCGACTAGACCAGCTTAAGTATGTAGTTGATCCATTGAGTTTCATCTCTACACGGGGGAGTGTACAACCCTTATTATCCGAGGGTGGGGCCCATTCAAAGCCACGCAGGCAAAAGTCAAGGTCAAAAGGTCAACACAGAAGTCGAAGACTCAAGACAGCTCAGCCAGCAGGAGTAGCAGAAGGCTTGGGAGAGTATGGGTAAAACTCGCGCGAGTAGCCCTGCTACTCACCAAAAGGCAGGCGACCATAGGTGATACTCGCCCATTTCCAGCGAGGTCGCCTGGTCGCCGAGCTGGGTGGGGTATAAATAAGACCCCCCCTCCCTTTGGTTTTCCTATAAATAGGACCCTAGGGGTACTTGGATTGGCACCTGAACTTGAGCTTTTGGAACCCGATTTCTAAATTCTCGGACCCGTCATCCTTGGCCGCTACTCTTGATACCCGCCAAGTCGGTGCCTTCCTCGTACCCTGCTCGGCCAATTTTGGTTGTGGAGGGTAAGTCTCTTTCGAGCTTCCAGGTACGTGGTGGGACCTCCCTGCCGCAGCGCCTGGGGTCCTGTAGTTGTTGCTGTTCTAGCTCCTTCGTTGTTGCCAGCCAAGTCATCTCGTTGACTGCTAAGCGAGTAGCCTCCGACTGCATTGATCCAAATTTTGGAGCCTAGGATTTTCCTGGCTTCAACACTTTGGTGCGGTGAGCGTGGATCATAGTCAGAGGAAGAAAAATCTAGTAAGAATGCGAGATGGACGAAGTCGGCGGCCATGAAGGAGTTGTTGGTAACTCGGCATGAGCAAGCGAGTTTGTGACGTGAGCAGACTTTGAAGTCTTTAGACAGCATTTGGAAGACACCATGCGAGCAAGGCTCCTTCCTCGCACGGAGGGCACGAAAACCTCGCCAGATGGTGGTCTCGTTCAGCGAGCAGGAAAGCAGCATGTGGAGGAGGAGCCAAAGCAACCAAGGAGGTCTCAGTTCTATCAGCAGACCTCACAAGGAATTTGCTTCCACGAGGTGGATGAGCAGGCGAGGTTACGTGATACTCGTCCATATAGAGAGTATGAGAGTTGCTCTCCAGGTGGAGGATCGTCGCCAGGCAGGTGAGAGGAGCCCATTCTGTGAGGAGATCTTTGCTACCCCTGTGCCGGAGGGGTTTCAGGAGCCCGTGTTGAGTTATTATTCTGGAAGGGATGATCCTGTCCGACATCTCCAGTGGTTGGAGGATGTAGTCTCCATCCGGACCATGTCAGACTCCTTCATGTGTAGGCTTTTTGCCATCACCTTCCGAGTAAAGGCCAGAGACTGGTTCCACCAGCTGGCAGCAGGTTCCATCTACTGCTTCGAGGATCTGTGTCGAGGAGTAACAATGCGATTCACCACAGCCAATAAGAAGTGTTGGACATCCAGGAGGCAACAACCCTCTTCTATTTGGTGCAAGGAGTAAAGGAGACGTTGGGGCACTACATCGACCGCTTTCAGGAGGAAGTGTTGGACATCCAGGATATGGATGGCTTCACCCTGCAGCTAGCCCTGACGTTTGGCCTGAGATAGGGTCTCTTCAAGCTGGAGATCAGCCCGGATCCTCCCATGTCCTATGAAGAACTCATTGAGAGAGCCAATAAGTTTGTGCAAGGGGAGGCTTCTAACCGCGGCTTCCTGTCCAGGCTCACCAGGCTGAATAAGGAGGAGGAGGAAGAGGAGAAGGCCCTTATGCCTAGGAGGCGGGAGGAGCCCCGAAGGCAGGAAAGGAAGAGGCCGGAAGAGAGGAGGAGAGAAGAGCCCAGGAGGGCAGAGCCAAGGAGGCAAGAAGAGAGGAGGCCCGCAGTGGCCCCGGAGTGTCGGGAAGAGGAGAGGCGCTTTCAGGTCCCCGTTAATAGGCCTCCATGGAGGCCAGCGGGTCAGCCTCGACGTCAAGGTCAGGGAAGGGTGCGTTCCCCTGAGAGAAGAAATTTCAACCAGCATGATAGGCATCAGGGGGGGGGGGGGGGGGGGGGGGGGGGGAGGGAAGAAGCGATGGCTGTCGCCCGCCAGGGCAACAGGTCATCCCGGAGAGTTCAGAGGAGAAGACCGCAGGCAGAGGAGATCCCTCTCTACTGCGAGCTGCATCAGGTGACAGGCCATGGTGCGATGGCTTGCCCTGATTTTTGGGAAGCCCAGAAAAGAGTAGCTGCCGGATATGCAGGAGGAGAGCCGCGGAGGCTAGAAGCCTCTGTCGATCAGCCAGCAGTGCAAGTTGTTGCTCGAAGGAGGAATGAAGATGAATCGACCTGGGAGGTCGAGGAGAGGTTGTCCAAGGTAATGGAGGAGGAGTAGGAGCGGCTGTTGGAGTGATCCACGGGGGAGCAGGGCTGGGAGCTTCCCGCAAGGGCAGCCTCCATCAGATCTACCGAAGGAGCGTCGCCTCGACCTCGCAAGAACCGCCCCCATTGTAGGAGATCACTTTCTCGGAGGAGGACATGCTAGGGAATGAGAATCCCTTCCGTTATGCCCTCGTAATCCAAGCAGCAGTGGAGGACTTCACCGTTGATCGAATTCTGATCGATAACGGTAGCTCCGTGAACGTTGTCTTCAAGAAGACGTTCGATAGGCAGGGCATCAGAGCAGAGATAGTGACGACATTGGATGGTCCCCTCTTTGTCTTCTCAGGAGAGAAGAAGGAGGTGGATGGAGGAGTAGATCTCCTTGTAACACTCGGTGGCACCTCCCTCAAGTGCCGGTTTATCATTGTCGACACCCCGAGCTGCTACAAGGCTATCTTCGGAAGGCCGCTTCTCAATTTATTCAAAGCCATTCCATCTTCCTACCACCAGTGCTTAAAGTACTGTCAAGGGGACGTTCAAGCGAGGATAAGGAGCGATCCAAGAGCCGCTCAGGAGTGCTACCTCAGCGCGGTCAGTACCATCAGCTGGATGTCTGACGTAGAGGAGTTTGAAAGAATGTTGGGAGGCGTGGCCAGGCTGGAAGTAGCCGAGGAGATGGAAGAGATCGAGGTACTCTCCGAGGCAGGAGTTCCTGGATTGCTGAAGATTGAAGGATCACTGAAGATAGCGAGAAGATCGAGATGGCCGCGTGTATGCAAGTGAACGTCGACATCTTTTCCTGGAGTGCTGCTGAGATGATCGATCCTGAGGTTGCCTACCATTGCCTCAATCTAGACCCCTCGGCAAAGCCCGTTCATCGGAAGAAGAGGTCAAGTGCCACGATGTTGGTCGTACCCATCCAGGAAGAAGTATGGAAGCTGCTGGAGGCAGGCTTTGTGTCGGAGATCCAGTACCCAGGCTGGGTCTCGAATGTTGTAATGGTGAAGAAGGTTGGGGGCAGCTGGAGGATGTGTGTAGATTTTTCTTTACTGAATAAAAGCTGTCCGAAGGATTGTTTTTCCTTTCCTCGAATCGACGCGCTGGTTGATTCAGCCGTTGGTTTTTCTGTGATGAGCTTTCTTGATGCATTTTCAGGATATCACCAGATCCGGATGCATCCCCCCGACTACCGCGATGTCTCCTTCATCAACTGTGATGGCTGCTACAGCTACAAGATGATGCCCTTCGGGTTAAAAAATGCATGGGCTACCTACCAGCGGATGATGGACCATGTCTTCAAGGAGCAGAAGGGAAGGAATCTGGAAGTATACGTGAACGACCTCTTGATCAAGAGCATGAGCATCCAGGAGCATGTGGCCGATTTGGTGGATACCTTTGCGACACTCAAGAGATTCAAAATGAGGCTCAATCTGGCAAAGTGCGTGTTCAGGGTAGGAAGGCGAAAGTTTTTGGGGCATCTCCTCACCCCGTAAGGAGCGGAGCCAAACCCTGACAAAGTTAAAGCAATCCTGGAGATGACCTCGCCAAAGACCACGAAGGAAGTGCAAAGGTTGACTGGAAGGCTTGCAGGTCTTAGCCGCTTCCTATCAAAGGCCGGGGAGAAGTGCTCTCCATTCTTCAAAACACTCAAGAAGAATGAAGACTTCGAGTGGTCCGAATAGTGTGAGAAGGCGTTCGAGAAGCTGAAGGAGCAGTTGAACCAGATACCTCTCCTTCAGAGCCCGAAGGAAGGCGAAGACCTACTCATCTACCTAGGGGTAGGAGTGGAAGCAGTGAGTTTCGTGCTAGTCTGAGAAGAAGGGAAGAAGCAGCTACCCGTCTACTATGTTAGCCAGGTGCTAAAGAAGGCGGAGTTAAGATATCCCATCCTCGAGAATCTTGCCTTCGCCTTGGTGGTGTCGGTGCGGAAGCTCCACCCTTATTTCCAAGATCACTCCATCCGGGTCGTGACTAATCACCCCCTCCGAAGTATTCTGGAAGGAGTGGAGCATTCGGAAAGGTTGGCGAAATGGTCGGTACTCAGCAAGTTCGACATTTTCTTCTCGCCCCGGGTGGCGATCAAAGCATAGGCGGTAACAGATTTCTTAGCCGACTTCTCGGTAGAAGCAGAGTTGGGGGAGGAAGCTTCTAATCCAGTTCCTTGGAAGATGTTCGTGGACGGAGCTTCCAACAAGAGCTCTGTGGGAGTAGGTATTGTGCTTGTCAGCCCGCAGGGAACCAGGATCGAGCAAGCCATCGAGATCCTCTTCCCCGTCACGAACAATCAAGCAGAGTATGAGGCCATAGTGGTAGGCTTGCGTCTCGCCAAGGAGTTGGGCATCAAGGATATCCGGGCTTTCACTAATTCGATGGTGGTCGCATCACAGATCCGAGGAGAGTTCGAGGTGCGCGATGCCATCCTACAGAAGTACCTGGCCAAGGTAAAAGGATTGATTGGAGGCTTTCGATCCTTCTTCGTCGAGCATATACCGAGAGAGGAGAACTCGACAACAAATCATCTGGCCAAGTATGGGTCGAGGGCTGGAGGGACTATCACTGAGTTGTTTCGAACGTCTATCAAAGAAGGAGAGATGATGGAGATCGAGCAGCGCCCTTCGTGGATGGATCCATTCGTAGCATTCCTAGCCACCGGCCAGCTCCCCGCGGATGACGGGGACCAGAGAAAGTTTTAGTACAAGGCAGCGTACTACTTACTGCAAGATGGGGAGCTGTATCTTAAGACCATCTCGGGCCGTCTGGCCAGATGCGTCTCGGAAGTCGAAGTACCTCGAGTGTTGGAAGAGATCCACTCGGGAGAGTGCGGAAGTCATTTTGAGACTCACACTTTGGAGCATAGGATCCTAAGGCATGGTTACTTCTGGCCTACTATCCGTAAGGATGCGGAGGTCTTCCCGAAGAAGTGCCAGAAGTGCCAGCTGTTTGCCCCCCTTCAATTGCGGCCGGCCCAGCAACTTCGTTCAATCACCGCCCCATGGTCGTTCGCCAACTGGGGAATGGACCTGATAGGCCATTTTCCCTAAACAAGTGGCCAGAGGAAGTTCGTTCTCGTCATGATCGACTACTTCTCCAAGTGGATCGAGGCCAACGCTCTGGCCAAGACCACCTCTCAAGTCGTGAAGAACTTCATCTGGGGGGAGATCGTCTACAGATTCGGGATCTCCCTCTCGCCATCGTCACCGACAACGGTCCTCAATTTTCTAGCTTGGAGCTAGAAGATTTTTGCCGGCAGCTCGGAACTGATCTTCGGTTCGCTTCAGTGCACCATCCTAGGAGCAATCGGCAAGTGGAGGCCGCCAACAAGCTTATCATCAACCTTTTGAAGAAAAAAGTCGAGAACCTAAGAGGGAATTGGGTGGAGCATCTCCCTTCGGTCTTGTGGGCTTTGAGGAACACCCTAGCTCAGCCACAGGGAAAACATTGTTCAAGCTCTCTCACGGGTCCGAAGCTCTCATCCCCGTAGAGCTTGAAGTTAGAAGTCCTATAGTGGTTGCAGCCAAAGACGGAGACGAGGAATGGCGATTAGAGAATGTGGAAGCTCAGAAGTTATATCTCGACTACATCGAAGAACTTTGAGACCTGGCCTCAGCTAGGCAGGAAGAAATCAAGCGTCGAATGGCGAGATACTTTGACAAGAATGTCCGCCTCAAGCATTTCCAAATAGGTGATCTCGTCCTGGGAGGGTCCTTTCATCATCCACAGGTAGCCCGCGATAGGAGGATATCGCCTGCAGAATCATGAAGGAGAGCTACTAAGGAACACCTGGAACGGCGATGACCTGAAAAGGTTTTACCCCTGAGTGGGAGTGTGTATGTCCCTCTTCTGTAAACTGATTGTTTATAAATAAATTTCTCACCTCCCTGAAATAAGGGATGGCAAGAGGTTCTTTTTATCTATCTTGACAAAATGTTTTTTAAAAAGAAAGGAAGGAAGCAGGTAAAGTTGATCTCTGCGCTAGGTTGGGAAACGGGTTATTCTGACTTGATTCTCGTAAAACATAAAATGGATGATAGGATAGTGCCTCGGTAGTGCATTCTGTTAAGACCAAGCCTCTGTGTTGGGGAAATGATTTCTCTTAACCCCTAGAAATGAGTTAAAGAAGAATTCTAAGAATGAAAAATAAGGCTAAGTAAATATGCGTCGAATAGTATTCAACGCAACGTCGAAATGTAGTCGACGTTTCCTTCAGATTGAGTCGAAGTAACTTTAGGAAGATTTCAACGTATGTGTTGTCGACGCTACTCTGATTTCTAGTCGACGCATCTAATATAGTCGACGCACCTTTGTCGATGCACCTTCCTTATTCTCCCCTCGACGTCCAGACAGGATGTATTCGACGCTTGCGTCGAATAGTAATCGACGCACGTCGATCTTTATGACAGAATTCAAAATCGCCAGATCTCTTTCCTTATCTTATAGATCTGATTTATATGGAATAAATTTATGTCTTATAGCCGTTCTGAATCTTTCTTTTCCTCTATTAGATTCTTGGCTAATTTGATAAAATTCATTATGGACATTATTTGAAATTGGAATGAATACTTTCCTTCTATTGGTATGCTAACTATGGAAATATTTCTATCATTCTAATTCTATGTCTGATAATTAATTTTTCTCCTATGAGTATTATTTGAATGAACAGAGCTATATATATGAAGGAGGTCGACAGAGAAAAACGAAGGAGGGATCCACCATTTTACTCATTGAAAAAGAGGAAAAGCTCCCAAGTGAAAAAGAGAGAATTGAGAAATAGTCCTGCAGCAATATTCAAGCATTCTTCTTCTCCTGCTTCTGAAGTCACTCTGCTGCAAATTCTAATAGCTCCCACATAAGAGGGAAAAGCTACAAATCTTCTTCTCTCTATAGAAGAAAGATTTAATTCACTTCTTGTGCTTCCAATCTTCTTGCTAGAAAGAAGATTCATTCTTGTTCTTATTTCTTTCTTCTTTCTTATTCTTACTTAAACATTGTAAAAGAGTTTTTAGAATCTCTCTTCAAAAAATTCAGTGTACTGGTTCTAAGAGTCTCCTTTTCAAAAGACTCAGTTGGTTCTAAGAGTCTCCTTATCAAAAGACTCAGGGTGGTTCTAAGAGTCTCCTTATCAAAAGACTCAGTGCAAGATAGTGAATTCCTACCAAGGGGGTAGAAGAGTGGACTACCCAAAGTTTGGGGAACCACTATATTTTCTTGTGTTGTGCTGTGATTTCTTTTCTTGCATTTACTTTCTTTATTTGTTTAATTCTTGTTGGTGTGTGGGAAGCTCTAATATGTGATCATACACATATATATATTAACTTTGCACAAAATATTTTTTAATCTCTATTCACCCCCCCTCTAGAGAATTCTAGTGAGGTTAACTGTGCACTTTCAATTGGTATCAGAGCGAGGTTGATCTAAAAAGGATAACTCCTTGATCAAAAAGATCCTACCTTTCATATATATATATTTTGTTTAAATTATTTTTCACATGACACAAATCAAAGATTATGCTTCCACCAGACCACCAATTTGCAACCTTGAAAAGTTTGCACTTTGGAGAACAAGAATTAGAATTTATTTAAACTCTATTGATGATGAATTATTTAATGTTGTCATGACAGGTCCCCCCAAGCCATTCAAAAAGGATTCAAGTGGAAAAGTAACTGAAACACTTACTCCAAAGGTTGAATGGACAGAAGAGGAAAAGAAAGCCCAAGCATATGATGCCAAGGCTATGAATATCCTAGTTTCAACTCTCTCAGATGAAATCTTCCAAAAGATTGCTGTGTGTGAGTCAGCTAAGGAAGTATGGGAAGCTCTCACCAAAATGGTTGAGGGAAGTGCTGATGAGAAAAAGGACTGAAAGGCACTACTCATCTCCCAATATGAAAACTTCCAAAAGAAAGAAAGTGAAAGTGTTGCTGACATGTATTCAAGATTCAGCCTCATAGTCAATGAATTGAGAACACTTGAGAAGGACATATCTCTCACTGAGATAAATGACAAATTGCTGACCTGCTTCCCAAGCTCTTGGGATTCAAGAATCTGGCCAATCAAAGACTCCAGAAGTCAAAAAGAAATCTCAACAGATGTCCTGTTGGGTAAATTAAAATCCTATGAACAACTATTGAAAACAAGGGCTGAGAAAGAAGAGAAAGAAAAGACTCCTCCACTCCCAAAAGAAAAGAGTATTGCTTTGAAGGCTGTTGAAGGTGAACCCTCTACAAGTGATGAGGAGCTGACCAGTCTACTGGCTAGAAGGTTCAAGAAGTGGATCAAAACAGAAGGATCCAGAGGAAGAGACTCAAAAACCAGGTATAATAAAACACCTACCAAAGAGATTATATGCTACTCTTGCAGGAAACCTGGACACATTGCACCTGAATGTCCTAAAGAGATCAACAATAAGAAGGATCTAAAAAGAACAGATCTAAAGAGGAAGAAGAAGAAGAAAGAAAAAGGATTCATTTCTCAATCTTGGAGTGATTCAGAATCTGAAGGAAGTACCTCATCAGATAATGATCAGCAAGAGGTCAAGCAAGAGGAAACCTGTCTGATGGCCACTGAGAAGCTTGATGATACATCTATGGTAAATATACTTGATGATATAGATTTCTCTTCTACTGTTTTCAAACAAAATTTCAAAGAATTCTGTTTAGATCTAATCAAATCTGAAAAAGAAGTAAAAGAATTAAGACTTGAATTAAAAAATCTCAAACAGGTAAATTCACATCATAAAAATTATAAGCTCAATCTAGAACTCTCAGAGGAGGAATTAGACAAAATCTATTCAGAAAATCTAACACTAAGAAAAGAGCTAGCAAAGGCTAAAGTCTTTGAGGACTCTCTGAATGGAAGAGGTCAGAAGCTCAAGAATATTTTTGAGAATCTCATTGATAGATTTAGACAACTAAAGCTGAATACTAATGAAGCGCCTAAATCTCAATCATCCAGCAAACCTGTCTGGAAACATCCCATTCACTTCACTAGGGAGAATCATCTAGCAGGAGTAAGATCACAAGTAAGTCCATAAATAACCACTGTTTTTATTAAACCTAATCCCATTACAGATAAAGGAATCTTAGGAAAGTACCCTCACAAAAAATTTGAACATGCGTCGAATTTTTATCAACGTGCGTCAATTACTATTCGACACCAAAATGCGTCGACTCCTACTCGACGCAACCTCTCTCATGCTTCAACTGAAAGTAAATGCAGAATGAAGAAAGCGTCGACTCCATATCAACGCAACTTTAAACATACGTCGAATCCATATCGACGCAACCAATCAAACAGAAATATCTCTCTTTTCAAAAAGTCTCCTTCCCTTTCCTTTTATTATGAACACCACTTCTGTGACATTACCAAAACAGATTGGTATGATAGACCAATGCCCCAAAAGGAAGAAGGATATTCTGTAAAACCCACTTATTCTTTCATTAAATCTTTTACTGATTGTAGGAAGGGACCCCAGCAGAGCAGGGTCTACACTAATGTTTAAATTTTTTGTGTGCAAATGTATCACATCTCTAGGCTGGTGTGGTACTTAGACAGTGGATGCTCCATGCACATGACAGGATGCAAAAACCTATTAATCAACTTTGAGGACAGGCTTGGACCATCAGTGACCTTTGGTGACTCTAGCTGTGGCCAAACCAGGGGATTTGGAGATTTCAAAGAAGGGAAAGTCACCTTCAAGAATGTGGCAGTAGTCAAAGGACTGAAGCACAATCTGATAAGTATAAGTTAGATATGTGACAATGGTAAGTATGAGGTAAAGTTCACCACTCTATTCTGCCATATTATTGATATCAAGACTGGTGCCACAGTACTAAATGGAATTAGAAAAGGAAAAGTATATGTAGTGGACTTTAGCTCCTCACCCACAGAAGTTTGTTTATTCAACAATATTATAGATAAAAATGAACTATGGCATAGGAGACTAGGTCATCTAAACTACAAAACCATTAGTAAACTAGCAAAGAATTACCTGGTCAGAGGCTTACCAAAGGGTAGGTACTCTAAGGATTCTCCATGCAGACCTTGCCAACTGGGAAAACAGACCAAATCATCTTTCAAACCCATTGGTAAGGATGACTCTCCCACGGCCCTATACTTACTACACATGGATCTCTTTGGTCCCATATCCACTCAGAGCTTAGGTGGAAAATCCTATACCTTGGTCATTGTTGATGATTATTCTAGGTTTAGCTGGGTATTCTTTCTAAGGGTTAAATCTGAAACCCATAAAATTCTCTCAAAATTCATAAGACAGATTCAATCTGAGTTCAACTCTAATGTTTCAATTATAAGAAGTGATCATGGGAATGAATTTGAGAATCAGATGATTTGTAGTTTCTGTGAGGAAGAAGGTATTAAACAAAGCTTCTCAGCACCTAGAACTCCTCAACAAAATGAAGTTGCTGAGAGGAAGAATAGAACCTTAATAGAATCAGGAAGGACCTTGCTTGCAGAATCAGGATTACCAAAAACCTTTTGGGCTGAAGCAGTCAACACTGCAAACTATGTTCTAAATAGAAGCCTCATACACAAAACTAAATCAAAGACTCCATATGAGCTCCTGAAAAATAAAACACCCACTGTTAAAATTTTAAAATTTTTGGATGTGCTTGCTTTATTCTAAATAATGGGAAAGATCATCTTGCCAAATTTGACAAGAAGTCTGATGATGGAATATTTCTAGGATACTCATCATCTAGTAAAGCTTATAGGTGCTACAATAGAAGAACTCTTAAAATTGAAGAATCCATGCACATTGTATTTGATGAAACCAACATGCTGCTTAAGGGGGAGGAGACTCCCACCAGTTCTTTTCCACAGGAAAACAACAGCATAGAAACCCAGTTTGAGCAACTAGCTCTAGAGAACACAGATAATGGAAAGGAAAACCAGTTAGAGGAACCAAGTGAGGAGTCTAAACAAGAAACCTCAGAAAAGAGCATTCAAGACCCATTTCCACAAGAGAACATGGTTCAGGAAGAACAATTGGACACTGATCTCATTGAGAATGAAGAAGAAGAACAACTGACAAATTCAAGCAGAACGGGGATCAATTTGAAGGATCATCCACAATCTCAAGTAATTGGAGATCCCAATACTAGAGTAAGAACAAGACATCAAGTCTCCAATGGGATGATGCTCCAATACTTCTTATCACAAGTTGAACCAAAGAAGTTTGAGGAAGCAAACTGTGATCCTCATTGGATTATGGCCATGCAAGAAGAACTAGGCCAATTTGAGAGAAACAAAGTATGGAATTTAGTGGAAAGACCAAGAAACTACCCAGTGATTGGGTATATAGAAACAAATTAGATTCCACTGGAGTAATTGTCAGGAACAAGGCAAGACTTGTAGCATAAGGATATAGACAAGAAGAAGGAATAGACTACAATCAAACCTTTGCTCCAGTAGCCAGACTGGAAGCAATTAGGCTCTTTCTTGCCTATGCAGCTTTCATGAAGATGAAAGTATATCAGATGGATGTCAAGAGTGCTTTTCTGAATGGTGACCTTCAAGAAGAGGTATATGTGGAGCAACCACCAGGTTTTGTTAATCCCTCCTCTCCTAACTTTGTTTATAAACTCAACAAAGCACTATATGGTCTTAAGCAAGCTCCTAGAGCTTGGTATGAAACTCTCTCTAACTTTCTTTTGGAAAATTCCTTTGAAAGAGGAAAAGTAGACAAGATACTCTTTACTAGAACCCATAAAAACCAACTTCTTCTTGTTCAAATATATGTAGATGATATCATCTTTAGCTCAACTCACTCTAAACTTTGTAAAGGTTTGTTGATCTAATGCAATCTAAATTTGAAATGAGTAGTATGGGTGAACTCTCCTACTTCCTAGGGCTACACGTAAAACAAAGTAGTAAAGGAATCTTTATCTCACAATCAAAGTACACTAAAGAGCTAATCAAAAAGTTTGGTATGGAATCAGCCTCCTCTATGAAAACCCCCATGGCAACAAATGCCATTATAGAAAAGGATGACAAGGGAAAATCAATAGATCAAAAGACATATAGGGCAATCATAGGATCCCTTCTATATCTCACTGCTAGCAGACCTGGCATTATGTTTGCAACTTGCATATGTGCTAGATTTCAGGTTGATCCAAAGGAATCCCATCTCACCTCTGTCAAAAGGATTCTTAGATACCTAAAGGGAACTCCTGAACTAGGTCTATGGTATTCAGCAGAAACCAACTTTGAATTAATAGGTTTCTCAGATGCAGACTATGCTGGATGTAGGGTTGATAGAAAAAGCACATCTGGCACTTGCCAATTCCTAGGTGACAGATTAATCTTATGGTTTAGTAAGAAACAAACTTCAGTCTCAACCTCAACAGCTGAAGCTGAATATATAGCTGCTGGGAGCTGTTGTTCACAAATCTTGTGGATGCAAAATCAGCTTCTTGACTACAAATTGAAAGTCAATAACTCTAAGATTTATTGTGATAGCTCTAGTGCTATATCTATAGCATCTAACCCAGTCCTTCATAGTAGAACCAAACACATAGAGATCAGACATCACTTCCTTAGAGACAATATATAAAAAGGTAAGATAACCTTAGAATATATACCCATAGAAAGTCAAAGAGCAGGCATTTTCACAAAACCCTTGGATGAAACCAAGCACAACTACTTCATAAACACCTTAGGAATGCTTGATGGAAGCTTGTAAACACCATTGTTAGGGAACTCTAAAGAAATCAGACAATCTAAGAAAATTTCTTGAAGATACGTCGAATACATATCGACGCTCCGTCGAGACAAACTCGACGCTGACACCGATTTCCATCAGACAAAGCTACGTCGATCCTTTATCGACGTACCGTCGAATTCATATCGACGCAAGACTATGATCACGTCGATAGAACACCAAGCTGGCCAATCTCCACGGAGCGCCGACTCTATATCGACGCAAACGTCGACATCCATTCGACGTAACGTCGACTTCAGGTTAAAATTAGAATCAAATCCTTACTTCCTCTGATACTAATTGAGCACAGTTAACCTCACTCTGCACTGACGGTCGACATCAGCTCCCCCCTTGCACGTTGGCCGTAGATACTCTCTGACTGCATTTCTCGTCCGACTCGAGAGATTATCATGAAGTAGTCTGGACGCCGAACTCCCAATTCGATGAAGGGATGATCAACTTAACCTACCAGGGGACCCTTGAATAAAGGCGTTGTGTGCCCTCGTGAGCTGAAAGCTCGTAACAAAGTGTTTTGTTTCCGATTATTTCGTCCAATCATTTGAGTTGGTGTGCTTAATCCCCTCTGATTGTTGAGTATATCAGGAAAAAGTTCGCCTCATTAGCATCAACATCGTAGTAGGACGGAGACCTCGGGACGGTGTGTCCCCTCGGACCTCCTCGACTGTCATTCCCTACTTGTCGATCTCCTAATCAGCACTCAGCATCATGGTAGAATGGAGGCCTCAGGATGGTGTGTCCCCTAGGACCTGCCCGACAGCCATTCCCTACCTCCTTCCCTCCTAAAACCCATTATTATTGCAACATCTTGACAACTCTTCACCAGGTACAAGAAAAGGCCTTGAAAGTGTGTGTTTCTCAAGACCCCCCAAGTGTCCTCCACAGCTCGACTCTATCAAGGATTTTGAAAGAGGTGAGCATGCAGGTGTGAGTATACATGTGCGAGTATGCAGGTACGAGCATGGATGAGCGGGCAGCTACGCACGAGTATGGTACGATCGTAGACTACAACGAATATCTTCCAGGGTCGCACTAACCGCAATAGCGAGCACTTAACCTCGCCTCGAGCCTAGGAGCCTAGCGAGCACTCAACCTCGCCTCAAGCCTAAAAGCCTAATCAAACTTGCGAGCCAGAAAGAGAGTGCAGAAGAAAAAGGCGAGCAAAATTTTTTTGTCTTCATCTCATTTACATATGTTGAATTACATCTTCATCAAAAATTCTGTACATGTCCTCGAGCCATCAAAAAAGAGCCCCTGGCGACTATGTGTCATCCTCGCCTCCATCTTCGTCCTCCTCCTTGCCATCAACATCGACACCTTCCTCGTCGTCCTCGTCCTCAGAATCTTCATCCTCAGCATCACTGGAAGACGGTGAAGGGACTCGCCTCGGAGAGGCGGATTCTTCGGCGAGCAACGCTGGGATGATATCCATCACAGTCAGACCCACTGCTTTCGGCTTCAAATGGCCTTCATCTTTCAACTAACTCAAGACAACCTTCTCGGTTGCTCGCGCGATCTCCCGATGGATATGTGACATCTCATCGCCGTGCATCCTGATCTGCTTGCCGACCCTGGAGGGGACCGCCACCGCTATCTGTTGCTCGACAGGGCAAGTTTCCAGCTCGGCGATTTGAACTTGGGCAGCCTACAGAGCTTGGCGAGTGTCTTCCAGCTCCTTCTCTATCTGAGACACCTTCTTCGCCGTTTCCAGCTCGGCTGCCTGCAAAATTGAGAAGGAAAGGTTGGTGGGATAGTTGGCATAACATGCGAGTATTTCAGAAGCGAGAAGAGCAACGCGCGAGTACCTCGTATTCTTTTCACTTGGCGACCAGTTGACCCAAGGAGATAAGCTTCTTGCTCTGCACCTTGATCATCTGCTCGTACTCGAGCAGTCACCTCATCCTCGCATGGCTCAGCTCGGCGGATCGAAGCAAAGAGTGCGAGCTCTGGTGGGCCAGATACTCGGCAGATGCCTCCTGCAGAACCTCGACATCTGCACGGCCATAGAGGGCGAACATTACGTCGAATGCCTCGCCTCTATCTTCCCAATCCTCCGACCATGCGGGGAGGTTGGTGCTAAGAGTCACCTCATGGGCACGCTCCGCCCAGGTCACCAATGGGAGACCATAAGCATCCTCGCCATGGGCGCCCTCGTTGAAAAGCGGATGGCTGTGAGTCTCGCTAGCCTCCGAGGGATTCGCCTTTGCCTCCAGGTCTTTGCGCGCAACCTATTTTTTCTTCTTCGCGGGCTCCGAGGCTCTTACCTTGCCCTTACGCTTCTTAGAGGTCCCGACCTCATCGCCGGCGACCGCTGGCTCATCGTCGATCGACGATAAGACGATTGGGGAGGAACCCCCAACCTCACGCGCCGAGGTCCCCGCGCCCCCTTGAGTGGAAATCGTCGCCTTCATCACTAAAGGGAGGAGCTCACTTAGCAAGGTGCGAACAGCTGCAGAAGACAGGAGAAAAGTGATTAGTCGCCAGCTGAAGACATAGGGGCGAATATAGCCTATACTCGCTCAAATAATTACCTTCACCCGAGAAGACCTCTGCGAGTACATCTACTCGCCTCCTCCAGAAGACCACGTCAAGGCGGCGATTTCGGAAGGGGTCGAGTAGCTTCTCCCTTGTCTCCTCTAGATAAGGGATGACCCCAAAGTCGCCGCTGACAACGACCAACCGCTCGCCCCAGCAGTGGTTTTTGTTCGCCGTGTCGACCAGCGTGCAGACATAGCTACACAGGAATACGATGCCCTCACCTATCTCCATGAAATGGAAGACCCACCTGAAGACGGAGAGATCAAAGGCGATCTTCTGTTTGCGCAGGAAGCAGAGAACCCAATGATCATCGCCACGCCATTTGGGTTGATCTGGGCAGGGACTATCCCGAAGTAGCGCAGAATCTGACAGAATTCTGTCCACAATGGTAGTCGCAGGCCGACTTCGAAGTGGCGGACAGGGAACACCATCTCGGTGGTCAAGAAGGTGTTTAGTCGCTCGCTTTGGCGAGGAAGCCTAGCAACATACCCCAGCGACAAGTACTTCTCGCAGAACTCGTCTAAATCTTTTTGCCGAGTGATCGGCTTCTTGAAAATCATCGCCGCAAAGTTCTTCGCGTGGTTTGCACGCCGAATGGTCGCCTCGTCAGTCATCCTGAAAGAAGAAGAAGAAAGATTGAGTATCGAAAGGGCGAGAAGTGGAGTAATCAAGAGATACTCGCTAGCAATGAAGGAAGATCGCCAAAAACGTAATTAATACCTACCCACCCCCTATTTATAGGAGTCGAGAAGACTTGGCTTGTCGGCTACGCCGTCGCGGATATGAATAAGGGGGTAATGAGTATTAAGGAAAGTTGCCTTATCTGCAGCGTGCGTCAAATCGCCGACCATCAGCGCGCAAGGACCTGCATCAAAATACAAAATAGCTCGCTGAATATACGCGACATTCAACCACTAATCGCGGAAAAAAAGAAGATAGAAAAAATTCAGACATCATCACATCAAACAAACAAGAAATGAAGGGCGAGATTCGAATACTCGCCAAATAATATTACATGAATAAAATTGTTCAGACCACAATTAACTCACCAAAATGACGACAACTCAACAAAGAAGAAAGAGAAGGACTACTGAGGACCCTGAAGATTCGCCTGAGTATCTGGAGGTTGTGGATGTCTCCCAACCCAGCCCATGATGTGTGCACGCTTGAAGTGCTCGAGAGCCAGCGACATCGCATCCTCGCCCTGGCGTAGTTGATCCTCGATCCTCGCCAGCCGTCCAACTGAGCCCATGCTCGCGCGCATCCCAACCAGTTCGTCATGGTGCAACTGTTGGCGATGCTCAATCCTCGCGACCCGGTGCTCCAATTCGCTGACATACTGAAGGCGAGATTCTGCACCAGTCAGCCGAGTATCAAACTCTTCCAACCGGGATACTCACACCTCCAGCTCGGTCAGGCGACGATGAGGCTCACTGATCGCCAAGCGCTCGACCTTCGCCTCCAGCTCCAGGATGGTGCGAGTAGACCTCTCCTGATACTTGCGAGAGGAAAGTCCGGCATCGTCGATCAAGGCTCCCACGAGAGTCTGAGCCCGAGCTGTAAAAGTGAACGGAGCGGAAAAGCATCAGCGGCGAGTACAGAAGAAAGATCGCAACAATTTCTACAAAGCAGCAACCAGTTACCAGGCCGATGAGCTTCATTCCTCGTATCGCGACGAGGACTGCGAGATCACCGACGAGGAGGGCTCCTTCCTCGGTGCGGAGATAGGCTGCGGTGGTCAGCGCGCCACCTGCCCAAAGAAGACCCACCGAGATGTGCCCTGATCGGAGGCACATCTCCCCGGCCGCGACCATCCGATGGTCGCCCTCCCCCTCTTGGGGCGAAGAACCCTGAAGACCCCCAACCCCGCCTCAGCGCAAGGACTCTCCCGGATGGGTTGAGGGAGTGGTGGAAGGTAAAGGGCGATGCTCGCCCGGGACGTCGACAGGGGGCGGTGGCGGAGGTGGTGGCGGAAGCCCACCCATCGGCAGCTGCGAGCTGCTCGCCAGCTCCGGTCGCAGTAAAGGCGGTGGCGGTGGCCGGAGGCGCGCTGCTCGTCGAGGGATCCCTCTGCTCGCACGAAGGCCGCTTCTCCGACAGAGAGCTATGAAGGACCCGCACTGAGCGACTACTGCGAGACCCCTCCCCAGCACCAGGCGAGATCATCGTAGATGATCGTAGAGGAGGTATGGCCAAAGGCTCCTCCATAGTCTCAGTGGTCGGCAGATCTACAGATAGTATAAAGGATGTCATTAATCTCGCCAGCAATGGCAATTGGGCAGCAAAACCAAAAAAGTGGCAAGTATGGAGCTATCACCTCGCGCAGAGGCGACATCTGGTTGAACCTAAATCGGGGCCCCGGTTGTGCTCGCCTCCAGAGCGACATTTAACATAGGAGGATTAGGAGCATGTGAGTCGCCCTCATGAGAGAGACCCAGATCGTCGAGCAATTGCTGACGACGGCCGACTAGAGGATCGACGACATCCTCTGAAGCAGTATTCTTCTTCTTCTTCTTCTTCTTCTTCTTCTTAGCAAGCCGCTTCCTCTTTTTGGAGGCGAGGAAGTCCCCAAGCTCCACGTCTATGCGAGCAGGTGCCCGAAGAGCGGCAGTAAACCCAGTAGGTCGGACATGTCAGCAGCAGCTTCCTCAGCAGCACTGCGCGACATCTTGAGCGAGGTCAAAAAGGTCGTGCTATCAGAGACCCCTCCCCCTCTATATATAGAGCTCAGGCGTCGGCTAGCGAGATGCCGACTAATCTCGATACTCGCCAATACAACAGCTCATTGAATAAAGGTTGGATGTTTTTTCCAAGCAACTACGTTGCTCGCAAAGAGCGGGGATTGTGTACAACCCTTATTCTCCGAGGGTGGGTCCCATTCAAAGCCACGTCGGCAAAAATCAAGGTCAAAAGGTTAACACAGAAGCCAGAAGTCGAAGACTCAAGACAGCTCAGCCAGCAGGAGCAGTATAAGGCCTGGGCGAGTATGGGTAAAACTCATGCGAGTAGCCCTGCTACTTGCCAAAAGGCTGGCGACCATAGGTGATACTCGCCCATTTCCAGGCGAGGTCGCCTCAATGTCGCTTGGTTGCGGAGCTGGGTGTGGTATAAATAAGATCCCCCTCCCTTTGGTTTTCCTATAAATAGGACCCCAGGGGTACTTGGATTGGCACCTGAACTTGAGATTTTGGAACCCGATTTTTGAATTCTCGGACCCGTCATCCTTGGCCGCTACTCTTGATACCCTCCAAGTCGGTGCCTTCCTCGTACCTTGCTCAACCAATTTTGGTTGTGGAGGGGAAGTCTCTTTCAAGCTTCGAGGTATGTGGTGGGACCTCCCTGCCGCAGCGCCTGGGGTCTTGTAGTTATTTCTGTTCTAGCTCCTTGTCATTGCCAGCCAAGTCGTCTCGTTGGACCACGAGGAGAGTAGCCTCTGGCTGCATTGATCTAAATTTTGGAGCCTAGGATTTTCCTGGCTTCAACAGGGAGATCCAGCTTCATTGAAGGCGACGACGAATGAGCTGAGCCCTCACCTTTGGACATCCGCAAGAACTCAAAGAATATTTTTAGGTCAGCCTCCTCCATTTTGGTAACCAATTTCTCCATGAGCAAATGAATTTCTCCAGGAAGTGCGCTCCGAGAAGCCCTCGCACCACCGCAATCCCAATGCGCATTTGGCAGATTCTGTAATGCCCTAGAGCCGACCTACCCTGGCTTTAACAAGAAGGACATCCCAGACTAGCACATTACCATACTGCAACCCAAGCACCCAAATGCCTCTCTGTCTTGTTTCTCAGCAACAACGCATTGTTGAGGCGGGGTCTCGAACCCACCACCCCCTTGATGAGGAACCCTCAACAGTCCTCATCACCAACTGAGATGCATCTCAGTTGGTGATGAGAACTGTTGAAGGTTTCTCTTCTAGGGGTTGCGGGTTCGAGACCCGACCTCAACAATGCGTTGTTGCCGAGAAATAAGTTGGAGAGGCATTGGGGTGCTTGGGCTGCAGCCCGTTAATGTGCTAGTCTGGGATGTTCTTCTGGTTAAAGCCAGGGTAGGTCGGCCCTGGGGTGTTATAGATTCGCATCGCCGCAATCCCATTGCACGTTCCCTCTGTGCGATACAGGAAAGACACATGCGGGAAAAACATACTCCTACTGTCACACAGTGCGTATTAATCCTTATAGTGTGCTCCTACAAATTTTGGATGACACACTCCTTCTCCAAGGACTGTTGGTAGTGTCGCACCATGAGCCGCAACGCGACTTGAGGAGAAGCGAACCCTCAATCTGGATGCTGTGAACAAGCTCGGGGGGGAAGAAGCCGTGGAAGCTTTCATTCTTGTTCGACCGAGCCCTGCAACAGAGCACGTTGAAGTCATGGGTGGGGAAGGAGAAGAACATTGAGAAAGCTCAGATAATGTTCCTCTCCAGGTGCAAAGCGAACCCTGCCATCCAGATCTATAAATCTGGGTGCGACGATCCTTCTATGCGCGCGACGTTCCTTCTTTGCGCGCGATGTTCCTTCTCCTGCGATCCTCCCTGCGCGATGTTCCTTCTATTGCAATCATCCCTGCGTGTGCCAACTCTGATCCTTCTCCCTGTGAGCCTCCATATGCAAGTACTGTCGCAAGCCTCCCAGCGCGTGTATGTGAGTAATCCTCTGCGTGCATTGTACTATCGCAGTCCCCTTCGTGCGCCACGCGTAATCCCTCAGACCGCTCCTCCTGCTACGATACTCCCGCATTACCTCTGGGTGCTCTTTTACTGTGTTCCCTCCCTCTGTAAGAGGCGTGCAATGTTCCTTTCCTCAAGCGGAGGTGCGGATGCAGGAGAAACAAGGCTGTCAGCACCGAATCGGGATTTCTCCGAACTGATTTTGCGAACCTGGCAACGATACCAAGTAGAAATGAGAATGAAAGAAGTTTTATATTATTCACACTATTAAGAAGTATACATTTCTCCCATATACATGTTGAACCCGAAAACTTGGGTTCAAAGGAGTTCAGACTGAGTGGGTGTAGCTTGTGCTTACTTCTCCCGAGTCTGAGCCAGTGACAAGCACTTGGAGCAAAGAGTCTCGCTCACAGTGGAGGCTAACTTAAAACAGACCCCACAAGCTGTAGTGTAGAGGACCCGCCACAAATCCGGAAGATCAAGGAGATCTCCCCCTCCCAAACCAAAGCTGAGTTGGGCACCCTAGAGGGTACTAGTGAGCACCATAACATTGAACCAGGAAACCTGGGTTAACGGATTGCAGGAGCTCTTGCCGACCAGAACCCACCTCCTCCAAAGGGTGACCTTGGGGTTCTATTATAGTTTTCTTAAAATAGTATGCGGATAACAAATTCTCGCCCTTTGATATTATTAACTACAACCCAAATTGTCCTGGTAATAGCGGAATCTCGCTGTTTGGTATTACTAAACATAGAACAACATGAAATTCTTTAAGAAAAAGGGTTCCCCTTAAGGTGAGAGTGCACACTACTTAAGGCGTGCACGCCTGGGGGGCGAGTACCCAGTGGTGCTGGGTACTCGTGGCTCGCCCAAAACCGAGGGCTGGTGCGGGCCGGCAGGGGTGCACTCGCCCATGGTTGGCGAGTACATTGGTTCCCCTGGACCCACTCCCCCCTCAAGATTGTTATGTCTCTCCCTTTCTTCTAGCTATTCTGATGAGTCCACTCGACAAATACGGGGTTGTACATAATCCTCACTCTTTGCAAGTTTGCCTCAAGCTCAGAAAGACATTTCAACCCCTCCATTTGGCGAGTGCTCAAACTCTAGAGGATCTTTTGGTGGGCCCCACCAGGGGTCTATATATACCGAGGGGGGAGAGGGAGGCAACTCCAAGTACCCCCCCCCCCCCCCCACTTCTCCTCCATGCTTACCCTTGGTCCCTCTCTTCCTGATCAACATGCCGCCTTCGAAGGAGATTCTGGCTCGCCTCGCTGCTCACAAGGAAAAAAGCAAGGCGGATGCTTCTGGCCTTATGTCCATTGTCTCTGAGCACTCCTTGCGCACTCCTCTGAGGCACGGGGAGAAAAGAACCGCCAATAGATAAGGCGCAAATTGACGGGAGAGGTGGGGACCTCGCTCGGCCAGCAGCAACCCAGATTCAACCTCAATCTTGAGACCTCCGACCAGGTCCTTCTAACCGCTTATGATTTTTCTTTTTTTAAGTTCCCGCCATTACGTAATCATAATCCTCGAAGCCCACCTTACCACCGAGGAAGACGTGGGGACTCAGGTGGATGTTAACCAGGATGGCGCGAGCACCCAGGTGAACCCGGATGCTCTCCCCTAGGTGCCCGGTGAGTAACCAGACCACCTCCTCGCGCTTGACTCACGCTTTATGAGTATAATTAACCCCACATTTTTCATTGTAGTCCCCCCTTTTGCAAATCTTACCGAGACCACCCCACCGATGGAGGCGCACTCTCGCGACATTGCCCAAGAACTCGCCGCTACCACCATCACTCCGACGAGCATGGTTCCTACCCTCACAGTGGCTCCCGTAGCGTCTGGTCCTGATAAAGTTCCTCCTATATGGGGCGCGGGAAAGTCCCTTGCATCCCCCCCCTCAAATCCCTTTGGCGCGACGCCGGAACTCTCCATGGGACGGCGCCGCGAGCCCTCCCCCCTCGCTACGGGAAGGGTGTTGAGTTTTCGCGTAGTAAGTGACTTGTACTCACCTCATTTTTAGAATTCTCTAGCATTACGATGACCACTCCCTAGCATTCTCAGATCAACATGAGATTTCAGGGGCTGATGATTCAAGTTAAGTAGGGATCTACTCGACGCCACCCTCCCCCTCTATGGTTGGCGAGTTCCTTGGCGACCCCTCCAGTGTTACCAAGCTAAATGATCGCATAGCGGGGGTACTCCGAAAATATGGGTACATGATTCACGAGCTCCAAGAGGATAGGGGTTCGAGCGAAAGAGGATAGGGGTTCGAGCGAGGCTGACATCATCCCTCGCATCCTCGCCCTGGAGCGGGGAATGAGCATGTTGGAAGGAGATTATGCCAGCGGAGCACAGGAGGCGACATTGCGCCATTCGAAGATAGCATGTGTGCCATGCAGCAGGAGGTCTTCGCTGCCCGCGAGTGTGATAACTTCCCAAAATAAGTTATTTTGGCGTCACATTCTTATCTTTTTATGATCATAATTCATATAATATTGATTAAAAAGTCGCAAAATGATAAATATTTAAATGTTTGAAGATAATTCTCATTTTATGTTATTTTATGTTAGGAAAGGAGAAATATGAAAGTTGAAGTTATTAACAAGGCTAAGAAGAGGATTCAAGAGGGTTTCTACTTTCCAAAAGCAGAATTCTGAAGAAAAATCCCGAAATAAATTTGTTGCAACAAATTTGAAATTTGTTGCAACAAATCTCGTAGTCACAGATTTTCAGAAATTCGAAATAATTCAAATTGGGAGGTTACAATCTTAAAGAGAGGCATTTATTCAGCAATTAAGACCAGCAATTAAGGCACGCCAAGGGGGAAAACTATCATATATTCTCCTCCACGATGGAAGGAATGGATACATGAGAAGGAGAGTAAATTAGGGAGTGAAATTCGGCAAAAGGAGAGAGAAGGAGGCGTCAACCTGCCATTTACAGGAAATTGAGGAAGAAATTACAAAATTCCCTCAATATGTATTGTAAGATCTTTCTAGTTTTGGGTCTCTTTTTTTCATTATGAACTAAAACTCCCAAGTCTTGTATGATGAGAGTATGTCGATTTCTGTGATGAATAATTTTTTTTATACCTTGTTGATTGTTAATGGATTATCTTATTTAGATTATGAATTTGCTGAGGAGCTCTTGAGTTATGAATTTTATTCTCTTTTTCGTTTCAAGAATCGAGAGATGAGAAACATATTGTGAGTTAAGATTCAATATTCTTGCATCACGAGAGTTGAGAGAGGAGTGGTGTAAATCTTTAATCAGAGTTTCTTTTATTTTCACTGACACTTCGAGAATCGAGAGAGGAGAAGTGTGAGTTTCATAATTCTAATTTAGTTGAGAAGAGAGAAAGAGATTTACTCTCCTCGCTAAGTGACTACGGTTGTTACTTCGCACAATTTTCTTCAATTCATCTACGTTAGAGATAACTAGAGGAATTAGGATGTTGAGATTCCAATATCGAGAGATCAGGATTTCTCCGTTTAAATTGTTAAAAGATAATTCGTAAAACATTCGCATAAGATAAATCATAAAAATTCATCATAATAACATCGGAAATCAGAATACAAGACTGCTTTCCTTTACTGATTTCAAATATGTATTTTTATTTCTATTAAAAGTAATCTAGTTTTCCAATCTTCATTTCAACATTGTTTAATTTTCTAAAAACTCACCCGTTTTTGATTCGCTTGAATTTAAAGAAATGGTTTAGCTAGTACTCGCGAGCACTAAATTTATCACTTCTCCGAGGGAACGATCTCACTCACACTTTATTACTTGATCGACATGTATACTTGCGTTTATAGCTCTATTTTGCGCGCATCAGGTTTTTGGCGCTGTTGCCGGGGAAGTGCAACGAATCTAGTGTTTTTCTTACAATATTAGTGAACCCTAGTAATTAGAGGTCAAGTTTTTATCTATTGTTAGTCAGAATTTGCTATTGTATGTCCAGGTTTCGATCAATTGAATTATTACCATTAAGTATTGAAATTGAACGAACCTGTAGACGAAATAGAAAATCAACTAGGTTGGAACATAGTACTTCTTATTCGATGGAACCAAATAATAATGATAATGAAATTCACCAAGAGCGTCAAGATTTAGGAGGCCAAGTAGAACATAATGGACATCAAGCAGAAAATAGAAAAACTTATCGTGACTATAATATGCCTTATCGGGGAGGGGTACAGTTTAGTATCGCTAGACCCGCAATCGAAGCTAATAACTTTAAAATTGATTCAACTGCTATGCAACTTGTTCAAAATAATAAGTTTGGTGGTCATAACCATGAAGACCCCAATTCACATTTAAGGACGTTTATAGAAATATGTGATACGTTCAAAATTAATGGTGCATCTAAGCCATTAGATTGCGATTGTTTCCTTTCTCCCATCCAAAACCGCTAAGTTAACGAGGGATATCTCCACGTTCATGCAAGTGAATGGAGAAACTCTCTATGATGCTTGGGAACGCTTTGAGGAATTACTTAGAAAATGTCCTCATCATGGACTTGCTATCCACCAACAAGTGTGGACTTTCTATAATGGCCTCCAGACATCTACAATGATACAAGTAGATGGAGCTGCAGGAGGCTCTCTCATGAATAAATATCCAGAGGATGCTTACGGTATTTTAGAAGACTTATCTTCTAATAATTTCCATTCTATTGAGCGTCAAGCACAACCTTCCACCACAGCCAAATTATATCAAGTTGATCAATTTACGTCATTTGTAGCACAAATGACATCTCAATTTAATTCGATTAATAAAAGATTAGATGCTTTGACTGTGAATCAAAATCAAATGAATCCTCAAGTTAATAGCATAACCACTCCCATGATCACCTCTAATCCTACTCTAACAATAGAACAACTTGTAGGTAGGAGCGAAGAAGTAAATTACATAGGAGGCCAATATAAACAAAACCCAAACTCTTATCAAAATCACTATAATCCCGAGTGGAGAAACCATCCTAACTTCTCTTGGAAAAATAGTGGAAATGGTTCAACGCCAACTCATTTATTTAATTCTAATCCTAACCCTCCTCACCAAAATCATCAAAATCATCATCCAAATCAAGTAGGTATTTCTAGGAAAACAACTGACGACTTCATCATGGAGTCAATGCGAAAAAATGAAGCATGTTTCACTAGTCTAGAAGGATCCATGCGGATGATTGAATCTCAATTAGGACAAATAGCTGCGACATTGAGTATGAGAACACCAGGCACACTCCCCACGGACATTACTCCCAATCCCAAGGGAGATAATCATCAATGTAAAGCTGTATCATTACGTAGTGGAAGGGAGTTGGTGAGTGACAAAAGGAATGATCCATTAGAAAATAATAACATCAACACTAATATGGATAACAACCCTTTGAATAAGTCTAATAAAGAAATAATCTTAGAAGGTAATAAAAGTGGAGAAGAAGTAGAAATTCTAGGAGAAAACATGAAGGAAAAGAATGCTAATCCTCCAAAAGAAAAAAAAAATAGAATTATTTATCCACATCCACCATTTCCTCAAAGATTAAGGAAGAGTAAACTTGATCAACAATTTCAGAAATTTTTAGAAATCTTTAAGAAGCTTCAAATTAACATTCCCTTCGCCTAAGCCTTGGAGCAAATGCCAAGCTACATGAAGTTTATGAAGGATATTTTAAATAAGAAAAGGAAATTTGTCATAATGAAACAGTAGCACTTACACATGAGCGTAGTGCAATCCTTCAAAAGAAATTACCTCCTAAGTTAAAAGATCCGGGAAGCTTCATTATTCCTTGCTCCATTGGATATCAATTCGAAGGGAAAGCTTTGTGTGACTTAGGTGCAAGCATAAATTTAATGTTGTTATCAATTTATAAAAAAATGGGATTAGGAGAAATAACTAAAACATCTTTAACTTTACAATTGGCAAATAAATCTCTTACTTTCCCAAAAGGAATTGTGAAGGATGTTTTAGTCAAAGTAGAAAAATATATTTTTCTGGCAGATTTTGTAGTTCTTGATATGGAGGAAGATAAGGAGGTTCCTATCATAGTAGGTCGGCCTTTCTTAGCAACCGGGAGAACATTGATTGATGTTCATAAAGGAGAACTCACCATGAAGGTGAATGATGAGCAAGTCACATTCAACGTCCTCAAAGCCATGAAATTTCCTGATAAAGAGGAAGATCGGATGGAAGAGGTAAATAGGTTAACACTTCACGAATTTTAGGAGGAATTATGAAATTGATAATGAAGAAGTGGACTTAAATTTTTTCTCTGATTTTGATGAATCTCTTGACGATGAGGAAGAAGGTAAAAAGTGCTTGGAATTGGGTGTATGTCAAGCGGCATTTTCACGTATTCCGCAACCATTAGATATGAAAGAGGGGCCAAGTGCGTCCGAGACATCAATAATAACCCCACCCATTCTTGAATTAAAACCCTTACCGGAACATCTTTCTTATGCGTATTTAGGAGAAAATGACACGTTACCGGTTATAATTAACTCCAACCTATTGTTGGAACAACATAGACAATTAATAAATCTCTTAAAACATTATAAATTGGCCATAGGATGGACTATATCGGATATTAGAGGAATTAGTCCTTCGTTATGTATGCATAAAATTCTTTTAGAAGAATCGTATAAAGGTTCCATAGAGCCTCAACGACGCCTTAGTCCACCTATGAAAGAAGTGGTGAAAAAGGAAATAATTAAATGGTTAGATGCTGGAATAATCTATCCCATCTCCGATAGTTCTTTGGTTTCCCAGGTTCAATGTGTACCTAATAAAGGGGGAATGACAGTAATAAAGAATGATAAAAATGAATTAATTTCGACTAGGACTATCACAGGATGACAAATATGCATGGATTATCGGAAACTTAATAAAGCTACTAGAAAGGACCATTTTCCATTACCTTTCATAGATCAATTCCTTGATAAATTATCTGGTAATGATTTCCTTTGTTTCTTAGACGGGTATTCCAGATATAATCAAATCACCGTTGATCCGGAAGACCAAGAAAAGACAACCTTTACATGTCCCAATGTAACATTCGCATTTAGGAGGATGCCATTTGGTTTGTGCAATGCACCGACCACTTTTCAACGTTGCATGATTGCTATATTTTCTGATCTTATGGATCATGGCATAGAAATTTTTATGGATGATTTTTCCATCTTTGGAAAAATATTTGATGAATATTTATGTTGTTTGGAAAGAGTGCTTTCTCGTTGTGTGGAAACTAACTTGGTTCTAAATTGGGGAAAATATCATTTTATGGTGCATGAGGGAATTGTCCTTGGACATCATGTTTCAAAAAATGGGTTAGAAGTTGACAAAGAAAAAATTGAGGTTATAGAAAAATTACCACCGCCAAAGAATATAAAAACTGTACAAAGCTTCCTAGGATATGTGGGGTTTTATAGGAGATTTATCAAGGATTTTGCTAAAATCGCTAAACCATTAAGCAGCTTATTGGAAAAAGATATTAACTTTGATTTTAATGGTATTTGTCTTTTTGCTTTTAATCAACTTAAAACCCGATTGATTACAACACCTATTATAGTGGCTCCCGATTAGGGAGAGCCTTTTACGCTCATGTGTGATGCTAGTGATTACGCCATTGACGTTGTATTTGGCCAAGTATAAGAAAAGATCTTTTATACAATAGCCTATGCTAGCAAAACTTTAGTTGAAGCTCAAATCAATTACACCACTACCAATAAGGAATTATTAGTCGTAGTGTTTGCTTTCAAAAAATTTAGATCCTATCTTCTTTGCACTAATGTTATTGTATTTACTGACCATGTGGCTATTCGATATCTCATGGAGAAGAAGGATGCTAAACTTAGGTTGATCTGTGGGTCTTATTATTGCAAGAGTTTGATCTTGAGATCAAAGATATGAAAGGGGTAGATAACCCAGTAGCTGATAGGATAGAATCTACCAACCCTCTATCATGTTCGGAAATTAATGAAAGATTTTCCAATGAATGGATTTTAGCTGTTTTTGAATATTCTTTACCATAGTATGCTGATTATGTGAATTATTTAGCAAGTAAAATTATCCCTTCTGATTTTAATTTAGAACAAAAGAAAAGATTTTTGCACCAAGTTAGATCTTATGTATGGGATGATCCTTACTTATTTAAAATTGGGGCTGATGGGATAATGAGGCGTTGTGTCATGGAAGGAGAAATGAAGCCTATTCTAGAGAAATGTCACAACTCTCCTTACGGAGGGCATTTTATGGGAAATAGAACGGCCATGAAAGTACTAGAATCGGGATTCTTTTGACCCTCTTTATTCCAAGACGCTAGAGAATTTATACAACTATGCAATCGTTGTCAAAGAAGTGACAATATAAAAAATAATAATTCTTTGCCGATGAATACCATCTTAGAAGTTGAGTTGTTTGATGTTTGGGGAATAGATTTCATGGGACCTTTTGTTAACTCTCAAGGTAATATTTTCATACTACTAGTCGTTGACTATGTGTCCAAGTGGGTGGAAGCAATTGCTACTACCAAAATGATGCAAAAATAGTGTTACATTTCTTAAAAAAACTTCATATTTAATCTTCTTGGAACCCCAAGAGCGATAATAAGCGATGAGGGAAGTCATTTTTGCAATTATCAATTTGCTTCAATCTTAAGGAAATATGGAGTCAAACACAAGGTAGCACTAGCATACCACCCTCAAATCAATGGTTTAGCCGAAGTGTCCAACAGAGAAATAAAGCAAATCCTTACAAAGACCGTGAGCTTCAATTGTAAAGATCATTGGTCTCAAAAGCTAAATGATGCCTTGTGGGCGTATAGGATCGCCTATAAGACACCAATATGTTTAACTCTTTACCGATTAGTTTATGGAAAGGCTTGTCATTTGCCTTTGGAATTGGAACATCGAGCTCATTGGGCCATGAAAAAGATTAATTATGATTATGACAAAGCAGGAAAATCAAGGATTTTGCAATTGAACGGAATGGAAGAAATTAGGATGAATGCTTATGAGAATTCCTGAATTTATAAGGAAAAAATTAAGAAATGGCATGACCAAAGTTTGAGGGAAAAACATTTCGAGCCAGGGCATCTAGTTCTTTTATTCAATTCTCAGTTAAAATTATTCCCCGAAAAACTCAAATCCCGTTGGTCAGGGCCATTCCGGGTAAAAGAAGTGCACCAATATGGAGCAGTGACTATTTTGAATGAGAAAGATAATTCTGAATTCAAAGTGAATGGTGAGAGACTAAAAATTTATAGAGAATTCGAGAATGAATGGATGGTTCCGTTCGTTCGGTTGGCCTAATGTTTCATAACATGATTGATGTCATGCCGGGACTTGAAATAAGGCGCTTTTTGAGAGGCAACCCAAGTTTTAGTTTTTAGATATCTTATTACTTTAACAATGATTCAGAATCCTGTAGTTTAGTTTAAGTTCGTTGAATTGAGACAAAAGTGCCAAATCTGGTCCAAATTTGTTTTCCGAAATTTTGTTATAAAAAAAATCATCATTGTTATAACATCACTCTTGCAGTCCATTTTAGCACAATTCTTGGCTAGCGCATTATTCAAATCAGACAACCTTAAATCATGTTCTCAACCACGCCTAATTTAATCAAAATTATTCTAATAACGACTAAGCTAGGGTTATGATAACCACTTCTAAAAATCTGCCCGATTAACATTAAAGAATAATTAAGACAAATCTTAATTACCCTAATTAGAGGTTAATCAAAGCTGTCCATTTAGAAACACTGATCGCGACATTTTTTTTTCGAACTAAACATTCCCTGACTTTTCGTCTCTGCAACCGCGAAAACCCTTCCCCGACCCTCTTTTCGCTGGACAACACGGCGTCCCGACCGCGCAGGCGGCGAGATTCAACGGCTCTTGTTCTCGCCTCAGACCCTCTATTAGCTAGTAATGCTACTTCTCTATGCTTTATTTCATTTCGTTTCAAACTAGGGTTAGATCTTAGCAAACCCTCTTTTCCCATAGACGCCATGGCCTCAACGAAAAAAGAACAAGTAAAGAGGATTGCCCGAAAAAACTTGTGGTTTGTCAGTAATGATTCCCAAGCTCTTTTTGAAAAGATCAAGAAGAAACCAGTGATTTATGAGAGGGGCTTCGTATTGGAGCTAGAAAAGTGGAGCATCACGTATGTAGCGCAAATCAACAAACAGAGCTGGGAACCATTTTGCAGTCCCTGAACCAAGGCTGTCCTACCATGGGTATACGAGTTTTACTCTAATGCCAGGTTTCAGAAGCACAACATCACCATGGTCAGGGGAAAGGAAGTCAATTTTTCTGCACGATATTTGAATGAATTTTTTGAAATGAAGAACAAGGGCATTAATGAGTATTCCTCTTTGAAAACTACCCTTTCCCCATATGAAATCGCCACGGTTTTGTGTGTTAACAAGGATGATCCATGGGCGAATCTTACCAAGAATGTTTTCAAAGCCGCAAGTTTTACAAGAGAGGCTAAGGTTTGGCTTTTATTTATAAATTCAAGCCTCTTGCCAACCCAAAACCCTAACAACGTATCATTAGATCGAGCTCTACTAATCTACTGTATTATACAAGGAACCCCAATCAATGTCGATCAGGAGAATAATTTGTGAGCAGATTAGGGCAAAAGCAGCCTCTGAGAAAGGGAAACAATTATGGTTTCCTACTTTAATTACTGAGCTTTGCCGACACATGGGAGTAACCGAGTAAGCATGGGAGATGGGGATTTAGTCACCACAGTTTCACATCACATTACTCAAAACGTAGTCACCTCGAATATCAAAGTATTGGATGACCCCAAATTCCCCCCAAAGCATGATGTTGGAGCCTCCTTAAGCAAACATCCAAAGACCTATGAAAACTCTTCCCAGGACCAAACAAGTATGGATATTGTTTTCGCAACTTTACAATACACAAAGGAGCACCAACGGAATCATCACATGATGGTTGACGCACGGCTGCTAGCTATTCTTCAAAATCAGCAATTACTTCTTCGGCATAACCTTCTTCCAGTGGGAAATCAAAGCTTGCCATTCCTAAGGCCGTTCGATGATAACGGATATCTGCTAAATTCCAGAGGAAAATGAGCGGATCCTTCACTGCTCGAGGCGAATGAAGACAGTTCCAGTGATGATATGGAGGATGTTTATGTGTTCAACGATGACGACGAGGAAGATGAGGACCAAGGTGGGGACGATCATGCGGATGAAGTCACAGACAGTGCTGAGGACGATTAGTGTTTTTGACTAACACTCTTTTCTTTTATCTAAACTGACGTTTAAAAAAAAAACTTTAAAAAGCTTGATGCTTTATATTGCTTATGGACAAACAATTACCTATTGCTGCTAGAATTTCATTTTGTGTTACTTTCTAAAATGACTATGTGCCTGGTGCTTATTATTATTATTTATTGGAAAACTTAATAGTTAGCAGTTATTGGACTTGCTTGCAGGTGATAGCTCCTAAGGGGGACATCTTTCTTTATATTTTCATTAACTTGTTTTGTTGATAGCAGAGAAAAGTTCATCATTTTCAAGCACATGCTGACTGTCCTCTTTTGATTAATCAGGGGAGCCCTTCAATTATGAACTTAATTTAATGATTTACTTCAATAACTCTTTTGCATATCTTGTGTTACAAAATAACACCTTTTCATATCTTGTGCCACTATTTCCACCTTTGCTAGAGACTAGCACTGTTCTAAGTGTGTGTGGGGGGGGGGGGGGGGGGGGGGGGATATCCTCCACCAAATGGATGATGAACATGCTATTAAATCATAATCTGAAGAACTTCACTCTTGTAACCGTTGATTTGAAAACTATTCTAGATATTCAATTTAATTTGATTGGTAGGCTAGTTAATCCTAAAAGTTCAGATTATGACTTTGAAGTTAGTAAGATGTTTTATAGCTCTCTTAAGAATTCCGTTTATGCACTTTATTTCTTAAAAGAGTTTGCTTTCTTTAAATTAATTTTAATTGCTTCTGAACTTAATAGTGAAAGGGTGAGCAAGAACTGAGTCAATGATGTAAGCCAAGACATTGAGATTAGGCAGTTAATTGGTAAAAATGATTAAGGCCATCTTTGGATCACTTCGCACCATAAAGCCTACTTTTATTTTTGATCATCCATTATCTTTTGAGCTTGAACCTTTTCATTTCGATACACATTATTCCATGCATAAATTCCTTATATTCTTACTAGTTGTATCTTTGTATACTAGCCATTTATGGGTGTTTAATTTTCTTTCTAATATATATATATATATATGTCATAGTGATATGTGGCCCAAGAATGTGTACATATGCTTGGAATGATACCAACTATGAAGTATATACAAAAAAGTATAAATGGCATAGTGATATGTGGCCTAAGTATGTGTTTCATATGCTTTGAATGATTCCAACAATGGGCATAAATAAAAGATGTGTTGTTTTGAGAATTAAACCCCATGATATGGAGAGTTATTAAGATTATTAACTAGGGAAATACCATTCAACTATCAAAATTTAATCATAAATTCCTAACCAAGCCAAAGTCAATCCTAATACAAGCCCTTATGATTTTCTATCAATTGACCCACCAAACTCGGTCATATCAAAGTTTCAGCATATTCTCACTCTTTTCTTTTGATGATGAAGTTTTGAGAAATAAGTTATAGGGGAGTAAATAATTTTAAGGGATAGCACACACTACACTAGAGATCTTAATAAAGCTTTATCTTTTATCGAACTAATGAATTGTGAATGTTTGAAATTTTAATGATTGACAAGTTTATTAATTGTTAATGCGAATCTCTTGAGTAAGTTTGGATTTGATTGTGTTCAAGAGTAAGTTGAATCAAATTTTTGCTTGTTCATTCATATATTTTTTAATGATTTATCTTTGCTAGGGACTAGCAAAGAACTAAGTGTGCAAGTGTGATAACTTCCCCAAAAAAGTTATTTTGGCGTCGCATTCTTATCATTTTATGATCATAATTCATATAATATTGATTAAAAAGTCGCAAAATGATAAATATTTAAATATTTGAAGATAATTCTCATTTATGTGATTTTATGTTAGGAAAAGGAGAAAACTCTCATTAATTATGAAAGTTGAAGTTATTATCAAGGCTAAGAAGAGGATTCAAGAGGGTTTCAACTTGCCAAAAGCAGAATTTTGAAGAAAAATCCCGAAATAAATTTGTTGCAACAAATCTGAAATTTGTTGCAACAAATCTGGCAGTTACAGATTTTCAGAAATTCGAAATAATTCAAATTGGGCGGTTACAATCTTAAAGGGAGGCATTTATTCAGCAATTAAGACCATCACTTAAGTCACGCCAAGGAGGAAAACTATCATATATTCTCCTCCACGATGGAATGAATGGACACACGAGAAGGAGAGTAAATTAGGGAGTGAAATTCGGCAAAAGGAGAGAGAAGGAGGCGTCAACCTGCCATTTACAGGAAATTGAGGAAGAAGTTCCGAAATTCCCTCAATATGTATTGTAAGATCTTTCTAGTTTTGGGTCTCTTTTTCTCCATTATGAACTAAAACTCCCAAGTCTTGTATGATGAGAGTATGTCGATTTCTTTGATGAATAATTTTTTTTAGAAACTTGTTGATTGTTAATGGATTATCTTATTTAGATTATGAATTTGTTGAGGAACTCTTGAGTTATGAAATTTATTCTCTTTTCCGTTTCAAGAATCGAGAGATGAGAAACGTATTTTGAGTTAAGATTCGATATTCTTGCATCACGAGAGTCGAGAGAGGAGTGGTGTAAATCTTTAATCAGAGTTTATTTTATTTTCACTGACACTTCGAGAATCGAGAGAGGAGAAGTGTGAGTTTCATAATTCTAATTTAGTTGAGAAGAGAGAAAGTGATTTCCTCTCCTCGGTAAGTGACTACGGTTGTTACTTCGCACAATTTTCTTCAATTCATCTACGTTAGAGATAACTAGAGGAATTAGGATGTTGAGATTTCCAATATCGAGAGATCAGGATTTCTCCGTTTATATTGTTACAAGATAATTTGTAAAACATTCACATAAGATAAATCATAAAAATTCATCATAATAATCCTCGGAAATCAGAATACAAGACTGCTTTCCTCAACTAATTTCAAACAAGTATTTTTATTTCTATTAAAAGTAATCTAGTTTTCCAATCTTCATTTCAACATTGTTTAATTTTCTAAAAACTCACCCATTTTTGATTCGCTTATATTTAAAGAAACGGTTTAGCTAGTACTTGCGATCACTAAATTTATCACTTCTCCGAGGGAACGATCTCACTCACACTTATTACTTGATCGACACGTATACTTGCGTTTATTGCTCTATTTTGCGCGCATCAGAGTGTGCCTACACCCTACGAGGTCCAAGGGTGTGCACGCGAGGTCGGTGCATCTGGAAGTGGCATCCTATCTGAGCCCGCTCGCACCCTCCTTTCCTTTTTCTTAGAATGTTGATATGTTTTATTTTTTTCTTTCATGCACCTGGATAATATTATTTTTCTAATGTGTTTAACCCCGCCACGTGGGGATTCATGCTTTTAATTGATTGAACTCTCATGTTATTATTATTTTTTATGATGCCTGGATTTGTGTGATAGGGGAGTGTACTCGCCACTTCTCGACAAGCAGTTGAATTTCGCGATGCGGGCAGGAGCAAGGGGGTTGAGGGCGAGTGGGGTGCGCCAATAACCGCGACACCCCCCCCCCCCCCCCCCCCTCGCTCACATTTTTATTCTATAATTACCCCCCCCCCCCCACACCTTTTACCTACCGCAATAACAGCACACCAGTCCTCCTCTCTTTTCTTCTCTCTTCTCCTTGATCTCGCGACCCCCACTCGCCACCTTTACTTCTCAATGGCTGGCGACTCGGATACATCGGATGAGCGAGGAAAGTGTGTGAGAACTTCACCGACCACCTCTTCCCTGATGGGAAGGTATCAGAGGAGGAATACCTCGCATTCAAGGCCACGCACCTGCCTCCAGGGTACTCAGCTCGTCGACCATACGAGGGTGACGTAACATCTGAAGAGGAAATCTTATCCTATCCCACATGCATGATGACATAAGTTGTTCACATTATTCTTTAGTAAAATATTATTTAATAATATACTTGTAAACTTAGTATTAATACGCAGTGATTCCATACCCCATGAACACAAAGAGCCAACTATCACAACAACTTTTATTATCATAAAAGACGTTTTAGAAACAAAAGATTACAATACTTAATTAAACACTATTACAACTTACAACTTGCCCGTAGGCCACAAAACTTTTAAGATAATACACATACTTCCGCTTGGGGTCTTGGAAGATTTATATCATCACGAACGTCAGGGATATCTCCTAAGCCCTGAAAAAATGGTAGAATGAAAGGGTGGGTATAACACATACCCAATGAGAAATCCTTCTTAGTCTAACTTCTATAATGTTTTAGGCTTACGTTTTCATATTAATTTCTTCTTAGCTTTTCTTTTTCTTGGATCCCTACTTGAAATTAACATAAACCTTACACAATTCTTTAAGTCTTTTTGTGCTTAAAATATTTATTAGATTATTCTTTTTAAACCCTTTACAACATATCTCATAATTTAGTCTTGGTGAAATACCTTAGAAGTAAATCCAAGATTAACCCTTGCGGTTAAATGAGAGCTCTATTATCTTTAGCATGATGTCTAAACTATGGTAAGGTGACCCTTACCTCTATGTTGAGCCTTAACTATGGTGGGCAAGAAGTCTCACAGCCCGAGGGTTTAACCCCTCTTGAACAACCATACATACACATCATTTGTATTGTTGATTGCCTTTTGTGTCTTATGTATTTATCTTCAAAAATGAGTTTAAGTCATTTTTGAGGCTTGTAATACTTCCAAACAACAATTAAAGTTGTTGGTTTGGTTTTAAATGCATGAGTACTTTATAATATTTTTATTCTTTACTTGTTATGCAATTATTCATTGCTGGTTGGTTTATAATAGCTGCATCTAACACTTCAATATTAAGTGTAATAGATGTTTTGAGACCTAGGAAACTTCCAAACAGCAATATGGTTGTTAATTGACCTTTTTAATGTGTAAAAATCACATTTAGCAACTTACTTAAAACTTAAGAAATTGCCAAACAGCAATCGTGTTTGCTAATTGGGATTTTTATTAGAGGTTTTTGATCATTTTATTCATCTTTTTGGCACTTCTTTACTGTTGAGGGAGTTGTTACTTAACAAAGATCGATATATATCATAATAACACGATTTCTCCACATAATTTAACAAAATTTATCATCATAAGAAAACCATGAGCATACTATTAAACAATTCTCATGTAGCATTAGAATGATTTATTATCCAAGTGTATAAGATTTTTCTAGAATAAACATTTGTCATGAAGCACTAAAATATTATAATTTGAGCGTATTTATAACATCAGAAATCAAAGCTTACATAAGAGTACAACATTTCATTCTTGTATAAACTTTAAAACATTCATTTCATACATGGTGACTGAAACATTCATGGTGGTATACATAAGTACACATACTTATTGGTTTACAAAATTTTTATTTTTTTGGCATAAGGGACTATAACCCTAATGTTGAACAATATTAAATCCAAGAATAAATACTTTCCTAAGTGGAGAATGCACGATGAATCAATTTAGAAGCATCAGATTTAGGTTTCATATAAAATCCTAAAACCTCAAGAAAATTAGGGCAAGAAGAAATCTCACTTCCATAGCCATATGGGTCTTCCCTTTCCTTGTATAAGTCCTAGAATCCATATAAGAACTTCTGCAGCCCAAAGGAACACCAAAGATCCCTGAACAAAGTTAGGGCAAGAGGGGAACTCACGATTTTGGAAGGAAACTTTGATGGACTGAGTGATGGAGGCTTTAAAACCATGAGGGGCTGCTTGGAGAAGCTTTGTCGCCACTCATTTTGTGTTCCCAGATGTCGATGAGCAGGAACGAGCTCACGGGAAGCTTCCCACGCAAGCGTCGGGCGCAGGAGAGGTGTCGGCTCCCTAATCTTCTCACGTGGCGTCCTCTGGACGTGAACCGACAGGAATAAGGTTTTGGATGGACCGGCTGGATTTTATAAGGGAGGATGTTTTGGGTTGTTTAATCTTCTCTCTAAATATACTTCCTAATCCTTAATTATAACTCAAAATTTCTGAGATTTCCTATTTAATAAAGTACAATTTTTTAATTCATAAAGCTTCCCTTATTAAATTTAATGTTTATATTGAAATTTAGTTATGTATAATTTCCCAATAAGATACATTTATTATGATTTATACTTGTCATTTTCGTAATAGATCGGATTCTTATTTATTGAATTAGTACGTATAGGGCTTACCTGGGGTGACGACATTTTCAGGATGTCACAGGTGATGCCATCAATACATTCTACCAGGATCCGCTAACCTTCCCCCTTCCCCACTTCGAGGTTGGGCTCTGCCTACCGCTCTGGCCCGAGGTAAAATAGTTCCATAAGTACTTTGGGTTAGTGCCTGTGCAGATCAACACCAACGTGATCGCCATGTTGGTCGCGTTCACCTGTTACCTGCGTGAGAAGAAGGTGGAGTTCAACCTCACCATCTTCTGAAAGGTATTCATCTTCAGGGCGACCTCGGATAAAGTCGCCTACCTGACCAGCACGCAACTAAAGGTCAGTGAGAGGTCAAATAAGGTACACCACTGGAACAACCGGTTCCTCTTTATTAAGGGCGACTTCGGTTACCTGCCGTACTCGCCCGTTCAGAAGAGCGAGGTGATCTATGGGTCCCCACGCATGGATGGCGAGGCGGAAGAGCTTCGAGGTTGCCTACCTGCGGCGCAACCTTGACCTGCACCATCCCGTGTTGCCGAGAGAAGGTATTTTAGTTGATCACTCGCTTATCCTTCTTCCACTCTCCCCTTCTTCGGACTAACCTTTATACCCTTTTCAACTTTTGTTTCAGGCGAGCGGCAAATCCCAGTGCACCCCCCATACGCGAACAAGGCCAAGCCTACCCCCAGCTTAAGGCTGCGTTGGCCACTACGGAGCCCTGCGCCTCCAATCTGGGCTTGCCCGCCCCTAGAACTGGCAAGGGGAAGAGGGACATAGTGGACTTAGACCCCTGCACACATTCCTCATCACGGAAGAAATAGAAGTCCGGCAGGAAGAAGAAGAGGGTCGCCGAGACGAGCGACCCGGAGGCCTCGACCAAGAAGGATGTTGATCCGAGTGACCCAAAGGTGTCGGCGTCGCACCACAACTTCGACCCAAGGAAGAGGGCCTTGGACAGCACAAGAGACCCCCTACTCGCCTGGGAAGAGAGGGTGAACATGGTCTCTGTTTCCTCCCTCCTTCCCTCGTGGGCTGAGGGCGACGACTCCGGCGAGAGCACATACTGCCTTACCTATCGGAAGTACGGCAGGGAGGAAGTGGCCGCCTATGAGAAGTCAACCCTCCGCCTGCTCGCCTATGAGAGATAGCAAGCCCTTCTCCATGCCACCGAGATCTCACATATGGCATCGTGCCGCTGGCTCAGCTTCAACAAGCGTACTTCCTTGCTGAGACCGCAAAGAAGCTTGCAAAGGAGCGAGCCGAGGATGCTGAGATGAGGGTGGAGGTTGCTGAGAGGCTCCTTGCAAAGTCCTACATCGGCGTGGTAAGTCTCCCTCCCTTAGATGAATTCATGCTTCTTTTTCTTTGACCTTTCTTATGCGAGCTCGCTTCAGGATGTGGACGCGGCAAAGCAAATGACAAAGCGGATCAGCGAGCTCAAGCATGAGGTGGAGGGTCTCAAAGCATAAATCATCGAGGCCTCGTAGAAGGTACGAGCACTGGAGCGTGGCGAGTCAACTTCCAAGGGAATGAAGCTCCTACACTTCACTCCGTGCGAGGTCGAGGCCACCCGCCAGACTCTAGTCATCAAGTCCACCGAGTTCGCGGCCAAGACTCTCCGCGAGCTCGACGCCTTGCAGGAGGGATGGGAAGACATCACCGCTGACCTGCTTATCCTGGAGTTCTACCTACCTTAGAACGAGGAGAGCCCACCCTCGTCCGACCATGCGTACTCGCCTCCCTCTGGTGATGATGAGGGAGACTTGGGCAGATCCCCGAAGACCCCGTTGTTGAAGCCAGGAAAATCCCAACTCCAAAATTCGGATCAATGCAGTCGGAGGCTACTCGCCCAGCGGTCCAACGAGACAACTTGGCTGGCAACGATGAAGGAACTAAGACGGCAACAACAATAGGACCCCAGGCGCTGCGGCAGGGAGGTCCCACCACGTACCTAGAAGCTCAGAAGAGACTTCCCTTCCACAACCAAGAATGGCCGAGCAGGGTACGAGGAAGGCACCAACTTGGCGAGAAACAAGAAGGTGACGACCAAGGGGGGACGGGTCCAAGAGTTCAAAAGTTGGGTTTCGAAAGCTCAGCCAAAGATGCCAATCCAAGTACCCCTGGGGTCCTATTTATAGGAAAACCAAAGGGGAGGGGGGATTTTTATAGCCCAGCCCTGCCCGACGACTATGGGACATTGAGGTGACCTCGCTTGCAAATAAGCGAGTATCACCTATGGTCTCCCACCTTTTGGCGAGTATGAGGGCTACTCGCACGAGTCTTCCCATACTCACCTAGGCCTCCTGCTCCTTCTGCTTTTTGAACTGTCTTGGGTCTTTGACTTCTGGCTTCTACTTTGACCTCTTTGACTTTGACCTCCATCTACGTGGCTTTGAAAGGGTCCCACCCTCGGAGAATAAGGGTTGTACACAATCGCCGCTCTTTGCGAGTAACGCAGTTGCTCGAAAAGAATCATCCAACCTTTATTCGACGAGCTGTCATACTGGCGAGTATCTGGCTATAATCGGCATCTCGCTGGCCGACGTCTGGACTCAATATTTAGGGGGGATGGGTCTTGTTGGATCGATAGGCGCCCTTAGAGGGTGGGGGGTGAATAAGGGAATAAAAATCTTTTTATATTTTTTGACAATTTGCTAAATTGTTTTAAAGTAAATGAGAATGAAATAACAATTTTGCTTCAAAGAAGAAACAATTGTAATTTGCAATTTTATAATTTACGCCAAATGAAAGAAATCAAGTAAACACAAATAGAGACTTGAGTGTATTATATAGAAAGGTGTTTACATAAATTTGATTTCAGTATCGTTAGAAATCAGAGGCGTACAAAGTAAAATAATTTTTCCTTTTCTGTACCGATTCGTATCCCCACGAACCGGATGGCTTTAGCCTATCCTTCCCCGGATATGGCCTCAAGCCGCTCTATCCAATCCTTCCCTGGATATGGCCTCGAGAACCCCTAGATCTAATCACCTAGACCAAGTTGCCAACACACGCAGCGATTTCCCCCTAAGCCGCGCAAGGACCTAGTCTCCAACACAAGGCGATTTTACTACAAAAATAATGGAATGAAATAATACAAATAAAAAACTCCCTCTATGAGATTTTCTGGAGTTGATGATGAAGGACCGCTGTGGCATAAGCGAGGTTGATGCGATCGTTCTTCGGATGCAGCGTGATGACTTCCTTCTCCAGAAATCTTCTATGGCTTTGAGTGGGAGATGAGAATTCGGCAGAGTAACAACTCTAAAATTTTGCACAGGAACTCTCTCCGGGATGATTAACCAAAGCGAGAAAGAAAGCTCCATTTTATAGAACTTCGAGATAGCGCCTGCGCTAGCCCCTAAGGCATGCGATTGCGTTCGTGTAGAGACGGTTACGAAACCGTCGCGGCGTGGCATTGTTCACGATCTGGAGATAGCGCCAGGCAGTAGCGCTAATGCCTGCGATAGCACTAACGCCTGCAGTAGCGCTAACGGCTGCGGTAGCGCTAACGCCTGCAGTAGCGCCTAGCACCGGGCGGTAGTGCTCTTGTTCAGAAAGTTGGTTCCAAGCTGCTTTCTACATGTGGAGTATTGCACCTATAGTTCCTGCACACTATAAACACACGACAAACAAGATCAAATATAATATGGGATTTGTTATTCTCAAATAAAGGGATGTGACACACATGTCCAACAATCTCCCCCTTTTGATAATAACAAATCCTCTTAGCAAGAAATCAACAAAGGTGTTTATAGTATATGATAAGCGAGATAAAAGTGCAACTATAGTATATGATAAGCATGAGAATAGTACATACTCCACCTATCTTAATGCCCCCCCCTACATAAATGCAATCTATGTTTTATTCCCCTTAATCGTCTAGATTTCTTCTCTAGATTTCTTCAATAATTAATCTCCCCCTTTTGATATTATCAAAAGAAGGTGGGGTTAGGGTAGTAAGGAGGCATTCTTTAAATGATAAATCATGATCGAGCTTTTGAATATAAGTAATGATATAGAGTGTAAGCATAGTATATAAGAGATTTCAAAGAAATAATAAAGAGTTTTATGCATGCGGAAGATTATAAGAAACATCTTTTTGTAATCATGAAAATCATAAGTATGAATATAAGTGTAAGTTCAAAATGTAAAGATGTTTAGCCCTTTTGAAATCTCATAGTTTTACATAAAGTTACCAAGCATGAAATGAATATATCAAAAATAGAATATACTACAATGTTATTTAATTTCAAGTTTCAGAGATAACAAACATTGTAGAGATCATGCTAGGTTGTCTAGTGCATTTCTTATATAAAGAGTAGTATAGATAAAGCATTAGAATCCAATACTCATGAGAAGAAGTGTTATGAAAGATAATGATGTGCACATAGGTGTATTTTGAGCAATGCTAACAAATAATTTAAATCACAAAATACAAGACATGTGTAAAGTAAAGTGCATAGCATAATTAAACACAAGTATATTTACTTTCACACACTTTAATGCACACATTTTAGAAAAAGTGGTGTAAAGACTAAAGGTTTGCACAAGACACTTTACTATTCTTGATGAAGTTATATTGGTCATTTTTTGGTTTTCTTTTGTGAGACAACATTCTCCGAATACACTTGTTTTGCAAACCCAACTTTTTGTTATACACAACCACTCTTCTTAATTTTTTAAGTGCAATTTAAATGTAGTGTAGGTAATAAACTTATGCAAGTTTTAATTCATTGTACATTTACACTACATGAATAAGTATTTGTAGATTTAAACACATATGTAGATTACCAAAAGTGGGTGAAAATGTATCATTATAAATCACAAAACATTTACCCATACTTAGAGGCATGCTAAGCTTATTTCTACACATATGTTTCAATACAATTGATGCACATAAATAGATATATCAAAGCATGATAAACAAAACAATGTTTATAGTAATATGAAGGAATAAATTGTAACGTTGTAAATAATACTAAATGATAGAATTCATACATCCTTGATATTAGCAATAAGGATCATACAGTTTTTTTGTTGTTTTGAAAAAAAATTTAATGAAAGAAAAACAGAAAACTACAAAAACATATTTTTGTATTTTTGAAATATGAAATTTTGTAGTTGATTTTCCATAAAATAAATAACAAAAATAACAAAAAGTTAAAAATGCAATATTAAAGTAGTACATATAAACTAACATATTTTTATAGATTTTTAGAAATTTTGAAAAACACAATTCAAACACTCAAGCTAGCGTCGGTCCTAGCGCTAGCGCGGGAAACAGTAAGTGAAATATTGAAGATTTTAAAATTCTATTTTTTTTTATATTGATTAGGGGTCTTAAGAGTAGTCTTATGCAAAAAAATTAATTTTCAGAGATGTCTTGATTGCTCAAATTGCATAAAACATTTGCGTTTTTCATATAACTCATCCTAAGATGTCTAAGACTCCTAATTCCAACCTTAACATTTGAAACCTTGCATCGGGAAGAGGTTTAGTGAATATATCAGCAAGTTGAGAGTCCGTGCTAATGAAACTTATTCAAACATTTTCCTTTTTAATGTGATCTCTTATGAAATGATGGCGTACATCTATATGTTTGGATCTAGAATGGTGTACCGAATTATTTGTGAGATCAATGGCACTCTTGTTGTCACATTTTAATTCAATATGTTTTAGATGAAAACCAAAGTCCTCTAGAGTTTGGCTCATCCATAGTGCTTGTGCGCAACAACTCCTTAGTGCAATGTATTCGGCCTCCGTGGTGGAGAGTGCAACCAAATTTTGTTTCCTACTAGACCATGCAACTAATGAAGGTCCTAGAAAGTGGCAAGTATTGCTAGTGCTTTTTCTATCAAGTGAGCAACCAGCGTAGTCCGAATCGGAATAGCCGTGAAGTGTAAATGAATTATTGTGCGGGTACCATAATCCTAATCTAGATGACCCAATTAGATATCTAAAAATTCGTTTTATCGCTTTTAAATGAGATTCTTTTGGATTGGCTTGAAATCGAGCACATCAGCATACGCCAAACATAATATCGGGTCTAGTTGCACTAAGATAAAGTAGAGATCCTATCATACCTCTATATAAAGTTTGATCAATTTAAATTCCCGATTCATCTTTTCCTAATTTTAGTGATGCACTCATTGGTGTAGAAGCATGTTTAAGGTTTTCAAATCCAAAGCGTTTAAGCATATTATAGACATATTTGGTTGACATATAAAAATACCATCATTTCTTTGTGATATTTAAAAACCATGAAAATAAGAAAGTTCTCCTACAAGACTCATTTCAAATTCATTTTTCATCACTAAAATAACTTCATTACACAACTCTTCATTAGTAGATCTAAAGATTATATCATCAACATATATTTGCAAAATAATTAAATCATCATTATTGTGCTTAATGAAGAGAGTATTATCGGCACTTCCCATAATATAACCGTGCTTTAATAAAAATGATGTAAGTCTTTCATACCACGCACGGGGCGCTTGTTTTAAACCATAAAGCGTTTTTTCTAATTTATAAACATGATTGGGAAATTTTTCATTAATAAAACCGGGGGGTTGTTCAACATAAACTTCTTCTTTTACAAACCCGTTTAGAAAAGCACTTTTTACATCCATTTGAAATAGTTTTATTCTTTTAAAGCTTGCAAATGCTAGAAAAATTCTAATAGATTCCAATCTAGCAACGGGTGCAAAAGTTTCATCAAAATCTATCCCCTCGATTTGTGAATATCCTTGTGCTACTAAGCGTACCTTATTTCTAGTTATTCTAGACTCACCATCTAATTTATTTTTAAAAATCCATTTTACACATACAACCGGGTGATTAGATGGTCTTTCAACTAATTTCCAAACATTAGGTCGCTCAAATTGTTTTAACTCTTCATTCATAGCCAAAAACCAAAATTCATCATTTAAAGCGATAGAAACGGTTTTTGGTTCAATTTCAGAAACTTTAAAGGTTGTAAGAGTTCATCCTCATTGCCTGTAGAAAGTTTTTCTACACAAGGAACAAGCTCATCAAATTTCACATTAATTGACTCTTCAACTCTACTAGTTCTTTTATTAAAAATTCTATAAGCTTTACTAGTTGAAGAGTACCCAAGAAAAGTTTCTTCATCGCATTTTTCATCAAACTTTCCCAAGCTATCTTTTGTATTCAAATTAAAACATTTACAACCAAACACTTTGAAATAAGATACATTAGGCTTCTTTTGTAAATAAAGTTCATATGGTGTGAGATTAAAAGATGGGCGAAGCATGATTCTATTCATAACATAACATGATGTATTTACGGCTTCGGCCCAAAGGGACTTAGGCAATTTATATTCGCATAGCATAGTGCGTGGTGCAGAGAACTCATGTTTAATGCCTAACATATCACAAAAGGATGTAAATTATTCATTTTCAAATTCTCCTCCATGATCCGAGCGAATGGATTTAATTTTTAAATCACTTTCATTTTGGATACGAGTACATAATTTGCAAATTCGCAAAACGCATCGGATTTGGAAGAGAGAAATAATGTCCAAAAATATCTTGAAAAATCATCTATTAAAACATATGTATATAATCTACCACCAAGACTTGTTGTGCTAACGAGACCAAAAAGATCCATATGAATTAATTGCAAGGGTCTTGTAGTAGAAATGAAATTTTTATTTTTGAAAGAGGATCTAGTTAATTTACCCTTTTGACATGGTGAACAAAGTGAAGGTAAAGTTCCATTTAACCTAGGCAATCCTCTAATTAAATCACATTTGGCAAGTTTTACAATAAGCTTTATGCTAGCATGCCCTAGTCTTCTATGCCAAAGTTCTAGTTCATCATTTTTAGTGATAAAACATTTTATAGTTGATTTAGAAAGATCATGAAAAGAAATTATATAAACATTATGTATTCTTGGTGCAGTTAGTAAAATATCTTTTGTAGTAGGATTAGATATTTTGCATAAATTAGTGGAAGATTCAAATAAAACATCCAATTCTTTATCGCATAATTGGCTAATAGAAATTAAATTGTGCTTTAATCCTTTCACATAAAGAACATTAGATATAGTAAAGGATTTGTTACCCACTGTACCAATTCCCATGATCCTTCCTTTTCTGTTATCGCGAAATGTCACGATCTCTCCCTTCTTCTTCTCTAGGCTAAGGAACTTTGCTTTATTGCCCGTCATGTGCTTGGAGCATCCAGAATCCAAATACCACATGTAAGACCCCTTCCCCCGGACTTCCCCAAAACTTGGAAGGACGGAGGGAACATGAAGAGAAATGGGCCCCGAAAATAGGGCAACAAGTAGTAGTCGAGGCCCTTTTAGCCTTACTGTGGGTCTTACTGCCCAGAACCGCCGTCTCATGGTGGACTGCCACCACTTAACGCCGATTCTGCCGGCAAAATCTAGAGGAAGCATCCATAGTTAACATTTCATAAGAGATACATATCCATCCATAAACCAAATGACATAGAAGGGTAACATCATAGTCTGGTACAATTCATAAGGGAGTACTCGGGAACAAACCCGGTCAAATAAAGCTGAAACTAAAACTCCTCGAAAACTAAAGTGACTATAACACAGTCCTCATCACCAAGTACTAAGAATCTAGGACGAAATCTCACGGTAGTACGACCGCCAACATAAGGGGCTCCGGGATCTGTAGCTCCCGCCGAATCAGGTCCTCCTGTCCTCTGGTGCTGGGTCTCCTGGTGCTGCCTCCCCTGTGTTAGGTCACAACCGACCGTCAGTCTACAAGACTCAGCCACAACCTCCCCGCCTCCCCCCGCGACTCCTAGGCACCGGGCGGAGAGGAGGAAGAGGGAGGACACAAAGCAGTATAATTTCAAGCAGATGGCAAATGGCAGGTAAATTAATTATAGCACATATTTATATAAGTGAACACGGTAACTAAATAAGAACGGGCGAGTATATAGTAAGGCAATAACCATTGTACAAGGACACTAACATCATAAGCAGTATCACAATATAAGAGAAGCGATAGAAAGTGTAACATGACGCAGTTTAAGGAGCATCCACTAAAAGTAAACAAACCACGGTACATGGGGCAACAGTGATGTTTTCATAATTTTAAGGAAGGAAAACCTTAACTTATCAATTCAATAGATAAGTTAAGGGGTCGTTTTGCAAGGCCCATCATATAAGACATCCCATACTACTTTAAATGATGGGGGTATAAAGGGGGAAGATGAGTGATATGATGTATGCTATGTTATGCAATGATGCGCATTATTATGAAATGATGATTTACTCACACACACGACTCTGTACGTACAGACCTTATTAGTTCCCCATTGTTCAAGGTGTAGCTACCACCCAGGGTCTCACTACCGTGGCCATAGTGACAGTGGGTTGGGCTCCCCCACTTCTAGGTGGTTATACACACTACCAGGCCTAGACCTCTCCACACTCCCTCCGAGACCCACGCGTGGGCGGACTAGTCGTGCTTTTTGCTACGCGTCAGACTTAGATAGGCCAAGTATGAGTTTTAGGGGTGGTGGCTTCTCCACATCTTCAACTAAGCCACATCCCTAACCCTCAACACTTGCCTGAGTCAACGTATGTCCGCCGGTGTGCCAGCCCTGACCATACCGAAGACCCGCCACAGATTCCATTTGTTCATAAAAGTTTTACTCTGAGCTTACAGCTCGCTATTAATCGTATAAAACACGGGCTCAGCCGGCCTCTCACTAGGCCTCAAGACAATCTCATTTCTAAGGTAGGCATGTGGAATTGTCTAATAATGTATTCACTTGACTCTAAATTACAAGTTCTCTCCCCGTTGACCCTACTCTTGTGAATTTGAAAGGCGAACCTAGATTATCCTACCAATCCTCACCTATCATGTGGGGTTGATTACGTTGTAGCATGATCCGATCGACACGGTGCCCTTACCTTAGCTTATAGACTTAGGGGTTTAGAATTTTACCTTGGACTTCCCTAGGCATAGACCTAAGTGCCGTGGGGTAGGTTAAGTGATGTGGGATCACATATCTGAGACCTCCTCGGGACTCAAAGTCGTTTTAACTCGTCTCGATTATACTACCTTAAATGATCACATTAGATTCTCCTCGTATTGCTTAGTTCTTGTTCCAACGTGGGCAAGGTGTTCTATTGACCCGATGCGTCCTCGAGTGGTTATCTTCTAATGATTTGAGTCTATTATTTGACGAGTACTCAGAGGATTCATATTAACTTAAACTCCAAGTCCCAAGAGGTTAAGTTTCTGGAGGAGATCGATTTGTTTAATTGGAATCTTAGTAATTATATGCCTTAGAGAAGGCATCAGTCGACTCCCGAGTATACGAGCTTTATTAATGAGCCTTATAAGAACAAGATTTGTATCTCTCAAGTTTTGTGATATGCAACGATTTGGATCATTTAATGAGTATTCAATTTATTCCGGTTACCGAAGGGCATTTTACTATTCACCGAAGGCCTACCCAACTCTATTCTTGAAGAGGGGACTTCCTTTCATTTTGCTGGTCCAAAGGTTATGAAACCTCTCCCTACCCAGAGTCCTTACTTAATTAAGTTGCTCACCAAAGTTGAGGTGGTTCCGAGGTGTGTATCTTCCTAGTTTTACTCCTCTTTCAATTCAATCCCCTAGGGGTAATCTAAGGTAAATTAAGTCTAAGGCTTATGATTTTTGAACATGGATTGGGTCTAAGGGTGTCCCTAGTCCTGTAAAAGTTTGGGGACAGTCGGGTGTCTCAATAGGTATGGGGGCCCATCTTAGTGAATTGACTCATACTAACTAGGCCTTGGTAAAGATGAATTCCAGGGAGTTCTACGGCTCTTTTTAGTCCTATTTCAATTCTGAACAGTAGAGGGTTGCCTCCTCTCTAATAAAGGTTTGGGGTACCCCTTCTTATAGGAATCCTAACGGAGGTGAATTTTTTTTTGTCAAATTTGTGGTGGTTTTGGTGACCACCTAGGGGTTACTATTTCACGAGTGTTTCCTTCTCGTTCTCACCCAGATTAATTTAATAGCTTCTGTGGGGTCTGCTGGTCGTCCTACCATTTTATTTACCATGATTTAATTGATATCATGTATTAAGACAATTTGTTCATGACTTCAATTGATAACATCCGCTCATTAGAAATCTCTATGGACATTGGGGTGGGCTAATGTATGATCTTGAGCCTTGGGACATTTTAGACTCCTATGATTTGTTCAAGACTTCTGGTTATGTAAGCTCACTAGAGTAAGGTGAATCATCGTTGTTTCTAACTAACTCTATTTTTACTATTGAGTGAGGCTAGTTTAACTTTATTCCCTCTAGATACCCTATGCCAAGTCACTTCCAGGGTTTGTGAACTCCTATCAATCTAAGTTTTAAAATCATGTAGTTCTTAAGTTCACTCTATATGTTATACTTGAAGTGTGATTAGGAAAATCAACTAAATTACATGGACCATTTTACCTAAGACATCAAAATACTCAGATACGTAACCTTATACATGCTTTACTAAAATGGGTCTATAGGGAGCTATACTGCACCAAAAATTTTGTATAACATATCATTAGAAAGGTAAGAGCAAGAGCTATAACTTTTGTGTTGACCACACATTCTGAATTTTAGTGTAAGTCATTCAATTTACTGCCTAAAGTTTCAGCATGGGGTGTGACAATTAATTGCTAAAAATACATGCTTTACTAAAATGGGTCTACAGGGAGCTATACTACACCAAAAATTCTGTATAACATATCATTAGAAAGGTAAGAGCAAGAGCTACAACTTTTGTGTTGACCACATGTTCTGAATTTGAGTGTAAGTCATTCAATTTACTGCTTAAAGTTTCAGCATAGGGTGTGACAACTAATTACTATTCATTTATTCAATCTAGTGATCACAAATTCCAAACTTCATATCTTCATTTCTACTTAGCCAAACCTCATAGATGACTTAATCATGACTTGGGGAGAGAACCCTTGAGATTTCATTAAAAATTAATAATTAATATTCCCTAAACTCACAAAATTCATAGAATGAAATATCTAGTAAAACTATAGAAAAGTGTCCACTAATTAATAATTCTAAATTTCTCACCCAACATAGGTCATACATGGATACATGCATGGCCTGAAAATCATTCATGTTGCATGCACCAATATTTTTAAATTTCAAAAATACCAAAATCTTAAACCATGTACATGTGTTACTATAAATGGACATGGATGCCACTATTCACATCTCTTCACTTAGAGCAATCAACATGCATGCCTAGATTACACACCCAAATCAAGTCCAAATATCATAAAATTTTGTACAGAGGTGGGCCAACACATGATAAACATGTCACCAAAATTTGGGCCAAAACTATAAGTTTATGCCCCACAAGTTATCACATTAATAAAATTTAAATTATTCCAAAAACTATAGAAAATTTTTCTCCTAAAATCACCAACTTTGGACAGTGATTTTATATAGCCATCACACACCTTGGGTATAAATTTCACATGCATGCAATGAATATCAAGAGAAAAATACACATTACACACATGCATGGACAAATTGTACATCCTGCACAAAAACAGATGCACAGGACTGTACAGTCATCCAAATCAGTTGATTTCAAGCTCAGATGAAAGTAGACATCAAGATATACAACTCTTGTCTCTGGTGACATTTGCTAATTCAGCCCCTAAGGGCTTCAATTTCCTGCTTTAACTTCTTGAATAAAATGTGACAGATTTACTATTCATTTATTAAATCTAGGTGGTCTGCGTTTAGGGATCTGATCAGATCCAACGGCCAAGGCATCGTCTTCAACCTCCCGCCAAGGGCTGAGAAAGAAAGTTCCTGGGCTGCCCTTGAGCCCGATTTCCCGGCCACCTACTTGACTCCACGCCGACCACCACCACCACCACCTTCACGGAGGTGGGGGATATCGGGACGGCGGTCTTGATCGGCCGGTGGCGGCCGGAATAAGGAAAGAGGGGAGGGTGATTTTGACGGAAAAACCCGTGAAAACCAGTGGTGGATCTCACTCGATTGAGCTCGTCTCACCTCCTATTTGATCTAGATAGCTAGCACGAGGGGAGAGGGAGAGGTACGGGCCAGAGTTTGTGGTCGGAGGCGCGGATTTGCCCTTGTTCCCATGCGTGAGTTGTCGCCGCCGGAAGCCATGGCCGGATGGGGGTTCTGAGCTCGAAAGCTTCGCCGGAGTTTGGGGATTGTCCTCGTGGAGCTCACTGAACGTGAAGGTGGCCTCAAATGAGGCTGAGGGGGAGTTTAAAGTAGGGGATTCAAAAGGGTGGTTAATGCCACCTCTCAAACACCCAATGCATGGCTTCCAGCTCGAGCCAAACCAGCTGGGCATCAAGCCTGAGGTCGGGTGAGGAGAGAGAGGTGGAAGGGAGGTGCCATTTGGCACTCTAAACCCACATTCAAGGTGGGTGAAATCACACCTTTGTAAAACACTATTCACCAGATTTTTCACCCCCTTCATGACCATGCATGGTTGCCACCTCAGCTCAAAAATGGTGGGGGTTTACTCTCCAAGGTCATCTGAATATATTGGGTTAAGGTGGAGTGTGCCATTTGGCATGGTGCTCAAAACTTCCTTTCTTTCTCTCTCTTCCTATTTTGGCTTTTTCCCAAAAATGGCCCTTTAATTAACAACCTATTTAATTCATTATTTAAAGGTAAATCAGCCATGTCATGGACTGATTGTGAGCTTGAGGTTGGGCTAGAGCCCAAGGAGAAATCAGTTTAACCCATGATGACTTAATGGGTTACTTGAGATTTGGCTTAGCTCAAGCCCACCTAGGTTAATGTGAGTGATTCAAATGAATCCAATGGACTCTATGGGTCCTAGATTGGTGGAGCTTTGTGGAGGGGGACACAAGGAGGTCTTAAGCTCACTTATTGAGCTTGGGGGGGGGGGGGGGCATAATGGGGACCTTAGGGTTTTGCCCTAATTTTTAGGTTGAAAGAGCTCATTAAATGAAAACCCTAGAGGGCAAATCCTCTTAATAAGTTAGTTGCTCTCAACCTCAAGGTTTTGTACATTGGTTAGGGAGTTCACCCTAGTGTCCCCCAATCTCCTGTTGGTCAAGGGAGCTTGTTTAGAAGGGGAGAGTGTCAAAACTTATACTAAGGGGGCCTAGTAGTTTTGGGGATGTTACACCACACGTCTTCATTGTCCTTAGTCTGCATGCACATCTAGAAAGAAGATGAGAGTAAAGATCCGGATACCCAAACGGTACCACCCATAGAATAAGTGGAAGTCTTAGGTACCCAGATTTGCTTTAAAGTTATTTGTTTTACTTTCCTGCAAGAACTAGATGTGTGACCTAACCTAAAACAGTTTACACACGAAATAAAGGGGGTTGAGACCCTTTTCTGGAATTTTTTCTTGCTGGAAGGAATCAGCTTTGCAGTAGAAACAGGTTTTGAAAAAAAATTACTGAATTTTTATATGAGGTGCTAGCGCCATCGTTAGTAGCTAGCGTCGGGCGGTAGCCCTCACCTCGATATCCGAGACCAAATTTTCCAGAACCATAGCACTGGTTCCCTAAAATCATATCCAGTGATTTTTGGCCCATTCCAAATTTTTAAGGGCCATGGTGAGATCATGAACTTGTGCTTTAAGTGATGAATTTTCTTTTACAAGCATGACACACCTATTTTCAAAACCTTTTTTATTATTTTTAATTTGCATAAGAGAGGCTTCTAATTTACTTTCTAATTCCCCCTTCTCTATTGTAAGAGTTTTGGCATGGGAGAGGGCTTTAGAAAGTGATTCTTCAATATCTTTTGCCATTTTAGTGGAATGATCACACTCTTGGCAAGAAACCTTTCTCTTTTCCAAAACAATTAATTTTTTGGAAAGCTTTTGATTTTCTTTAATTAGAGATTCATTTTCACGATTCAATAAAATATTATCTTACATGTTTTTATCAAAAGCTTTGCAAGTTTCAAGAAATTCATTAAAGAGTTCATCATAAGTGGGAGGAGTTACCTCAGTGTCGCTAAGAATACTGGTGTCTTCGTCGTTTCCATGTCCCATGAGGCACATGTTTGCTTCCTCGTCTTCGCTTGATGAAGACCCGCTTGATCCTTCAGAGGAGGAGGAGTCATCCCATGTTTTAGCTTTTATCACCTTCCTCTTCTGCTTCCCTTTGTGCCTCTTTTCCTTCTTCTCCTTCAAGAACATTGGGCACTGGCTCTGAATATGCCCGGTCTTCCTACAGTGATAGCATTCCGGTGGGGGTCTTTCTTCTTCATCGTCACTCTCCTTTTCCTTCTTTGAAGATGAACCTTTCCATCTTGCATCCTTTTGGAAATATTTCCGGAAAGTGTTTCTCCTTTCCGGATTTCGCATGAAATTTCGGAAGTTCTTTACCAAAAGGATTTCTTCATCTTCATCCTCATCCTCTTGACACTCCTTCTTTGACTTTAGTGCCAACGCCTTCTTCTTTGGCTCCTTGTTGTATTCATCGTATTGGATCTTGAGTTCTACCTCATGGGTTTTAAGACTCCCAATGAGGCTCTCAACTTGGAGCGTTCTTAGATTGTGCGACTCCGAGATAGCCATCACCTTCAGATTGAATTTGGGAGTAAGAGACCGAAGAATCTTTCGGACCAAATCGTCGTTAGAGAAGGTCTTTCCAAGAGCTTTTGAGGCATTGACGATCTTAGTGAAGCGCGTGTATATGACATCAATATCTCCACTTTCATCCATCCGAAACTTTTCATATTCCGACTCTAGTTAGAAAAGCTTTGAATCTTTAACCTGCGTTGTACCTTCGTGATTAATTTCCAAATGATTCCAAATATCATATGCGGTAGTACATGCAGAAATTCTATTAAATTCATTTTTATCTAACGCACAAAATAAAGCATTCATGGCCTTGACGTTATTTTTGCATTTTAGTTTATCCCTTTCATCCCATTTGTCCTTAGGTTTTTCTAATGTTACCTCTCCAACTATAATTGTAGGAGCCATATTCCAAACCTCAATATCTATGGTTATAAGAAAACATCTCATTCTATTTTTCCAATAATTATAATCTGACCCAGTAAATAGTGGAGGTCTACTAATTCCCTGTCCCTCAAAAAAAGCGAGATAATAAGATGCCATTATTCTTGGTTTTTAAACCTTTTGGAATAACTTGCCTCTGATACCAGTTGTTGGATCGATCTGCGCCCTTAGAGGGGGGGGGGGGGGTGAATAAGGGAATAAAAATCTTTTTATATTTTTGACAATTTGCTAAATTGTTTTAAAGTATATGAGAATAAAATAAAAATTTTGATTGAAGGAAGAAACAATTGCAATTTTCAATTTTATAATTTATGCCAAATGAAAGAAATTAAGTAAATAGAGACATTATTGGGAAAACGACCCTCAATGTTCCCTTGATTTGAAGAGACCTCACACTCAATGCTAAGTACAAGTTGTATTTGATAAACCATATTTCTATCTCATAAGTATGCATGACTAGGGCACACCATGGTGTAATGTATGATCAGTCGGTTTACTGTCAAAACCGCTGAGATGAGCTCTCTGTCTCAGCTGAACCGCTGAGACAAGGAACCGCTGAGAAGGTGTCTGGGCAAGCTGAGCTGTAGATAGAAGAAAACCACTGAGACAACTGTCTGTCTCAGCGGATCCGCTAAGACGGGACAGAAGCAACCGCTGAGATGGCTGACCATCTCAGCTCAACCGCTGAGATAGATTCAAAAGTGATCTGGCGGGTTCTACTTTTGGCGCAAGATGCAGAAATGCATATTGGGGTCCACCAATCACTCCCATGCCTATCAGGAGGACAGCTAAGAGCCGTTGAGGGTCAGTGGTGTATAAAAGGAATAAGTTAGGGTTGAGGAAACAACTTTTGCTATTGACCTTACTCTCCAGCACACAAACAAGCAGAAGAATAATGTTCCATTATCGGCAGCCAAGAACTGAGTTTACACAAGGCTGCAAGGAGAAAAGAGATTGCTTATCTTGATTCATCAAGATAGAGCAAGTAGATCAAGTCCAACATCTGAAGGGCTGATCAAGAAAATCAAGTTGGAGCTGCACTTCTCCTCCCTGGTTCAAGTATGCAACAGCAGCTGTTAAGAAGAAGAAGAACAAGACTTGATCTCTTCTTCCTTCAATCTGTAATCCTTATTATATCATTTATAGGAGCCTTTGGGTTCTGAGACTGTAGGGCTTTATTGCCTGAGTGTGTAAGGCTGATTGGCCTGAGTTGTAGAGCTGAGAGGTCAGCTTGAGGTAGGACCAGGAGGTGGTCTGAGTTGTAGGAGGTGGATTCCTCTGAGGTAGGGCTGCTGTGCCTGAGGTAGGGTTTGGGAAAACCTGAGAGATCCTGTAGGATCTGTGTTGTAGGCTCTTGGAGCTGAGTTTGGAGAAGTTGGCCTTGTCTAACTCATTGTTAAAAAGCTGATGGGGGAAAGAGGACTACTCAAGACACCCAGTCTTGAGGAACATCTATAAATCTCTTTGTGCTTCCTGTGCTTGATAATTTGCTAACCTAAATTCAGAAAACACTAAGCCTAAAATAAAAGAAACCTATTCACCGCCACCCCCCCACCCCCCTCTAGGTGTGTAAGACTACATCCTATATAAACTATCAGGTGGTATCAGAGAGAGGTTGGTCAAGAAGGACATAACTGTCTGACCAGATCCAATAAAGGAATAGTTTTATCAATCCAATGGCTTCCTCTGGATTGCAAAAGGAGATGGGATCCATGAAGTTACCCATATGCAACAAAGAAAACTTTGGCATATGAAAGCAAAGGGTTAGATTGTTTATGGAAGCATCTGATCCAAGGATCTACATAATTGTAAAGCAAGGGCCTTTCACCTTTCAAACTACCTCCACCATAGATCCAACAAGAAGAGTGCCCAAGACCTTCAATGACTTGACCAAGGATGAACTTGCATTGTTCACTATAGACAAAAGAGCCCAGAACATCATAGTTAATGCTATTGATGATTCCACATTTCAAAACTTAGTACACTGCACTACTGCCAAGGAAATGTGAGACACATTAGTAGTATATATGGAAGGGACAGCTGAAGTGAGGGATGATAGAAAGTCACTACTTAACCAAGAGTATGAAGCCTTCAGACAGCTCAGCCAGGAGAGCATCTCTTTGTGCTATGAGAGGTTCTTCAGAATAGTCAATGAGCTGAGAACCTATGAGAGAGTGTTCACTGATTATGAGCTGAATGATAAGTTCCTTAGATCTCTAACAAGGGACTGGGACACAAAAATTTGTGCTATCAGGGAAGTGGCTAGGCTTGGTGAGACCCTCACTCATACACTATGTAACACCCCCATCCGTTCGGGAGCATATAACAGAGGGTCCGGCCGGGGCCCCACGCCATATACTACAAAACAAACGGGAACGTCACTTAATTGAAATATCGAACGACACTATACAACGATGCCTAACTCAGAGCATTCTATGCGGAAGCTGAAAAGAGACAAGATAAACCCCAAAACCCGTACCCGGGTATGTCCACTTTTACTAAAATAGGAATAAATGTTGTACAACACAAAATTTAGGCACGGCGGCCTTACAATTTACCAACATCAGCGCGCAGGCCGGCCATACATGAAAAGCAAAAGGAACATCAAAAAGGCCTTCAAGGGCCGCAGCAGCACAAGGGCTTCAGCCCGCTATGAGCCCGTTATGTTCCCGCTCGGTCCAGCACCTGTACAACAAGCCCACCAAAAACGGTGGCAAAACATGGCAACGGTCAGCTAAAGCTGACCAAATTATAACGACCCCACCCCTTCGAGGGGGTGGCAGTACTAATCATCCCTACAAAACAACCTCAGCAGCATATATATAAGAGTGCAACTAGCAAAGCCCACAACAGTTCATACATATGCAACAATCACAAATATAGGAATGGACTCCACGTCTCGTGCTCTCAGGCACTCTTTGGTGTACTCCGCCTTCCACCACCATCCACTCTTGATGGCTTCTGCCCTTCGAGGCTAAAGTCGGTGGCCCGAATACCAGGGCTCCCCCGTACTTTAATTGTGAACATCCTGTAGTCCGAAGACTCTTTCCCATTGCTTCCCGACATGCTGTACGAGACTCACTAATTAGGTGCTGCAATGGTGCGGTTTCAGGTTCGCCAAATGCCCGTTGTTCACAGCTCTCGTTGTACAACACGAAGAGCGGGTATGGCGTCCCCTCAGCCCAGGTATTCTCAATTAGCCGGCTCTACAGGCCGCTAAGTCATCCACCAGGACACCCTCACAGGTCGGGCATACAGGCCTCAGGTCCTCTCAACAGGTGGGCACGACAACATCACCAGAACCAAGTCTGGGAGCTGTCGCCTGGCGACATCCAATATCGCCAGTGACAGTGAACAGAACTCCATTTTGGCTTCTAGCTGTGGGTGCTTCACGGGGCACACCCCCAGGCATTGCTGCACATGCAGTAGCACTCCCACTGCCTCAGAACGCACAAAATCACCAAAACCAAGTCTGGGAGCTGTCGCCTGACGATAATCAATATCGCCAGCGACAATGAACAGAACTCCTTTTCTGCTTCTAACTTCGGGTGCTTCCCGGGGCACACCCCCAGGCATTGCTGCGCATGCAGTAGCACCCTCTAGTCCTACGAAGCAGGATATCAACACAGAGTTTTCCCCCGGCACGCACAATATCAAAAAGCATCACCAATCCGGACGAACCGTCTCGGATGGGCTTCACACAGCGCACCTACGTCCATTTCACGCATGGACTCTACATGTATGCAAGATTTGACGGGGATAACACAAATCGACCCGTCGGAGGCCACGACCTCACCCTTTTGGGTAGGGGCCTCAACGATGCACTGAACGGACTAGAACATGTCCAAATGAGGGTAAAGAGGATCGTTACCCTTAGACGCCGCTTCGAAGCCATGGCTTGGCTTTTGGCATGGTTGGAAAGGAGCGTCTTGCCCTTCTCTACGCGTAGCCACCAACGTCGAGGGAATCGGAGTAGTGTAGCTCCACCAAATCCAAGCTCTAGGCTAGGGTTTACTATTGGATCTCCTTCTCCAAGCTCTCCCTCTCTCTCTTAAAACAAACCCTTAGTGAATAAGGAAGGGAAGAGGGGTTTCGGCCTCCCTATGCCAACTCCCGAGCCAATCAACCCAAAACCAGCCCCAAAAGTCCAAGTGCCATCAATGCCCACGATTTCGGCTGCAAAGTACAATTTGGAGTTGTCGCCCGGCGATAGCCGCTGTCGCCTGGCGACCACGGTAAAGAACCGACTCCGACCAGTCAACGCCACCGCTGCGAACAGTGCATGACACATGTCACGGTGTCGCCTGCGTTAGCCTTGATGCCGCGCGATAGCCTCTCGACAGAGGCCTTCACGCCAGACCGCTGTCGCCGGGCGATAGCCGATATCGCCAGCGACAGCGCTGGATTCCAGAAATCCAACTTTCTGAAATGGGGTTTTACATACTATTTGGAAAGCTGCTCTCTTATGAGATGCAGCTATCTGCAAGAAAGGAAGAGGACACCTCAACAAGGGCTCGGGCAAGGGAGAAATCTGTAGCTCTCAAAGCTGACAGCTCTAAGAAAAGCAAGGGTAGGATGGTGTCTCCTCCAAGGAGAAATGCTGAATCTGAAAAATCTGAAATCAACACCTCAGGTAGCTCTTCCTCTGATGAAGAGTTTGCTGCCTTCTCAAGGCAGTTCAAGAAGATGATAAGGAGGAAGCAATGGAAGAACAAGCCCTCCTCCTCATCACACTCCAAGAAAGGCCACAGGAAACCTGAAAAACAGCACCCAAAGGGTGACAGTTATGATTCCAAATCTAGTAAACATGTTTCAAATAACATAATTTGCTATTGCTGCAACAAACCTAGACATGTCATAGCTGACTGTCCAGCCAAAAGAAAGGAGAAAGGTGATAAGAAGCATTATCACCAAAAAGATAGGAAGGGTGAAAAATCCTTCCTAGCAAAGAAAGGAAAAAAGATGGAGTGAATCTGAATCCTCAACTTCAGATTCAGAGAATGAAGAAGAAGCCTACATAGGGCTGTTTGCAGCAGAAGAAGATGAAGATTATCCTGCTGCCAAGGTTGGAGTCAGGGCCCCTCTATCACACTCAGATAGTGATATAGAGGAGGATGAAGAGGACAATGTTCAGCTAGGCCTCATGGCCATCACTGATGAGGAGGACAGTCAGAACATCTCAGAAAATGAACAGGTATTAATTCATTCCTTATCCTCTTCTGATTATGCAACCTTGCAACAGGGGCAAATGTTTGATCAAAGTTTATCCCTTCTTCCTGTCTATACCCCTTGGCTACCAGTCTTGCCTTGTTCTTTATGATTATGTCATTTTCATCTAACTTGTTCCTATAAATCCATTTGGTACCTATGATATTGTGCCCTTGAGGTTTTGGCACCAATTTCCATACCTTGCATCTCTTGAATTGTAGAAGTTCTTCTTGCATAGCTTGAATCCAAAAGGTGTCTTGGTTGGCTTCTTCAAATTTCTTGGGCTCCATTTGTGATAGGAAGCTCAAGAATAGGGCTTCATTATGAGCCCTGCTTCTGGTTAATACACCTTGATTCTGATCTCCAATTATTTGTTCTCTTGGATGATCCCTTAGATTTCTTACAGCCGTAGGCAGTCTGTTCTTAGCTTGCTGTGTTATTTTTGCTGGTTCAGCAGTGTCTTCATCAACATTGACTTCTTCCTCTTCAGGGATGGCAACATCAGAATAAGCTTTTCTGTTGCTGGGTGTGTCTTGTATAGACATCCTTTCCATATCCTATTCATTTCCTGCCAAGACAAAATATCTAGACCAACCCTTATATATTAGGCTGCTCTCATCAAATACTACATGCATAGACTTCTCTACAACATGAGTTTTCTTGTTGTACACTCTATAAGCTCTACTATGTGAGCTATAGCCAACAAGAACACCCACATTGAATTTCTCTGCAAACTTTGTTAATTGAGATTTTCCATTGTTTAAAATGTAGCATTTGGAGCAAAAGATTCTAAAGTATGAAATTGTAGGTTGTTTGCCTTTCAGAATCTCATAGGGAGTTATTCCATGAACCTTATTGATGGAAGATCTATTGAGAACATGACATGCAGTATTGACTGCCTCAGCCCAGAAGTATTCTGGGAGTGAGGAGTCACTAAGCAGTGTTCTCCCAGCTTCTATTAAGGTCCTATTCCTCCTCTCAGCCACACCATTTTGTTGTGGAGTCCTTGGGGAGGAGAACTCTTGGGTGATACCATATTCTTGACAAAACCTTATCATAGCTTCAGATTGAAATTCTGTGTCATGGTCAGTTCTAGTCCTGACCACAACACATTGCAAGTCATTCTGAATTGCTTTGACATGAGTTATAAAGATATTTAGAGTATCAGACTTCTTCTTTAGGAAGAATACCCATGTATATTTTGAGTGATCATCAACAATCACCAAAGTATACAACTTCTCACCTAGGCTCTGAATTGGCAAAGGATCAAACAAGTCCATATGCAAGAGATAAAGACATCTTTCAGTGTCTTTGAAGCCAATACTTTTAAAGGTGGCCCTTGTTTGCTTACCCATTTGGCAAGCATGACAGGGACCACTTTTAATACATTTTATATTAGGACTATTCCTAACAAGGTTTTTAGAAAATAGTCTATACATTGTCTTGTAGTTAATGTGAGCAAGTCTCTTGTGTCATTGAACACAAAGGGACTCATTCTCATTAGCTACTAGACAAACAAATGTAAGAGAATTACTGCATATAAAGTCTAAGCAATAAACATTCCCACTCCTAGTGCCTGAGAGAATGGTCTCTAAGTCTTTAGACTTTTTAATCAAGCACTTGTCATTGTGGAATTCAATGACATATCCTAGATCACATAGTTGACTTATGCTTACTAGGTTGTGTTGCAACCCTTCAACATAAGCTACCCTTGTAATTGAGACTATGCCATTGGAGATCATACCATATCCTTTGGTGATTCCCTTTTCTGACCCCCCAAAGATAACTTTGGGTCCATTCTTCACAACCTTGTAGTCTTGTAGAAGATTAGGCTATTCCTTGCTTATGCTACCCACAAGGGGTTCAAAGTGTATCAAATGGATGTCAAATCAGCTTTCCTCAATGGTGACTTGAAGGAAGAGGTATATGTTGAGCAACCATCAGGTTTTGTACATCCTACCCTCTCTAGTCATGTTTACTTACTTAGGAAAGCTCTTTATGGTCTTAAGCAATCCCCCTGGGCTTGGTATGAGACATTATCTAGCTTTCTCACCAAGAACAAGTTCTTGAGGGGAAAGATAGATAACACATTGTTTCTTAGGGAAACAAGGGGCAAGTGTCTCCTAGTCCAGATATTATGTATGCTACATGTGTGTGTTCTAGGTATCAGGCATGTCCTAAGGAATCTCACTACTCAGCTGCAAAGAGAATCTTGAGATACCTTAAAGGCAGCCTACATCTTGGCCTTTGGTACTCTAAGAACAATGATTTTGAACTAACTGGATTTTCAGAGGCAGATTTTGCAGGCTGCAAAGAAGACAGGAAAAGCACAATTGGCACTTGTCAATTCCTAGGAAGAAGGTTGATATCATGGAGCAGCAAAAAGCAGACAAGTGTGGTTGTCTCCACTGCTGAGTCTGAATACATTGCTGCAGGGAGCTGTTGTGCACAGCTATTGTGGATTCAACACCAGCTAGATGACTACAACCTCAAGGTAAGTAACTCTCCTCTTTATTGTGACTCATCCAGTGTTATCTCTATTGCTAAGAATCTTGTCTCTTACAGCAGGACTAAGCATATAGAAATAAGATATCATTTTATAAGAGAACATGTAGAATCTCAAGATATCTGCCTTGAATTTGTCCCCACTGACAGTCAAGTGGCTAATATCTTCACTAAGCCATTGGATGAGGCCAAGTTTAATGCCTTCAAGATTGAACTAGGAATGTTAAATGTAGAATAGTGTAAAACACTTCATTCTTCCAATCTTGATTTGATATAACTTAAAATGTTGACACATCAACCCTATGAGAGACATGATTAGGCATTCAAGTAATCCCATCTCTAATGATTTTAAGGTAGTATGATCAGCTTACCCAGAACAATCTGTTTCAGCTGAGCTTCAGGCTGCACCTAGACAGCTGGGAAAAGTCTCAGCTGAACCGCTGAGACGACTAAATCTGTCCCAGCGACTGATAGTGTTCTGTCCCAGCGGATAGGTCACCGTCCCAGCGGTTCCGCTGAGACGAGTTGGATTCATTATAAATTGTATAAGAGCAATCAAATCCAATTACTAGGTTTAATTTTACCAAAGTCTTAAGCCACACAAATAGCCAATCTGATTAGTGAAAAGCACACGACCCTTCTCTTCTAGCCACCGAGATGAATCACCTACTCTTCCGTCCCAGCGCATTCCTCCACCACTGCAATGGATCCCAAAAAGCTCTAAAGATCTTCTTGAAGGATATGAGATAGTAAGGCATGGGTTTGCTCATGCTCCAGAAGAAATTAAGGGAGTGATTCAACTCCTAGAAGACCAAGGCTAGGAATTTCTACTATCTGAACCCTGTGTCATTCTCAGAACTGAAGTTCTGGAATGGTTTGGTAATGTCAAGTTGTACACCTCTAAATACTCCCTCAAGTCAAAGATTGGAGAAGATAGAATCAAGATAACCCAACAAAACTACCAAAAGCATTACATCTTCCATCCTGCAGTCCAAGTGAGGAGGATGACATCTCTGAAAAAGACAAGAAAAAGGCTCTAAAATGGACTGAGTACAATGATGCCAAAATTGGCTCATTGAAGAGGAAATTTTTCAACCAAAAGGGAAAACTTTTATCAGATATTATGGGAAAAGCCATTCTTTGTAAACCAGGGTCCCATAATACAATCTCACAGTACATGTTTGACCTCATGACAAGAATAATTCTGAAAAAAGAAAACCTCTTGGGGAGAGGTCATCTTTCAAAGAATAAAGGAATGCCTTCAAGCACCTAATATGGGAAGAATTCTCTCCTTATACCTCCTGCAAACCCACCCTGACAAGTTCAACACATCCAAAGGAGCAAAGCTTCACTATCTCAAGAGAATGGACATCAAGACTTTAGAAAGATTCACCAGGGTATTGCCTATGAGTCAGCCCTGTTGGGATCATTGCTCACAATGTCCTAAATTTGGAGAAGTCCATTCCTTAATCAAAGATATACCTCACAATGTATTTGACATATTATCTAGAATCATTGTACAGAAGAACAGGTCAAGCTAAGTGCTCAAGAAATCTATTTAAGTTCACAAGCGTCGAGACACCACACATCTCTCGACGCCTGAGACCCAGAAGCGTCGACCCATGTCTGCTATCTCAAAAGCCAAGGTCGCTGACTGAAGATCTGAGGCCAAGTCAAGAAGCATCGAGCTAAGGAATGTCGCTCAACGCCATGGAATAAGAAGCGTCGACCAACTTCAGTTAGCTCAACGCCAGCAAAAAGAGTCTAGATGAGAAAGCAAAGTTAAAAAGCGTCGAGCCCCTATACATTTCTCGACGCCTACAGATAAAAAGCGTTGAACGACTAAAGACTGCTCGTCGCCTAAGAAGGAGTCTTTGAGAGTTCAGTCTAAGAAGAAAATGTCGAGCTTCTACACACTGCTCGACACCTTATAGAAGAAGCGTCAACTGAGTTACACACTGGTCAACGCTCCCTTTCTACAGATGCTTGAAGTGAAGGGTTATGTAATAGTATATCTACAACAAGCTGAGCCATGTCGAGACGATGGCCATATCTTAACTCCTCGTCAATTATGAAGCCACTGAATACCATTAAAGATCTGACGTCACGCTGACATGAAGGAGCGTCTCAGATGGCGCTGATGGCGGGTTATAAATAGAAGGCATGACCTATGAGTTATGAGAAGTTCATCATTCCTAATCGAAGCTATCATCTTCTTCGTTCAAGGCGAAATCGGAGAAAGAAGTCATCTCCTCTTTCCGAATCGGTTTAACTTGAAGAAATTCTTTCAGCAATCTGGTGCTGATATCATTGCTGAAGAGAGAAGGTCAAGGAGGAAGAATCTGTCTTCCTGAAGAAGAACAGTCATCACAGCCTGTGCAATTCAAGAAGATCTTTATGCTGTTGCTGATCTGTTGAAGATTTCTGTCTGATCATTCAGATAGATCAAGAAGACTCAAAATATTGAAGAATCTGAGTCTAAGTATTGTAACTACCTCTTTCAATTCCCGTAGGATCTGAGTTGTCAGATCTGAGTGTAGGATCTTTCAAGGATCTGAGTTGTAGGATCAGTTGTGATCTGATTTGTAAGATTCAGGGGAGAATCTGAGTGTAAGCCTATTGTTATAAAGGCTGAGGTAGGATCTGTTGAGATCTGAGAACTGTAAGATCTGATTGAGATCTGAGTTGTAAGACCTTTTGTGGTCTGAGATCTGGAGAAGATATAATCCCTATCTGGCACACTGCTAGAAGGGAAAGGGGGGGGGGGGGGGGGGGGGGGGGGGTGGGGGAAGTGGATTACCCAAGATACGGGGAACCACTATAAAATTCTGTGTGTTTTGTGTTTGTTTCTTGAAAGCTCTGATTATTATTCGCATACACTTAGGTTAAGATCAAGAATCTAAATAGAATTTAAAATAACCTATTCACCCCCCCCCCCCCCCCTCTAGGTGATTAGCTACCCTTAATTAAAGAATTTCAAGTGGTATCAGAGCTAGGTTGTTCAAGAAAAGGTTTAACAACCTGAACAAGACCTCCTAAGGGTAGATTTGTTAGGTCTTCATGGCAAACAGTGAAGGGAACAAGGAATTCACATCCTTGAAGTTACATATCTGTAGAAAAGAGAATTTTGGGATTTGGAAGGAAAGGGTTAGATTATTCATGGAAGACTCTGACCCTAGGATATACACCACAGTACTAGAAGGACCTTTTGTTCCTATGAAGGTCACATTCACAGATGGAACCATCAAGACTCCCAAAACATATTCTGAGATGACTAAAGATGAAGTAATTCTAGCCACCATGGATAAGAGAGCACAGAACATTATTATTAGTGCAATTGAGGATTCAACCTTCCAAAATCTAGTGCACTGCAAAACTGCAAAGGAAATGTGGGATTCACTCATTGTCTATATGGAAGGGACTGAAGAAGTCAGAGATGACAAGAAGTCTCTTCTGAATCAGCAATATGAAGCTTTCAGACAAGACAAGAAAGATTCAATAGGAATCTGCTATGAGAAATTCTTCAAGATTGTGAATGGTCTGAAAATCAATGGAAGAACATTTACAGATTATGAGCTGAATGATAAATTCTTAAGATCCCTGAACAAAGATTGGGATATCAAGATCTGTGCTATCAGGGAAATGGGAAATCTGGGAAACATTCAGCCACAGAATCTATATGGGAAACTACTGTCCCATGAACTTCATCTGAACACCAGAAAAGCTGAAGAAGGACACAGCAAGGAGAATCCCATTGCTCTGAAGGCAGAAAGTTCCAAGAGAAACAAGGAGAGGATGTCATCACCCCCCAGGATATTATTTGAATCTGAAGAATCAGTGAACAGCAATTCTGATTCTGAAATATCAGATGGTGAACTAGTACTCTTCACCAAATAGCTGAAAAGGATGCTCAGAAGAAAACAGCACTAGAAAACTAGGCCTTCTAAGTCATCCTGATCCAAGGAGCACTCCAACTATTCAGAAGGTTTCAGATCAGATTCCAAGAAGGACAGGTATAATTCTAAACACAACAAATCTATTTCAGAAGAAACCGTGTGCTTTGGATGCAAGAAAACTGGGCACATAATTGCTGATTGCCCATCAAAAAGAAAGAACAATAAGAAGTCTGATGAGAGGAGGCACAAGTCTGACAAGAAACATGAGAGGAGCCTGGTAGCTAAGAAAGGCAAGGTCACTCTCAATGACAGTGAGTCTGAACCATCTGATTCAGACAGTGAAGAGGCACTCATAGCACTGATGGATGCTCGTGAAAGAGAATCTGTAGGATTCATGGCACTCAGAGATGAAAAGGATCATGAGACATTCTCCACTGTGCAGGTACTAGACAGAACTCCTTTATCTGATTCTGAATCTGAACATAACATCATTTCAAAACCTGAGGCAAATTATTCTTCTTCTAATGAGAGTGAATCAAAATCTAACCATCATTTAGATGAAATGATTGAGAAATATGAGTCACTTCTTAAAGCTCTCATAAAGAGTAAAAGGATCAACAAGAAATTACATAATGAAATAGCTGAACTAAAAGAGGCTAACTCCCAATGCTCTGAGGCAGCTGAAAGGCTAAATCAGGTAAGCAATGATCTTAGCAAATTGAAAGTTATGTCTATAATTCACATTCAGACTATATGCACTAAGGAGAAATTAATAAAAGAACTTGAGAAAAAGCTTCTAGCTGAAAAGAAGCTTGTAGCAGAATTTTCAAAACCACAAACTGTCCTTCCCATAATAGACACATTCTTTGCACAATATAGATGTGGCATAGGATACAAAGGGAAAGGAGAAAATAAATCTAAATATAATGACAAGGCACCCATGCACCACATAAAATTCAACAAAGCCATGCCTACCACAAGTGAGTGTGAATTAGAGAATATGCACAGACATAGGAAGAATGAGTGCTCCACTAGACAAAATGTCAGTCAACCCAAAGAAGTGAAAAGACCTCAAAGGAGGTATAACAAATATGAGTGTTGGTGTTGTGGGAAGGTTGGTCATTTTGCTCTTGATTGCTGGTTCAACCCAACTGGAATTAATTTTGGAAAACAAGTATTCAAACCAATGGCAACACACACTGCACAAAGAATCAATCAACAAGTAAACAAACCAACTTATACTAACAAAGTTCTAGGACCCAACTCTGTGTGGGTTCCTAAGAAAAAGTAATTTTCTTATTGCAGGTATGTCCAAAGACCAATCAAACTCTTATCTGGTATTTGGACAGTGGGTGTTCCATGCACATGACTGGAACAAGAAGTTTACTGAGTGACTATGCTTCTATGAAGGATGAACCAAAGGTTATATTTGGAGGATCTGACAGAGGTAAGACTAAAGGTTATGGTAAAATCACAAATGGATTTGTCACCATCACCAAAGTTGCTTATGTTGTTGGATTGCAACACAATCTCATCAGCATCAGTCAATTATGTGATCTTGGGTATGACATTTCATTCCACAAGAATGAGTGCCTAATTATGAAAGGGGATGAGATAGTCCTCTCAGGCACTAGAAGTGGTAACATTTACTGTTTAAACTTTATATGTTCTGAACAAGAAAAACCTATATGCTTAGTAGCTGAAAAAAAAATTTCTAGTAGTATACAATGGCACAAAAGGTTAGCTCATATAAACTATAAGACTATAAATAAACTCATCTCAGGAGAACTAGTGAGAGATGGGCCTAAGTGGAAGTGTGTGCAGGAGGGACCCTGCCATGCTTGTCAAATGGGAAAGCAAACCAAGTCATCCTTCAAACTAATTGGTGAGAAGGATTCCATAAGATGTCTATACCTACTTCACATGGATCTATTTGGACCAATGCCAATTCATAGCCTAGGAGGAAAGATTTACACCTTTGTAATTGTTGATGATTATTCTAGATTCACATGGGTATTCTTTCTAAGACACAAGTCAGATACTCTAGAAGTATTCACTAGCTTTGTTAGGCAAATCCAAAATGAAACAAGAAATACAGTAGTCAAAATTAGGAGTGACCATGGAACTGAATTTCAGTCAGGTGCCATGACCAAGTTTTCTGAAAATCTAGGCATTTCACAAGAGTTTTCATCTCCCAGAACTCCCCAACAAAATGGGGTTGCTGAGAGAAGAAATAGAGCTCTCATTGAAGCCAGTAGGAGTATGCTGAGTGACTCCTCACTTCCTGAGTATTTCTGGGCTGAAGCTGTAAATACAGCATGCCATGTGCAGAATAGGGCACTTATCAACAAGAGACTGAATAAAACCCCTTATGAGTTGATGAAAGGTAGAAAACACACCCTAGCCTACTTCAAAATATTTGGTAGTAAGTACTTTGTGCTGAATAATGGAAAACACCTCCTTACCAAGTTTGCTTAAAAAGCCTATGAGTGAATTTTTGTTGGGTATAGTTCTCAAAGTAGAGCCTATAGAATCTTCAACAAAAGTTCAAATAAAATAGAAGAATCTATACATGTTGTATTTGATGAAACCAGCCTTATTTATAAGGATCTGGGAAGTCTTCCTAGTGATGCAGGTCTAATACAGAAATTGAAGGAGCTGAATATCAACAAACAGCTCATAGAAGAAAATGATGAAACTAATGAGAGAGAAGCTGTGACTAGAGAGGATGAATCTTAAGAAGAAGACACACATGAAGAACCAATTGCTGTTGAAGAACCACAACATACAGAACCTCAAGATCAGCCAACTCAAACAGCTGCACCAGAACCTCAAAGGGAAAATGAGAGGTGGAGAATTGCAACCAAGCACCTGAAGGACCACCCCAAAGAACAGATTATAGGAAATCCAAATGAAGGTGTGCAAACAAGAAGAGCAAAATCAATGAATGAGGCTTTGCATCATAGCTTCCTATCCAAAATAGAACCTAAGAAATTTGAAGAAGCCAATAAAGACCCTTTGATAAGAAAATGTTTAACGACGTAGGAGGCAAGCGCACCTATCGCGTGTAGTATATACGATTTAGAAAAATCATATCAAGGTTGTATTTAGTCCTTGGTCCCGTCGAGTATTGTTACTTCAAGCTACGCGTATTATTTTATCGGATATAAAAATAAGTGAGTGTTTGCAATAATTAAAAACAAAAATGATAACAATCGCGGGCTTGGTGTGCGTTTAGCAAAAACCAAGAAAAGCGATAGAAAAGACAAAAAGGACGCACTAAATGAAAAACTCACGCACTCTACGAGAATTTAAATGACTGAAATTAAAGGACAAAAATTAAAGGAATGCAATCTCTACCCGAACGGGTAGAGGGGAAGTAAATGTGTGAGCAAGTTCTACCCAAACGGGTAGACGGGAAATAAATGCGTGACAAAAATGAAAGACAGAAATGAAAGCTATTGAATTACAAAAAAGGCGCAAAATTTATCCACCTACACACACACACCCTTGCTTGAAATGAAATCTAAGTTAAAGAAAACAAAATCTATTCTCATACACACACACACACACTTACTTTAATTGAAATCTAAATTAAAGAAAACAAAAATTAACTCATACACTCACACACACTAATAACAAAATGAAACTAAAATAAAAACAATTTACTCTCATACACTCACACACTCTACATGAAATAAACTAAAATTAAAAGAAGAAAAAAACAAATAAGTAAAACTAACTCTCATACACACACACACTCTACATAAATTAAAAAATTAACACATAATATAACATAAAACTAAACTAAACTAACACATAACATAACATAAAATTAACACATAACATAACACATAAAAAGAAGAAAATAAAACTAAACTAAACTAAAATAAACTTGATGAACAATAACACATAACATAACTAAACTAAAATAAGTACAAAAAGAACAAAAAAGGAAGAACTTGATGAACAAGACTAAAAACTTATTTTATTTAAACCAAAATAAAAATTACATAACAAAGAGAGGAAACAAAGGATAACAAGGAGAGAGAAAATAAAAACATAAAAATACAGAAGGTGGAACACAAACCCCCTACAAGGTTTAGGATTTGTGAACCTTTTTTACAAGGGAGAGGGCCTCTTATTTATAGGCAAGAAAAAAAAAAGGTGGAAGAAAGGTTTGGAAGAGAGCTGGCAGTTCTAGAAGAGATTGTTCAAGAAGCTGAGCTGGGCTGGTCTGCGGATAGAGGGCTGGAAGCAGCTGGCGTGCTGGCGGGCGCGGGCAGCAGGGGACGGGCACGGGCAGCAGGGCACGAACGGGCGCGGGCAGCAGGGGCGGGCACGGGCGCGGGCGCGGGCAGCAGGGGCGCGGGCAGGCGGGTGTGCTGGCGGTTTGCTGGCTGGCGCAACAGCTGGCGGGCGGCGGGCAGCGGGCAGGCGGGAAGTGAGCTGGCGGATTAAATTGGCGCAAAATTGCGCTGGCCAGGATTCGATCCTGGGTTGCTTGAGCAAGCTTAACATGACCACACCACTCGGCCAAGCGCGCAGTTCTGTTTAAGAAAGGAATATATTAAATATATAATACTTTTAACGTATTTATTAATTAATAACAAAATATTTTAATTAACTAGTATAGTATTAGATTTATTATTAGTTTTGTTTATTTTTATTATTATTGTTATGATTTATTATTTATTTATTCTTATTATTATTACATATTATTATATATATATACTTATTATCATTACATATTTATTATATATATATACTTATTATCATTACATATTATTATATATATATATATTTCAATATATAATAATATATACTTTATTTTATATACTATTATTTTTATTTATATATATTGTTATTATTTATTATATATATTTATTTATTTATATATACACTTATTATTATTTCATATATACATATATGTATTTATTATTACATTTATACATAAATATATATGTATTAAAAATGTATCAATATTTATCTATACTTATAATATTTACATATATTTACATATATTTACATATAAGATAAAACAAGATATTATTTCAATAATTAACATATTGCATGTACAAAAATACCCAAATTAGGCTAGAAATTATATTAAAAATATGCAATATTTTCTATTCATTAAATACCCCCATACTTAAGCTTTTGCTATTCCAGAGCAAAAAGTAAGGGATACCTATAAGTCGTTAAAAAAAATTTCTAATTACTAAAGTTTTTATTTAATCAAAAATGAGATCGAAATAAATTTGGGAGATTTAAAGAGGTAAGTCCTAAATTATGAAGATGAGTTAAAAAGAGCGAAAAAGTTTTAGCGAGACTTCTAAAGTTAGTTAAATAGCGTCGAATATTGCAGTATTTGGCGCCTTTAATTAGAGTGGAATTATATAAAACTTTAACTTTTTAAAGAAAAATTTTAAGAATAAATAAAACCTACTAATTATGCTCTCCAAACTTTTTAAATTAAAATCTAGCTTACAATTTTAGTGGCTAAGGGGTAGGGGAAAAAAGAAAGCCTTGGCAAAAAGAAGAGTGCTTGGATTTAGGGGTGATGGATTTTATCCTCTCACCCCACCATTTTGGTGGTTTTACTTTGGTTCCCAGCGTTGGTTTACGGGGGATAATTGAAATCTTTTTAAACTTAACCCAATGCCCGTGTTTACGAAATTTTATTTTTTATTCCCATTGACACGAGATTTCTTTTAACAATATTGGGTGCCTGTGTTTACGGAATCTTTTTATTCCCATTGACACAGGATTTCTTTTAAAACTTCTTCTTTTACTTTTTTATGTCAAGCTAAAGGGGTGTTTATAAGGGGGGTTTCAAAAGAAAAACTAGAATAATAAAAAAAGGATTTGAGAGCAAAATTTAGTAGATTAGAATATTCATAAAGTTTCACAAGTTTCGAGTTAGAATAATTAAATCTAAAAATGGTTTGCCAATATAATACAAATAGAAACTATTTAGGGTAAACTTGAAGTAGTGCTAAAAGTTTTGTTCTCAAATTAAATTAAAATCACAAGATATTCTTTACTACCAAAATTCCTCGATTTAAATTTACAAACTATGATGCAAATAAAATGGTTTTAGCAAATCAAAAATAGTGAAAACGCTTAAAGATAAACTCTACCTAGCCTTGGAAATAACAAAAAGCTAAGTAGGGGTTTTTATTCTATTTTTGGAGTTTTTTGACAAGTTTTTCTTTTCATCAAAATTTTTTTTGGAGTTTTTAAGATATGATATTTTTTGATTTTTTTTTTATAACAAAATACATATATAAATACTTAATAAAAACAAAGTAACAAAAAGAAAGAAGAAAATTAAGAAAAGCAAAAATACATACAAAATATTTTTTTGGTTTTTTGTAATATATTTTTTTTTCATCAAATTTTTTTTTATTTTTTAATTTTGGTAAAATATATACATTAATACTAACAAAGAAAAAGAAAGAGAAAGAAAAATAAAAATTTATATAAAAATTTTTGGTTTTATGACAAAATATGTTTTGTTATAACAAATTTTTAAGTATATTTTTCATCATTTTTTTTGGATTTTGATTTATAACAAAATACATATGTAAATACATATATATTTACATTAATACTAAAAAAAGGGAAAAGAAAGAAAAAGAAAGAGAAAGACATATATATTTTTTGTATGTTATGACAAAATTTTTGTGAATTTTGTTATAACAAAATTTTTTTAGTAAAACTTTTTATCATTTTTTTTATTTTGATTTATTATTATAAATAAGGATTTTTATATACAAATAAAAGACATAAACATAAAACATTTATAAAAAAAAATTTGGTGTTTTTTCTAAGTTAATTAATGATTTTTTTTTTAATTTTTCAATTTTATGTAAGAGGGACAAAGATGTTGCAAAGATGTTGCAACAATACTTATAAACATTTATAAGAGGGGCAAAGATGTTGCAACATAATTTATTATGTCATAACAAATTTTGTTATGTTATAACAAATAATTTTTTATGTTGTAACAAATTTTGCTATTTTATTTATTTTGTCATTTTTTTGTTTTTTCTAAGTAAAAATGGGGGACAATAATTACAAAAGGGGAAAACATGATACCATACCCCCATACTTAAAATCAACATTGTCCCCAATGTTGAAGTAAGTAAGAGGAACAATTCTATATATGTACAAAAGCATGAAAAAAGAGGAAAAAGAAAATACAAGGGGGAAAAACAGGGGGAAAAAGCACGCCCCTATTTTGGAGACGGGATGACCGGAATAATTACCTGCAAAAGATGTTAAAACATAATAATAAAGCTTTGTGTACATGGGGGGGGGGGGTGATAAAAATGATAAAATCATATGCATATATATATATATAAGTTTTTTATTTGTTTTTCCAATTTTTCTTAGTTACAAAAAAATATAAAACATATATACATAAAGCAAACTATATATTTTTTTGGGAGATCTTTCTAACACATATTTTCATCATTATTAAAATATGCATATATATAAAAACCTTTATACTTAATAAAAATAAAAAATAAAGAGAAACTTTAAAATAAAAAGCAAAGAAGAAGAAGTGAAATGAAAGGATAAAAGTAATAGGGTTTCCCCTTTTCAAAATATCGACAAAAATCCCCTTTCGGGTCTGTCGAGTAATCCTACTTCGAGAAAACTACCTATTATTCTATCTCAAAAATTCCAAAAATTCTTTTTGATTTATGTTTCAAAATTTTCCATTATTTTATCATTTTAATTAGAGTATTATTTTGTTTTGTTTAAATATGCATATATAATTTTAATGAAAATAAAATAGAAATCATATCATCATTTTTTTATGCATATTTATATACAAAATAAAACTTAATAAGTAATAAAACTTAAGAAAGATAAAAAAAACAAAGAAAGAAAACAAAACATATAATTTTTTTTTATTTTTCAATATTTTCATCATCATTTTTTTTTTGGATTTTTAATATGATAAAAATATATATAAATACTTAACAAAAAAGAAAAGCAAGAAAAAGGAAAGAGGAAAAAAAGAAAAAATAAGAAAGCCAAAAATACTTAATTAATTTTTTTGTGGGATTTTTTAGTTTTTCCATCATCATCATTTTTTGTTTTTCAAAATTTAGCCAAATATTTACATATATAATTTACATATATAAAACATAAAAATAAAAATAAGAAAGAAAGAAAAAAAAGGAAAAAGATATTTACAAGAAGAAAGATACATAATTATATTAATTTTTTTGGATTTTTCTTATATGTACATTTATATACATAATGATACTAAAAAAAAGAGAACAAAAATAATAAGAACAAGAAAGAGAAAGACAAAGTGATAAGGAATTTTTATGATTTTTGGTTTTTTTTTCTATATCACAAAAAGGATGAAATATATATATATAAAGTAAAACCACATATATTTTTTTTGAGTTTTCTAAATGTATTTTCATCATTTTTGAAATACGCATATTCAAATTTATATTAAAACATAAGAAAAAAACAAAATTAATAAAGAAAATCTTTAAAATGAAAAGCAAAGAAGAAAATGTAGAAATAATAAGGTAAAAGCAACGGGGTTTCCTCTTTTTAAAATATCGACAAAAATCCCCTTTCGGGTCTGTCGAGTAATCCTACTTCGAGAAAATGATCTATTGTCCTATCTTAAAATTCCTAGAATTCATTTTGATTTGAGTTTTAAAGTCTTTCATTATTTTTTCCATTTTGAAATTTGAAATAATATGTTTTCAAATATGCATATATATAAAAAAAACTTAATGAAAAACAAATAGAAATCCTATCATTTTTTTTATGCATATTTAAATACAAATTAATAAAAAAAATAAAAGTAACTTAATATATATAAAAAGGAAAGAAGAACAAATGTTTTTTGGATTTTCCTAACTTTTTCATCATCATTTTTTTCTTTATTTTTCATTTTTCAATGGATGATAAAAAAGTATATAATATATTTATATATTTATACTTATAAAAAAAAGAGAGAAAAAAAGATAATTTTTTTGGATTTTTGTATAAGAATATTTCATCAATTTTTTTGTTTTTAATTTTTTTATATTTACAAATTAGAGCTTAAGAAAAAGAGAAAACATATATTTTTGGGTTTTGGGGGGTTTTTTAATTTTTTTTGATTTTTTAAAGATGATAAAATCAATAGTGTATACTTTTTTCTCAATATCGATGAAAGTCCCCGGCAACGGCGCCAAAAACTTGATAAGAAAATGTTTAACGACGTAGGAGGCAAGCGCACCTATCGCGTGTAGTATATACGATTTAGAAAAATCATATCAAGGTCGTATTTAGTCCTGGGTCCGGTCGAGTATTGTTACTTCGAGCTACGCGTATTGTTTTATCGGATATAAAAATAAGTGAGTGTTTGCAATAATTAAAAACAAAAATGATAACAATCGCGGGCTTGGTGTGCGTTTAGCAAAAACCAAGAAAAGCGATAGAAAAGACAAAAAGGACGCACTAAATGAAAAACTCACGCACTCTACGGGAATTTAAATGACTGAAATTAAAGGACAGAAATTAAAGGAATGCAATCTCTACCCGAACGGGTAGAGGGGAAGTAAATACGTGAGCAAGTTCTACCCAAACGGGTAGACGAGAAATAAATGCGTGACAGAAATGAAAGACGGAAATGAAAGCTATTGAATTACAAAAAAGGCGCAAAATTTATCCACCTACACACACACACCCTTGCTTGAAATGAAATCTAAGTTAAAGAAAACAAAATCTATTCTCATACACACACACACACACTTACTTTAATTGAAATCTAAATTAAAGAAAACAAAAATTAACTCATACACTCACACACACTAATAACAAAATGAAACTAAAATAAAAACAATTTACTCTCATACACTCACACACTCTACATGAAATAAACTAAAATTAAAAGAAGAAAAAAAAACAAATAAGTAAAACTAACTCTCATACACACACACACTCTACATAAATTAAAAAATTAACACATAACATAACATAAAACTAAACTAAACTAACACATAACATAACATAAAATTAACACATAACATAACACATAAAAAGAAGAAAATAAAACTAAACTAAACTAAAATAAACTTGATGAACAATAACACATAACATAACTAAACTAAAATAAGAACAAAAAGAACAAAAAGAACAAAAAAGGAAGAACTTGATGAACAAGACTAAAAACTTATTTTATTTAAACCAAAATAAAAATTACATAACAAAGAGAGGAAACAAAGGATAACAAGGAGAGAGAAAATAAAAACATAAAAATACAAAAGGTGGAACACAAACCCCCTACAAGGTTTAGGATTTGTGAACCTTTTTTACAAGGGAGAGGGCCTCTTATTTATAGGCAAGAGGTGGGGGTGCAATTAGCAAAAAAAAGGGGAAGAAAGGTTTGGAAGAGAGCTGGCAGTTCTAGAAGAGATTGTTCAAGAAGCTGAGCTGGGCTGGTCTGCGGATAGAGGGCTGGAAGCAGCTGGCGTGCTGGCGGGCGCGGGCAGCAGGGGACGGGCACGGGCAGCAGGGCACGAATGGGCGCAGGCAGCAGGGGCGGGCACGGGCGCGGGCGCGGGCAGCAGGGGCTCGGGCAGGCGGGTATGCTGGCGGTTTGCTGGCTGGCGCAACAGCTGGCGGGCGGCGGGCAGCGGGCAGGCGGGAAGTGAGCTGGCGGATTAAATTGGCGCAAAATTGCGCTGGCCAGGATTCGATCCTGGGTTGCTTGAGCAAGCTTAACATGACCACACCACTCGGCCAAGCGCGCAGTTCTGTTTAAGAAAGGAATATATTAAATATATAATACTTTTAAACGTATTTATTAATTAATAACAAAATATTTTAATTAACTAGTATAGTATTAGATTTATTATTAGTTTTGTTTATTTTTATTATTATTGTTATGATTTATTATTTATTTATTCTTATTATTATTACATATTATTATATATATATACTTATTATCATTACATATTTATTATATATATACTTATTATCATTACATATTATTATATATATATATATTTCAATATATATAATAATATATACTTTATTTTATATACTATTATTTTTATTTATATATATTGTTATTATTTATTATATATATATATTTATTTATTTATACACTTATTATTATTTCATATATACATATATGTATTTATTATTACATATATACATAAATATATATGTATTAAAAATGTATCAATATTTATCTATACTTATAATATTTACATATATTTACATATATTTACATATAAGATAAAACAAGATATTATTTCAATAATTAACATATTTCATGTACAAAAATACCCAAATTAGGCTAGAAATTATATTAAAAATATGCAATATTTTCTATTCATCACCCTTCATGGATATTGGCTATGCAAGAGGAGCTAAATCAATTCAAAAGATGCAAGGTCTGGATGTTGGTTCCAAGATCAAAGAAACACAAAGTCATAGGGACCAAGTGGGTATTCAGGAATAAGTTGGATGAAAATGGAGTGATTATCAAGAATAAAGCAAGGTTAGTTGCACAAGGATACAGATAGGAGGAAGGCATAGACTTTGATCAGGTATTTGCTCCAGTGGCAAGACTGGAGGCAATAAGGTTATTCCTGGCATTTGCAGCACATGTTGGATTCATAGTGTATCAAATGGATGTGAAGTCAGCATTTCTTAATGGAACAATACTGGAGGAAGTATATATAGAACAACCCCCAGGTTTTATTGACTCTACTCATTCAAATCATGTTTATCTTTTACTAAAAGCTTTGTATGGTCTAAAAAGGCACCTAGGGCCTGGTATGAGACATTGTCTAAGTTTCTCATTGAGAACAAATTCTCAAGTGGAAAGATAGACAAGACATTATATCTTAGGGTAGTCAAAGGTCATATTATTCTAGTACAAATATATGTAGATGACATAATTTTTGTCTCTACTTATAGTAACCTTTGCAAAAGGTTTGCAAGCCTTATACAAGGGAAATTTGAAATGAGCAGCATGGGTGAGCTCAAATACTTCTTAGGTCTCCAAGTAAAACAGTCTGAGGAAGGAATTTTCATTTCTCAGACCAAGTACACCAAGGAGATCATTAAGAAGTTTGGAATGGAAAATTCCACTATCATGAAAACCCCAATGGCAGCCAACATGTCACTAGACAAGGATGACAAAGGGAAACCTATTGATGTAACCTTGTACAGAGGCATTATTGGCTCATTGCTCTATCTAACTGCTAGTAGGCCAGACATTATGTTCTCAACATGTGTGTGTGTGTGTTAGGTATCAAGTGAGACCTAAGGAATCTCACTACACTGCTGTCAAAAGAATCCTGAGATATCTAAAGGGTACTCCCAATCTTGGCCTATGGTACCCTAGGAGCAATGATTTTAAACTAACTGGATTTTTAGATGCAGATTTTGTAGGATGCAAGGAGGACAGGAAAAGCACATCAGGCACCTGTCAATTCCTTGGCAAAAGGCTGATATCCTGGAGTAGCAGGAAGCAAACTAGTGTAGCTATCTCTACAGCAGAATCTGAGTACATCTCAGCTGGAAACTGCTGTGCTCAGCTACTGTGGATTCAACATCAACTCCAAGACTATAAAATCCAGCTAAGTAAATCTCCTTTGTATTGTGATTCTACTAGTGCTATTGCTATTGCCAACAATCCTGTGTCACATAGTAGAACAAAGCATATATAAATTAGATATCACTTCATTAGAGAACATGTAGAAAATGGGGATATCATAATTGAATATGTACCCACAGACAAACAATTGGCTGACATATTCACCAAACCTTTAGATGAGACAAAATTCAATAACTTCAAAATTGAACTAGGGATGTTAAATATGGAACGAAGTTATCTTGAAATACACAATAGGTCAAAAGGATAAGTAAAGTTACAACTGGCGTCGAGCGAGGATAACTGGCGTCGAGCAAGGACAACTGGCGTCGAGCAAAGATAACTTGCGTCGAGCGGTCTCAACGCTTTTTCAGAAAAAGAGCAAGGCTGTATCGAGACAGGGTAAATCCGAACCATTTGATCAATCTTGCCAAACAAGTCGTGTGCGCGGTGTTTCATCTATCAAGAACTAGAAACACTATATATAGGGAAGATACTTCAGTAGTACCTATGCTTTCTTGAATCTAGAACTCCCAGTTCGAAATTCTCTGCCCTAAAAAATCTCTCCATCAAAACTTTTAATTACAATGCCTCCCAAGAGCAGTGATTACCTCTATGAAGGAGGAGAGCTAGTTCGCAATGGATTCCAAGCAGCACCAGAGGAAATCAAAACCACCATTGAGCTAATTTACAAATCAGGGCTAGAATTCATTCAATCTGAATCGACTCTAATCTGGAAACTAGAGGTGTTAGAACTATTCTCCAATGCAGTAATGGACACCGCCAACTCAAAGCTCAAAACTATTGTAAATGGAAAGAAGATTAAGATTTCTTCTACAAGACTCGCCAAGGCACTAGAACTGCCAAGGCTCAAAATTGAAGAAGAAGAAGAAGAAGTGAGTTCTGAGCAGATAAGATTAGCCCAAGTCTGGTGTGGAATTGAAACATCACATGAAATTTCTAGAAGTATACTGAGGAAAGGGATGAACTCAAGAGGAAAGCTGCTGACATATATAATTGGGAAGGGACTGCTATGCAAGACAGGGTCCCATGATAAAATTTCAAGGAAGATGTTTGTCCTACTGACCAGAATCATCCATACATTGAAAACTGATTGGGTAAGGGTAGTGTTTGAGAGAGTGATAGAAAGTATCCAAGCACCCAACATGGGTAGGATACTGTCCTTGTAACTGGTAAAGGTAATCCCAGACTCCTTAAACAAGAGACTTGGGTCAAAAATAAATCATATGAAGAAAATGGATATTAGGATGCTAGAAAGATGGGAAAGGATCTTGTCAAGTCATCCACCAGCAGAATCTTCTCCCAAACAGAAGAAAGTTCAGAAGAAAAAGAAGAAGCAAGTCTCTTCCAACTCATCAAGATCAAAATCCTCCCCAATCCACAATCCTTATCTTTCAACATCTGAGGAAAAAGAAGATGAACATTCCAGGGACAGTATTCCTGATATACATACAGGTACTGATCCATCATTGAAAGAGGCTGCCAAGATTAACAAAGAACAAGAAAGAGAAGGTCAATCTGGATCCCCTGCTAGAGATGAGGGGGAGTTTCAAAATGAGGGGGAGGCTCTGGATGAGTTCCCTGCTTAAGATGAGTTTCCTAATGAGGAGGAGGCTCCAGATGAGTTCCCTGCTCAAGACAATGCTGAGTTTAACAGAGCAGCAGTTGAGGGGGAGGCTCAGAATGAGATCCCTGCTCATGAGAATCTTGATAAAGAGAATGCACCAGTTGAGGGGGAGTATCAGCCTGAGGTCCCTGCTCAAGCGAATCCTGCTGTTGATGCTATGGATATGGAAGGAGAGCCTGAAGTCACAAGAAAAGAGGCTGAGAAGGTGATCAAGATAGAATCCTCCAGCTCACATATGAGCCATAGAGATGACTCTCTTATTAGAGAGGAAAGTAGTAGAAGTGTTGGAGTAGCAAGAGAAATCAATGTGGACCTAAGTCCTATACTTCCTCAGCAGGAGGAGTTGCTTAACAATCAAAGAAGATCACTGGAGCAGTATATTGAGGAAAACAACACTAAAATGAAAAATGAAGTCAACTTTCAGTTAAAATTGGTAAGGTATGAAGTCAACCATCAGGTGAATGAATTGAGAGATGTCATGGTCAACTTTTTCACAAGAGCTGCTGCTTCTGTGGATTACACAGCTGAACAATTGAATGATATTAAGAAGACTTCAAAGACCATTGAAACAAAACAAGAAGGTATTGCAAAGACTGCAGATGATGTTCAAAAGAATCAAGGAATCTTGAGCAACAATATGCAGGTGTTATACAAAGAACAAGTTGCTCAAATTCTAACAGGCGCCCCTAAAATAGAGGCAGGGTTGCAAAAACATGATGCTGATCTGCAAGCCAAGATTGATGTAAGCTCTTCTACTCTAATGGACCAAGTAAAAATGACTACAGATGTCATTGATGATCATCTTCTTAAGGTTAAGAAAACAATTGAAGGAGGAGTAAATCATCTGGAGGGTCAGATTAGATTTCAAAAAAATGTTCTAAGAGATCATATAATCGAAGAAGTCCCAAAGGGGGAGAGGTCAATGATTCAAGCCAGCTCTGAGCATGTTGTTTGGACCTCCAATTCCATAAGAGAAACCCTAGGTCATCCTCCCATAAATTATAATGATCAATTCTCTGAGTCTAAGCCAGCATCTCCTACACAGATTCAAAAGCAAATTGCCAAGATGTACAGTCCTGAAGATAAAACCAAGAGAAAGAACATTACTTATGAACAAGTGGAATCTAGCAAGAGGAAATTCAGAGAAGAAATTGAATCAAGGGAAGATTATGAACACTGGTCTCCTTCTTCAAGAGAAATTATTTTGTCAGCATGGGAAGCTGTGAAAGGTAATCCTGGAGAAAGGGAGAAATGGTATTCTGAAACTGAATGGACAAAGCACAGAGATCAGGAGGAGCTGAAGATGAAGTTCAAAGCTGACAAAGCTGCTGGAAAAGTTCAAGCAAATGCCAAGGAGCCAATCAGATACTTTCCAAAGCCATTTGTCTACTTTTAGAGAAGGAAAGAAGTTGCTAAAGCCCTATCCAAGAGCGCCAGGAGAGGAATAGATATCAAGGATCTAGATCAGCTATAGGACTTGAATTGCTCTTAAAATTCTCAAATAATGTTTTGTATAATTTTGGACAATCCTGATGAGCTTCCATAGCAAACTAACTTTATTATCTTCATATATATATGCCTGTGATGTGATAACTAACTTTTATTATCATCATATATATATATATATGCATGTGATGTGATTCTTCCACTGCTTGTGATGTAGATCATGTAATTTGTGACTCTGTGCTCATGTTATAAATCATGTCTGAGATATTTTCTTTTGTTAGAATGTTATGGTTGTCTGGTGTTATAAAGTGTTATATTCATCATGTTATAATTGCCTGTGTAGAAGATAGTGATTATCTTTCTAAAAGGGGGGTACATCATTGACTAAGGTTATGACTTCTTTAAATAGGGGGAGATTATTGGGATCATTGCTCACAATGTCCTAAATTTGGAGAAGTCCATTCCTTAATCAAAGATATACCTCACAATGTATTTGACATATTATCTAGAATCACTGTGCAGAAGAACAGGTCAAGCTAAGTGCTCAAGAAATCTATCTAAGTTCACAAGCGTCGAGACACCACACATCTCTCGACGCATGAGACCCAGAAGCGTCGACCCATGTCTGCTGTCTCAAAAGGCAAGGTCGATGACTGAAGATCTGAGGCCAAGTCAAGAAGCGTCGAGCCAAGGAGTGTCGCTCGACGCCATGGAATAAGAAGCGTCGACCAACTTCAGTTAGCTCAACGCCAGAAAAAAGAGTCTAGATGAGAAAGCAAAGTTAAAAAGCGTCGAGCCCCTATACATTGCTTGACGCCTGCAGATAAAAAGCGTTGAACGACTAAAGACTGCTCGTCGCCTAAGAAGGAGGCTTTGAGAGTTCAGTCTAAGAAGAAAGTGTCGAGCTTCTACACATTGCTCGACACCTTATAGAAGAAGCGTCGACTGAGTTACACACTGGTCAACGCTCCCTTTCTGCAGATGCTTGAAGTGAAGGGTTATGTAACAGTTTATCTACAGCAAGCTGAGCCATGTCGAGACGATGACCATATCTCAACTCCTCATCAATTATGAAGCCACTGAAGACCATTAAAGATCTGACGTCACGCTAACATGAAGGAGCGTCTCAGATGGCGCTGATGGCGGGTTATAAATAGAAGGCATGACCTATGAGTTATGAGAATTTCATCATTCCTAATCGAAGCTATCGTCTTCTTCGTTCAAGGCGAAATCAGAGAAAGAAGTCATCTCCTCTTTCACTTGAAGAAATTCTTTCAGCAATCTGGTGCTGATATCATTGCTGAAGAGAGAAGGTCAAGGAGGAAGAATCTGTCTTCCTGAAGAAGAACAGTAATCACAGCCTGTGCAATTCAAGAAGATCATTATGTTGTTGCTGATCTGTTGAAGATTTCTGTTTGATCATTTAGATAGATCAAGAAGACTCAAAATATTGAAGAATCTGAGTCTAAGTATTGTAACTACCTCTTTCAATTCCTGTAGGATCTGAGTTGTCAGATCTGAGTGTAGGATCTTTCAAGGATCTGAGTTGTAGGATCAGTTGTGATCTGAGTTGTAAGATTCAGGGGAGAATCTGAGTGTAAGCCTATTGTTATAAAGGCTGAGGTAGGATCTGTTGAGATCTAAGAATTGTAAGATCTGATTGAGATCTGAGTTGTAAGACCTTTTGTGGTCTGAGATCTGGAGAAGATATAATCCCTATCTGACACACTGCTAGAAGGGAAAAGGGTGGGAAAGTGGATTACCCAAGATACGGGGAACCACTATAAAATTCTGTGTGTTTTGTGTTTGTTTCTTGAAAGCTTTGATTATTATTCACATACACTTAGGTTAAGATCAAGAATCTAAATAGAATTTAAAATAACCTATTCACCCCCCCCCCCCCCCCCCCTCTAGGTGATTAGCTACCCTTAATAAAGACTTTCAAGCCCTCTGAAACTAAAGGAAAAGAGAAGACAACCCCCTCATCTTCTAAGAAAACAAGGCTGATCATGTCCAGTTCTGAGTCTGATCATTTAGACAAAGATGAAGATGTTGGTGCTGACATTGGGTCACACAGCATTCTTGACAAAGAAGCTACACCAAATGACCTGCCAACTGAACCTGTCCATCCACTATAGCTGGACAAAGTCATAACTTCTGGTAACTAATTCAACTCCTCCTAACTCATTAATCATAGCTAATAACAATAGTTAGTCAAATCTTACATTTAATCAATGTGGACCCCAGATCTGAAAGTCCTCTGGTACCAATGGAAAGTCTTCTGGTACTAATGGTGTAACATCCCCCAGACAGCTAGACCCCCCAGGTGAATCTGTCTTGACAAGGTCATGACAAAGCCTTGGTAGTGTAGAAATCCCTTTAACTTAGGCAAGATTAGGGTTGAAAGTGCCTTGGACTGCAAATAGCAATTTCCAGTGACCAAGCTTAGGGTTGGACTTTAGGGCCTCAACTTGACCATTTGACCCCACCATAGTATCCTTAACCCATTAGGGGTCCCCTTAGGCACTAAGGGCCCATTGGGGTCAACCAAAGAGGCCAAATTGACCAAAGTCAACCATAACCCCAAATTGGTCAAAGTAGCCTAATTAGAGTCAATTGACCTCCACCATGCCAAATTGACCACACATTTAGGTCTAAAATACCATAAGAGACCTAGTAGACCCAAAAGCCCCATCCTAGGGTCACCCAATTGGTCAATTTGACCAAAAGTCAAACTTGCCCAAATTAGGTCAAATCTCTTAAACCTAGCCCAATCCCTTTGGGCTAGCTCAATTGGGTGGTCAACCAACCTAGTAGGTTGACACTAAGCACAGGAGAGAGTGGAAAATCGGCCATGGTGATTAGGAGAGAGAAAATGGGGGTTTTCCCCAATTTTAAGGAGAGAGAAAGAGGCCCTTCATGGCCATTATGGTGATACACCCCCTTGGTATCCCTCCATTACTCTTCCATTCATCTTCTCTGATGAATTTGAGAAGATTCCAGCAGTTTCCAAGAGTTATTGGGGGGTGGGGGAGTGAATAGGGTCGGCCAAGGGAGTGAGACCAAGAGGCCATTAATGGCTCTCCTGGTTAAAGCCTCCCTCCCCCTCAATTGAACCTCCCTTCATCTTCACAACCATCAGAGGAGTGAAACCCCTCAATTTCCCGAAAGGTTAGAGCCCCCTATGCACAAGAAGCCATGGCACCCAAAGCTTGGAGGAGGAAAAATGGTGGCCGGCGATTGGAGCCACCAAAACCCCCAAACAAGGTCCGATCCTCCTCCTCCTTACTTGTGCTAGCATCTTAGATCAAATTAGGTGAGAAATCGGGCTCAAAAGAGCCCGATCGGAGAGTTAAAATTCAGATTTTCCATTAAAACCCATGTTTCGGGTTCGCCGGAATCCGCCCCTCCGGCGGCCGTGCCGCCTCCCGGCGATAGCCACCACCTCAACGGAGGTGGTGGTGGTGGTGGCCGGCCAGGGAGGTAATTGGATGGACGACATTAGCCGCTAGAAAAGCTACATGAAATGGAATTTTTTTTGACTGATTTCGGGCATTTGGAGAAGATGAACAACACCTCTAAATTTATATTAATGTTTTATTTAATTGTTTTATTCTTATTATTATGTAGTGAATGGCTTTAAATTTTAAAAATATATAGAGTCCCCTACTGAAAAAGTGCCCAACATGAAAGTTGTAGGCCTTGACCCCTAGGATCATCCAAAATTGGGTTCACCCCATTTGGAGTCCTGGTTTGACCTCAGCACCCATTTTAGTCCAAAGTTTGACTGAACTTTGAATGGATGCCCACACCTAACCACTAGTCCAAATGACTTGAAATTTGGACTAGGAATGAGTCATGCCTAGGACTACATCATATCCAAAAATGGCAATTTTTGGAGAACTTTTTCCTAAAGTTTTTGTAAAAATTTAATAATCAATGTATAAATTATTTGGATGGCCAAATGACCTCCAAACTCCACCAAATTTTGGTGGGGTGTCCTTAGGGTCATGATAAGTCCCTGGTTAAAATGTCAACCCATTTGGGGTTGATTTGACCAGGCAATTAATTGGCCCAAGTTTGGTCTTAAAGGAAGGAATTAGGCTAAAGAGGCTAAGTTGAAATTGAGTGGTCAAACCACCTCCAATTGGAGTGGAATTTTGGCCACTGCCCTAACACCACCCAAATCCCCTCCATGTGAGTTTTGTGGTCATGGGGAGTTGGATTGCCTTAGGACATGGAGTTGGAGCCCCTTGGTGTGCATTTAGCTAAGTAGAGATCCAATGGCCAAATGGGCCCATAGAGACTTGAGTCTTCTTGGGGAGGTCAGTGGAGTCATTTTGAGACCCCATGAGGAAATTGGTGAGCTTCGAAGTTGATTTGCCCAAGGCCATAGGGTTGATCCCTATGGAGTGGAATTTGGGGTTGTGAAGGACATGAGGGTGTTTGTCCTTGAAGAGGAGTGTAATAGACTCCTCTGAGTTCTATAAGTGATATAACACCCTCACAAGAAGTTTGTGTGGATTTGGGGAAGTATGGACCCTAACCCTAGGGTAAACCTTAAGGGGTGCATATAGAGGTCAATGAAGGAAGAAGGGTCAAACCTTTATGGTTTGACCTAAAATTTTGGAGAGTAGGTCATAGTGACCAGAGAAGCCTCCCCTGTGAAATTGAAGAGGTTTGGGGTTGTATACCTTAGTGAATAAATCCTTGGGTAGATTTGTAAATATTTAGGTTTTGGGTTTTAGGAAAGATTAACACTTAGGGGATAACTCTTTTCCTGTCATCAATATGATGTATATGATATTAATCCCGGGAGATTCTATTAGAACCATTGGAAGACTTTTGGAGGTCCAAATTATAATTATTCTTATTGTTGGCAACTTTTGGGATGATTAATTCTAGGGTGTTAGTTTTCTGTAAATTCATGAAACTTTGCTGGATGTCTTTTTATACCATTATGAACCCACAGTAATTTTCTTATAATTTTTGGATTGATATTTTTGGTACTTCTAGTTCAAATTGGAATTAATTGCAAATATGACCTTTGTGGAAAATACAAATGTAACCTCTATGGAATATGGTCAAATTCTGTAGGGCTGAATATTTTAGTATTAATCACCTCTGTAAAAATTTGCATAAGGTTTGGAGTTCGTATGAGGGTATCGCCTTTGGAAATAATTGAAAATTAATGGGTTATGGAATTTTTAATAATTGTAAACCTTGCTTGAATTTCCTAAAAATTCATATTTACTGATTACTAGGTACCCTTGATTTATGTAAAAGCTTTGGTAGGCATTGGAAGTCAGAAAAGTGCACTTGTAGTTCAAACCTTAGGAAATTGTATTTTGGAAAAATTGTTTTAAATATTAATAATGTTGGAAAATTTATGAAACTCTGGAATTGTTCTTAAATAAGTAGCATGGACCCCCAATAAAAATATTGGGTCATTGAGTTGATTATTTAATGTACCTCCCTTCATGAGCATCAAAATATTAAGGATGGTCTGCGTTTAGCAATTTCGCAATTTTGGGGTTATGGGTCAAAAATTGGAGTGTATTGATTGGAGATGTGAGGGTTTAATGGTGATCATATGACTATGTGAGGACCCCTGGAGTTAATTAGGGTCTGATGAGTCCTAGGGTGGTGGGGTGCCACCCTTGGCGTAGGTCATCCTGGGATTGACGAAAGATCGTCTTTTCCCTTTAGTGTTTTAAAGCACTTAGGATTAATCCAGGTGAAGTATTAAGTGGGCTTCTTGTGGGTAGTAACTAATAACATTAAGTGTCTTGGGAAAAGGAGCCTTGGGGTGTCATCCCATTATAACTCCTAAACACCATAGTGAGCCCCTCATAGGGTAACCCTCGGGAAGCCCAAGACTAACCCTAAAGTGTAGGAGTAAGACATTGTACTAGGTTAACTAATAACACACTCACCCACACCCCGTGGTTATGGAAGACTAGTCGGTTTGGTACTACGAGCTATAGGGTCAGTGTTGTTTGTTGGAGACGGGCAGGTTAACCCGGGGTGCTTGTGGCTCGGAGTTAGTAGGTAGACATGTTGCATGTGCATAAGGTGGTGGGTCCTTAGTGTCGGATATCGTTGCACCGACGTTGATACTCGGGCTCGGCAAGTGTGGTATTTACACTTAGCCATAAAAGTCTGGTGGTCCAACCAGTAAGAGTACGCAGATGCTCCGCGGGTTTGCGTTGAGGCATACGATAGGTCTAGGTTAGGTAGTGCATATACCAACCTAGAGGTGGGCGAGGCCCAACCCACCGCTTCCGTTTGCCACTACGGGAGTATCCTGGGAGTCTTGCTAGCTCCAAAATGGGGGAACTAAAGGTCTATGCGCATAGAGTCGTAGTGAGTGAGTTGCACTTGTATGAACATAGTATAACAACATACCTTGCATGTCATAGCATAAACATTGCATTTCAACCCCTACCCCTATCGTATAAATTGGTATGGGACTTTTTATACGATAGGCCCTGCAAAACGACCCCTTGGTCTATAGGGGTAATCCCTATAAATCAATGGTTTCTTTTCTTACTTACTTACTTACCTTTTGCTTACTTTATACACGTTACTTCTTACCTTGTTACACCATGTACTTATGCTTACTTTAACTATGACCATGTTACACTCTACTACTCTTGTTAGTTAAATTCATAAACCTTGCGAACCTTTTACTGTACTTTCTTTAGGATAGTTGTCACCTGCTTGTTTCCACTCTGCTTTTGGTCCTCCTCTTCACTCCTCTCCACCCGGTGCCTAGGAGCCACGGGTTTATGGGTGGAGGATTGTTGACTGAGTCTAGTTTGACTGACGGTCGTTTGACCACCATATTTTAGGCGTACCGAATGGGAGAGAAACAGGTGCAGCAGGATCCGACAGGGTGGGCTCCATGGCCATGCTACCATTGTCACCAGCTGGGACACACTCGAGTCAGATGTCCCATGATGGGTGGAACCCCACCAGCTCAGTGACCAGGAAGCCGAAGGCGAAGATGTAGACGTGGATTGCAATGCAGCGACCGTAGGTCGAAAGAGAAGAAGCATTCAGTGTTGCAGCACTAGTGGAGTACAGAGTCTGCAGGGATGGGTCAGACTAGTTTGGGTGCTTCCGTTTCCATGACGGTGACGATTAACTTTAGTTTTACCTTATGAGTGACTTTGTAGTGTGGACATGATGTAAAGGGCATGAGCCCCTTTATTATTGTACCCTTGTTATCTCTTTTGTTTCAGTTATGTTTGTGGACATCTCTATGGTGGTTTATTGAATGTGATGTGGACTTGGCTTATTTAGTCGTTTAAGCTTTACTCTTCTTTGTTATCGATTTGGCCGGCAGGATCGGCGTATGTAGTGGCGACCTTCCCGAGCGAGGGTGTCACCGCAAAACGGCGGTTCTGGGCCGAAGACCCGGTGGTTTTTGCAAAAAAAAATGGGGCCTTACAAATGGAAAGTGAGGTTAGATCTTAGATTTACTCTAGAGGGGGGGGGGGGGGGTGAATAGAGTATTAAAAAGTTTTTCACTTATTTTTATAGCGGAATTAAAATAGTGATACTTATATGTGTATTGAGTGAGTTATAAAAATAAACACAAAGAGATCACACAGCACAATACAGAAAATCACACAAACACAGAGGACACAAGGATTTTATAGTAGTTCCCCAATAAACCTGGGTACGTCTACTCTTCTACCACCCTTGGTAGGATTCCACTAGGTTTTTGATCAGGTGCCCTATCACCAATGGATTTTTGATCAGGTGTCCAAACACCAATGAGCTTTTGATCAGGTGCTCTAACCAAACTACAGGTTTTTGTTCACGTGCCTTGCCACCAAGGGGTTAACTTTTGAAGGGAGTTATAACCCTGTACATAATGGGATAAAGAGGGTTTAGATGTTCTTCTCTGTCAATAATCTAAGAGAAGACTCTAGTGGAATGTGATGATGTAAAGCTCCACCTGTCTGATTGAAAATGCTTGACAGTTGAGGATGGAGCTTTCTCTTGAATGTAATATCTTCCTGTATCTTCCTGATAGCTGATGAATCTGAGAGACAAAATGTTTCTCAGATTATTTGTTGCTCTTGAAGATCTGAACTTGCAGCATAGACTGAGAGAAAGTGTTGATGTTGTCCTCAGAGAATTAAATTGCTGCTTGAGGAAGATGAATATCTGTAAAGCTTTTTCTTTCTTCCTTCTGTATTTCTCTTGACAGTATTCTCCTTTTCTTTTTCTTTTTCTTCTATCTCTTGATGTTGTGTAATAATCCTGTATATCTTCTTCCTTTTTCTTTTGATAATATATCTCTGATTTGAAATTGAAATCAACAGAATAAGGAATAAAATAATCTGCATTTAATATTTCCTTGGAACTGCAAGCAAGCCTTTAATTCCATTTCCTTTTTAATATGGTATCCTTTTCCAATATAAGCCAATGGCAATTTTCGAAATAGGAGAATAAATAAAAGGAAATATAATATCCTTGACTTATCTGGAAGAATAGATCCGTTGCTGATGATAGATTTGAGTTCAAAGAATGAAATAAAAATAATCCTTCTGAAATACTGAACTGAATAGAAATTTCGTCGATCTGAACAAATTCCATCGAACACAATCTGGAGTTCGTCGATCTCAAGCTGGAGGTCGTCGAACAGAAAGATTAACTCCTAAATCTGCCTGGAAGAACTGAGTTCGTCGAACTGAGAAGAACTTTCGTCGATATGAACATCTTGATACTTATTCTTCGAACGCAGAGCTGAGTTCATCGAACACAAAATGAAGTTCGTTGAACTAAAGAGATAAAGATCTGCTGGCTGGCTAGAGAACTGAGTTCATCGAGCTGAGAAGCTATTTCGTCGAACTGAATCAATTCGTCGACCGCTGAGACTTGGTCGAACACTCAGACTTGGTCAACCGCTGAGACTGAGGTTCATCAACCGCTGAGACGAGCTTTCGTCGACCGCTGAGAGCATTTCGTCGAACGCAGAGAGGAGTTCATCGAACGCAGAACCTTGCCAATTTCGTCGAACACAGGAGCATGTCATTCGTCGAACGCAGAAAACTTATCTTTCCCTTAGTTCTATCATCCTAAAACCTTGACCCTTAAGACTATACATTGGGGTCAACTTAGTCCTAATAAACAGATAGTGATCCTAGCCCAAATCAGTAATAGGGTTGTTCCAACAATCTCCCCCTATTTGGGTTAGCACATTATTTGACAAAAAATCAAATAATAAAATAAACAACAAAACAACAGAGCATATATATCTGATAGATTTTAAATATTTCAGCAGATATAAAATGTGATACTCTGAGTTTTGAAACATTACATTTGAAAACAGAAATAATAAAAAAAAACTTTTGTCTTTCTGAATTCTGCTTTTCAAAATCTTCTGCTTTGGATTTGATTCTCTAAGTTGTAGCAAAAATTGATTATCTGAATCTGTCACTGTTGCTTCTTCTATATCAAAAGTTGTATCTGAATCTACATTAAGCTGGAGCAAACACTGCATCTGAAATTGCATTTTGTGAAGCTTGTTCATAAGTCATCTTCCCCTTTCTGAAAGCATCTCCCCCTGAGAGCATCTCCCCTGAGACTGGAGGTTCATTATAAAGCTTCTCCCCTTGAAACTATCTCCCCCTGCCTAGTTCATAGAACATCTCCCCCTGAGCAAAAACTGCATCATATGGAGCTTCTTCATAGAACTTCTTTTTCTTTTTCATACAGCATCTCCCCCTGAAACTTGAGCTTCTATATAAAGCATCTCCCCCTAACAAAAAGGAGTTTCTTCAAAACATCTCCCCCTGTCAAAAAGGAGCTTCTTCACAACATCTCCCACTACCTAGTTTCAGGAAGGCCTGAAGCTATGCCCATAGAAGAAGGGACAGATGAGGAGGTAGGGAAGGATGCAATCTTTTTGAAGAAATATTGTTATTGTTCCTGTAAAATAAAATAGAGATCAAGTGCAAAGGAACTGGAAGGAGGCAATTTCTGTAGGCATACAGTTAAAATGAAATAAAGAATTGATTATAAGGGAAGATTCAGAAACAAAGGCTTCATCAAAACAGTGTTCGATGAAAAATAAATTTTCGTCGATCTCAGTTCGACGATCTAGATGATGTTGGATCGGTAGGCGCCCTTAGAGGGGGGGGGGGGTGAATAAGGGAATAAAATTCTTTTTATAATTTTTAAGATAATTACTAAGTTGTTTTTTATTAAGAGGAAATAAGATGACAATTTAGTAATAACTATTTTGCAATAATAAAATTTTACGCCAATTGAGAGAAATCAAATAAACACAAATATAATCATGATTGCATTATATAAAAAGGGTGTTTACAAAATTTGATTTCAATATCGCTAGAAATCGGAGGCGTACAAAAGTAAATATCTTTTCCTTTTCTATACCGACTTGTATCCCCACAAATCGGTTGGCTTTAGCCTATCCTTCCCCGGATAAGACCTCAAGCCGCTCTAGCCAATCCAAACTCGGATATGTCCTCGAGCACCCCCTAGATCTAATCCCCTAGACCTAGTCGCCAACTCACGCGGCGAATTCCCCCTAAGCCGCGCAAAGACCTAGTCGCCAAAAACAAGGCGATTTCACTACAAGATATACAAATAAAGAAATGAAGTAAATAACAAACAAACTCCCTCTTGAGATTTCTGGAGATGAGGATGAAGGATCGCTGAAGCACAAGCGAGGTCGAAGCGATCGTTCTTCGGATGCAGCATGATGGCTTCCTTCTCCAGAATTTCTTCTTTGGCTTTGAGTGGGAGATGATGTTTCGGCAGAGTAGCAGCACGAGAGTTTGGGCACAAGTAATGTCTCTGGAAGTTCTAGCCAAAACGAGAAAGAACACATCATTTTATAAATCTTGGAGCTAGCGCCTGCGGTAGCTGATAGCACCTGCGGTAGCGGTCGTGGTCTCAGCGGTTACGAAACCGTCGGCAGCGTGGCACTCTACACGATCTCAAGATAGCGCCAGGCGGTAGCGCTAGCTCTAGCGGTAGCGCTAGCGCCAGGCGGTAGCGCTAGCGCCAGGCGGTAGCGCTAGCGCAAGGCGGTAGCGCTAGCGCCAGGCGGTAGCGCTAGCGCCAGGCGGTAGCGCTAGCGCCAGGCGGTAGCGCTAGCGCCAGGCGGTAGCGCTAGCGCCAGGCGGTAGCGCTAGCGCCAGGCGGTAGCGCTAGTGCCAGGCGCTAGCGGTAGCGCTGGCGTTAGTGCTGCTCCTTTCAAAAGTTTGTTCCAAGATGCTTTCTACCTGTGGAGTATTGCACATATAGTTCCTTCACACTATAAACACACTACAAGCAATATCAAATACAATATGGGATTTGTTATTCTCAAATAAAGGGATGTGACACACATGTCCAACAATCTCCCCCTTTTGATAATAACAAATCCTCTTAGCAAGAAATCAACAATAGTGTTTATAGTATATGATAAGCAAGACAATAGTGCAACTATAGTAAATGATAAGCATGATAATGTGCATACTCCCCCTATCTTAATTCTCCCCCTACATAAATGCAATTTATGTTTTACTCCCCCTAAATGATAGATTTCATGAATTAGTCTCCCCTTATTCTTCTATATTTCTCCTATATAGATTTCTTCAATTAATCTCCCCCTTTTGGTATTATCAAAAGAAGGTGAGGTGAGGGTAGTAAGGAGGCATTTTAAAATGATAAAGCATGATCGAGCTTTTTAATATATGAAATGATAAAGAGTTTAAGCATAATATTGAAAAGATTTCAGATAAATAGATAATAGTTTTAAGCAAGCGGAAGATTATAAGAAACATCTTTTTGTAAGCATGAAAATCATAGTTATAAATATAAGTTTAAGTTCAAAAATGTAAAGATGTTGTAATCTTTTGGAAATCTCAAAGTTTTTCATAAAGATACCAAGCATGAAATGATCATATCAAAAAGAGAATATACTACAATGTTACTTAATTTTAAGTTCAAGAGATACCAAAACATTATAGAGATCATGCTAGGTTATCTAGTGCATTTCTTATATAAGGAGTAGTATTGATAAAACATTAGACTCCAATACTCATGAGAAGAAGTGTTATGAAAGATAATGATGTGCACATAAGTGTATTTTGGGCAATGTTAACAATTTATTTAAATCTCAAAATACAAGACATATGTAGAGTAAAGTGCACAATAAAACACAAGTAAATTGACTTTCACACACTTTAATGCACACTATTTTATAAAAAGTGGTGTATTAATCAAGGGTTGCACAAGACACTTTACTATTCTATCCAAGTGCTCAACCTCACAATGCTTATGAAGACTTATCAGGAGGTTCAAGTAGTGCTTGGTGGAGGTATATTTGTCTACATATATAAATTTTTTGTTCACATTTGTGAGATAATATTCTCCGAATACACTTGTGCTGAAAACTCAAAAAAATTTTAACTTAACCACTTTTCAAAATTTCATAAGTGCAATTCAAATGTAATGTAGGTTATTCACTTATGCAAGTTTTAATTCATTGCACACATACAACACACAAGCAAGCATTTTTATAGATTTAAACACACATGTTGATTACCAAAATAAGTGATTGAAAAGGTATCATTATCAATCATAATACATTTACTCATACTTAGAGGCGTGCAAAGCTTGGTTCTACATATATTTTTCAATACAATTGATGCACTTTAAGTAGATATATCAAAGCATGATTAACAAAACAATGTTCATAGTAATTTGAATGAATAAATTTTAACATTGTAAATAATTCTAAATAATAGAATTCATTCATGCTTGATATTGGCAATAAAGATCATACAGTTTTTTTTGTTTTAGTATTTTTAAATCAAATAAAAAACAGAAAATCACAAAAACATATTTTTGTAATTTTGAATTTTTGTAGTAGATTTTTCATAATATGAATAAAACACAAATAACAAAAACATATTTTTGTATTTTTTTGAATTTTGAATTTTTGTAGTTGATTTTTTATAATATAAATAAAACAAAAATAAAATAGTCAGAAACACAAAAAACTAAGTAGTACATATTAACTAACATATTTTTGTTGATTTTTAGAAATTTTAAAAAATGGAAATATCACAAACCCACGCAAGCGCTGGCGCTAGCGCTGGCGCTAGCGCTAGCGCTGGAAACAGTAAGTGAAATATTTAAGATTTTAAAATTCTGTTTTCTGATATTGATTAGGGGTCTTAAGAGTAGTCTTATGCAGAAATTTTGTAATTTTCAGAGATGTCTTGATTGCTCAAATTGCATAAAACATTAGCATTTTACATGTTATTCATCCTAAGATGTCTAAGACTCCTAATTCCAACCTTAACATTTGAAACATTGCATCGGGAAGAGGTTTAGTGAATATATCAGCAAGTTGAGAGTCCGTGTCAATGAAACTTATCCTAACATTTTCCTTTTTAATGTGATCCCCCTATGAAATGATGACGCACTTCTATATGTTTGGATCTAGAGTGGTGTACTAGATTATTTGTGAGATCAATGGCACTTTTGTTGTCACATTTTAATTATATATGTTTTAGATGAAAACCAAAGTCCTCTAAAGTTTGGCTCATCCATAGAGCTTGTGCACAACAACTCCCTAATGAAATGTATTCGGCCTCTGTGGTGGAGAGTGCAACCGAATTTTGTTTCCTACTAGACCATGCAATTAATGAAGGTCCTAGAAAATGACAAGTACCACTAGTGCTTTTTCTATCAAGTGAACAACCGGCATAGTCCGAATCGGAATACCATGCAGTGTAAATGAATCATTATGCGGGTACCATAATCCTAATCTAGATGACCCAATAAGATATCTAAAAATTCGTTTAACCGCTTTTAAATGAGATTCTTTTGGATTGGCTTGAAATCGAGCACATAAGCATACGACAAACATAATATCGGGTCTAGTTGCACTAAGATAAAGTAGAGATCCTATCATACCTCTATATAGTGTTTGATCTATAGAAATTCCCGATTCATCTTTTCCTAATTTTAGTGATGCACTCATTGGTGTAGAAGCATGTTTAAGATTTTCAAATCCAAAACGTTTAAGCATATCATGGACATAATTTATTTGACATACAAAGATACCATCAATTCTTTGAGATATTTGAAAACCAAGGAAATAAGAAAGTTCTCCTACAAGACTCATTTCAAATTCATTTTTCATCACTAAAATAACTTCATTACACATCTCTTCATTAGTAGATCCAAAAATTATATCATCAACATATATTTGTAAAATAATCATATCATCATTATTGTGCTTAATGAAGAGAGTATTATCCGCACTTCCCATAATATAACCGTGCGTTAATAAAAATGATGTAAGTCTTTCATACCATGCACGGGGCGCTTGTTTTAAACCATAAAGCGTTTTTTCTAGTTTATAAACATGATTTGGAAATTTTTCATTAATAAAACCGGGGGGTTGTTCAACATAAACTTCTTCTTTTACAAACCCGTTTAGAAAAGCACTTTTCACATCCATTTGAAATAGTTTTATTCTTTTAAAGCTTGCAAATGCTAGAAAAATTCTTATAGACTCCAATCTAGCAACGGGTGCAAAAGATTCATCAAAATCTATCCCCTCGATTTGAGAATATCCTTGTGCTACTAAGCGTGCTTTATTTCTAGATATTCTAGACTCACCATCTAATTTATTTTTGAAAATCCATTTTACACCTACAACCGGGTGATTAGATGGTCTTTCTACTAATTTCCAAACATTATGTCGCTCAAATTGTTCTAACTCTTCATTCATAGCCAAAAAACAAAATTCATCATTTAAAGCGGTAGAAACGGTTTTTGGTTCTATTTCGGAAACAAAACAAATATTTGAAAAAGATTCATGAAGAGAAGAGCGAGTTCTTACCCCGATGGATGGTTCACCAATTATAAATTCCCGTGGATGATCCCTTATGAATTTTAAGACGCTTGGAGGTACATATTCATCTTTCTTGGCCTCCTCTTCTTCTTCTTTGGAAGGTTCTTCATCACCATGCTCCAAAGGAAATAATTGATCATCCTCTTTGCCTGCGGAAAGTCTTTCTATACAAGGAACAAGCTCATCAAATTTCACATTAATTGACTCTTCAACTTTTCTAGTTCTTTTATTAAAAACTCTATAAGCTTTACTAGTTGAAGAGTATCCAAGAAATGTTCCTTCATCACATTTTTCATCAAACTTTCCCAAGCTATCTTTTATATTTAAAATAAAGCATTTACAACCAAAAACTTTGAAGTAAGATACATTAGGCTTCTTTTGAAAATAGAGTTCATATGGTGTGAGATTTAAAGATGGGCGAAGCATGATTCTATTTATAACATAACATGATGTATTTACGGCTTCGGCCCAAAAGGACTTAGGTAATTTATATTCACATAACATAGTGTGTGCTAGCTCTTGAAGTGTCCTATTCTTTCTTTCTACAACACCATTTTGTTGTGGTGTGCGTGGTGCGGAGAACTCATGTTTTATGCCTAACATATCACAATAAGATGTAAATTTTTCATTTGCAAATTCTCCTCCATGATCCGAGCGAATGAATTTAATTTTTAAATCACTTTCATTTTGAATACGAGTACATAATTTTGAAAATTCACAAAATGCTTCGGATTTGGATGAGAGAAATATTGTCCAACAATATCTAGAAAAATCATCTATTAAAACATATGTATATAATCTACCACCAAGACTTGCGGTGCTAACGGGACCAAAAAGATCCATATGAATTAATTGCAAAGGTCTTGTAGTAGAAATAACATTTTTACTTTTGAAAGAGGATCTAGTAATTTTACCTTTTTGACTTGGTGAACAAAGTGAAGGTAAATTTCCATTTAATCTAGGCAATCCTCTAATTAAATCTCTTTTGGCAAGTGTTACAATAAGCTTTGTGCTAGCATGTCCTAGCCTTCCATGCCAAAGTTCAAGTTCATCATTTTTGGTAATAAAACATTTTAAAGATGATTTTGAAAGATCATGAAATGAAACTATATAAACATTGTGTATTCTTGGTGCAGTTAGTAAAATATTGTTTGTAATAGGATTAGATATTTTGCATAGATTAGTAGAAGATTCAAATAAAACATCTAATCCTTTATCACATAATTGGATAATTGAAATAAGATTATGTTTCAGCCCTTTTACATAAAGAACATTTGATATAGTGAAGGATTCGTTACCAACTGTACCAATTCCCATGATTCTTCCTTTTCCGTTGTCGCCAAAAGTCACAATCCCTCCCTTCTTCCTTTCTAGGCTAAGGAACTTTGCTTTATTGCCCGTCATATGCTTGGAGCATCCTGAATCCAAGTACCATATGTCTTCATTGTCCTTAGCCTGCCTGCATATCTAGAAAGAAGATGAGAATAAAGATCCGGATACCCAAGAGGTACCACCCATAGAATAAATGGAAGCCTTAGGTACCCTGATTTGCTTTAACGTATTTTGTTTAGCTTTCCTGCAAGAGCTAGATGTGTGACCCAACCTATAACAGTTTACACACGAAATAAAGGGGGTTGAGACCCTTTTCTGGAATATTTTCTTGCTAGAAGAGATTGGATTTACAGAAGAAAAACATTTTGTAAAAGAAAATTCAGGTTTCTAGTATGAGGTGCTAGCGCCGGCGTTAGAGGCTAGCGCCGGGCGGTAGCCCTCTCCTCGATATCTGATCCCAAATTTTCCAGAACCATGGCACTGGTTCCCTAAAATCATATTCAGTGATTTTTGGCCTATTCCAAATTTTTTAATGGCCATGGTGAGATCATGAACTTGTGCTTTAAGTGAAGAATTTTCTTTCACAAGCATGACACACCTATTTTCAAAACCCTTTTTATTATTTTTGATTTGCAAAAGAGAGGCTTCTAATTTCCTTTGTAATTCCCCCTTCTCTTTTCTAAGAGTTTTGGCATGAGAGAGGGCTTTAGAAAGTGACTCTTCAATACCTTTTGCCAATTTAGTGGAGTGATTACACTCTTGGCAAGAAACCTTTCTCTTTTCTAAAACAACTAATTTTTTGGAAAGCTTTTGATTTTCTTTAATAAGAGATTCATTTTCACGATTCAATAAAATACTATCCTTCATATTTTTATCAAAATCTTTGCAAGTTTCAAGGAATTCATTAAAGAGTTCATCATAAGTGGGAGGAGTTACCTCAGTGTCGCTAAGAACACTAGTGTCGTCGCCGTCGTTTCCAAGTCCCATGAGGCACATGTTCGCTTGCTCATCTTCGCTTGATGAAGACCCGCTTGATTCTTCGGAGGAGGAGGAAGAGGAGTCATCCCATGTCTTTGCCTTTAGCACCTTCCTCTTTTCTTTCCCTTTGTGTCGTTTCTCCTTTTTCTCCTTCAAGAATTTTAGGCATTGGCTCCTTATGTGCCCCGTCTTCCTACAATGATAGCATTCCGGTGGAGGTCTATCTTCTTCGTTGTCGCTCTCTTTTTCCTTCTTTGAAGATGACCCTTTCCATCTTTCACCCTTTTGGATAAATTTCCGAAAGGTGTTTCTTCTTTCCGGATTGCGCATGAATTTTCGGAAATTCTTTACCAAGAGACTCTCTTCATCTTCATCCTCATTCTCTTGGCACTCCTTCTTTGATTTTAGTGCCAACGCCTTCTTCTTTGGCTCCTTGTTGTATTCATCAAATTGGATTTTGAGTTCTACCTCATGGGTTTTGAGATTCCCAATGAGGCTCTCAACTTGGAGCGTCCTTAGATTGTGCGATTCTGAAATGGCCGTCGCCTTTGGGTTGAATTTTGGTGGAAGGGAACGAAGGATCTTTCGGACCAATTCGTCGTTGGAGAAATTCTTTCCAAGAGCTTTGGTGGCATTAACGATCTTGGTGAAGCGCGTGTACATGCTATCAACATCTTCACTTTCATCCATCCGAAATTTTTCATATTCCGACTCAAGTTGAAAAAGCTTTGAATCTTTCACCTGCGATGTACCTTCATGAGTAACTTCCAAATGATTCCAAATTTCATATGCAGAAGTACATACGGAAATTCTATTAAATTCATTTCTATCTAACGCACAAAATAAAGCATTCATGGCCTTGGCGTTATTTTTGCATTTTAGTTTATCCCTATCATCCCATTTATCTTTTGGTTTGTCTAAAGTTATCTCTCCAACTACAAATGTAGGAGGAGAGTATTCCTCTTCAACCATATTCCAAACCTCAATATCTAAGGTCATAAGAAAACAACGCATCCTATTTTTCCAATAATTATAATCTGACCCAGTAAATAGAGGTGGTCTACTAATTCCTTGACCCTCCGAAAAAGCGAGATCATAAGACGCCATTATTCCTGGTTTTTAAACCGTTTGGAATAACCTGCCCTCTGATACCACTTGTTGGATCGGTAGGCGCCCTTAGAGGGGGTGAATAAGGGAATAAAAATCTTTTTATAATTTTTAAGATAATTACTAAGTTGTTTTTGATTAAGAGGAAATAAGATGACAATTTAGTAATAACTATTTTGCAATAATAAAATTTTACGCCAATTGAGAGAAATCAAATAAACACAAATATAATCATGATTGCATTATATAAAAAGGGTGTTTACAAAATTTGATTTCAATATCGCTAGAAATCGGAGGCGTACAAAAGTAAATATCTTTTCCTTTTCTATACCGACTTGTATCCCCATAAACCGGTTGGCTTTAGCCTATCCTTCCCTGGATAAGGCATCATGCCGCTCTAGCCAATCCAAACTCGGATATGGCCTCGAGCACCCCCTAGATCTAATCCGCTAGACCTAGTCGCCAACTCACGCGGCGAATTCCCCCCTAAGTCGCGCAAGGACCTAGTCGCCAAAAACAAGGCGATTTCACTACAAGATACAAATAAAGAAATAAAGTAAATAACAAACAAACTCCCTCTTGAGATTTCTGGAGATGAGGATGAAGGATCGCTGAAGCACAAGCGAGGTCGAAGCGATCGTTCTTCGGATGCAGCTTGATGGCTTCCTTCTCCAGAATTTCTTCTTTGGCTTTGAGTGGGAGATGATGTTTCGGCAGAGTAGCGGCACGAGAGTTTGGGCACAAGTAATGTCTCTGGAAGTTCTAGCCAAAACGAGAAAGAACACATCGTTTTATAAATTTTGGAGCTAGCGCCTGCGGTAGCTGATAGCGCCTGCGGTAGCGGTCGTGGTCTCAACGGTTACGAAATTGTCGGCAGCATGGCGCTCTGCACGATCTCGGGATAGCACCAGGCGTTAGCGGTAGCGCTGGCGTTAGTGCTGCTCCTTTCAGAAGTTTGTTCCAAGCTGCTTTCTACCTGTGGAGTATTGCACCTATTGTTCCTGCACACTATAAACACACTACAAACAATATCAAATACAATATGGTAATTTGTTATTCTCAAATAAAGGGATGTGACGCACATGTCCAACAGATGACTTCGTCGATCTCCGTTCGACGAACTACTAGATTTCATCGATCTCAGTTCGATGAAGTGATGGGATAAGTAGAAAATTTAATTATTAGCAGATTGAATCTCCATCTATCATTCCTAGCTGATTTATAAAGAAGATATGTTTCTTTTCATCCAAGGGTTTGGTGAAAATATCAGCCCTTTGCAAATCAGTAAAAATAAATTGTAGGCAAATTTTATTTTTATCCACATTATCTCTGATAAAGTGGTGCCTAATTTCTATGTGTTTATTCCTACTATGGAGTACTAGATTTTGTGTTATAGATATTGCACTAGTATTGTCACAAAATATAATTGACTGATTTAGATTAATACCATAGTCTAGGAGTTGATTTTGTATCCACAATATCTGTGAGCAGCAACTGCCTGCAGCTATGTATTCAGCTTCAGCTATTGATGTAGACACAGATGTTTGTTTCTTACAAAACCAAGACACAAGCCTATCACCAAGAAACTGACAAGTTCCTGATGTGCTTTTACTGTCTACTCTGCATCCAGCATAATCAGAATCTGAGAATCCAGTTAATTCAAATTCTGAAGCTGTTGGATACCAGAGTCCTAGATTTGGACAACCCTTTATATATATCAAAATTCTTTTTAATAAAATAAGGTGAGATTCTTTGGGGTTAACTTGGAACCTAGCACAAATACATGTAGCAAACATTATGTCAGGTCTACTTGCTGTTAAATAAAGTAGAGAGCCAACAATTGCTCTATATACTTTCTGATCAATAGGTTTCCCTGATTCATCATTATCTACAACAGCATTGGAGGGCATGGGTGTTTTCATGGTGGAAGCATCAGACATGCCAAATCTTTTCACTAATTCCTTAGCATACTTAGATTGTGATATGAATATGCCATTTGGAGTTTGCTTCACTTGAAGACCAAGGAAGTATGATAACTCACACATACTACTCATTTCAAATTTAGATTGCATTAGGTTAGAGAACCTTTTGCATAGATTTGAATCAGTAGAGCCAAAAATAATATCATCTACATATATTTGAACTAGTAATGTTTGACTTTTATGTATCCTGAAAAATAAGGTTTTATCAACAATGCCTCTACAGAAATTGTTCTCCAAAAGAAAATTAGCTAAGGTCTCATACCATGCTCTGGGAGCTTGCTTGAGACCATATAGAGCTTTATTAAGCTTAAATACATAAGAGGAGTGGGTTGGAAGATAAAACCTGGTGGTTGTTCCACATAGACTTCTTCTTTGATATCTCCATTTAAGAATGCACTCTTCACATCCATCTGATATACTTTGAATTTCTTGAATGCAGCAAAGGCAAGAAAAATCCTTATAGCTTCAAGTCTTGCAACAGGAGCAAAAGTCTGATCATAGTCAATTCCTTCTTCCTGTGAATATCCTTGGGCTACCAATCTTGCTTTGTTTCTGACTATGTTGCCTTGATCATCTAGCTTGTTCCTGAAGACCCACTTGGTGCCAATGACTGGATGGCCTTTTGGTCTTGGAACCAAATCCCAAACCTTGTTCCTTTCAAATTGGTTGAGCTCCTCTTGCATTGCAAGAATCCAGTTTGGATCTTGTTCTGCATCTTTTATGGTTTGAGGTTCAACTTGTGATAGGAAACAAGCGTGCATCTAATTTTGATGTAGTTGATGCCTTGTTTGAACACCTGCTGAAATATCTCCAATCACTTGAGATATTGGATGATCTCTAACTGTGATGTGATCAACAGTTGGAGTTGGTTCAGCAATGGTATCCACTTGGGGAATTTGTTCAGCTGTCACTTGATTTGATTTGTCAGCAAGATTATCTGGATGATCTTCTTCTTCACTGTCTTCAAGAGTTTGAGTTGATGGAAGTGGTGATTCTTCATTCTGTAGATTCAATCCATTTAGCTCTTCACATAGAGTTGGTACCTGCAAAGTATGTTTGGTAGAGGTGGTATTCCTCTCCTCAATTAACATATTAGTTTCATCAAAAGATACATGCATGGACTCTTCTATCTTAAGAGTAGATTTGTTATAAACTCTGTATGCTTTACTAGAAAGGGAATATCCAAGGAATATGCCTTCAGCAGCTTTTGCTTCAAACTTCCTTAGATACTTCTTGTCATTGTTATGCACATAGCATTTACAGCCAAATATCTTAAAATAGTTAACCTTAGGCTTTTTATTCTTGAGTAATTCATAGGGAGTTTTACCCTTAAGCTTATGTATCAGGCTTCTGTTCAACACATAATTAGTTGTGTTCACTGCCTCTGCCCAAAAAGAGAGTGGCAAGTGAGCATCAACAAGCAATGTAGTTGCTGATTCAATTATGGTTGTATTTTTCCTTTCAGCTACCCCATTTTGTTGAGGAGTTCTAGGAGCAGAGAAACATTGTTTGATCCCTTCTTTTCCACAGAATTCTCTCATCAGAATTTTTTCAAACTCAGTGCCATGATCACTTCTAATCAATGCAACTAGAGTAGAGTACTCAATCTTGATGGACCTGAGAAAGTCTGTCAGAACATTGAAGGTGTCATACTTGTTCCTAAGAAAGAACACCCAAGTGAATCTTGAGAAGTCATCTACAATAACTACAGAATAATGCTTCCCTCATAGACTTTGTATTGCAGTGGGTCCAAAAAGATCCAAATGCAGTAAATACAAAATCCTAGGTGAATCACTCTTGGATAAAGATTTAAAACTACTCTTAGTCTGCTTACCTAATTGACAAGCCCTGCAGAGTCCTTCCTTCTTGTATGAACCAGAAGGCAGTCCTCTAACAAGATTGTCCTTAGAAAGCTTAGATATAGTTCTAAGGTTAATATGTCCAAGCCTTTTATGTCATAATTCATTTGTTTTACTTATAGAATTAAATAAGCAAATATCTGAATTGGCAGAGTCAAAATTGACTAAATAAATGTTTTCATGTCTAATACCAGATAATACATTTATGTTTTTATTATTGGTAATAAGACATAAGGAGTGGTTAAAAGTTACCTGATAACCTTCATAACAACTGGCTTATGCTGATGAGATTGTGCTTGAGACCCTTGACATAAGCTACCTCCTTGAAGGTAAGTGCTCCAACTTTGATCTTCCCATATCCTTTGGTTTGTTCACAGTTAGAGTCTCCAAAGATCACTTTGGGTCCAAGCCTTGCCTTGTAGTTGCTTAGGTTGGCCTTATTTCCTGTCATATGCTTTGAACATCCACTATCTAAATACCATTGTTCTTTTAATTTTGGATAGCCCTGTACCTGCACAACAGAAAAAATAAACTAGTTGTTTTTGACCCAGACTACCTTGGGTCCATTTGTATTACCACAAAATTCTGAAATAAAAGACATTTCAGGCTGATCCTTATAACCTTGTGGATGATATCTCCTTGGAGGAATTATCCACTCAGTGAAAGGATTCTTAGTATGTGAAGAATAAAAATTCCTTAGATTTTCTTTATGTTTTCCGTTCGACGAACTGGACTGAGTTTGTCGATCGTCGTTCGACGAATGGAGCTGCTTTCATCGAGCGTCGTTCGAATAATGAATATACTGAAATTCTGTCTTTAGAGTTCGTCGATCTCCTTCGACTAAGTGAATTCATTTCGTCGAGCTCCGTTCGATGAATTCTGCTGAATTCCTTTATTCTTAACATCCTTGCTTGAAATGTTTTTATTTACATCTACAACCTCTTTGCTCTTAGCAGAGATGAACTTTACTGGTGTAGAAAGTATGTTCTTCTTAATAAGAGGTGGCTCACTTGATGATGCACCCAAGCCCAGTTTGCCACTTAGTCTGGCATTCACTGTGCTTGTGATGTCCATCAGTTTAATACTTCTCCCATTGAGGGATTCTTCAAACTTCTTAGCTTCAGATAACTTGTTCTCAATGAGAACAATATGTTCTCTGGAGGCAGCCAAATCTTTCTTAAGATTAGCATTTTCTTCACTTAGTTGGTTCATTTCAGCCAACTTATTTCTGAGAGAGATTATTTCCTTCTCAGATTTGATTAAGTCTAAGCAAAGAACTTTGAATTCATCTTTGAATTCAATTGAATTAAAATCAAAATTTGAGATTACCTGATCACTGTCAGCTTCAGATTCTGATTCTTCAGAATTATGTCCTGAGGGATTGATAGCCATCATGCAGAAATTTCTTTCTTCTTCATTATCTTCATCATCAGAAGAGCTGGATGAAGATGCAAGTTCTGATTCACTGCTTGATTCATAGACATCCATCAAGCATTGGTCATTCTCCTTTGATTCTTCTTCATCTTCAGAAGAACTGGATGAAGATTCAGAGTCTGTTTCACTCCATGTTTCGGCTACAAAGCCTCTTCCCTTGTGCTTGTGTTTGTGGGAGGAAGACTTGTTGGAGTGTCTTTTATCTTCTTTGTCTTTTCTCTTTTCCTTCTTTTGATTCTCTGGACACTCAGGTAGAATGTGTCCAGGTTTCCTGCAACCAAAACAAATAATTTCCTTAGAACTTGATTTGTCATACCTTGGCTTTTCTCTTGATCTTGAGTCCTTTCTGATGTCCTTCCTAGCCATCTTGTAGAACCTTTTGGCTAGAAGGCTCATGAACTCCATATCTCCTGGAGCTTTTTCTTCTTCTTCAGTAGCTTGGAAAGCTATGCTTCTCTCCTTGTTGGATGCTGGAGATGAAGTAGATTGCTCAGCTTCTCTGGATTTGATAAGCTGCTCATAGGATTTGAGTTTGCCTAACAAGCTCTCAGTGGAGATCTCATTAAGGCATCTGGCTTCCTTGATTGGCTAGATCCTAGAGTCCCATGTGCTAGGGAAGCACATTAAGATCTTATCATTTACTTCAGTGATAGAGATCACTTTGTCCAAAGTCTTCAGCTCATTGATTATGAGACTGAGTCTATTGTACATATCAGCCACTGTCTCAGATTCTCCTTTCTTGAAATTTTCATACTGGGAGATTAGGTGAGATCTTCTATCTTTTCTTTCATCTGTTGATCCTTCAACCATGTTGTTGAGGGATATCCAAATTTCCCTTGCTGAAGTGCATTCCACAACTCTTTGGAAAATATCATCAGACATTGTTTGTGCCAATATATTCATGGCTTTGGAATCTCCACTTCTCTGCTTCTTTTGAGCTTCTATCCACTCAGGAGGTGGAACAACATTGTTGTTAGTTGGTGCTTCAGCACTGGTTGTTATTGTAGGAGCAGGAGGTCCTGTCAAAATAACATTAAAAATTTCTTCGTCAATAGAATTCATATACAACCTGATCCTTGCCTTCCATAGTGCAAACTTATTTAGATTGCACATAGGAGGTCTTGTATTCTTTGTTCTGTGCCATGAATTTTTCAAGCAAAAGAAAACTCTAAAATAAATTTAAGATCTAATTGATCTTTTGATTCAGGTGTTAGCCTGTATACAATCAACCAACCTCTGATACCAATTGAAAGTCCTCTGGTACCAATGGTGTTGGGTTTTCTACAACCATACATCATATGTAGGCGCAGCGGAGATAAAGAGAACAACCCAAAAGAGTTTGGATCGGGCCATGAACATTGAATCAAGAAGCTAATCAAAAATACTAGGCATAAATTACCTTGAGGGAGTTGGATCGAATCCAACCTAGGTGCTCCAAGATGAAAACCGAATTTCTGCCTTGAGTTCTTCAAGGATCGAAATAGATCGATCCCTCTACAGAAGTCCACACAAGCGATGAAGAACCCTAGCTTCTTGTCGTACAAGAACTAGGTTGGAGAAGGAAGCTCTCAATGTCCTCACGGACTGCTAGGTCCGATCCAGAGGAGGCGGCGACCGGCGGTGACCAACGGCGACCGGCGACGACGTCTATCGGCGGCGGAACGACGATCGGCGGACGGAACGAGAATAGCCAGAACGCTTCCGTCGTTTCTCTCTCGCGAAAAGGCTCGATCTGAAAAACCGTGTTTGCCGAAGCCCTAATCATGTCCTTTTATACGCAAGGCATAAAATCGACTATCCGCAGACCAGAGGGAGAAATAGAAAATCTGTCCAGATTTACATTCGCCTAATTCGACTAATGATATTCGACGAATTCGACTAATGACATTCGCCGAATTCGACTAATGACATTCGCCGAATTCGACTAATCATTCGGCTATATAAATTCGGCGAAACCATTTCGTCAAACTGAACGGATTCGGCTAAACCCTTTAGTCGAATCTGTAATAAATTCGGTTAATCATATTAGCCGAATTTCATTAGTCGAATCAACATAATTCGGTTAATCACATTAGCCGAATTTGACATAATTCGGTTAAACCCTTTAGCCGAATTTGTCATGAATGAATCCATTCGTTTAAACCCTTTAAACGATTTCCCGTTGAGACATTCTCAACTTAATTCCAAGCAGTCACAGGATTGGTCCTCCACTCATATCCAATATGAGTAAGGCCAACACAATCATTTCTCCAAACGCTTTTATGTGCGACCCTATAGGCTCATATTGCGTTGGCAGCAAGACTAACTTTTGATTGCTTTGAGATCACCTCAGAAACTCCAACAAATGGAAAGTGAGGTTAGATCTTAGATTTACTCTAGAGGGGGGGGGGATGAATAGAGTATTAAAAAGTTTTTCACTTATTTTTATAGTGGAATTAAAATTGTGATACTTATATGTGTATTGAGTGAGTTATAAAAACAAACACAAAGAGATCACACGACACAATACAGAAAATCACACAAACACAGAGGACACAAGGATTTTATAGTCGTTCCCCAATAAACCTGGGTACATCTACTCTTCTACCACCCTTGGTAGGATTCCACTAGGTTTTTGATCAGGTGCCCTATCACCAATGGATTTTTGATCAGGTGTCCAAACACCAATGAGCTTTTGATCAGGTGCTCTATCCAAACTACAGGTTTTTGTTCAGGTGCCCTGCCACCAAGGGGTTAACTTTTGAAGGGAGTTATAACCCTGTACAGAATGGGATAAAGAGGGTTTAGATGTTCTACTCTATCAATAATCTGAGAGAAGACTCTAGTGGAATGTGATGATGTAAAGCTCCCCTGTCTGATTGAAAATGCTTGACAGTTGAGGATGGAGCTTTCTCTTGAATGTAATATCTTCCTGTATCTTCCTGATAGCTGATGAATCTGAGAGACAAAATGTTTCTCAGATTGTTTGTTGCTCTTGAAGATCTGAACTTGAAGCAGAGACTGAGAGAAGGTGTTGATGTTGTCCTCAGAGAATAAAATTGCTGCTTGAGGAAGATGAATATCTGTAAAGCTTTTTCTTTCTTCCTTCTGTATTTCTCTCGACAGTATTCTCCTTTTCTTTTTATTTTTCTTCTATCTCTTGTTGTTGTGTAATAATCCTGTATATCTTCTTCCTTTTTCTTTTGATAATATATCTCTGATTTGAAATTGAAATCAACAGAATAAGGAATAAAATAATCTGCATTTAATATTTCCTTGGAACTGCAAGCAAGACTTTAATTCCTTTTCCTTTTTAATATGGTATCCTTTTCCAATATAAGCCAACGGCTATTTTCGAAATAAGAGAATAAATAAAAGGAAATATAATATCCTTGACTTATCTGGAAAAATAGATCCGTTGCTGATGATAGATCTGAGTTCAGAGAATGAAATAAAAATAATCCTTCTGAAATACTGAACTGAATAGAATTTTCATCGATCTGAACAAATTTCGTCGAACACAATCTGGAGTTCGTCGATCTCATGCTGGAGGTCGTCGAACAAAAAGATTAACTGCTAAATCTGCCTGGAAGAACTGAGTTCGTCGAACTGAGAAGAACTTTCATCGATCTGAACATCTTGATACTTATTCTTCGAACGCAGAGCTGAGTTCGTCGAACACAGAATGAAGTTCATCGAACTGAAGAGATAAAGATCTGTTGGCTGTAAGGGTGAGGAGCGAAAACCGAAAACCGACAAAACCGACCGAACCGCACCGATTGTGAAACCGAGCCGCCCGGCCCGGTGTCGGTTCGGTTTGGACCTTGTGAAAACCGAAGTCATATCGGCTCGGGTCGGTTTTCAAGTTGTAAAAACCGACCAAACCGAACCGAACCGACGTTACCGACTGATATTGTAATTATTATAAATTATGTATATGTTAGCCTCTGTTTTATAATAATTATAAAGTATGTGTTAGCTTTTGTTTTATAAATTATCAATTATATATAGGTAATATGATTCAATCTTGATTCGGTTCACGCAGTTTCACAATTCACTGTTCAGACTTCACCACTTCAGTGTCACGCAAATACTACAAGGAACCTGGAGCAAATACTAATTCATGGCTCTACTCCTATGAACATTAAATATTTGGAATTTTGGAGATTTTTAAAGCCCATTTTTTCCTCTATAATTATGTCATTTGACACTGATTAAAGTTTCATTTGAATATAAATATGTTGAGTTTTTAATGTTTGTTTATCCATCATTTTGTTTGGAGGAGCCGGAGATGTTTTAACTATAATAAATATATCTAAAGAGTAACCAATTAGACATGCATGTTGAATTAATTTAGTCGTGTTTACCTGTTTATTGCTTGCTAATTTTAAGAATAGTGTTTGAAGTATTGAATAGTATGCCAATATTGTATTGAATGCGTCATCAGTTAGCTCATAAAAAACAGACACCGAACTGTCAAAAACTGATAAAAAACTGAACCGACTTTGAACCGAACCGACCGGGTTCGGTTCGGGTCGGTTTGGACAAACCGAAAACCGAGGCATGTCGGTTCGGTTTTGGTTTGGGTCCAAACCGACACAAACCGAACCGCTCGCACCCTTAGCTGGCTGGCTGGAGAACTGAGTTCGTCGAGCTGAGAAGCTATTTCGTCGAACTGAATCAATTCGTCGACCGCTGAGACTTGGTCGAACGCTGAGACTTGGTCAACCGTTGAGACTGAGGTTCATCAACCACTGAGACGAGCTTTCGTCGACCGCTGAGAGCATTTCGTCGAACGCAGAGAGGAGTTCATCGAATGCAGAATGAGTTCGTCGAACGCAGAACCTTGCCAAGTTCGTCGAACACAGGAGCATGATGTTCGTCAAACGCATGATGGAGTTCGTCGAACGCAGTATGGAGTTCGTCGAACGTAGAAAACTTATCTTTCCCTTAGTTCTATCAGCCTAAAACCTTGACCCTTAAGACTATACATTGGGGTCAACTTAGTCCTAATACACAGATATTGATCCTAGCCCAAATTAGTAATAGCGTTGTTCTAACAAGATCCTCAAGAACTGGTGTGTGCTTCATCTGAGGGGGAGTATCAACAAGAACCATCACCCATTGATATTACAAAAATCAATGATGATGATGTGAACACAATCAAAATTTACAAGGTCAGATTGACACAATTATCCTCAGTCTTGAAGAAAGAATAAGAAACATTCCTAAAAATGCACCAGCCATGTGGTCATTACCTTCACAAGGTTCATCTGATACCCCATCTGAGGGGGAGCAGCCACAAGAGCCATCAGCTGATAAAGATCAGGTTATAGGTAAGCCCTAAAAACCCAGCCTAAACATTCAGAATCATAAAATCTAACTTTATAATTCTTGTTCTAGAATTCCTAAATTCATCCATTCAAGTTGATTTATCTGAGGGGAGGTGCAGAATACTCCTCCTGCAGAGAAAGATGAAGTTCTAGGTAAATCTTACATTATTATCCTTAGAACCTCTAAGTAGTTCAATCTAACTCCAACTCATTGTCCCAGCATTCCTGGACTCAACAGAAAGGAATGCTCTCTCTGAGGGGGAGGAGGATGATAATGCTGATGATGTCAATCTGAGTGATCATCAAGATGCTGACACTGAAGCTGAGCGGGATGATGCCCCAGCTGTTGTTATCAACATTCAGCAAGCCTCTTCCTCCACCTCACCCAATGAGGCTCTTCTCAGTGCCATAAACCTGCTGCTTCAGTCTCATCTCACCTCCATGCAAACTCATCTAGATAAATCAGTTATCTCAGTAAGGGAATATGTGGATCAGTCCATCAAAAATGTGAAAGCTGAAGTCATGTCTGAGGTCAAGCAAATAAAGGAAAACACTGAAATACTCAACAAACAAATGTCCAAATGGTTTGATCTGGCTGAAAAATCTATAATTTCTCAGAATACCATTCTAAGATCTATGGACAAACACCTCCAGCTGTCTGAACAGGACATGACATATGTCAAGAATTATGTCAGTCAAATAGATAAAGTGATAGAGAAGTCATCCAATCATCTCCAAGAGTATGTCTATGCCACTGCCATGCAGTTAAATGAAGAAGCTGACAGGTACAAGGAAGAGTTGAAAGCAGAAATTGCATGTCTCCCAATCCATTGCTGAAAAAGCCACCTCTTCCCATCTGAATGAAGAAGTTGGCAAGTTAAAAGATGTGCTTCAATCTGATATAGAGAATGTGTTCCAAACCCTCTCTGGAACAATAACTGCAGCCAAGCAAGACCTCCATCAAAAGATATATGAAGAAGCCAGAAAGGGGGAGGACACAAATGCTATCATAAATTCTGACCTCACCCTGAAAGTTCTACAAGGGACAAGGATAGCTCTGAATCTTCCTATCTTAGATGTCAACAGGGAAGACGACTGGGATTTCCCTCATCAAGAGGCAATTGCCCAAGATAAGAATCTGAAAAATAGAAGGGAAAGGGAAAGGGTAATGCTAGCTGAAGAATTTATGGACAAGCAAAGGGAGGTGCAGAATAATGACCCTAACCATGAACAGTGGAGTGATGACTCCAAGGACATCATACTAAATGCCTGGATAAGCCATGGTCAGGTGTGTAAAGATATTGACAAACTCTATCCATCTGAAGAATGGATAGAGCATTTGGAGAGAAATACTAAGAGGGATAAAATTTTCAAAGCAAACCTGGTAAGAAAGGAAAATCCAAAGAAAATGCCCTCTAGATACATTCCAAAACAATATATGTATTTCCAAAGGCAAGAGAACAAGAAAAGAATTGCTGATATCAAGGCTGCCAATGCTGAAAAGAAGAAGCCTCCAGGTCAAGATAGCAATGTTGCTGATGACATGGATGATGCTTCGGTGAAAGGGAAAGAAGCAGTTGTTAACTCTCCTGAATGTTCTTCTTATAAGAAAAGAAAGTTTTGAATGACTATTGAAACAGTTTATGTATATAAATGTTAATGAACTATAATGACTTATGATTGTGTGGATGCAAACTTAATTATACTTTACCTAAAAATAGTGTATGAATATATGAATGCAAACTGAGCTTTGAATTACTATTCTATCTGGATTGTTAATGTAATCAGCTTGTATCATAGCTAAATCTGAGTTATATCTAAACCTTGCCCTGTTTTGATTGGTTAATTCAATCTATGTTGCATTATTATGTTTATCAAATCTTACGGATGGATTGATTAAACTCTGTGGTAGAATCTTTTCATAACAACCATCTGTCTTAAAATAACTGATGCACTAAGCATGATATGTTGAACTCATTATTGCAATAACACATATCAAGAATTCATGAGTAATGTACTCTAGCATTTGAGGGTGTTCCGCCTTCTTCAAATAGGGGGAGATTGTTGGGAAAATGACCCTCAATGTTCCTTTGATTTGAAGAGACCTCACACTCAATGCTAAGTACAAGTTGTATTTGATAAACCCTATTTCTATCTCATAAGTATGCAGGACTAGTGCACACCATGGTGTAATGTATGATCAGTCGATTTACTGTCAAAACCGCTGAGACGAGCTCTCTGTCTCAGCTGAACCGCTGAGACAAGACCAGGAGCCGCTGAGAAGGTGTCTGGGCAAGCTGAGCTGCAGATAGAAGAAAACTGCTGAGACAACTGTCTATCTCAGCGGATCTGTTGAGACGGGATAGAAGCAACCGCTGAGACGGCTGACCATCTCAGCCCAACCGCTGAGACAGATTCAAAAGTGATCTGGCGGGTTCTGCTTTTGGCGCAAGCTTCAGAAATGCATATTGGGGTCCACCAATCACTCCCATACTGTCAGGAGGACAGCTAAGAGCCGTTGAGGGTCAGTGGTGTATAAAAGGAATAAGTTAGGGTTGAGCAAACAACTTTTGCTATTGATCTTACTCTCCAGCACACAAATAAGCAGAAGAATACTGTTCCATTATCGGCAGCCAAGAACTGAGTTTACACAAGGCTGTAAGGAGAAAAGAGATTGCTTATCTTGATTCATATCAAGATAGAGCAAGTAGATCAAGTCCAACATCTGAAGGGCTGATCAAGAAGAATCAAGTTGGAGCTGCACTTCTCCTCCCTGGTTCAAGTCTGCAACAGCAGTTGTTAAGAAGAAGAAGAACAAGGCTTGATCTCTTCTTCCTTCAATCTGTAATCCTTATTATATCATTTGTAGGAGCCTTTGGGTTCTGAGACTGTAGGGATTTATTGCCTGAGTGTGTAAGGCTGATTGGCCTGAGTTGTAGAGCTGAGAGGTCAGCTTGAGGTAGTACCAGGAGGTGGTCTGAGTTGTAGGAGGTGGATTCCTCTGAGGTAGGACTGCTGTGCCTGAGGTAGGGTTTGGGAAAACCTGAGAGATCCTGTGGGATCTGTGTTGTAGGCTCTTGGAGCTGAGTTTGGAGAAGTTGGCCTTGTCTAACTCATTGTTAGAAAGGTGAAGGGGGAAGAGGACTACTCAAGACACCCTGTCTTGAGGAACCTCTATAAATCTCTTTGTGCTTTCTGTGCTTGATAATTTGTTAACCTAAATTCAGAAAACACTAAGCCTAAAATAAAAGAAACCTATTCACCCCCCCCCCCCTCTAGGTGTTTAAGACTACATCCTATATAAACTATCAGACATGATTGTATTATATAGAAAGGTGTTTGCATAAATTTGATTTCAATACCGCTAGAAATCAGAGGCGTACAAAGTAAAATAAAATTTCCTTTTCTATACTGACTCGTATCCCCACGAACAGGTTGGCTTTAGCCTATCCTTCCCCGGATATGGCCTCAAGCCGCTCTATCCAATCCTTCCCCGGATATGGCCTTGAGCACACCCTACATCTAATCACCTAGACCTAGTTGCCAACACACACGGCGAATTCCCCCTAAGCCGCGCATGGACCTAGTCGCCAACACAAGGCGATTTCACTACAAAAATAATGCAATGAAATAATACAAATAAAAAACTCTCTCTATGAGATTTTCTGGAGTTGATGATGAAGGACCGCTGTGGCATAAGCGAGGTTGATGCGATCGTTCTTCGGATGCAGCGTGATGGCTTCCTTCTCTAGAAATCTTCTTTGGCTTTGAGTGGGGAGATGAGAATTCGGCAGACTAACAGCTCTGAAATTTTGCACAAAAACTCTCTCCGGGATGATTAACCAAAACGAGAAAGAAAGCTCCATTTTGTAGAACTTCGAGATAGCGCATGCGCTTTCCCCTAACGCCTACGGTAGCGTTCGTGTAGAGATGGTTACGAAACCGTCGCGGCGTGGCGTTGTTCACGATCTAGAGATAGCGCCAGGCGGTAGAGCTAACTCCTGCGATAGCGCTAACGCCTACGGTAGCGCCTAGCGCCGGGCGGTAGTGCTCTTGTTTAGATATTTGGTTCCAAGCTTGAAAGTGCACAGTTAACCTCACTAGAATTCTCTAGAGGGGGGTGAATAGAGATTTAAAGTATTTTTGTGCAAAGTTAATAATTATATATATATAGGTGTAGTGATCACAAATTAGAGCTTCACACACACCAACAAGAATTAAACAAGTAAAGAAAATAAATGCAAGAAAAGAAATCTCAGCACAACACAAGGAAATATAGTGGTTCCCCAAACTTTGGGTAGTCCACTCTTCTACCCCCTTGGTAGGAAATTCACTATCTTGTACTGAGTCTTTTGATAAGGAGACTCTTAGAACCACCCTGAGTCTTTTGACAAGGAGACTCTTAGAACCAACTGAGTCTTTTGAAAAAGAGACTCTTAGAACCAGTACAACTGAATTTTTTGAAGAGTGATTCTAAAAACTCTTATACAGTATGTGAGTATGAAAATAAAAAAAGTATTTAAGACAAGAATGAATCTTCTTCCTAGCAAGAAGATTGGAAGCACAAGAAGTAGTGAATTAAATCTCCCTTCTATAGTGAGAAGGAGATTGTAAGCTTTTCAGAATTTTGCAACAGTATGACTTTAGAAGCAGAAGAAGAAGAATGATTGATGGTTGCTGCAGAACAATTTCTCTATTCTCTCTCTTTTTCACTTTTTGGGAGCTTTTCCTCTTTTTCAATGTGTATATGGTGGATCACTTCTTCTTCCTCTCTGCCGACCACCTTGTTATTTATAGCTCTGTTCATTAAAATAACACTATAGGAGAATAATCAATTAGCAGACAGAGTATTAGAAAGAAGGAGAAATTTCCATAACAAATATATCCATAGAAGGAAAATATTCAAACTGATTTCAAATAATGTCCATAAAGGATTTAATCAATTTAACCAAGAATCTATTGGAGGAAAGAATGATTCAGAACGGCTATAAAGAATAAATTGATTCCATATTAATCAGATTTATAAAAGAAGGAAAGAGATCTAGCGATTTTTGAATTAATCATAGAAATCGACGTGCGTCGATTACTATTCGACGTACGCGTCGAAATCGTCCTGGCTGGACGTCGAGAGGAGAAAAAGGAAGGTGTGTCGACATCTCAAGATACGTCGACTAGAAGTCAGAGCTACGTCGACATAGGATACGTCGAATTCTTGTTAAAGGTACTTTGACTCATTCTGAAAGGAACGTCGATACAACTTCGACGTTGCGTCGAATACTATTCGACGCATATTGACTTAACCTTGATTTTCCTTTCTTAGAATTCATATTCAACTCTTTTTCAGAGGTTAAGAGAAATCATTTTCTTAACAATCTCCCCATATTTATCTTAGCCCTATTTAGAGGGAAATTGTACTAGCATCACAGCATTTGTAGAGAAAAGAAATATATCAATTAAGCAACAATTTTTTTTTTAAAAATCATATAACCAAATTTTCCAGAATTATATAAACAGACTTCATGTTCATATCAATCAGTATTATTTTCAAAAATTACTCAGGAGGGGTAGGAGGAGTCTTTCTCTTTCTCTTGAATACTACTATTTTAGGAGAGGAGTGTTTCTCCTTCTCATTTGTAGGAAGTTCACCTAGCTCCCCCTGAGCAGATTGCTCCCCCTGGGATGGAACTTCCTTTAATCCTCCTACTTCTTCAATTTCTTTATTATCCCCAGCTCCAGTTGCATCTGGCTCCTGAGCATCTACTTCAGTCAACACAGCATCTGGCTGTTCTTTTCCAGCTTCATTCATAACAGTATCCAGCTTCCCCTGAGTTGCAGTTTCTTTATCTTTCTCCCCAACTGCCACATCTTCCTTTTCAGTTTCAATTTCTGCTCTGCTTGCCTCCCCTTGTAATAGTACTACTTGATTTGCAGCCTCTCTTGCTATATTAAGTACCTCTATTGTTTGTTCTTCAGAGTGTAGCTCAGGTACAACTTCATTTCCAATTGTCTTGAGAAGTGCAAGACTATTATCTTTTGAGGAAGGAGGGGACTTGTGAGAGAGAGATTTAGGATTGGAGAGCTGCTCTTCATCTAGATTCCCCCCCCCCCCCTTCTTGACCTTCCTGGCCAGGGAGGTTAAGAAAGACCTGGTCACTCTAGAGGAAGAGAGAGAGGTCTTCAGATTTTTCACAGAGGAACTGACCCCATCTATTTGGGTGTGCATGTGAAGGATGGAGGAATGAATTTGGGAGCAGTGCTCATCCAGCATTGCTTGGAATGTTTGAGCTGCTGTTGCAATGCACTGAGTAAGAAGGGCTTCAGTGGATGCAGATGGTTCATGTTGTAGTTGATGATGAGGAGAGAGTGGTGGAGGTGGTGATGAGGGTGGAGAAAGGTTAGTTAATGTATGAGGTATTGGTGATAGTGGAGGTGAAATGGGTGAGAAAGTATGAGGAGGAGGAGATAGAGAAACTGCTGGTTGAGGAGCAGGTGTTTGAGAAGGGGTAGGTAGAGTAGGAGTTATGAGAGTGGTAGAGACTATTTGAGTGGATGATGGTGGTAGAGAAGGATTGTCTCTTTGAGGAGGAGGAGGAGGAGGAGATGGATGAGTAGGGGAGTTAGGAGGAGAGGGAGTTCTTTCAGGAATGGAACCAGGCTTGGGGATTTGCCTGGTCCATTTGGAGAAGAGGGCAATGGACATCCTCTTTCCAGGAGGGATGGGAATTCCTTTTGACCTACAGAGGTCAGGGAAGGAGTGGAAGAGTACTTGACTCATAATCCTCATGTAGGCATTCTCTTTGTGAGAATATCTAGAACCTATCATCTTGAGCAGACAGCTGGCCCAGTCTATTTTCTTCTTCAATACAAGAGCCCCCATGATGTTCAGTTGCTGCTTGGGCACTGCACATGGGCAGATATCTTACATAGTAGTATCTTTCCTACTATATCTGCTAGTAGTCTATACTCCTCAGAAAAGTCTATTTTCTTTAGATGGATTGGTTTATCCCTTGAAAACTTCATGGTGGTTAGCAGATGCTTGATTTCATCAGGTGTGAGGTCTATAGATTCATCACCTAATAGGGGAATGATGAAGACTTATGAGGTTACTCTTTAAAAATTGATTTCCTTTGCCTATTTTAGTTGAACAAAGATAATATTAGGATATACCTGATGGAAGATCAAAGGTGGTCCTAATATGTTCTGCAGAGATTGAGACTGGTGTCTCATAGATTGTTCCCTGGATTTCTCCTTGTTCAGATATCTGAACATGAGTTATCAGCTCTGTAAGCTCTGTTTCCAGGAGCTTGCATCTTGTTGAGATGAGTTTGTCCAATCCGGATTCAGTGAAGAGAGCTATGATGTTCTTATAGTTCTCTGCTGCTGCTTGGAAGGATTCGAGATCGATATCGAACCCAGAATTTATCTTGGGAGCCATTGTAGATCAGTGAGAGAGGGAAAAAGAATCGGCTGGACTGAGGAGCAAGAAGGATAAAGGATGCAGAGTAGTGAAGGTTTCTAAGTTCTAACTGAAGAGTCTTCTTAAGTCAGGTGAAGCGTCGAAACGGGACTCAATTCGAGGCTTATTCGGTACTTCAGTGGATGTGACCGAAAATATTTAGCATTGCCGCTCGGTTTTATGAAGTCGACGTTGCGTCGAGCGGAATTCGACGTAAGCGTCGATACAGCCCTCGTTAAGATGTTAGGGTTTCGTATCGACGTATGCGTCGATTTCACTTATTGAGTTGAGTCATCGACGTTGCATCGATTAGAAGTCGACGTGACTTTTGATTTTCCTGAAGAATTTTAGGTGTTTATTTCTTTTTATCTTTTCCTAGTTCTAAGTCAGTCTTGGACTAATTTTTACATATAGTTTGATTGGTTGTGCCAACATTGTTTGGCAAGGTGGCCAGTTTTGTTACATATATGGCATTTGATTATCTTATTCTTATGATAATTTGAGTTTAGAGAGGGATAGAAGGGTTGATTAGGATAGAAAGTTTGGTTACCAGGTTTAGGGTAGAAATTTTGGTTAGGATAGAGGTGTTGATTATGATGGAAATCATGGTTAGGATGAATGGATCCTGAATGGGAATTATAGAAGGTTTTTGGAGGATAGGCATTTAAGTTGCTCTGAATTTTTGTGCGTCGATATCTATTCGATGCATGTTGATAGTTGCTTTGATTTATATTCGGCGCTTTCTCCCGATAGCGTTGATCTGATATCGATGCATGGACAAAGTTGCGTTGAGTAAAAGTCGACGCACTATCATTCATACGTCGATATGAAGTCGACACAACTGTTTCTTCATAAATTTTCTTTTTCCCTTTTTTCTGATTTTGCTCTTTTATGTATTGTTTCTTTTGGCTTAGTTGCTTCTTCAGATGAAGTTTGAGAGTCATCAGCTGAATAATATAATGTTTCATCAAATTGTTTTATTTCCTTGAGGAAGTCCTCTTCCTTTTTTTGTGAATCTTTCTCTTGGTTTGTGTTGAAACCGATTTCTCGGTCTCACGTAGAGCTCGGGGCCCTCACCGAAATGAGGGGCGGCTAGCCCTTACTGATCCCTCGAGGAGGGTAGACGGAAGATTAATAAATTGACTAAGACCTCAGTCACAGCGAGGAGGTCCCTCCACTAACCCGGAAGATCGTTGAGCGCTTCCCCTCCCAAGCCAAAGCTGAGACTTGAGCACCTTGGAGAGCTCTGGAAATGCTATCCAAAGAAAGCCTGAGGAGAGGTAAGCTGACCTGGCCCCTCCAAAGGTGCCCTTAGGGTCCTATTTATAGACTTTCTGATCTGGTCTGCAAATAACAGGATTCCGCCTTTTGGTTTTACTATCTGCACCCCAAATGGGTCTGCTAACAGCCAAACTCCGCTGTTTGGAGAGGCTAAGGGCAGACCACCAAGGGTAAAAGGGTAAGTTGACCCTAACGATTTATGGATAAGGGATTGTGAGGACCTTACTGTCGGAGCTCTCGCAGGCCTTCTCGCGGATCCCGCTCGCGAAACTTATTTTCAGGGATCGCCTCGCGAGAACCCTGCTGACGGAACTCTCGCGAGTCTTCTCGCAAATACTGCTCCCGGCGCCTCTTTTAGAGGGTTGCCTTGTGAGGACCTCGCTGGCCCGTTTTGGTGGTCTGCCGAGGTCTCATCGGCTGGGGGCCGATCTCGGCGAGGTCTAGATCTCGCAACTCCTGTCTCGCTCGGTTTCCTTGCCTGGCGAATATCGGGGTTGCACACAATCCCGGCTCTTCGCGAGGACAAATGTCTTCGCGAAGAATCATCCAACCCCTGATATTCGCCCGCTTCCGGATGTCCTGTCAGGAATCTTTGGTGGGACCCACCCTGTAGGCTATAAATATCATCCTGAACCCCCATTGGTGCGCGCCGTCATTTTTCTTCTTTTTCTTATTTCTGATTGCCTGGAGATGCCGATTTCAGAAGAGTCAGAGGCTCGCCTGAGGGCGATGAGAGCTGGTGGGCTACCTTCCACGACCAAGGTTCCCGCCTGGATGAACCGTCCGCCCCCCGCCCAGTCGCCGAAAGTCAAGAAGGCGAAGGCGGCCCGTCATATCGGCGACGACTCTGTGATGCTGGACTCCTCCCCGGACGATCGCCGCCCTGAGAAGGTAGGAGTTATTCAAATTTACGTCAATGAATCGCTCCTCATTCATTTCTACTCGCAGGATACTTTGCCGAGCGAGATCGTTGGAGAACCTGCTAAGGGGTCTCGGAAAAGCCCGCAGGTGGACACGAACCTCGCTGGGAAAAACACCACCGGTACGATCTGGATCTTGCACACTGTAATATTTCCGTCAACCGTATATGATCTACGTTACTCTTTTCTTACAGTCTCGCCCCTGAAGTCTCCTGTCCGCCAGTCGTCGCGGACGCCGTCCCCGCCTCCTCCAGGCAAAATCGTAGACAAGCCTGGATTCCAGCTCTTGACGAGCGAGGAGACCGGGGGTTCTGCGCTGCCGAAGATCCCTCCTACAAACAGCGCAGCCTACCCCGACGGCTTGGGCAAATCTCTCTATCCTCACTACGGTAGTGTGTTTCAGGGTCGTCCCTCGACTTCTCGCCACCCTCTCGGTAAGCATTATGACCTCGCCGAAACCCTGCACGAACTTACGCTTGCCATCTAACTTTGTAAAACCTTGCAGACAAATGCCGAGAATCCGCATACCGATTCTGAACTGGGCGACGACGAGATGTCCCCCCTTCCTGATCAGGTGGAGGAATTCTTAGGGGATCCGCGAGATCCCGAGATGATGAAACAGCGAGCCGCGGAGTTACTGAGGAAACATGGGCGAATGCTGATGGACCTCAACATGCAGGCGAGACGGGACAGGGAGGCTGCCGAGGATAGACACGCGGTCCTGATGGAAGAATGTGCGAGGCTCCGGCAAGCGAGACAGCGCGATCAGGATGAGAACGCCACGACGCCGGAGGTGCACATAGCGAGGATGAGAGACTATGCCTACCTCATGGACCGGGAGGGTCGTTTGGCAGAGGATTATTATAATTCTAGGGTACCGCCGAGGTCCGGGTCGCGGGGTGGGGCCGGTGGAAATGGCTACCCCACGATTCTCGCTAGCTGCTATGTCGTGAGATCATTTGCAGCAGTTGTTATTTTTAAACTATCTCGCTAAGTCTCGCGATTTGCATTTTCGCCACATGCTGGCTTTTATTTCTTTTGACAATAAGTATCGCTATCTTTTATAGTTTCTCGCTCGCTGCCAATAAATCTATTTTGTTTGTTATATTATGCTCGCGAGGACCCTCCGTTCTCGCCAAACGTATCCCGCGGAAATGTTATTTGCACTAACCCCGCAGGTCTCTCTCGTCTGCATACATGATGTGATGTTTTTGCCGATATCAGGGTCCGCTGGCGCTTGGACTTCTTCCCGCCATTTTATTTTGGCTATAAATAGCCGGTTTTAACTGAGTCAACCACCGCATTTATTCTCGACCTTCCTCTTCATCTGCTGTAGAGCTCTCGCTCTTTCTCTTTCTCGTGTTCCTTCCTTTCTCGCAGGTTTTTAAGATGGGCGGCGACGCGGAGTCGGAGGGTCGGCGGAGGGTCGCGAAGGCCTTCGCCGAGCACAGCTTCTTTACGTGTAATCTGACCGACGAAGAGTACTTCAGCGCGATCGCCGACTACGTTCTTCCCCCGTTTGAGGCACGCCGCCCTAGCGAGGACGACGTGAACAACGACCCGTTGGTCGACGAGTTGGCCATTCCTACCGCCCACTTCGCGGTCGGTTTGCGCCTTCCTTTGTGGCCAGAGGTTCGCCAGGTAACAATCGTTCTCGTTTGCTTCCTATTCCTTTTTGCCACTCGAGTCTCGCTCGGCACGCGGACTAATCCTATTCTCGTTGCCTGTTAGGTGCTCAAGCATTATGGCGTGGTTCCCGGCCAGCTCACGCCCAATGCCATGGCGTTGGTCACCGCCTTCGCCTGCTACCTCCGTGAGGAGCGAATCGAGTTCAACCTCCCCGTCTTCCGGAAGCTGTTCTCATTCCGCGCCTACAAAGATGGGACAGCCTACTTCGTGGGCACGGGTCCGAAGGTGGTTGAGACCGTCAACAAGACCCACTTCTGGTCCCAAAAGTTTGTCGTCGTCAAGGGGAGCTTCGGTAACATTCCTCTCTCGCCGGTTCAACATAGCGAGACCACCTACCGGCCCACCGCCCTCGGCGGCCATGACGCCCTCCTCCATCAGTTCTTCTGCAAGAAGAACTTCGAAGTCGTCTACCTCCGCCGCAACCTAGACTCGCTGCCTCCGGTTCTCGCCGGAGAAGGTAAAGATCTCGCCTAATATCTTTGCCTCAATTCGCTAGCATATTATACTTATCCATACTACTGTTTGTTTTTAGGCGAGCGAGATCTTCCCCTTCATCCCCCCTACGCGAGCAACCGGAAAACCGACGCTACCATGGCTCTCGCTACCATGGGGGCGGAAGCTTGCCGAGGCATTGTTACTCCGGCCGAGCCCTCTTCTCGCAAGAGATCGGGGGCTTCCGGTAGTCATGCTGCCCCTTCGAAATCTCCGCCCAAGAAGAAGAGCAAGAAGAGCGCGGCCTCGCTCGCTCCGTCGAAAGGTAAGGAACCTCGCGAGGCCGCCTTCGACGAGTTTGACCTCACCGGCCTCTCGGGGGGCGAGGACGAAGAGCCTTGCCAGGAGGCGGTCAGGGCCTCCGCCCTCCCCATCCCGGTGAACCACTACAACTTCGGGCTCGGCCAGAGGCGTCGGGACGAGACTGGTGAGCCCCTCGTCACCTGGAAGCCAGAGACCAACAAGGTGGACATTTCTTCTATCCTCCCCTCCTGGGTGGAGAAGGAGACTGTTAGTGGTCATGCCTTTGACCTCGCGTTCGCCCTTTATGGTCGCGAGGATGCAGGGTCTTATAAGGATGAGACCGCGAGGACCCTTGCTTATGAGAGCGCGAGGTCCCAGCTGCGCTCTGCCGAGCTCGCCCACATGACGGGGAGGCGCTGCTTACAGCTGGAGCTTCAGAATGTGGAGCTTGCGAGGGCCTACCAGGGGTTTTTTGCCGAAGGAGAAGCTGCTCGCCGCGGAGGGCAGTGTCGTGAGTCATTTAGACCTCCTTCATCCTCCTTTCCCCTGGCCATTTCACTTCTCTAACTGAACTTATTCGCAGGACGTCGAGGCCGTAGGGAGAGCCAACGCTCGCATCGAGAATTTGGAGGGCAAGGTGGCCGGGCTGAAGGCCCTAAACTGCGACCTCACTCGCGCCGTTGTTTTCGGTGGCGAAGGCGATCGGCCTTTTGGCTGATGATGCGGCTGACATGACTCTGGAAGACATCGTCCCGGAGCTCTTCCTCCCTCTTCCGCCCGTGAAGGACAGTGATGACGAGGAAGGGTCCGCGGGTGGTTCTTGAAGCTCACCGCCATTCTTTTCTTTTGCGCTGTAATTATGATTGGCGAGATCGCCGAAGATTGTAACTGGACCATGAAATGTGGAATGTAGATTTTGTTTTGCTCATTGTGCCTTCCCTTTCCTGTCTTGCTATTTTCATGCGTTGAATGTCTCGCCCTCGCTTATCTCGATATCCGCCTTCGCGAAGATTATTCTCGCGACGATTGTTCTCGCACCACGCGTTATTGAATAGATAGGATACTTTGGTCGCTCGGACCTTTCGTCGTTTGTCTTAGGATTACTACCCTTTTAGTTGTGCGTATTTTCTCTAGGTTTCGCAAGGCATTCTTCCTCTTGGCGAGGGCTCGCCTCTTACCCTGTGCCGGCAACCTTTCTGCCGAGGACCAGCTGTCCGGGATCGTATAAGATTGATTCTCGCCACTCGCATGATGTCGTGCGAAATTTCTCTTTGCCGAACGGACAGGTCCGCCGAGCGAGACGGAGTGTTCCAGCATAGAGACCTCATCCTTGCCAGCCTCTCCAGAGATCAACCTGAACCCCCCGTCTAGTGAGAGCCCGGGAGCGGAATCGATCTGGGTCACTCCAGCACCAACACTTGTTACCTTGCCAGCCTCTCTAGAGATCAACCTGAACCCCCCGTCTAGTGAGAGCCCGGGAGCGGAATCGATCTGGGGCATTCCAGCACCAATACTTGTTACCTTGCCAGCCTCTCCAGAGATCAACCTGAACCCCCCCGTCTAGTGAGAGCCCGGGAGCGGAATCGATCTGGGGCATTCCAACACCAATACTTGTTACCTTGTCAGCCTCTCCAGAGATCAACCTGAACCCCCCGTCTAGTGAGAGCCCGGGAGCGGAATCGATCTGGGGCATTCCAGCACCAATACTTGTTACCTTGCCAGCCTCTCCAGAGATCAACCTGAACCCCCGTCTAGTGAGAGCCCGGGAGCGGAATCGATCTGGGGCATTCCAGCACCAATACTTGTTACCTTGCCAGCCTCTCCAGAGATCAACCTGAACCCCCCGTCTAGTGAGTGCCCGGGAGCGGAATCGATCTGGGGCATTCCAGCACCAATACTTGTTACCTTGCCAGCCTCTCCAGAGATCAACCTGAACCCCCCATCTAGTGAGAGCCCGGGAGCGGAATCGATCTGGGGCATTCCAGCACCAATACTTGTTACCTTGCCAGCCTCTCCAGAGATCAACCTGAACCCCCCGTCTAGTGAGAGCCCGGGAGCGGAATCGATCTGGGGCATTCCAGCACCAATACTTGTTACCTTGCCAGCCTCTCCAGAGATCAACCCGAACCCCCCGTCTAGTGAGAGCCCGAGAGCGGAATCGATCTGGGGCATTCCAGCACCAATACTTGTTACCTTGCCAGCCTCTCCAGAGATCAACCTGAACCCCCCGTCTAGTGAGAGCCCGAGAGCGGAATCGATCTGGGGCACTCCAGCACCAATACTTGTTACCTTGGCATGGCAGCAGTTAAAAGCATCATAAAAGAAAGCAAGACATTGGTTAAACAACATAATAAAGTCTTTTAAGGGTAAAACCGTTTCAAGTCATCCCCACTCCGGGCTCGATCGAGGGGTACCCCTTCCACATCATGGAGGTGATATCCTCCCGACTTGAGCGCTTTGCTTACAATATATGGACCCTCCCAGTTGGGGTCAAGCTTACCCACCGTGGCCCCTCTGCCGGCCGCATCGACCTTCTTCAGGACCAGGTCTCCTTTCTGAAAGTGTTTTATCCGTATATGTTTGTCAAAATATCGAGCCATCCGCCGCTTGACCTCTTCCTGCCTGATGGTGGACAAGTCCCGGAGTTCTTCCACCAGGTCCAAAGATAGCCTCTGCTCTGCATTGTTACCTTCTAGCCACTCTTCGTCCCCCTCGCTCGCAGCGATCACCCGGGGGGTCTTTACCTCAAACTCTATGGGGAGAACGGCCTCGGACCCGTGAGAGAGCTTGAATGGAGTCTCCCCGGTGGCGGTATTCAGAGTAGTCCTCATTGCCCAGAGGACGGAGGGTAGCTGTTCCACCCAGTTTCCTCGAAGGTTCTCCACTTTCTTTTTTAGTAGGTTGACGATTATTTTGTTCGCAGCCTCCACCTGCCCATTGCTCCTCGGGTGGTGGACCGATGCGAACCTGAGATCAATGCCGAGTTGGGTGCAGAAGCCAACAAACTCTTCACTAGCAAATTGCGGCCCATTGTCCGTCACTATAGCTAGAGGGAGTCCATGCCTGCAAATTATCTCCCCCCACACAAAATTCCTTACAACCTGAGAGGTTACCTTAGCGAGTGCTTTCACTTCTACCCACTTGGAGAAGTAGTCGATCATGACCAACAGGAACTTCCTCTGGCCGCTGGCTTGGGGGAAGGGACCGACCAGGTCCAACCCCCATATGGCGAAGGGCCAGGGGGCCGCGATGGTCCGAAGCCTCTGAGCTGGGAGGAGTTGGAGCGGAGCATAGAGCTGGCACTTCGGACACTTCCTTGCGAACACCGCCGCGTCCTTGCTGAGAGTGGGCCAGAAGTAGCCTTGCCTCAACACCCTCCCCTCCAGGGTCCGACTCCCGGAGTGACTGCCGCACTCCCCGGAGTGGATTTCTTCCAGGACTCTCGGAACCTCCTCCTCGGAAACACAACGGGCCGGGAGTCCCGAGAGAGTCTTCCTATATAGCCCTCCTGTATGCAAGGAGTAATAGGCGGACTTATACCTGAAGCGCCTCTTGTCCACGTCCTCTCCAGGGAATTGCCCGGAGGATAGGAAGATGATGAACGGGTCCATCCATGAGGATCGTCGATCTACCTCCATCGATTCCCCTTCTTCGATGGAGGGCCGGAAAAGTTCCGAAGTCGTCCCTCCCGCTCGGGGACCGAACTTGGCCAAGAGGTCCGCCTGGATGCTCTCCTCCCTCGGTACGTGCTTGATTGAAAAGGTGCGAAACTGCCCGATGACCCCCTTAACCTTTTCTAGGTATAGTAGGAGGGTCGGGTCCTTTGCCTCAAACTCTCCCTTGATTTGGCATGCTACCACCATGGAGTCCGTTGAGACCTCCACATCCTGCACCCCTAGTTCTCGGGCCAGCCGAAGGCCCGCTATCACTGCCTCGTACTCAGCCTGGTTGTTGGTAAGTGGGAAATGGATGTTCAAGGCTTTCTCAATCTGGGTCCCCTGGGGACTCACCAGGACTATCCCCCTCCATAGGAGTACTTTCCCGATGCTCCGTCCACCAACATCTTCCATGCCTCTGGGGGAGGGGGCTCGTGCTCCCCCACCTTGGCCGCATAGTCGGCCATGAAGTCTGTCACCGCCTGAGCCCTAATGGACGTCCTGGGCACGAAAGCGATGTTGAATTCACTTAACTCCACGGACCACTTTGCCAATCTTCCTGAGTGCTCCACCCCTTCCATGATTTTACGGAGCGGGTGGTCTGTCACTACCTTGATCGAATGAGCTTGGAAGTAAGGCCGGAGCCTCCGGGCCGACACCACCAATGCGAAGGCTAACTTTTCCAGGATCGGGTACCGGAGCTCCGCCTTCCTCAGCACTCGGCTGACGTAGTAGATAGGGAACTGTTTCTTCCCCTCCTCCCGGATCAATACGGAACTTACTGCTTCGAACCCTACCCCCAGGTACAGGGATAGGTCTTCCCCTGGCCTCGGCCCCTGAAGCAGAGGGGTTCGGGTGAGCTGTTCCTTCAGAGCTTGGAAAGCCTCCTCGCATTCTTGGGTCCATTCAAACTTCTTGTTGCCCCGTAGCACTTTAAAGAAAGGCGCACACTTTTCCCCTGCCTTGGAGAGGAACCTGCTGAGCCCAGCCAACTTCCCTGTAAGGCTCTGAACCTCCTTTGGATTTCTCGGCGACCCCAACTTCATCACCGCTTTAACTTTGTCCGGGTTAGGTTCCACTCCCGCGGGGGTGAGCAAGTGGCCCATGAACTTTCCTCGGCTCGCCCCGAAGACACACTTCAAGGGATTGAGTTTCATCTTGTACCGCCACAGGGTCCCGAATGTCTCTTCAAGGTCTCGGAGGTGAGACCTGAGGTTCCGGCTCTTTACCATGAGGTCATCTACATAAACCTCTAAGTTTCTTCCCTTATGTTCGCGGAAGACTTTGTCCATCATCCTTTGGTATGTGGCACCTGCATTCTTGAGCCCGAACGACATCATTTTATAACAGTAGCATCCATCCCCCGTGATGAAGGAGACATCTTTGATGTCTGGGGGATGCATGCGGATTTGATGGTAACCTGAAAAAGCGTCTAAGAAAGACATTACAGGAAAACCGACGGCTGAGTCAACCAGCGCGTCGATTCTAGGCAGGGGGTAACAATCCTTAGGGCATGATTTATTAAGCAAAGAAAAGTCGATACAGATCCTCCACTTACCTCCCCCTTTTTTTACCATAACGACGTTGGAGACCCAGCCTGGATACTGGATCTCCGATACAAAGCCTGCCTGCAGGAGCTTGCCCACCTCCTCGCGGATGGGCCCTTCCAGCTTGTCTGCGATGGCCCTCCTCTTCTGGCGGATAGGGCGGGTGCCGGGGTCGAGGTTGAGGCGATGGCACGCCACATCCGCGTCGATCCCGGGCATTTTCGCGGTGCTCCAGGTGAAGACGACTATGTTCTTCTGCACGCAAGCCAGGATCTCCGCTTGATCTCCCGGGTTGAGTCCTCCGCTGACCCGGACCTTCTCCACCACCCCCAGCCGGGTGGTGACCTCGAGCTCCACGACCTCATCCACAGCCTCCAACCGGGACTGCTCTCCCCAAGCCCTCTCCTCCTCAGCACAAGTGAGAGCCTGGGTTCCCTCCTCGATCTCCTTCTCTACCACCATCAACTCCTCCGCCCCTCCCTCCTGGGCCTTCTCTTCTTCTTCCTCTCCTTCCGCCCGGGGTCCCTCAGCTACCCCTTCCTGGGCATGGACTTCATCTCCCTCCATCTTCTCCTCGACTACCTCTTCCAACATCTTATCCCAATCCCCAGCTTCTCCCATCCAGGAGATAGTGTTGACAGCCATTACGTAGCACTGTCTTGCCACCTTGGGATCCCCCCTGATCCGCACCTGAACCCCTCCGTCGTTGAACTTAAGGCATTGATGAAAGGTGGAAGGGACACAGCGGAACGCGCTGATGAGTGGCCGTCCGAAGATGGCGCTGTAACTGCTTGGGGCGTCCACTATGACAAAACGACAGTTCCGGGACTGCCCACCCAGGGTCACATGAAGTCCCACTCCCCCTTCTACTTCTTTCCTCTCCCCCGAGAATCCAAACAGAGGGCCATCCGAAGCCAACACTCTTCTGGGCTCCACCTCCATCTTGTCAAACGCCTTCTTGAAGATGACGTTGACCGAACTCCCATTATCTACTAGGATCCGGGAGACAGTGAAGTTCTCGATCGCCGTCTGAATGACTAGCGCGTCGCAGAACGAGTCCTCATAGCCCGGCATGTCCTTCTGGGTGAAAATGATTTTCTCGGCCGGGGGTGGAGCGGTGGATGTTGAAGCTACGCTCCGGCGGTAGATGGTATGGAGGCTAGCCTTGCGGGTCGCCTCCACCCCTACCCCCCCCCCCCCCCCATGGATCACCCCGATCCCTCCCCTATTTCCCACATCATTTCTATCCTCACACCTTTCCCCGTCCTCCTCTCGAGGCTCGACCTCCACGATCCTCACTGGCTGTTGCTGCTGTGGCGTGGGCATTCTGACCCTCTTCACTTCCAGGAACTCCGGGCAGGTGTCTGTTGCGTGGCCTTCCTCATCATGGAAGATACAATACGGCAACGTCACCTCCCCTGCTTCGGCCTCCGCCATCCTATTCCTTCTCCTCCTAGCGGCTGTCGCTTCCACCTCACCTCTCCTTCCCCTTCCTCTTCCCCGACCAATTGTCATGGCTTGTTGAGGTGGGGGAGGCATCTGCATCGGACCCTGCCTCCACCCCAACTGGGGGGTCTCCATTGTCCTCCGAAATGGTTACCCCTTCCTGGGCCGTAACCTCTTCCCTGCCCTTGCATTCCTCCACCTTGGGGCCTCCATCCCCCCTCCGGGGCCCGGGGCTCTTCCCTTCTCCTGACCTCCTGCTGCCTCACCTCCGGCTCACTGAGCTTTGCTAGCCTCTTGTGAGCTCCGGGTTGGCTTCTTCACTCGCGACTTCCTCCGACACCCTCTCCATCAGCTCTTCATATGAGACGTGGGCTTTTCTCTTCAACGCCATCTTGAAAAAACTCTCTTTCAACCCGACCGTGAAGGCGAGTTGGAGTGCAAACCCAGGCATCTCCTGAGTGAGTTGTACTTCCTCTTGGAACCTATCGGCATATTGAGCCAGCGACTCCCTGGGCTCCTGCTTTATTGCGAAGGGGGAATCAGCGTCCTTCTTCCTCTTTTTTGAGGTCGAGAACCTCAGCAGAAAACTTCGGCGCAAATCTTCGAACCCATAAATCGATCCTGCGGGGAGTTGATGGAACCAGTCCCTGGCCTTCTCCTTGAGGGTGACGGCAAAGAGCCGACACTTGAAGGCATCTGACATCGGCCTGATGGAGACCGAGTCTTCGAAGCTCTGTAGGTGCTGGACGGGCTCATCCCTACCGTTGTAGTACACTCGATCCCACTCTCCAAACCCCCCGGGGATGGGTGCAGAAAGCACCAGCTCGCAAAAGGGGCTTCCTCCTGTCACTCTTCCTGGCTCCACTCGCCCCCCAAGCTCGCTCGCCAAACCTGAGCTTTCCGGGACCGCACTCGCGAGGGCGGTGCTCGCCTGAACCACCCCAACCGCCGTCGCTTCCTCTTGTTGCGCACTAGCCTGCGCTGCGCTCGCTGGGACAGAGCTCGCGAGCGCTGAGCTCGCAGGCACGGAGCTCGCCGGGCTGGCGAACAGCACTCGCCCTTCCTGGTTCTGACCTGACCCAACGGCGACTTCCTTTCCCGCCCTTCCCCCTAGAGCGTTCGCGCCGACCATCGCTGGGGGAGGGGTCGCCTGAGGTGCTGGGGTCGCGAACTCACTTCGCAGAGCTGTGACCGTGAACCCCAAGGTGTCGAGCACCTCCTTTCTGAAATCTGCGAGCATCCTGGCCATCGCCTCCTGAGGTGTCTCGCCGAACTCCTCGCCTTGCTCCTCGTCTCCCGTCATAACCCTTCTCTGGAACTTGCTTGAACCAGCCACACTCCACGCTCACCGCACCAAAATGTTGAAACTGATTTCTCGGTCTCACGTAGAGCTCGGGGCCCTCACCGAAATGAGGGGCGGCTAGCCCTTACTGATCCCTCGAGGAGGGTAGACGGAAGATTAAGAAATTGACTAAGACCTCAGTCACAGCGAGGAGATCCCTCCACTAACCCGGAAGATCGTTGAGCGCTTCCCCTCCCAAGACAAAGCTGAGACTTGGGCACCTTGGAGAGCTCTGGAAATGATATCCAAAGAAAGCCTGAGGAGAGGTAAGCTGACCTGGCCCCTCCAAAGGTGCCCTTAGGGTCCTATTTATAGACTTTCTGATCTGGTCTGCAAATAACAGGATTCCGCCTTTTGGTTTTACTATCCGCACCCCAAATGGGTCTGCTAACAGCCAAACTCCGCTGTTTGGAGAGGCTAAGGGCAGACCACCAAGGGTAAAAGGGTAAGTTGACCCTAACGATTTATGGATAAGGGATTGCGAGGACCTTACTGTCGGAGCTCTCGCAGGCCTTCTCGCGGATCCCGCTCGTGATACTTATTTTAAGGGATCGCCTCGCGAGAACCCTGCTGACGGAACTCTCGCGAGTCTTCTCGCAAATACTGCTCCCGGCGCCTCTTTTAGAGGGTCGCCTTGCGAGGACCTCGCTGGCCCGTTTTGGTGGTCTGCCGAGGTCTCATCGGCTGGGGGCCGATCTCGGCGAGGTCTAGATCTCGCAACTCCTGTCTCGCTCGGTTTCCTTGCCTGGCGAATATCGGGGTTGTACAGTTTGATTTGATGGGTTTGGTGAATTTTACAGGGATCATCCAAGCAGGTTTGTTGGATGGAATTTGGCTGGTTGAGGGATCAGCCCCTAGACCAAGATTTTTATGTCTCCTTGTTTGTTGTTCAGTGATTTCCTTGAGAGTTTGGCTTCTCATGTTTATTGATTCTTCAAAGGCTTTTGCCTGGGATACCTTATCCTTAAGGAGCTGGTTTTCTATTCTAGCCCTTTCAACTTTCTTTTCTATGATGTTAGCCCTCACTTCATAATTTTTAGAGCATTTAGCCTCTCTATTTCTCTGATTTTTAGCCATATTAATTTGATCTTTTAGATCATTAATTTCTTGTGTAGCTTTTAGTTGATCTAGACACATTCCCATAAAATCATTTCTGAAATTATCACTTTGAAAGTGTATTTCATCAAAAATGTTTACCTCGTCCTCATCCTCAGATTCCTCTTTGAGAATGAGGCTATTTTCTCTTTCATCTTCAGAAAATATGCTTTCTTCTGATCCTGTCTCACTCCATGAGTTGGTACCATCATCTTTCTTTGAGCCTTCAAATGCCATTAAGCATAGGTCTTCTTGCTTAGGTTCTTCATTGTCACTCTTAGAAGAGGAGTTGTCCTCAGAGTCTGTATCACTCCAGGCTTCTGCTATAAAGCCTCTTTCTTTCTTCTTCCCCTTTTTCTTGAGATCTTTCTTTTTCATATCTTTCTTTGTCTCAGCATTTTCTGGACATTCTGGGGCAATATGTCCAGGTTTCCTGCAAGAATAACAAATAATTTCTCTAGTAGGAGTTTTGTCATACCTTGGTTTTGACTCTCTCCTTCTTGATCCATCTGTCCTGACCCATTTCTTGAATTTTTTGGCCAGGAAACTGAATAGTTCTTCTTCAGTGATAGAGCCTCCTTCCTCTGTTGCTTTTAATGCAATGTTCCTGTCTTTTGAAGAGGTTGGGATGTTTTCTCTTCTCTTCTTCTCTTCTCTGGTTTTCAGCAGTTGTTCATAGGATCTGAGTTTTCCTAAGAGAGCATCTGTTGAAATTTCCCTTTGACCTCTTGTGTCTCTTATTGCCCATATCCTTGAGTCCCATGAGCTTGGGAGACTCATCAGCAATTTGTCATTGATCTCTGTAAGAGAGATTTCTCTATCCAAGTCTCTTAGTTGATTGATGATCAGACTAAATCTGTCATACATCTCAGAGATGCTTTCTTCATTCTTCTTTTGGAAGTTATCATATTGAGAGATCAATAGAGCCTTCTTATCTTTTCTTTCATCAGCACTTCCTTCTACCATCTTTATGAGAGCCTCCCAAATTTCTTTGGCTGATTCACAATCAACCACCCTTTGAAAGATTTCATCAGAAAGGGTTGAGACCAGAATATTTACAGCCTTTGCATCACATGTTCCTGCCTTTTTCTCTTCAACTGTCCACTCAGCCTTTGGGACAAGTGTTTGAGTCACCTCACCACTTTAGTCTTTTCTATAAGGCTTGGGAGAACCTGTCAAGATAACATTAAATAAATCTTCATCAATAGAATTCATATAAATCCTAATTCTTGTTTTCCAAACTGCAAACTTTTCAAGATTGCACGTTGGTGGTCTGGTAGAAGCATAATCTTTGATTTGTACCATGTGAAAAATGATTGTTAGAAATATATATATATATAAGAGGTAGGATCTTTTTGATCAAGGAGTTAACCTTTTTAGATCAACCTCCCTCTGATACCAATTGAAAGTGCACAGTTAACCTCACTAGAATTCTCTAGAGGGGGGGTGAATAGAGATTTAAAGTATTTCTGTGCAAAGTTAATAATTATATATATATAGGTGTAGTGATCACAGATTAGAGCTTCACACACACCAACAAGAATTAAACAAGTAAAGAAAATAAATGCAAGAAAAGAAATCTCAGCACAACACAAGGAAATATAGTGGTTCCCCAAACTTTGGGTAGTCCACTCTTCTACCCCCTTGGTAGGAAATTCACTATCTTGTACTTAGTCTTTCGATAAGGAGACTCTTAGAACCACCCTGAGTCTTTTGACAAGGAGACTCTTAGAACCAACTGAGTCTTTTGAAAAGGAGACTCTTAGAACAAGTACAACTGAATTTTTTGAAGAGTGATTCTAAAAACTCTTATACAGTATGTGAGTATGAAAATAAAAAAGAAGTATTTAAGACAAGAATGAATCTTCTTCCTAGCAAGAAGATTGGAAGCACAAGAAGTAGTGAATTAAATCTCCCTTCTATAGTGAGAAGGAGATTGTAAGCTTTTCAGAATTTTGCAGCAGTATGACTTTAGAAGCAGAAGATGAAGAAGAAGAATGCTTGATGGTTGCTGCAGAACAATTTCTCTATTCTCTCTCTTTTTCACTTTTTGGGAGCTTTTCCTCTTTTTCAATGTGTATATGGTGGATCACTTCTTCTTCCTCTCTGCCGACCACCTTGTTATTTATAGCTCTGTTCATTAAAATAACACTATAGGAGAATAATCAATTAGCAGACAGAGTATTAGAAAGAAGGAGAAATTTCCATAACAAATATATCCATAGAAGGAAAATATTCAAACTGATTTCAAATAATGTCCATAAAGGATTTAATCAATTTAACCAAGAATCTATTAAAGGAAAGAATGATTCAGAACGGCTATAAAGAATAAATTGATTCCATATTAATCAGATTTATAAAAGAAGGAAAGAGATCTAGCGATTTTTGAATTAATCATAGAAATCGACGTGCGTCGATTACTATTCGACGTACGCGTCGAAATCGTCCTGGCTGGACGTCGAGAGGAGAAAAAGGAAGGTACGTCGACTAAGGTGCGTCGACATCTCAAGATACGTCGACTAGAAGTCAGAGCTACGTCGACATAGGATACGTCGAATTCTTCTTAAAGGTACTTCGACTCATTCTGAAAGGAACGTCGATACAACTTCGACGTTGCGTCGAATACTATTCGACGCATATTGACTTAACCTTGATTTTCCTTTCTTAGAATTCATATTCAACTCTTTTTCAGGGGTTAAGAGAAATCATTTTCCCAACAAAGCTGCTTTCTACCTGTGGAGTATTGCACTTATAGTTCCTGCACACTATAAACACACGACAAGCAAGATCAAATACAATATGAGATTTGTTATTCTCAAATAAATGGATGTGACACACATGTCCAACAGGTCTCTGAGTGGAACTGCCTTTCTGACCTCGCCCAAGATGTCGCTCAATTATGCTGAGGAAGCTGATGCTGACATGGCCCGCCTTCTGGGTTTGCTGCCGCCTTCTCGGGCACCTGCTCGCGTAGATGCCAAGCTTGAGGACTTCCTCGCCTCAAAAAAGAGGAAGAGGCTCGCTAGGAAGAAGAAGAAGAACGTCGTGGCGGGGGATATCGTTGATCCTCTGGGCGACCATCATGAGCAACTGCTTAATGATCTGGGTCTCTCCCACGGGGGCAACTCGCCCTCTCCTACTCCTGCGCCAAAGGTCTCTCCGGAGGCGAGTATGACTGGGGCCCAGACTGGAACTCAACCGGATCTCGCCCCTGTGCGAGGTGAGAGCTCCCTACTCGCCACTTTTGTTTGATGCTATATTGTCATTGCTGGCGGGGTTCTGACACCATTCTATCTTCGATTCGCAGATCTGCTGACTTCTCAGGCTCTGGAGGAGCCTTTGGTTATACCTCCCTTGCGATCATCTCCGATGATCTCGCCTGGAACTGGGGAGGGGTCTCGTGATAGTCGCTTAGTGTGGATTCTTCACAGCTCCTCTTTCGAGAGGAGGCCAATGAGCGAGCAAAGGGCTCCCTCAGCGAGTAGCGCGCCTCCACCGTCACCGCCTTTGCTGAGGCCGGAGATGGCAAGTAGCTCGCAGTTGCCGGCGGGTGGGCTTCCGCCACCACCTCTATTGCCGCCTTCTGTCGGCATCCCGGGCGATCAGCGCCCTTCGACTTCCACTATTCGCTAACCACTCCGGGGAGCTCTCGCGTCGAGGCGGGGTTGGGGGATCTTCAGGATTCTTCGCCCCAAGGGGTGGAGGGCGACCAGGAGATGGTCGCGGCCGGGGGAACGAGCCTCCTAGCTGGGAGCAGACCGTCGGGTCCCATCCAGGCCGGCGAGGTGATCACCGTCGCAACCTATCTCCACACCGAGGAAGGGGCTCTCCTCGCCGGCAATCTCGCAGTCCTCGTCGCAATACGAGGAACGAATCCCATCAGCCTGGTAACCCGTTGCTGTTTGCGTTTGTTGCAACCTTTATTCAATACTCGCCACTAATGTTATGCCGCTCCTTTCGCTTTGCATCTCGTGCCCATACTCCAGTGGGAGCTTTGATCGACGCCATCAGGCTCTCTTCTCGCGAGTACCAGGAGAGGGCTACTCGCGCCATCCTGGAGCTGGAGTCAAAGTTGAAGCGCTTGGCGATCAGCGAGCATCATCGTTGCTTGACCAAAATGGAGGCGCGGGTTGAGCGTTTGGCGATCAGCGAGCCTCATCGTCGCTTGACTGAGCTGGAGGCGCAAGTGTTCCAGTTGGAAGAGATTGATACCCGGCTAACTGGTGATGAATCTCGCCTTCAATCTGTCAGCGACTTGGAGCGTCGGGTTGCGAGGATCGAGCATTGCCAGCAGCTGCACCACGACGAGCTGGTAGGGACGCGCGCGAGCATTGGCTCGGTCGGGTAGCTGGCGAAGATAGAGGCCTAGCTGCGGCAGGGCGAGGATGCGATGACCCTGGCCTTCGAGCACTTCGAGCGGGCTCGCAACATGGGGTGGGTTGGGCGACATCTACATCCTTAAGATCCTCAGGCGAACCTCCAAGGCCCTCCTTAGATTCTGTCTTCTTTCTTCTTTGTAATCGCGATGCCGCCATTTGGCGAGTAATTGTAATTTGAACATTTTTATTCATGTAATATTATTTTGGCGAGTATTCAAATCTCGCCCTTCATTTCTTGCTTGCTTGTTGTGATGTCTGAATTTATTATATCGTCTTTATTTCTGCAAGTAATGGTTGAATGTCGTGCCTATTTGGCGAGTTGCTTGTGTTCTGTTGCAGGTCTTCGCGAGCTAAAGGTTGGTGATCTGACGCGCGATGCGGATTCGGCGACTTTCTTTTAATACTCGCCACCCCCTATTCGTAGTCGCAGCGTCGTTCCCGATAAGTCAAGTCTTCTCGATCCCTATAAATAGGGGGTGGGTAAGTATTAATTATGCTTTTGGCGATCTTCTTTCATTAACAGCACCGATTGTTCCACTTCTCGCCTTTTCGATACTCGCTCTTTCTTCTTCTTCTTTCAGGATCATTGATGAGGCGACTATTCGGCGTGCAAACCACGTGAAGAATTTCGAGGCTACGATCTTCAAGAATCTGTTTACTCGGCAAAAGGACTTGCACGAGTTCTGCGAGAAGTACTTGTCGTCGGGGTATGTCGTCAGGCTTCCTCGCCAAAGCGAGCAACTAAACACCTTCTCGACTATCGGGATGGTGTTCCCTATTCGCCACTTCGAAGTCGGCCTGCGACTACCGTTGTGGACAGAATTTTGCGAAATTCTGCGCTACTTTGGGATAGTCCCCGCCCAGATCAACCCAAATGGCGTGGCGATGATCATTGGGTTCCTCTGCTACCTGCGAGAGAAGGAGATCGCCTTTGATCTCTCCATCTTCAGGAGGGTCTTCCACTTCATGGTGACAATCGAGGACGTCATCTTCCTGTGCAGCCATGTCTGCACGCTAGCCGGTACGACAAACATGAACCATCGCTGGGGCGAGCGACTAGTCATCATCAGCGGCGACTTTGGAATCATCCCGAGCTCGTCCTTCCAGCCGCCGGAGAGCGCCTTCGCCATTCCCTATCTGAAGGAGAGCAGGGAGAAGCTGCTCGAATCCTTCCGGAATCGCTGCCTCGACGTGGTCTTCTGAAGGAGGCGAGTAGATGAACTCGCAGAGGTGTTCCCGGGCGAAGGTAATCTTCCGCGCGAGTATCAGTTATACTCGCCCTTTGTCTTCAGTTTGGCGATTAATCACTTTGTCTTCCTTCTTTTGTAGCTATGTACACTTTGCCGCGTGAGCTTCTTCCTGCGGTGGTAAAGGCGACAAATTCTACTCAAGGAGGCACGGAGACCTCGGCGCGTGGGGATGGAAGAACCTCCCCGATCGTCTTGTCTTTGGTTAGCGATGAGCCAGAGGTCGCCGGCGATGATGTCGGGACTTCGAAGAAGAGGAAGGGCAAGGGCAGGGTCCCTGAGCCCGCGAGGAAGAAGAAACAGGTCGCGCACAGAGACCTGAACGTGAAGGCAAATCCTTCAGAGGTCGGTGAGCCCCGAAGCCATCCGCACTTCAAGGAAGGCATCCATGGAGAGGATGCATATGGTCTCCCACTGGTGACCTGGTCGGAGAGCGCCCACGAGGTGACTCTAAGCACTAACCTCCCCGCATGGCGGAGGATTGGGAGGATAATAGCGAGGCGTTCGACGTGACCTTCGCCCTCTATGGTCGCGCGGACGCTGAGTATCTGCAAGATGTCTCGGTCGAGTATCTAGCTCACCAGACCTCACGCTCGCTCCTTCGATCTGCCGAGCTCAACCATGCAACGGCGAGGCGCCTGCTCGATTACGAGCAGATGATCAAGGTGTAGAGCACGAAGCTCATCTCTTTGGGGGAATGGGCTGCCAAGTGCAAGGAGTATGAGGTGCTCGCTCGCTTCTTTGCTCGCTTCTGGAATACTCGCCTATTATATCGACTATCCCACTAATTCTCTCTTCTCATGCTCGCAGGCTGCCGAGATAGAGACGGCGAAGAAGATGTCTCAGCTAGAGGAGTTGGAGGACACTCGGCTGGCCTTGGAGTCTGCCCAAGTTCGCATCGTCGAGCTAGAAACTCGCCCTGCCGGGCAACAGCCAGCGGAGGCAGGCCCCTCCAGGGTCGGCAAGCAAATTCGGACGCGCGGCGATGAGATGTCGTATATTTGCCGAGAAATTGCGCGAGCAACCGGGAAGGTCGTCCTGAGCCGGTTGAAAGTTGACGGTCACTTGAAGCTGGAGGCGATGTACCTGACGGTGGTGGATATCATCTCGGCGCTGCTCGCCGAGGAATCCGCCTCTCCCGTGTGAGTACCCTCCCCGCGGTCCAGTGATGCTGAGGATGGAGGTTCCGAGGATGAGGACTCAGATGAAGAAGTCGATGTTGATGGCGAGGGCGAGGATGAAGATGGAGGAGAGGATGATGTATAGTCGCCATGGGCTCCTTTTTGATGGCCCAAGGGCATGTACAGAATTTTTTGCTGGAGATGTAATTCAAAACATGTAAATGAAATGAAGACAGATATTTTTTGCTCGCCTTTTTCTTCTATACTCGCTTTCAGGCTTGTAGGTCGAGTAGGCTCTTAGGCTCGAGGCGAGGTTGAGTGCTCGCTAGGCTCCTGGGCTCGAGGCGAGGTTGAGTGCTCACTCCTGTAGTTCGTGCGACCTCGGGAGATACTTGCTTGTATTTTGTCGATCATACTTTACTCGCACGTGATTGCGCGCTTATACTCGCACCTGCATACTCGCACATACATACCTGCACCTGCATACTCGCACCTTTCCACATTCTCGATAGAGTCGATTGGTGAAGGACACTTGGGGGGTCCGGAGGGACGCACGCTTTCAAGGCCTTTTCTTGTACCTGGTGAAGAGTTTGTCAAGATTTTGCAATGATAATGGATTTTAAGAGGAAAGAAGTAGGGAATGGCAGTCGGGGAGGTCCGGGGGGACACACCGTCCTGAGGCCTTCATTCTATCGCGATGTCGAATGCTGACTAGAAGATCGACAAGTAGGGAATGACAGTCGGGGAGGTCCAAGGGGACACACCGTCCCGGGGTCTCCTTCCTACTTGGATGTTGAATGCCGACGAAGAACGATGTCAAGTAGAGAATGGCAGTCGGGCAGGTCCTTGGGGACACACCGTCCCGAGTCCTCCATCCTACTTGGGTGCTGAATGCCGACAAAGAACGACGTCAAGTAGGGAATGGCAGTCGGGCAGGTCCTTGAGGATACACCGTCCCGAGGCCTCCATCTTACTTGGGTACTGAATGTCTTCATCCCTTGGTCGGTCAAATCGATCATCCCTTTTTCAAGTTGGGATATCGGCATCCGGACTTTCCCCTGATAATCTCTCCAGTCGGATGAGAAATGCAGTCGACGAGTAACTGCGGCCAACGTGCAAGGGGGGAGTTGATCTCGACCGTCAATGCAGAGGCTTGGACTTAAGAGAACGCACAGCCGAGGAACTGTCCCATCATCCGTTCTGGGATTTACGAGGGTTAAGTCGGAGGCTTGTTTTCCAACTTGCGGTGTCGAATGCTTATGAGAAGATCAACAGGTAGGGAATGACGGTCGGGCAGGTCCTAGGGGACACACCGTCCCGAGGTCTCCATCCTACTCGGATGCTGAATGTCGATCAAACCTATTTCCTGTTGCTCAACAATTTAGCGGGGAGTTAAGCACACTAACTCACACGATTGGACGAAGTAATCAGAAATGAATCATTTTGTTGTGAGCTTTTAGCTCTTGAGGGCACACGACGCCTTTATTCAAGGGTCCCCTGATTGGTTAAGTCGATCATCTCTTCATCGAATTGGGAGGACGGCGCCCCGACTTCTTCCTAATAATCTCTCCAGTCGGATGAGAAATGCAGTCAGCGGGTAACTGCGGCCAACGTGCAAGGGGGGAGCTGATCTCGACCATCAAATCAGAGGCATGGACTTAAGAGAATGCACATCCGAGGCACTGTCCCATCATCCGTTCTGGGTTTTACAAGAATCAAGTTGGAGGCTCGTTTCCCAACCTGGCGTCGAGATCGATTTCACCTGCTTTCTTCCTTACTTTTGGAAACATTCACCGAGATATAAAAAGAGCTACTACCGTCCCATGTTTCAGGGAGATGAGAAATTTATTTATAACAACTAAATTTATAGAATAGAGACATACACCCTCCCGCTCAGGGGTAAAACCTTTTCAGGTCGTCGCCGCTCTAGGTGTTCCCTAGTAGCTCCCCTTCATGATTCTGCAGGCAATATCCTCCTGTCACAAGTGACTTGTGGATGATGAAGGGCCCCTCCCAAATCGGGTTGAGCTTTCCAACGGCCGCTGATCTTCCTGCCGCATCCACTTTCTTCAGGACTAGATCACCTGCTTGGAAATGCTTGACGCGGACGTGCTTGTTGAAGTGCCTCGCCATTCGACGCTTGATTTCTTCCTGCCTAGCTGAGGTCAGGTCTCGAAGTTCCTCGATGTAGTCGACAGATAGCTTCTGAGCTTGCTCATTCTTTAGCCACCATTCTTCGTCTCCGTCTTTGGCTACAACCACTCTAGGACTTCTGACTTCGAACTCTACTGGAATGAGGGCTTCGGACCCGTGAGAGAGTTTGAATGGCGTTTCCCCGGTGGCTGAGCTAGCAGCGGTCCTCAAAGACCACATGACCGAGGGGAGTTGCTCCGCCCGATTACCTCTTAGGTTCTCCACTTTCTTCTTCAGTAGGTTGATGATAAGCTTGTTGGCGGCCTCCACTTGTCAATTGCTCCTAGGATGGTGCACTGAAGCAAACCAAAGATTAGTTCCATGCTGCCTGCAAAAATCTTCCAGCTCCAAGCTGGCAAACTGAGGACCGTTGTCGGTGATGATGGCGAGAGGAATCCCGAATCTGTAGACGATCTCGCCCCAGATGAAGTTCTTCACGACTTGATAGGTGGTCTTGGCCAAATCATTGGCCTCGATCCACTTGGAGAAATAGTCGATCATGACGAAAATGAACTTCCTCTGGCCACTAACTTGGGAGAAGGGGGCAATCAGGTCCATTCCCCAGATGGCGAATGGTCATAGGGCGGTGATTGAACGAAGTTGCTGGGTTGGCTGCAACTGAAGGGGGCGAATAGCTGACACTTCTGGCACTTCTTCGAGAAGACCTCCGCATCCTTCCGAATAGTAGGCCAAAAGTATCCATGCCTTAGGATCCTCTGCTCCAAAGTGCGAGTCCCAAAATGACTTCCGCACTCTCCCGAGTGGATCTCCTCCAGGACTCGGGGTACTTCTACTTCCGAGACGCATCTGGCCAGGGGGCCCGAGATGGTCTTACGATACAGCTCCCCATCCTACAATAAGTAGTACGCCGCCTTGTATCAAAACTTTCTCTGATCTCCGTTGTCTGTCGGGAGCTGGCCGGTGGCTAGGAATTCCACGAATGGATTTATCCATAAAGGGTGTTGCTCGATCTCCATCATCTCCCCTTCTTCGATGGACGGTCGAAGCAACTCAGTGATAGTCCCTCCAGCCCTTGGCCCAAACTTGTCCAAATGGTCTGCCGCCGAGTTTTCTTCTCTTGGCACATGCTTGACGAAGAAGGATTGGAAGCCTCCAATCAATCCTTTTACTTTGACAAGATACTTATGCAAGATGACGTCGCGCACCTCAAACTCTTCTCGAATCTTCGACGCGACCACCATCAAATCCACGAAAGCCAGGATATCCAGGATGCCCAACTCCTTGGCAAGGCGCAAGCCCGCCACTATGGCTTCATACTCCGCTTGATTGTTCGTGACGGGGAAGAGGATCTCGACTGCCTGCTTGATCCTAGTTCCCTGTGGGCTGACAAGCACAATGCCTATTCCCACAGAGCTTTTACACGAAGCTCCGTCCACGAACATCTTCCAAGGACCCAAGGTGGAAGCTCCCTCACCTGGATCTGATTCACCTGAGAAGTCGGCTAAGAAGTTTGTTATCGCCTGCGCTTTGATCGCCACCCGGAGAGAGAAGGAAATATCGAACTCATTGAGTTCTACCGACCATTCCGAGATCCTTCCCGAATGCTCCACTCCTTCTAGGACACTTCAGAGGGCGTGATCGGCCACGACCCGGATTGAGTGAGCTTGAAAATAAGGTCGGAGCTTCCGCGCCGACACCACCAGGGCAAAGGCAAGCTTCTCCAGGATCAGATACCGAAGCTCTGCCTTCTTCAACACCTGACTAACATAGTAGATGGGCAGCTGCTTCTTTCCTTCCTCTCGGACTAGCACGGAACTCACTGCTCCCCCCTACTCCCAGGTAGATGAGCAGGTCTTCGCCTTCCTTCAGGCTTTGAAGGAGAGGTGTCTGGATCAACTGCTCCTTCAGCTTCACGAACGCCTTCTCACATTCTTCGGACCACTCAAAATCTTCATTTTTCCAGAGTGTTTTGAAGAATGGAGAGCACTTCTCCCCTGCCTTTGATAGGAAGCGGCTAAGACCTGTCAGCCTTCCAGTCAACCTTTGGACTTCTTTCACTGTCTTCGGCAAATTCATCTCCAGGATTGCCTTAACCTTTCCAGGGTTCGGCTCTACTCCCTCTGGGGTGAGGAGATGCCCCAGAAACTTCCCCCTTCCAGCTCCGAAGACACACTTTGTCAGATTGAGCCTCATATTGAACTTCCTCAGCGTCGCAAATTATTCCACCAGATCAGCTACATGCTCTTGGACGCTCTTGCTTTTGATTAAGAGATCGTCCACATACACTTCCAGATTCCTCCCCTTTTGATCCTTAAAAACATGATCCATCATCCACTGGTAGGTAGCTCCTGCGTTCTTCAACCCGAAGGGCATCATTTTGTAGTTGTAGCAGCCATCGCCAGTGATGAAGGAGACATTGCGGCAATCGGGGGATGTATCCGGATCTGGTGGTATCCTGAAAACGCATCAACGAAACTCATCACAGAAAAACTGACGGTCGAATCAACCAGCGCGTCGATTCAAGGCAAGGGATAACAATCCTTCGGGCAGCTTTTATTCATCAATGAAAAATCTACACACATTCTCCAGCTGCCCTCAGCTTTCTTCACCATTACAACATTGGAGACCCAACCTGGGTACTGGATCTCTAACAAAAAGCCTGCTTCAAGCAGCTTCTTCGCTTCTTCCCGGATAGGTACGGCCAACATCGTGGCACTTGACCTCTTCTTCTGACAAACGGGCTTCATCGAGGGATCAAGATTGAGGCGATGGCAGGCAACCTCAGGATCAATCCCTGGCATCTCAGCAACACTCCAAGCGAAGATGTAGACTATTGAAACCAGAGAACTGGTCTCGACGTTCGAAAGGGAGATGCAGCTAACCCTTACTTGACCCGAGCTAGAACCCTTGACCAGTCACTAAGAACCGAAGAACCTTGCCCTTGAAGAACACCTAATTCCATAAACGGACCCCTTAAGCTGCATCGTGGAGGTCCCACCACACACCCAGAAGCTCACAAGGAACTTCCCCTCCCAAGCCAATGCTGAGCCTGGGCACCTTGGAGGGCACTAAAGCTCACCTCACCACCAACCTTCACTGATAAGGAGGGGAGGGGGTAGTGCTTGCTCACAAGACTCACGCGAGGGAGAGGGGGTAGAGACCAACCCTTCTCAAGGTGCCCATGGGGGGTCTATTTATAGACTTCCCAAAATTGGGCTGCGTATAGCCAAAATTCTGATATCCGCAGCTCAACCACGAACCTGGATGATCAAAATGAGAGGGGGACGAGTGGAGGATGAGACGTCCACTCCCCCCCTTGCCGGGGGTCGGATTGGTGGACCAAGGTCCACCACCTGAACTGGGCGAGTGGACCTTATGGTCCACTCAACCTACCGGGCGAGTGGACCATAGGGCCACTCGCCCAGCTGCCCGGGCGAGTGGACTTATGGTCCACCCGCCCCGGGCAAGTGGACCACAGGTCCACTCGCCTGCGGGCTTGGGGGCGAGTGGACCTTCGGTCCACTCGCTCCCCACCTTGGGCGAGTGGACCCAAGGTCCACTCGCCCCCCACCTCGGGCGAGGCGAGTGTACCCGAGGTCCGTTCGCCCAAGAAAGCTTGCCCCCCCCGGCCTTCTCTTTTCGATCTTTGACGACCTCCAACGGTTCGGTCCGTTATGTCATGGTCACCCTTTCTACCACGACCTCATCCACGTCAGGTCACACCGACTCGAAAAATATGAGGGTTGTACACAATCCCCGCTCTTTTCGAGCTTGCCTTAAGCTCGGAAAGAAAGTCCAACCCACCTATTTGACGAGTAGGTGGGACCTTAATGGAATCCACGAAGGGCCCCGCCAACGGGATACTCCTGCCGAGCTGAACCTGACTTGAGGCGGAAGGAGAACCTTTCTCCACTTAATAACCCTCCTGTGAGCCGAGCTCAACTGGAGGTGGAGAAAGCTCAATACCTTAGGTCGAACTAAACTCGGCCTGAGGTGGAGAAAAACTCAACACCTCTAGTCGAGCCAAACTCGACCTGAGGTGGAAGGCAAATCTTTCTCCACTTAACAACCCTCATGTGAGCCGAGCTTAACTGGAGGTGGAGAAAGCTCAACACCTTAGGTCGAACTGAACCTGAGGTGGAGAAAAACTCAACACCTCAAGTCGAGCCGAACTCGACCTGAGGTGGAAGGCAAACCTTTCTCCACTTAACAACCCTCCTGTGAGCCGAGCTCAACTGGAGGTGGAGAAAGCTCAACACCTTAGGTCGAACTGAACTTGACCTGAGGTGGAGAAAAACTCAACACCTCTAGTCGAGCCGAACTCGACCTGAGGTGAAAGGCAAACCTTTCTCCACTTAACAACCCTTCTGTGAGTCGAGCTCAACTGGAGGTGGAGAAAGCTTAACACCTTAGGTCGAACTGAACTTGACCTGAGGTGGAGAAAAACTCAACACCTCTAGTCGAGCCGAACTCGACCTGAGGTGGAAGGCAAATCTTTCTCCACTTAAAAACCCTCCTGTGAGCCGAGCTCAACTGGAGGTGGAGAAAGCTCAACACCTTAGGTCGAACTAAACTTGACCTGAGGTGGAGAAAAATCAACATCTTCCCAAACCAACTGGGGGCGGAGAACCAGTCCACGTCCTAGGTGCTTACCTTCACCTGGAGGCAGAGGAACTCAACCATCTTATCAAAGCAACTAGGGGCCGAGAACCAGTCCACGTCCTAAGGGCTTAGCTTACCTGGAGGCAGAGGAATTCCACACCTTTCCAAACCAATTGGGGGCGGAGTACCCGTCCTTGTCCTAGGGGCTTAGCTTGCCTGGAGGCAGAGGAACCCAGCACCTTCCCAAACCAATTGGGGGCGGAGTACCAGTCCACGTCCTAGGGGCCTAGCTTACCTGGAGGCGGTGGAACTAAACGCTTTCCAAGTCACTTAGTCAAGTAGCGAGTCGACCCGATGAGTCTCCCATCTGTCGGCATGACTGAGCCTTGAGAATGGTCTCTAGTCGGGGATCTTACCAACTGGGGGCGGAGTACCCATCCATGTCTTAGGTGCTTACCTTCACCTGTAGGCAGAGGAACTCAACACCTTCGCGAGCCACTTTGTCAAGTAGCGAGTCGACCCGATGAGTCTCTCATCTGCCGGCATGACTGAGCCCGGAGAATGGTCTCTAGTCGGGGATCTTACCAACTGGGAGCGGAGTACCCATCCACGTCCTAGGTGCTTACCTTAACCTGTAGGTAGAGGAACTCAACACCTTCCCAAGCCACTTAGTCAAGTAGCGAGTTGACCCAATGAGTCCCCCATCTACCGGCATGACTGAGCCCGGAGAATGGTCTCTAGTCGGGGATCTTACCAACTGGGGGCGGAGTACCCATCCACGTCCTAGGTGCTTACCTTCACCTGGAGGCAGAGGAACTCAACATCTTCGCAAGCCACTTAGTCAAGTAGCGAGTCGACCCGATGAGTCTCCCATCTGTCGGCATGACTGAGCCCGGAGAATGGTCTCTAGTCAGGGATCTTACCAACTGGGGGTGGAGCACCCATCCACATCCTAGGTGCTTACCTTCACCTGGAGGTAGAGGAACTCAACACCTTCCCAAGCCACTTAGTCAAATAGCGAGTCGACCCGATGAGTCTCCCATCTGCCAGCATGACTGAGCCCGGAGAATGGTCTCTAGTCGGGGATCTTACCAACTGGGGGCGGAGTACTCATCCATGTCCTAGGTGCTTACCTTCACCTAGAGGCAGAGGAACTCAACACCTTTGTGATGCGGTCCCAGACCTTGAAGGCTTACCAACCTCTGCCCTCATGGGCTAGAGTAACTATTATGAGCTGGAGCAAAAGGTTTTTCCAAAGATAAAATCAATATTTATTAAGGATAAAAACATTTTAGATCATCGCCACTCCAAGTGTTGCCGAGGGGGATTCCTTCAACATTCTGAAGGCGATACCCCCCTGACTTCAGGGCTTCCAGGATTACATAGGGTCCTTCCCAATTGGGTTGGATCTTTCCTACGTTCGCCGATCTTCCCGCGGCGTCGACCTTCTTGAGGACTAGATCTCCTGGGACGAATTGCTTGATCCTAATGTTTTTATCGAAATACCTGGCCATCCGACGTTTCACCTCCTCCTGTTGAATTGACGCGAGGTCTCGGAGCTCCTCAACCACATCCAGCGAGAGTCGTTGTTCCTCTTCGTTGTCCATCATCCAGTCTTCGTCACCCTCCTGGGAGGCCACGACCCGGGGGGATCTGACCTCGAATTCCACGGGGAGTATAGCCTCAGACCCATGAGAGAGTTTGAATGGCATTTCCCCCATCGTTGTGCTGGGTGTCGTTCTCAAGGCCCATAAGACCGAGGGAAGCTGCTCCACCCAGTTCCCCTTCAAGTTCTCCACTTTTCTCTTCAGCAGATTGACTATGACTTTGTTTGCCGCCTCGACCTGCCCATTGCTCCAAGGATGATGAACGGAGGCGAAACGAATATCGATGCCCAACTGACCGCAGAAGCTAATAAGCTCCTCACTCGCAAACTGTGGTCCGTTATCCGTCACTATGGCGAGGGGAAGTCCGTGCCTGCAAATTATTTCTCCCCAAATAAAATTCCTTATTACCTGCGAGGTTGTTTTTGCCAAAGCTTTGACCTCCACCCATTTGGAGAAGTAGTCTATCATGACCAGCAGGAACCTTCTTTGACCGCTGGCCTGAGGGAATGGGCCGACCAAGTCCATCCCCCAGATGGCGAAGTGCCAGGGTGCTGTGATTCTCCTGATCCTTTGCGCAGGTTGGAGTTACGTTTTAGCGGTGCGAAGAGCTGACACTTCTTTGCAAACTCCGCGGTGTCCTTACGAAGGGTCGGCTAGAAGTATCCCTGCCTCAACACCCTTTTCTCTAAGGTTTGGCTTCCGGAGTGGCTTCCGCATTCTCCGGAGTGGATTTCTTCCAAGACCTTTGGGACTTCATCTTCCACCACGCACCTCGCTAGGAGCCCGGTTAGGGTCTTCCTATATAAGCTCCCCTCTCGGATCAGGTAATATGCAGACTTGTACCTGAACTGCCTCTTATCTGGGACCCCATCCAGGAATTTTCCCGAGGTTAGAAAGGTAAGGATCGGGTCCACCCACGAGGCCCCTTGGTCGATCTCCATAAGCTCCCCTTCCTCGATGGACGGGCAAAACAACTCGGTCACCGTTCCTCCCGTGCGAGGACCATACTTTGTCAACTGATCCGCTCGGACATTTTCCTCCCTCGGAATATGCTGGATGGAGAAAGTGCGGAACCCCCCGATGAGGTCTTTAACCTTCGTCAGATACCTCTGGAGGGTTGGCTCCTTCGCCTCGAACTCTCCTTGGACCTGGGAGGCCACCACCATCGAATCCGTGAAAACCCTCACATCCCGGATTCCTAGTTCCTTTTCCAGACGAAGCCCAGCCACCACTGCTTCATACTCGGCATGGTTGTTGGTTACGGGGAATCGGATATCGATCGCTTGCTCGATCCTCGTCCCCTGCAGACTGACCAGGACTACCCCTCCGCCGAGGGAATTTTTCCTGATGCCCCGTCTGCGAACAGCTCCCATGCCACCAACCCGGTGGGTTCCAAACCATCCACCTCGGTCACATACTCTGCTAGAAAATCTGCCACCGCCTGCGCTTTCATTGATAGCCAAGGGACGAAGGTGACATCGAACTCGCTAAGCTCAACTGACCACTTTGCCAATCTCCCGGAGTGCTCCACTCCTTCCATAATGTTGCGAAGGGGGTGATCGGTCACTACTCTGATCGAATGAGCCTGGAAATAAGGAAGAAGTTTCTGTGCTAAGATGATTAAAGCGAATGACAGCTTCTCCAGGACAGGATACTTGAGCTCTGCCTTTTTCAGGACTCGGCTGATGTAATAGATCGGCAGCTACTTCTTCCCCTCCTCCTGGACCAGGACCGAGCTTACTGCCTCGACCCCTACCCCTAGGTAAAGAAAAAGGTCTTCTCCTTCTCTCGGTCCCTGGAGCAAAGGAGCCCGCATCAGCTGTTCCTTCAACGCCTGAAAGGCCTTCCCGTATTTCGGCGTCCACTCAAACTTATGACCCTGGCGCAGGGCTCTGAAGAAGGGAGAGCACTTCTCCCATACTCTGGAGAGAAACCGGCTCAACCCTGCTAACTTCCCTGTCAACTTTTGAATCTCTTTCGCACTCCTCGACGACTCCAACTCCAGGATGGCTTTGACCTTATCCGGGTTGGGCTCGACCCCCACCGGGGTGAGTAGATGACCTAGGAACTTTCCTCGACTTTCTCCGAAGACATATTTAGAAGGGTTGAGCCTCATCTTGAACCTCTGAAGGGTGGCGAAGGTCTCCCCCAAGTCCTACAAATGAGACGCTACGTCCCTACTTTTAACCATCAAGTCATCCACATAGAATTCCAGGTTGCGCCCCTTCTGCTCCTTGAAGACTCGGTGCATCATCCTTTGGTAAGTTGCTCCTGCGTTCCTCAGCCCGAAAGGCATCATCTTATAACAGTAACGCCTGTCATCTGTGATGAAAGAAACGTCCTTAACATCGGGCGGATGCATTCGGATTTGATGGTAGCCGGAGAACGCATCCAAGAAGCTCATCACCGGGAAGCCGACTGCTGAATCTACCAACACGTCAATCCGAGGCAGAGGATAACAATCCTTAGGATAGGACTTGTTCAACATGGAGAAGTCCATACACATTCTCCACTTCCCGTCTCCCTTCTTTACCATTACCACGTTAGAAACCCATCCCGGGTATTGGATTTCTTCCACGAACCCTGCCTCTAGCAACTTCCCTACCTCCTCTCTGATTGGCCTGGCGAGGGTAGATGACACATTTCTCTTCTTCTGGCAAATAGGGCGGACGCTTGAGTCGAGGTTGTGGCGGTGACATGCCACATTCGCATCGACACCTGGTATCTCTGCAGCACTCCACGCGACGATGTCCACATTCTGCTGGACACATCTTCGGATCCTCTCTTGATCCTGCTCACTCAGCCTTCCGCGCTGATTCGTATCTTCTCCAGCCTTCCACAGTCGCTAACGACTTCCCTCTCTTTCACTTCCTCTACCACCTCCAACTTGGTCTGATCATCCGACACCTGATCTGCCTTCCCTGCTTCCTTTTCCCATATCAACGGCGGTGACCTGTTGGGAGGAGGTGAGTTCCTTGGCTCTTCGCTTCCAGCCATGGGACTTGCTCAGAGCTTTCCGAACTAGCTGCTTCCAGGCTCACCGCACCAGAATGTTGAAACCAGAGAACTGGTCTCGACGTTCGAAAGGGAGATACAGCTAACCCTTACTTGACCCGAGCTAGAACCTTTGACCAGTCACTAAGAACCGAAGAACCTTGCCCTTGAAGAACACCTAAGTCCACAAACGGACCCCTTAAGCTACAGCGTGGAGGTCCCACTACACATCCGGAAGCTCACAAGGAACTTCCCCTCCCAAGCCAATGTTGAGCCTAGGCACCTTGGAGGGCACTAAAGCTCACCTCACCACCAACCTTCACTGACAAGGGGGGGGGGGTAGTGCTTGCTCATAAGACTCACGCGAGGGAGAGGGGGTAAAGACTAACCCTTCCCAAGGTGCCCATGGGGGTCTATTTATAGACTTCCCAAAATTGGGCTGCGGATAGCCAAAATTCTGCTATCTGCAGCTCAACCACAAACCTGGATGATCAAAACGAGAGGGGGGACAAGTGGAGGATGAGACGTCCACTCCCCCCCCCCCCCTTGCCGGGTGTCGGATGGGTGGACCAAGGTCCACCACCTGAACTGGGCGAGTGGACCTTATGGTCCACTCAACCTACCGGGCGAGTGGACCATAGGGCCACTCGCCCAGCTGCCCGGGCGAGTGGACAGGTCCACCTGCCCCGGGCGAGTGGACCACAGGTCCACTCGCCTGCAGGCTTGGGGGCGAGTGGACCTTGGGTCCACTTGCTCCCCACCTTGGGCTAGTGGACCCAAGGTCCACTCGCCCCCCCACCCCCCACCCGAGGTCCGTTCGCCCAAGAAAGCTTCCCCCCCCCCCCCCCCCCCCGGCCTTCTCTTTTCGATCTTTGACGAACTCCGACGGTTCAGTCTATTATGTCATGGTCACCCTTTCTACCACGACCACATCCACGTCGGGTCACACCGATTCGGAAAATATGAGGGTTATACATAGATGTTCTCTTGCAGACATGTCGCCATCTCGATCTTCTCGCTGATCTTCAGCGATCCTCCAATCTTCAGCAACCCAGATACTCCTTCCTCGGAGAGTACCTCGATTTCTTCCACCTCCACGACCACTTCCAGCCTAGTCGTGCTTCCCAGGACTCTCTCAAACTCCTCTGCATCAGGCATCTAGTTGATGGTGCTGACCACGCTGAGGTACCACTAACGGGCGGCTCTTGGATCGCTCCTGATCCTCACATGGACATCTCCTAAAAGAATGGGCTCCTCCCACCTGTTTGGCGACGATCCTCTCCCTGGTGAGTATCACCTCCATACTCGTCATAATGGCGAGTATCATGGTAGAACTGCGACCTCCTTGGTCGCTCGAGCTCCTCCCCGTGCTCTTTCCCAGCTCGCTGAGGGGGACCACTGATGCGCAAATCTCGCACACCGCTATAGGCGGTAGCTAGACTGCGGCACGAAACGGCAGTGTACCGATCGTTCAAGTAATATAAAATAAGAATGAATCCCCAAGTATCGATCTCGGAGGAACACAGTAAGGTGGAGTTAACGTTCGAGGAAGGACTTGAGATCGAAGTCCTAAAGGTCGGATGGAATGCGGGAGAGTTGGTTTGGCTTTTGGAAAATAAAAGAAAACAAATACAACTACTCCTATGCAGTCCTTGAGCGCACTGCTTCGCTAGGCGGGATGAAAACTAGGCAGGCCTTGTACGCGCTGCTTCACAAGGCGGATGGACGAGAAGGCTTGCGGAATCGAACTATGCAGGCCTTGAGCGCGCTGCTTCGTTAGGCGAATGGATTACACGGGCCGCTATGCCACGCCTCGCTAGGCGGATGGAAGAGAAGGCAAGCGGATGGAATGGTTCGCACCGGCGGAGTTGGAATGGATTACACGGGCCGTTAGCACCGCTTAGCTTGGCGGGTGGAAGAGTAGTCTTACGGAATGAGGGTCGCAAGCACCTCGTCGACAAGCACGCCACTAGAAATTGCTAGTGCGGCACACGAACATGACAGTGGGATGGAGGATGGAATGGGGCGCTCCTCACTTGCATAAACCACACATATCGATTTCACATAGACATGAAATGCTAGATATCATAATAAAGTTTAGCAAACATTATTCATACACCCAAATGATAAAGGAAAACAATGCTACAGTATAAAGGGGGTTGAGATTACAACCAAAGCACGGAGACTCATCGGAGGTTCACGGCCGGAATCTAGGGTTGTCAATCCTCGTCCGGGCTCGGGCTCCAACTGCCGTCCGGGGTCCGGAAGAGCTGTCACCTTCTTCTACTATACCCGTCTTCTCCGTCAATCTTCTCTGGCCACGATCTCACCGGAGAACTTCATATATGCAGCAGGAAATCCCTCGAAATGGAGCTTTGGAGGTGCACGATCAATGGAGGAGGCCTAGAGGATGCTCCGGCTTGAGATTTGCAAGAGAATGGCGGCCAGAGCTCCTCCCGAAGGTGGGTGGTGATGGAGCGGCGAGAATGGCGCTCTGGAGCGAGAAAACGGCGCTGAAGATGACCTAAAATCGAAGGAGTTCCGACTGTTTTCGCGGAGCAGCTATTTATAGACAGGTGCAGATTTTTGTTCATGCACGACCAAATGCACGACCGTGCGTTAAAAACACACGACCAAAACCAGAAAACTGTTTTGGGCCATAAATGAACGCGCACGATCGCAGCAGACCGTGCGTGAGTAAAATGCACGACCGTGCGATTTATGCAGACATTAAAACTGGGCATAATTGATGATCTACCCACCTGCAAAGCACCAAACAAGATGGGGCACCTACCACCAGCACACAGAAATATATAATAGCAACAAAATAAAGACATGGGGAGCATCATGTGCTTACCCCCAGCAGAATAGTGCGCAATTGCACACCACAATGGGCCAAAATATGCACTTTGTGTGAGAAGAATGAACAAGTGAAATATAGACATTAATGAACTGAAAGTGAAGTGCAAGTGCGTGAAAACTAGCCCAAATGAGTCCAAAAATGTTTATATAATTGGGACTCATCACACCCCCAGACTTACCTATTTGCGCGTCCCGAGCAAACTATCTCCCATGTGGACTTGAAAAATCATAAGCTGGCGTAGTAATTGAATATGCGGAGTACCATGCGAAGTCGTTTACTCGCACTTGTAGAAACTTTAGTAGAAAAATCTTTTAAACATGCAAAGTAGATTAACATTTTCTAAATTGCGTATCTACTTATTATTATTACTCTAATTTGAATCGCGGTGAATCCTTTGGTCACGCATAGGTGGAAAGTAGCTTGATCACTAAGTGGAGTATTACTAAAGATCGAAGATCGGGACAACCTCCAAAGAAATCCATCAATGACGATGGCCATAAGCTTGCCCGTTCACACTCTCTCCACGGCACTGGTTACGTTCAAAGTGCAAATCAATAAGACTTTAGGTTATGATTTAGGCTTAGGCTACGGTGTGGTAAACAATAATAAATGTGGGGGTTTAGCACACATAACCCAAATGAGCTCGCAATAAAAACACTATCCCAGCAATAATAAAAATGTGTACACCACACCCCCAGACTTAAACATGAACCTATGGGGGGGTGTACACCGCCTATTTACATCTCTTTGCACATTTTTTTTACTTTCATTTCTTTTCACATTTTTTCTTTTCAACTTTATAACTTTGCACAATTAATAACAAAGACAGCTATATCTTCAATAACGCATTTCCACGACAATCACAAATATACACCGCATCAACACCCAACCTTTTTTAAATGCAAAAATTGCTTGAGCTCATAATTTGGTGTGCGATTAGGATAGTCATTTTGGCTTTGGTGAATTGAAGGTGGAGCTGAATCAAGAGGTGGGGGTTAGGCACAAAATGGTTAAGCAAGGATAGAGCATGTAGGAATGGTGCAAAGGCTCAACCGGGCCAACGAATGGCCTATATCACACTTGCACAAATGAACTAACCTATACCCATGCTTCAAGAGTCGCTAGGGGCAAGTTCTTAGCCACCGAGAAAGAATATCCTTCCTCCCGGCTCGAGCAATACATCACTAGTGATCGCATACACTCTCACCTACACTACCATCGGATTCTACTGGATTCACGAATTACGAGTAGAATAAACAGTATTCACGCAATTAGAAAATTATAAAACTAAATGCACGAGAAAAAGCTAATTCTACATGAATTCTACACATAACACGAGCACTCGACTAGGAGCACTACAAGAGTCGACATGTTACTTCACAACTCAATCCTATGACAGCACACAAAAAAAACTTTCCAATCGAACATGAAAAATTGGGTTTGACCCAAGACGCTCAAAACAAGTGAGTACGCGCTCAAGTGGGTTTAGTGATGTGCATGGAAAAAGCTGAAAATTATTGAATTTTGAAAAGTAAAAAAGAAATTTGCTTTTGGTATGCAGATGAAGTGGTGCACGGGCATGTGGGTAATAAAGCTCGTTACACTCTCCCCCAGACTTATGACATACTATGCGTGGAAATAATATAACATCACAATCTAAAGCAAGAAGAGGGGAAGAGGTTACCCAATGCTCAGTAAATGAACATACCAGAAGATTGGCGTTAAACTCTAAAAATTTAGCTCCAAGAGTTTACCACCAAGGAAAATGTCGCGCACCTGCAGGCAAAAGACTCCACGCAAAAATATATAAAACTAAACAATGAGCATATTAGGGAAAAATAAAAGAAACAAAAACTTGGGTTGTCTCCCATCAGCGCTTTTGTTTACCGTCTTTAAGCTGGACTTAATACCTGTATTAAGCAGTTTTAATATTAGTCCAAGCATAGAGCAAAAGATAGTAAATCCTAAATATTACATGCCTCAAAATGATCAACTATATGTTGATTTAAAATAGTAACTAGAAATAAAAGAAATGGGTCCGGAGACCCAACAGCAGCAGTCAAGAGGATCAGGAGCTTTCCATCTCCATATTTCGTCTTTCTTCATCATCTTCCTCTCCTCCAACCTGCGGTCATGGATGAAGTAACGCTTTCCGCCCTGCATCCAGTCTTTCAAGGAAAAAGCAGGCAATGATGATGAAGTGGAATAGACGATTGAATTCATCATTGCCAACTGCTTTCCCTGCCAAGACTGCCTCTCAAAATTACCCAAGAATGGGTCTATAAATTCAAGCGCATGCAGAGGGATAAATGAAATATCAGACATTAATGCAAGAGGGGAAGCAGGGAGGATGAACTTATCAGTATAATCACTAAAATAAAGAGGATTAGGAAATAAATTAGATGAAGAACTAAAAGAATCAAACAAAGGAGGAGTGATCCCGGTTTCACTCCTGGCAGGATCCAAGCACAGATCACTGTCGGTATCATATGAGTCGTAACGAGGGGAACCCAGGAGCTCGGGGTCCTCGGTGGTGAGCTGGATGTCCCCATCCAAGAAGTAAGTAAATACCTCCTCCTCGGAAAGAGAATCCTCCTCATCCCACGGCGGTGCGTCATCGTGTTCAAAGGTATCACACTCCCCATTAGAGAGAATGAAATCCTCGTCCCACTTTGGCGCAACCTCAGGCGCCGAATAAACCACCCGCACGACATCATCAGCCGACTCACTAAAGATAGGAGTTGATGAATTTTGCAAGGAATGCGGAGGAACCGGACTGCTCTCATGATCAGAAAATAAATGAGCAGTCGCCTCCGCGAAAATATCCACAGACACCTCCCCGCAGGAAGAACCAGAATCTGCACACCATACTGGTGCATCCATGAGTTCCCAATCCTGTCCCTGTTGACCATCGAATGAGTGCACATCGTCACTCAAGGGAAGCTCATAAAAGGGGATTGAGGTACCCATGAAAGAGCAGTACGCGGCGAGAGAATCCTGTGTAATCTCCAAGGGCAAAGATCGAGCAAGATGTGCGATGTCAGTGTAGGGGCCAGGCAACACTTCTGTGGGCCTGTCCGCTGTAGTCTCCCGTAAATGGGGGGATGCTGCATCCACGTCCTCAGAGGGGGAAGGATCGCACAGACGAGGGCAATCCTTCACCATATGGCCTAAACCTTGACATAGCAAGCACCTAATACAATGCTCAGCGTTTAAAGCAGTCATGGCGTCAATGTATCGACGCAAAGTGTCATAGAGGCGACACTCGGCTTCAGAATACATCACAGAAATATGTGGATAAAATAAAAATCAACAATTCCTTGCAAAATAAAACTACACGCAACCAGAATTAAATGAACACCTGCTATAGAAAAGCCGAAACTAGATAAAGTAGGAAATGAAATAGAAATATCAAATTTTAACACTAAAATAAACAAAAGAAATGGTATAAATAAAGGGAAAAGGGCTTCTATCTTACAGCTCTCCCTCTCCAGAAAACTCACACGTTTGTGTTCCCCGGCAACGGCGCCAAAAACTTGATGCGCAAATCTCGCACACCGCTATAGGCGGTAGCTAGACTGCGGCACGAAACGGCAGTGTACCGATCGTTCAAGTAATATAAAATGGGAATGAATCTCCAAGTATCGATCTCGGAGGAACACAGTAAGGTGGAGTTAACGTTCGAGGAAGGACTTGAGATCGAAGTCCTAAAGGTCGGATGGAATGCGGGAGAGTTGGTTTGGCTTTTGGAAAATAAAAGAAAACAACTACAACTACTCCTATGCAGGCCTTGAGCGCACTGCTTCGCTAGGCGGGATGAAAACTAGGCAGGCCTTGTACGCGCTGCTTCACAAGGCGGATGGACGAGAAGGCTTGCGGAATCGAACTATGCAGGCCTTGAGCGCGCTGCTTCGTTAGGCAAATGGATTAAACGGGCCGCTATGCCACGCCTCGCTAGGCGGATGGAAGAGAAGGCAAGCGGATGGAATGGTTCGCACCGGCGGAGTCGGAATGGATTACACGGGCCGTTAGCACCGCTTAGCTTGGCGGGTGGAAGAGTAGTCTTACGGAATGAGGGTCGCAAGCACCTCGTCGACAAGCACGCCACTAGAAATTGCTAGTGCGGCACACGAACATGACAGTGGGATGGAGGATGGAATGGGGCGCTCCTCACTTGCATAAACCACACATATCGATTTCACATAGACATGAAATGCTAGATATCATAATAAAGTTTAGCAAACATTATTCATACACCCAAATGATAAAGGAAAACAATGCTACAGTATAAAGGGGGTTGAGATTACAACCAAAGCACGGAGACTCATCGGAGGTTCACGGCCGGAATCTAGGGTTGTCAATCCTCGTCCGGGCTCGGGCTCCAACTGCCGTCCGGGGTCCGGAAGAGCTGTCACCTTCTTCTACTATACCCGTCTTCTCCGTCAATCTTCTCTGGCCACGATCTCACCGAAGAACTTCATATATGCAGCAGGAAATCCCTCGAAATGGAGCTTTGGAGGTGCACGATCAATGGAGGAGGCCTAGAGGATGCTCCGGCTTGAGATTTGCAAGAGAATGGCGGCCAGAGCTCCTCCCGAAGGTGGGCGGTGATGGAGCGGCGAGAATGGCGCTCTGGAGCGAGAAAACGGCGCTGAAGATGACCTAAAATCGAAGGAGTTCCGACTGTTTTCGTGGAGCAGCTATTTATAGACAGGTGCAGATTTTTGTTCATGCACGACCAAATGCACGACCGTGCATTTAAAACACACGACCAAAACCAGAAAACTGTTTTGGGCCATAAGTGAACGCGCACGATCGCAGCAGACCGTGCGTGAGTAAAATGCACGACCGTGCGATTTATGCAGACATTAAAACTGGGCATAATTGATGATCTACCCACCTGCAAAGCACCAAACAAGCTGGGGCACCTACCACCAGCACACAAAAATATATAATAGCAACAAAATAAAGACATGGGGAGCATCATGTGCTTACCCCCAGCAGAATAGTGCGCAATTGCACACCACAATGGGCCAAAATATGCACTTCGTGTGAGAAGAATGAACAAGTGAAATATAGGCATTAATGAACTGAAAGTGAAGTGCAAGTGCGTGAAAACTAGCCCAAATTAGTCCAAAAATGTGTATATAATTGGGACTCATCACACCCCCAGACTTACCGATTTGCGCGTCCCGAGCAAACTATCTCCCATGTGGACTTGAAAAATCATAAGCTGGCGTAGTAATTGAATATGCGGAGTACCATGCGAAGTCGTTTACTCGCACTTGTAGAAACTTTAGTAGAAAAATCTTTTAAACATGCAAAGTAGATTAACATTTTCTAAATTGCGTATCTACTTATTATTATTACTCGTAATTTGAATCGCGGTGAATCCTTTGGTCACGCATAGGTGGAAAGTAGCTTGATCACTAAGTGGAGTATTACTAAAGATCGAAGATCGGGACAACCTCCAAAGAAATCCATCAATGACGATGGCCATAAGCTTGCCCGTTCACACTCTCTCCACGGCACTGGTTACGTTCAAAGTGCAAATCAATAGGACTTTAGGTTATGATTTAGGCTTAGGCTACGGTGTGGTAAACAATAATAAATGTGGGGGTTTAGCACACATAACCCAAATGAGCTCGCAATAAAAACACTATCCCATCAATAATAAAAATGTGTACACCACACCCCCAGACTTAAACATGAACCTATGGGGGGGTGTACACCGCCTATTTACATCTCTTTGCACATTTTTTTTACTTTCATTTCTTTTCACATTTTTTTCTTTTCAACTTTATAACTTTGCACAATTAATAACAAAGACAGTTATATCTTCAATAACGCATTTCCACCACAATCACAAATATACACCGCATCAACACCCAACCTTTTTTAAATGCAAAAATTGCTTGAGCTCATAATTTGGTGTGCGATTAGAATAGTCATTTTGGCTTTGGTGAATTGAAGGTGGAGCTGAATCAAGAGGTGGGGGTTAGGCACAAAATGGTTAAGCAAGGATAGAGCATGTAGGAATGGTGCAAAGGCTCAACCGGGCCAACGAATGGCCTATATCACACTTGCACAAATGAACTAACCTATACCCATGCTTCAAGAGTCGCTAGGGGCAAATTCTTAGCCACCGAGAAAGAATATCCTTCCTCCCGGCTCGAGCAATACATCACTAGTGATCGCATACACACTCACCTACACTACCATCGGATTCTACTGGATTCACGAATTACGAGTAGAATAAACAGTATTCACGCAATTAGAAAATTATAAAACTAAATGCACGAGAAAAAGCTAATTCTACATGAATTCTACACATAACACGAGCACTCGACTAGGAGCACTACAAGAGTCGACATGTTACTTCACAACTCAATCCTATGCCAGCACACAAAAAAAACTTTCCAATCGAACATGAAAAATTGGGTTTGACCCAAGACGCTCAAAACAAGTGAGTACGCGCTCAAGTGGGTTTAGTGATGTGCATGGAAAAAGCTGAAAATTATTGAATTTTGAAAAGTAAAAAAGAAATTTGCTTTTGGTATGCAGATGAAGGTGCACGGGCATGTGGGTAATAAAGCTCGTTACACTCTCCCCCAGACTTATGACATACTATGCGTGGAAATAATATAACATCACAATCTAAAGCAAGAAGAGGGGAAGAGGTTACCCAATGCTCAGTAAATGAACATACCAGAAGATTGGCGTTAAACTCTGAAAATTTAGCTCCAAGAGTTTACCACCAAGGAAAATGTCGCGCATCTGCAGGCAAAAGACTCCACGCAAAAATATATAAAACTAAACAATGAGCATATTAGGGAAAAATAAAAGAAACAAAAACTTGGGTTGTCTCCCATCAGCGCTTTTGTTTACCGTCTTTAAGCTGGACTTAATACATGTATTAAGCAGTTTTAATATTAGTCCAAGCATAGAGCAAAAGATAGTAAATCCTAAATATTACATGCCTCAAAATGATCAACTATATGTTGATTTAAAATAGTAACTATAAATAAAAGAAATGGGTCCGGAGACCCAACAGCAGCAGTCAAGAGGATCAGGAGCTTTCCATCTCCATATTTCGTCTTTCTTCATCATCTTCCTCTCCTCCAACCTGCGGTCATGGATGAAGTAACACTTTCCACCCTGCATCCAGTCTTTCAAGGAAAAAGCAGGCAATGATGATGAAGTGGAATAGACGATTGAATTCATCATTGCCAACTGCTTTCCCTGCCAAGACTGCCTCTCAAAATTACCCAAGAATGGGTCTATAAATTCAAGCGCCTACAGAGGGATAAATGAAATATCAGACATTAATGCAAGAGGGGAAGCAGGGAGGATGAACTTATCAGTATAATCACTAAAATAAAGAGGATTAGGAAATAAACTAGATGAAGAACTAAAAGAATCAAACAAAGGAGGAGTGATCCCGGTTTCACTCCTGGCAGGATCCAAGCACAGATCACTGTCGGTATCATATGAGTCGTAACGAGGGGAACCCAGGAGCTCGGGGTCCTCGGTGGTGAGCTGGATGTCCCCATCCAAGAAGTAAGTAAATACCTCCTCCTCGGAAAGAGAATCCTCCTCATCCCACAGCGGTGCGTCATCGTGTTCAAAGGTATCACACTCCCCATTAGAGAGAATGAAATCCTCTTCCCACTTTGGCGCAACCTCAGGCGCCGAATAAACCACCCGCACGACATCATCAGCCGACTCACTAAAGATAGGAGTTGATGAATTTTGCAAGGAATGCGGAGGAACCGGACTGCTCTCATGATCAGAAAATAAATGAGCAGTCGCCTCCGCGAAAATATCCACAGACGCCTCCCCGCAGGAAGAACCAGAATCTGCACACCATACTGGTGCATCCATGAGTTCCCAATCCTGTCCCTGTTGACCATCGAATGAGTGCACATCGTCACTCAAGGGAAGCTCATAAAAGGGGATTGAGGTACCCATGAAAGAGCAGTACGCGGCGAGAGAATCCTGTGTAATCTCCAAGGGCAAAGATCGAGCAAGATGTGCGATGTCAGTGTAGGGGCCAGGCAACACTCTGGTGGGCCTGTCCGCTGTAGTCTCCCGTAAATGGGGGGATGCTGCATCCACGTCCTCAGAGGGGGAAGGATCGCACAGACGAGGGAAATCCTTCACCATATGGCCTAAACCTTGACATAGCAAGCACCTAATACAATGCTCAGCGTTTAAAGCAGCCATGGCGTCAATGTATCGACGCAAAGTGTCATAGAGGCGACACTCGGCTTCTGAATACATCACAGAAATATGTGGATAAAATAAAAATCAACAATTCCTTGCAAAATAAAACTACACGCAACCAGAATTAAATGAACACCTGCTATAGAAAAGCCGAAACTAGATAAAGTAGGAAATGAAATAGAAATATCAAATTTTAACACTAAAATAAACAAAAGAAATGGTATAAACAAAGGGAAAAGGGCTTCTATCTTACAGCTCTCCCTCTCCAGAAAACTCACACGTTTGTGTTCCCCGGCAACGGCGCCAAAAACTTGATGCGCAAATCTCGCACACCGCTATAGGCGGTAGCTAGACTGCGGCACGAAACGGCAGTGTACCGATCGTTCAAGTAATATAAAATGGGAATGAATCCCCAAGTATCGATCTCGGAGGAACACAGTAAGGTGGAGTTAACGTTCGAGGAAGGACTTGAGATCGAAGTCCTAAAGGACGGATGGAATGCGGGAGAGTTGGTTTGGCTTTTGGAAAATAAAAGAAAACAACTACAACTACTCCTATGCAGGCCTTGAGCGCACTGCTTCGCTAGGCGGGATGAAAACTAGGCAGGCCTTGTACGCGCTGCTTCATAAGGCGGATGGACGAGAAGGCTTGCGGAATCGAACTGTGCAGGCCTTGAGCGCGCAGCTTCGTTAGGCGAATGGATTACACGGGCCGCTATGCCACGCCTCGCTAGGCGGATGGAAGAGAAGGCAAGCGGATGGAATGGTTCGCACCGGCGGAGTCGGAATGGATTACACGAGCCGTTAGCACCGCTTAGCTTGGCGGATGGAAGAGTAGTCTTACGGAATGAGGGTCGCAAGCACCTCGTCGACAAGCACGCCACTAGCAATTGCTAGTGCGGCACACGAACATGACGGTGGGATGGAGGATGGAATGGGGCGCTCCTCACTTGCATAAACCACACATATCGATTTCACATAGACATGAAATGCTATATATCATAATAAAGTTTAGCAAACATTATTCATACACCCAAATGATAAAGGAAAATAATGCTACAGTATAAAGGGGGTTGAGATTACAACCAAAGCACGGAGACTCATCAGAGGTTCACAGCCGGAATCTATGGTTGTCAATCCTCGTCCGGGCTCGGGCTCCAACTGCCGTCCGGGGTCCGGAAGAGCTGTCACCTTCTTCTATTATACCCGTCTTCTCCGTCAATCTTCTCTGGCCACAATCTCACCGGAGAACTTCATATATGCAGCAGGAAATCCCTCGAAATGGAGCTTTGGAGGTGCACGATCAATGGAGGAGGCCTAGAGGATGCTCCGGCTTGAGATTTGCAAGAGAATGGCGGTCGGAGCTCCTCCCAAAGGTGGGCGGTGATGGAGCGGCGAGAATGGCGCTCTGGAGCGAGAAAACGGCGCTGAAGATGATCTAAAATTGAAGGAGTTCCGACTGTTTTCACGGAGCAGCTATTTATAGACAGGTGCAGATTTTTGTTCATGCACGAACAAACGCACGACCGTGCGTTAAAAACACACGACCAAAACCAGAAAGCTGTTTTGGTCCATAAATGAACGCGCACGATCGCAACAGACCGTGCTTGAGTAAAATGCACGACCGTGTGATTCATGCAGACATTAAAACTGGGCATAATTGATGATCTACCCACCTGCAAAGCACCAAACAAGCTGGGGCACCTACCACCAGCACACAGAAATATATAATAGCAACAAAATAAAGACATGGGGAGCATCATGTGCTTACCCCCAGCAGAATAGTGCGCAATTGCACACCACAATGGGCCAAAATATGCACTTCGTGTGAGAAGAATGAACAAGTGAAATATAGGCATTAATGAACTGAAAGTAAAGTTCAAGTGCGTGAAAACTAGCCCAAATGAGTCCAAAAATGTGTATATAATTGGGACTCATCAACCACCATCCTCAGTCAGAACCGGGCGATGAGGCGAGGTCGCCGTGCCCTCCGTGCGAGGTTGGAGAGCTTCTCGCACGGTCCCCTCTAGACGTCGCGCGAACTATTCAAAAATAGCTAATGTCACAAACTCGCCGCCTCCGGGCGAGTTGTCGACTACCTCCTCATGGTCGCCAACTGCAACCATATCGCCTTTCTTCAAAGCTTTTTCCCACTGACTACGATCCATGCTCACAGCACCAAAGTGTTGAAACCAGGAAAATTCCAACTCCAAAATTCGAATCAATGCAGACGGAGGCTACTCGCCTAGCGGACCAACGAGACGACTTGGCTGGCAACGACGAAGGAACTAAGACGACAACAACTACAGGACCCCAGGTGCTGCGGCAGGGAGGACCACCACGTACCCAGAAGCTCATAAGAGGCTTCCCCTCCACAACTAAGAATGGTCGAGCAGGGTACGAGGAAGGCACTAACTTGGCGAGAAACAAGAGGGTGACGGCCAAGGGGGGACGGGTCCAAGAGTTCGAAAGTTGGGTTTCGAAAGCTCAACCAAATGTGCCAATCTAAGTACCCCTGGGGTCCTATTTATAGGAAAACCAAAGGGGATGGGGGCTTTTTATAGCCCTGCCCTGCCCGACGACTATGCGATATTGAGGCGGACTCGCTTGCAAATAGGCGAGTATCACCAATGGTCGCCCACCTATTGGCGAGTAAGAGGGCTACTCGCGCGAGTCTTCCCATACTCGCCTAGGCCTCCTGCTCCTTCTGCTTTTTGAACTGTCTTGGATCTTTGACTTCTGGCTTCTGCATTGACCTCTTTGACTTTGACCTCCGCCTACGTGGATTTGAAGGGGTCCCACCCTCGAAGAATAAGGGTTGTACACCCGTCAGTCCCATAGTTTAGGACCTCTTTTTCTGTTGTTATGTATGGACGAGACCCCAAACTTTTTGTAACTCAACATTGATATATTTATGTATAGATGAATTTTGCTTTTCCAGGTTTTTGTTCTTTTAAACTTTTTGTTCTCTCTCCGAACACCTCTCATGTGTTTGATTGGAAACTCTTCTCAACCTTGTGAACTCACCGAGTGCCAAATCCAGAAACCAGACGGCATCTCGCCAGGAAGTTCAACTTGCGCAGACTAATGAGATTGCGATACCCTAGCCTCACATCACCAGCGTGCTCGTAACCTCTGGACTAAATTACTTGTACACTAGAAATAGGTTAACGCTCGAGAGTGCGCGAGTGCATGTAACATCTGGACCGCGAGATGTCGGCGGTACCCGCATACTCGCCTCATTTACAGGGCGTTAACTTTAATGAGACTTCGGTATTAATCGTAACCCCTAACTCGGTGAGTGCTCGAGTTTAGGTATTAGTACTCGCACCTTTAGGAAGAGGAATTGCTCGCACCTGCCCTCCTTGTCGCGGGCTGTGTAATTTGCGTGACTAATGGTTCCTTGGAGTGGGCGAGCAGGAGGCATGCTTAACTGGGGCGAGGCCAACCGTGCTCTCCCCTCTGTCCTCTCTTTCACTTTTGTTATCACAACATTTTCACTTTGCCGTTTTCTCTCATGCATCTTCCGTTTCAATGACGATCCCTATCGAATATCTTTCTACTCACCTCAGCAAGTTTTCTTCACAGGGTCCCTTAACCAAAATAACCCGTATTCTTTCTGCCACCCGAGTGAGGGGCCAGCCCTGTCAGCATATGAAAGCACGGATAGTGGTTTCTTCTCGGGGGCCCTTAACCAAAATAATCCTTATTCTTTCTTCCACCCGAGTGAGGGGCTAGCCCTGCCGGCATGTGAGAGCCCGGACAGCGGTTTCTTCTCAGGGACCCTTAACCAAAATAACCCTTATTATTTCTACCAACCTAGTGAGGGGTCAGCCCTGCCCGCATATGAGAGCCCGGATAATGGTTTCTTCCACTACAACATTTGTGTTTTACCACGACGTTTTTTTTTTTGCGACGTTTGGGAAAACATCTCCATTGAATTTATCATGGGCGACGTTTATTTAGAAAAAACGTGGCTAATACATGTCTCCCTCATTCCTTTGGCGGCAAAACACTGATGCGCGGGAGCTGCAAAAAAATCTGAGCAGTTTTCGCGACGTTTATTTTAAAAGCGTCGCTAATGATCTTATATGTAGCCACGTTTTTATGATAAACGCCGCTGATGCTTGTAATATGGCTTTATTTTCAAAATGCTCTTCACTTCTTCAACACGCAAGCGCCGACCTAAAAGCCCCTTCTCCCGTTCCTTCATTCTGCGATCGCTGCCAAATCCTTTCTGTGACGCCATCCGCTAGACCGGCGGCGCAGAAGCTTTTAGCAGAAAATGGTTTGGGATGGGAATGATGGGGGCGGTGGCGGAGGAGTTCCGTGCACCGGTCGGTTGTAGGGTAAACAATGCCTACAGCAGTGGTGGCGAGCTCTTGGATGTGGGTCGGCACCTAGAAGTGCGATGGCCGACGGGAGTTCGATTTCTTCCCACAGATGAGGAGCTCGTGCTCTTCTATCTCAAACGCAAGATCTGCAGCCGAAGGATCAAACCTTCCATAAACGGCGATGTCGACGGCCATGGGAACTCCCTGGTATTCTACTCTGCCTCCCTATTCGGTTTTCCTTTTTCTCCCACATTTTAGCAATTGCGGTACTAAGCTTCTTCTCAACAACATATTAGATATACCCTGACGAATTATGTTGTTTTCTTCTTTGCCCATTTCCGAAGTTTAACTAAATCAAACTAAATTAAGAACCGTGATTGAACTTGATTGCAGTATTTTTTGATCTCAATTGCCTTGAAAACCAGTCTTTAATGACAGAAATTGTATGAATCATTGTTTGTTTTTGCCTATTTTAAGGCTGCACAAAGGAGAAAAAAATGGGAGAAGAACCTTCAGCTACTTTTTATGCAAAGAATCTCAGAAATGGTATGCAATTTGAGTATGATTACATATGTGCACTCTGCATTTTTATTTTATTTTTCGTAGCTTATTTTACTAGCAATATATTTGTCAAGAATAGTATATAATAACAAGGCGCACACTGCAGTTCTTTTCGTTGTTTTATGTGAGTAACTTATCCTCCTTGGGGTAAATTTCTTAGCTCTTGTAAAGTGTTTGCAGGTTGGATTTTTAAATATGATGATGGCTCAATAGCTTGAAAATCTCAAAGTGATTCATGAGATGATTCTAAATAGAATATCATTTCGCTCAGCGGAAGAGATGAATGTAAGCTAAAAATTCTATCTCTTGCAGGACCAACTCTTGGAACAAGAAATTATAAACAGATGGTGTTGCCAATGACACGGTTTTGTTATTCCATTGACATCCATCCAATAACAGGAGATTTCACGTCAAATTTTTTGCCCTCTTCCTTTGATACTCTACTTCCTTCACTTGATTATTCTTTCTTCGAGATATATATCCAGCCAGTATTTCATTGCCAACAACTTTGATTATTGAGCAACGTCAAAGTTTTCGAACAAATTATGCTGCATGTGCAACTGCTTAATTGATTTTTTTTAGCAAGTTCTGTGATATTTTTGATCTAGATGTGTTATATATGTGCTATTTTTTGTTATAACAGTGATTTATTACACATGCTCTATTTTATATAGATTTGGTATGGAGGAGAAAGGGAAGAAAAAGCCCATTGGAGTATGTTCAGAACCATGTGCATTCACGTGTCCTAAATTTTTGGTATATCCTTGCATTTTAGAAGGAAAAAATGATCCTTGTTTTTGTACCTGCACATGTGTTATATGTTATATTAGATACACTCTTAATTTACCTATATTAATTCCACTAAGATTCATTTACTTATTCTTCATTATTTTGATCAGACCCATATTTAAATTTTTAAAGAAATTACAACATTGGCAGTGAGTTAGCGGAAGAGTTAAACAAGAACATAGGAACCAAGGTATGCCTTTATCAGTTTTAAACCTTGCTTAGAGCAGAGCCATGAGAAGCTACTACAACTGTCCCTTCATTGTGTAATTCTAACTGTTTATAATTTCTTGATTTGTTGGCAAAGGATTCAAGCTTATAATTTCTTTCAAATAATCAAATATGCTGATTTATTAAGTATTTGTTTATATAATTTCTTGACTGTTATGAGTTTAAAAATTCCAATTTATATTATTTATATAATTTCTTACTGCTTGGCTATTTCTTTAAGAGCTCTTCATCATCAAGTGTTGTGAAATTAAGTGTTTGTTTTTGGTGTGGCATCATCTATACTATTAGGTCTATATGTGATAGTATCTCGCAAACCATATTGATTTTTGTAGAGGTTGAAACAAAATGGTAAGAATTTTTGGCCCCGATCGGATCCTTTCCACTTTCGCCCTCCCCATATTATTAGCTCTCTTTTTTTCAGGAATCAGGTGAGGTAATGGGTCTTGTTCATACTTGCCATTGTTGATGTGTGAGGTATTTCTTTTGCTGAACTTCTCCATTTTTGGTAATGACATTTCAGTTGAAACATCCTGAATGTTATTGTTGGAAACTTCGGGTAACGGTCGTGCACAAGCCCTGTTCAATCTATTGAATATTTATTATCTGTGATGGTTGAAAATTACTGAATCAGCAGTCTTCTAAGCATGAGATGCATGTTCCGGCTCTTCTCAAGGTAAATTATTTTGGATAGTAATAATAAACCCCTTGAATCAGCATGAGATGCAGTCTTGTTCATACTTACCGTTGTAGCTGTGTGAGGTATATCTTTTTCTGTCCGTTCAGGTATTAAATAAAATCCTATGAGTACTTTTGGAGCCTCCCTTTGGAGGGCCTAGCCTTGTATTTACTTAGCATAACCTCTAATTAAAGGATTAGTATATTCAGCTTATTCCTATTTTGTGATTTGAACTCCCAACGTTCAACTCAATATGGAGGAACTTATACAATACTCAATGCTCTATACAAAAAGTACTAAAGAACATGCCCTTTATGTTATTTTAGCTACCTTCCAACAGATGACAATGTGGATCTTCTAATTTGGTGTCATTTTCTCTTTGCTCTTATTATTTTCACTTTTTTGGTTCTCGATGGAGTGGCTATCATTACTAAAGCTATGATTAAAACTTACTTTTTTTTTGTTGAACGCTTCAGCTTGCTATCGTCAAGGCTTCCATTTCCTCATTTGGCATTGCAGTGATCTACAAATTGCTAGGTAGCATTAATGCATCATATATTATACAAAAATGAAGCTTTACAATGTGTTCTATTTGAAGGCGTATTTGTTGAGTGTTTAATTAAGCACTCTCACTTTAATTTTAACTTGATCTTGCATGTTTTATCTAATGTCTAATTTTAAGTGTGCATGTTCTTGAATTTTTCTTGTAATTTCAGAATTATTGCGATCGATCTTTGGTCATGTTGTAATTCAATGAAAAGCTCTTTCTATTCATATTATAAGTGCGGTGCCTTTATCTAAATTGCAGTGCGATTAACATTTTAGTATATTTCATGAGTTTCACCCTTTTATTTTAATCAATTTGATTTATTAAAATTTGAGTCTATTGCTCCTCAAATTGCTGATAATAAGATCTTACATTTTCTTGAAAATGCAAGAATAGTCATGAGAATCCTTAGCATGAATTATACACAATTATATCCTTGTATACAATTATATGTTCATACAAATGTTCAATGTTTTATGATCTAGCTAAGCACGTGGTCTTGCGACTTTGTGCAAAGAAATCACAGGTTACATTGATTTCTGAATCAAGAATGATATGGAAATCAAAACCGTCACACATTCTGATCAGTTCTTTTTCTCAGAAACTGTTCGCAAAGAATCTGCAACTATACAAGCTGTCTTCCCGTTAGCTAATGATGTCATGTCAATTCTAGTTCAGGTAACTTATGGTGATTTTTTCCCGAGTCATTGTTTGCCACAACTTGTTTCATACTTATTTTAACAACTCATCAATTATACCCGCTGATATGCTCAGCGAGTTTTAGAGCAGAGGGTTACAGTCATTCTTGACAAGTTGTTAATAAAACCATCCCTTATGAACTTACCCCCAGTTGAATAGGGTGGCCTTCTTCAGGTAAATTATATTCTATCCTTATTTCCAAGCGGAAAATCATTGTAAGATAATCCACTTTTATGGAATTATAACGACTTTAATTGTATTTGTAGTATTTAAGAGTTCTTGCTGTGGCATATGAGAAAACACAAGAACTGGCAACAGATTTGCAAGCTCTGGGCTTCGGAGAATTAGATGTTGAAGGTATTGAAATTTTCTTACTCTTGTTTTGTGGGAGGGTTACATGCCATACTTAGGTTGCCTTCATTTGGACTGAAGTTTAACCTTTAAATGTCGTGGCTATAGAGTTGAGGGCTTTAAAAATGCCTTTCTACTTTGCACTTCATCCATTCTCCAGCTTATATACCCGCCTGCCATTATTTACTTGTCACCAGTTCTTACTATACCTTGCATGTCCTTCTGGTTTTTATTCTTGGTTGGGAGCATGATTAGCAGTTTAGTAAAATAGCATATCACATTATTATTATTATTTGCCTCACACTTCCCACATCTAATGTATTCATACTATTCCGTAAGAATTGTGCATTGGGTGTATGTTCTTCCTTAAGTTACCTTAATAGTTTAATGATCTTTCAAATGCTAATTTAGTGAATATAAATTATTGTTCTTATATATCTGACAGTTTACATGTTTATTCCTTGGTTTTATCTTAACAAGCTTAACTTTTATTTATCCCCGAACTTGTTTGCATTGATCCTGATCTCATGGCACTGTGTCTGTATCTTTCTATTTAATTATAGAGGAACTTACTGTTCAAACATACTAGGTCTCACCGAGTCTCTATTTTCCTCATACAAAGAGTCGTATCCTGAATACGAGCAGGCATCTCTCACCCAGCTCTATGAAGCAAAGGTTCATTTATGTAACCTTTGTCCTTTTATTGAAGTTCCTGTTGTTGTCAATTGTCATCACCGTTTAGCAGAATGATATATGTGGCATAATAATTTTATGCAGATGGAAGAGCTGAACACTGAAGCGCAACAGCAATCTGAAGCAGCTGGAGCAATTTCTTGCTCAAAGACCACCACAAACCCGTCTACTCATAAACAAATATCTGTTACTATTGTAACTGAGTTAGTTCGCTGGAATGAAGAGGCAATATCTAGATGCTCTACTTTTTCTTCACAGGTATGTATGACATATTGCCCTAAATATCATTATGATATATATATATTTTTGATGTAGCAGAAGCTAAACCAAGAGAGCAACCTTTTTCTTTTGAATTTTAGATTGTTGGATCTAGTTTCATAAATCATTACCTCATGGCTACTCATTTTTATTCAACTTAGTACAAAATTAATTTTAGTCCAAGCTCACCGGAGCAAAAACACCGCGCCAAACGGAGCCTAAATCTGTTGAATTATATCAATAATCCTCATTATGTTCTACATTTCTACTTCTTCGATTACTTCCGATTAGGTCTCATGAGCAAATGTCAGGGAAGTCGTGGATTACATTGTGATCCAATGGATATTCTTTCTGATATTTATGGATTACCTTATAGTCTAATGTTTGTTTCTATTTATATACTTGAATTTCAACCGTGTTCCTAAGAACTAAAACAACTTTTTCTTTCGTATCATTTCCTTCTGTTTTTATGTTTGAATTTCAACCGTTTTCCTAAGAACTAAATCTGCGGCATTTTTTAAAAAAACGTCGCAGGTATCCGCGATGTTTTTTTTTATATTGTTAGACTTGGACCTCTGTTTCCGATTAGGTTTTCCTGTGATGTTACTCCTTCCGGCAATCCACTTTCAGCATCCACTATTTCCTGGAGTCCAAATCAGTGCAGAAATTCCTGAATCTAGCCCCCGATTCATCACAAAAGTGCGGTCCGAAGTTCAAAACTGCAGCAGATTTTTTTTGATTTCCTATATTTGTGTAAGTTCTAATTTAGATTTTAATTTCCTTTGTATTGATAGTTTGTTGGAAGTTTTTATGTTGCATGCAATGATTATATATGTTTGTATCTATTCATATTGCTATAAGATGAGAAAAACTTGCATAACTTCTTATCAATTAAATTTTTGGTTGCAATTACTTTAGATTCAAAGCTTTGTAATCTCTTGATATAGTTGAAATTAAATCATAATTTTTTTGCTCTCAAAATGTGCATGTTTTTTTTTCAGGCGGACCCAGTAAGCGGCACACCCGGGCACGTGCCCGGGTCGAAATTCCGCCGTAATACCGCTGGCGCTGCATTTCGCGAATTGCCGCTGCCCGTTCTTTTTTTCCTACCCTAACTCGGCGACTTGGCCTCGGCGCGAGAAAGAAGCAGGGGCGACTGGTGTTTGGCGAGGGCGACTGGCGAGGGCGAGGCGGCGAGCGATCAGCGGCGTCGGCGTAGCGGCGGTGCCCGGTCCCCCTCCCCTTTTCAGCTTCCCATTTCCTCTCCAGCGGCTGAGCGACGTCCCGTATCATGTTTTGTAGAGACCAGCGGCGTCGGCGTCTTCCGGCGAGCTGGTTTTTCTTCCATCCCGTTCCGCCTCTGCTGATATTTCTTCCATTCCGATGTATGTCCATTTCCCACTCTGCCTCTTAGTGTTTTTTCTTCCATTCTAATGTATTCTCATATCGATTTTGATATTGATTTTGGTTTCCCGTTTCATCACCGTACCAGTTTAGGCGTCTAGCAATTTTCGATTTTGATATTGATTTTGATTTCATTTTTCCCTCTCCTATTTTGATTTCGTCCAGAGCAGTTAACAGTGAAGTTGGTGACTGGTGGGAGCTTGGAAGTTCAGATATTGTTCAGTTCAGAGTTGAAAGTTGCTAAGTTGGGACTTGGAGCAAAAGCCTTCGAGCAGCAGCAGGTTGAGAGGACCTTTTTTGAGATTTTATTTTTTTTTTCTTTCAAATTTCTGATTTCTCCCTTCTTCCCAGATTACTTTAGATTTCAGTAGTGCAGAGCTTGGAACTTTGGAAGTTTAACGTATCCTGCTCTCCTGATGTCCAAGAGCAGGTACCCATTTTCCATTTATTTCAATTTCGTGTTTGTGATTTTGATTTGCAAATTTGCATGCTGTGAGTTTGATTTGCATATTTAATAGTCTTGTTAGCACAACAAATGATGTGTTCATTTCCTTCTCATGTTTTTATTATGATTTCAAATTAGGTGTTTCTGATTGTCAGTTGTTACTTTAGATTTCAATAGTGATCCAGGATTGATTTTGGCATTTATCATTTAGTTTGGCTTCATAGTAATAATGCATTTATCTGATTGGGGTTTTTATAATTTTAGAGACTTATTTTGATATGCTACCCTCTATTGTTTGCTAGGCTACATCCACTTTCTACACATATACTATTAAATTTAAACATACATGTTTACTTTTAAAATTGTGCCCGAGCCGAGAAAAAATCCTAGTTCCGCCACTGGTCATATTGGTGCTATAACTATGAATTAATCTTTTATTAGTTTAGGGGTTGTAGTTGCTGCATATGCCTTGAAACTAAAATTAAAATAGAAGATAAAACGTTCAGTTGGAGGCTGCACAAAATAAAAGATTTTTTTTTATTTATTTAAAAGCTATTGGCGGCAGTTTATAATAAAACGTGGCCAATGTTGGCCATGTTTATTAAAGATAAACGTGGCCAACATTGGCCACGTTTTATTATAAAAACGTGGCCAATAATATTGGCCACGTTTATTATAAAAACGTGGCTAATATTGGCCACGTTTTATTCCAAACGTCGCGGATGTTATTGGCCACGTTTTTTCTAAACGTCGCGGATGTTATTGGCGACGATTGGTTCGGCGACGCCTTAGCGGCGTTTATAAAAACGTCACCAAAATATTGGACACGTTTGAAAAACGTCGCTAAAGCTTCATAAAAACGTCGTGAATACAAGTTTTTCTTGTAGTGTTCTCGGGGGCCCTTAACCAAAATACCCCTTATTCTTCCTGCCACCCGAGTGAGGGGCCAGCCCTGGCGGCATGTGAGAGCCCAGATAATGATTTCTTCTCAGGGTCCCTTAACAAAAATACACCTTATTCTTCCTGCCACCAGAATGAGGGGCCAGCCCTGCCGGCATGTGAAAGCCCGGACATCAGTTTCTTCTCGGGGTCCCTTAACCAAAGTACTCCTTATTCTTCCTGCCACCCGAGTGAGGGGCCAGCCCTGCCGGCATGTGAGAGCCCAGACATCGGTTTCTTCTCGGGGGCCCTTAACCAAAATACCACTTATTCTTCCTGCCACCCGAGTGAGGAGCCAGCTCTGCCGGCATGTGAGAGCCCGAATAGTGGTTTATTCTTGGGGGGCCCTTAACCAAAATACCCCCCTTATTCTTCCTTCCGCTCGAGTGAGGGGTCAACCCTACCAGCATATGAGAGCATGTACAGTGGTTTCTTCTCGGGGGACTTTAACCAAAATACCCATTATTCTTCCTGCCACCCAAGTAAGAAGGGCCAGCCCTGCCAGCATGTGAGAGCCCGGACATCGGTTTCTTCTTGGGTTCCCTTAACCAAAATAACCCTTATTCTTCCTGCCACCCGAGTTAGGGACTGGCCCTGTCGGCATGTGAGAGCATGGACATCGGTTTTCTTTTCGAGGATTTTCAACTAAAATAACTTTTTCCTCTGCCACCAGAGTGAGGGAGCCTGCCAGCTTATGAGAGCCCAGACAATGGTTTTCTTCTCATGGGTTTTCAACTAAAATACTTCATTTTCTCTCTAACAGGGAACTTCCTAGTACATCACACCCTGACCCAGTCGAGCAAAAACAAAATTCATCATAAAGAAGAGTTCACTAGGATAAAATTTTCATTATTTATTAAGGATAAAAATGTTCCAGGTCGTTGCCACTCCAAGTATTACTGAGGGGGGCTCCCTCAACATTCTGGAGGCGATACCCTCCTGATTTCAACGCTTCTAAGATTACATAGGGACCCTCCTAGTTGGAGTGGAGTTTCCCAACTATTGTTGACCTTCCCGCGACATCGACCTTTTTGAGAACTAGGTCTCCCTTAACAAATTGCTTGATCCAAATATGTTTATCGAAATACTTAGCCATCCTGCGCTTAATTTCTACCTGGCGGATCGCTGCCAGGTCACGGAGTTCTTCCACGAGGTCGAGTGAGAACCATTGTTCTTCCTCGTTCTCCACCCTCATCATCTCCTTCCCTCGTGACGACTAGGAGAAACTTCTTACTACCTGCAAGGTTGTCTTCTCCAGTGCCTTGACTTCTAGCCACTTGGAGAAATAGTCTATTATGACTAAGAGAAACTTCCTCTACCCGCTGTCCTGGAGGAAGGGGCCTACCATGTCCATTCCCCAAATTGCAAATAGCCACGGTGGAGTGATCGTCCCGAGCCTCTGCGGCTATAAGAGCTGAAGCAGTGCGAAGAACTGGCATTTCTGACACTTCCTCGCATACTCCGCCGCATCCTTGCCAATCGTCGGCCAGAAGTTTCCATGCCGCACACCCTTTTCTCCAAGGTTTGGCACCCGGAGTGACTGTCACACTCCTCGGAGTGAATTTCCTTCCGGACTCTAGGGACCTCTTCCTCAGTGATACACCTCGTCAGGAGTCCCGATAGGGTCTTCTGGTACAGGTATCCATCGTGAAGTAGGTAATAGGGAGACTTGTACCTGAACCGCCTCTTATCCGGAACCCCATCTAGGAACTTGCCCAAAGTTAGGAAAACGATGAAGGGATCCATCCACGAGGGCTGTTAGTTGATATCCATCACCTCACCCTCTTCAATCGACGACCGAAACAATTTCATCATTGTTCCTCCAGCACGAGGGCCATACTTTGCCAAGCGATCTGCTTGAGTGTTCTCCTCCCTCAGCACATGCTGAATGGAGAAAGTGCATAACAAGCCAATTAGACCATTGACCTTCTCCAGGTACCGCTGGAGAGTCGGTTCTCTTATCTCAAATTCTCCCTTGATCTGAGATGCTACCACTATTGAATCTGTGAAGACCTTCACGTCCTGGATCCCCAACTCCCTTTCCAGGCGAAGTCCCACCACTACAGCCTCGTACTCGGCTTGGTTTAGGGTTACATGGAAATGGATGTCGATTGCCTGCTCGATCTTCTACCCCTACGGGCTAACCAAAACCACTCCCCCTCCCAGGGAGTACCTTCCCGACGCTCCGTCCACGAGCATCTCCTAAGCCACATGCCCAGAAGGCTAGGAATCTTCCATCTCAATTACATATTCTGTCAGGAAGTCAGCCATCGCCTGTGCTGTAACATCCCGGCTTTTATTGGGTCACTAGAACCCTATATGACCTAATAAAAGTGACCTGATGACCTACAAGGTACCTCAGAAGCTAGGAAGTGACTCAAAATGTTTAATTGAGCGTACGTACTCTAAATCGACTTCCGTCAGTTACATTGGACTCGTATAATTGATACGAGTACAACGGAACTCGTTTCGTTCCGATCCAAGGTCATTTAGAGAAAATGATCATTTTGAGTAATGTTGCGCGTCGCAACAACGCCGAATTAGTATATTGAGTATACATGCTCCGAATAAAATTTTGTCAGTTGCATTTTTAACTCGTATAGTCGATACGAGTGCAACAGAACTCATTTCATTACGATCCGAGGTCATTTAGAGAAAATGATCATTTTGAGTATTGTTGTGCATCGCAACGATGCCGAGTTAGTATATTGAGAAAATATGCTCTGAATCGACTTCTGTTAGTTACATTGGACTCCTATTGTCGATACAAGTGCAACGGAACTTATTTCATTCGAATCTGAGGTCATTTTGAGTAAATGACCGTTTTGAGTATCGTTGTGCGTCGCCACGATACCGTTATTACCTTTTTAACCAAACGAGCTCAAAATTGACCTCAGTCAGTTGCATTGGACTCGTATGGTCAATAAGAGAGCAACAAAATTCGTTACGCTCGATTCCGAGGTCTTTTGGTCAGTTTGACCAAATCGAGTCCCTTCAAGTCATATGGTGCAACGAAAAGCGACACGCACCAATATTACTCCTACACACCAATATTGGCTCGTCACTCGATGACTCGGACCTACTTTGACCTTGACCCACATGGGGACCCACCCTAGGGTTGACTTTGGTCAAACCCTTCAAAAGCTTAAAATTTGTGATCACCCACACCTCCACACAACCCAAGCCTAAGCCCCACCATGGGACAAGGTTAGCCCTAAGTGGACCTTGAGTTTTTTTGTTGGCTGAACCAGAGGTGGAGGGACTGGAAGCCCAAGCCAAGTCCTTCTCTTCCCTCCCTCCTTCTCTTTTTCTCTCTTCCCTAAACCCAACTCCAAGCTACCCTGATTTGGACACCTAGAAGTACTGCCTTCTTTGATAAGGTGCCATTTGCTTCCCCTAACCCCACTAGGGTTGAGCCAAACCCTAACCCCACTAGGGTTGAGCCAAACCCTAACCCAAGGGGCATTATCCCACACCATGGAAATGAGAAGGGGTGGGTTATCATAACCCTATATAAGGGACCCCCTGCCTTCAGAGGGAAGGCACCCCATTGCCCAGCTCAAACGAGCCCCAGCCCCACCCTACCGACCCCACACCTCGCTGGAAAACCCCAAGCCCGAGCCCTCCTTCCACCACCTCTAATGGAAAACCAGCCAGAGAGCTCCCAGAGGCCCGCCACACAGGTGGATCCTTCTCCTCCCCTTCTTGCCCATCTTTCGGAAGTCTTGCATGCGGTCTTCGGCCGCCAGAGCGCCACCGTTGGGATGAGATTTGGAGGGTGGCCGAGTAGGATTGAGGCTCCCCAGCGCCTCTTGGCTAACTGGGGAGTGGCAAATTGTCGGAGAGGATGATGCTCCGGCGGAGTCCGGTTATTCTGTCTCTGTAAATGGAGGTTCTGGCAGTCGCGGGGCGGTGTTAGGCCCTCGTACCACCGTTGGAAGGTACGCCGGCACCCGGCGAGTCAGTCGGGGTGGTGGCACTACCGACTAGTGACCAGACGGCGGCGGCAGAGGCCCGAAAGCCTCTGTCGCATCGTGAACTACTGATGTCGTCCAATCTCAGGGAGGAGATCGAACGGAACAGGTTCTATTAAAACCTCAGAAATAATGATTGGGACGCCGGACGCCACAGTGGATCCATGCTAGATCTGCTATGGGGCTGTCGCTCAGAATCTGCGGCTCAATCTCTGTCGCAGATTTGCATCAACATGTGTGCTGACTCAATACATAGGCAGAGGGATTTTTGATTTTATGAGGACTACTGGTTACTTAAAACTAAAAGTGTTGAATATCAAAGTTGTGAATCAGAGTATATCTATCACATATAAAAATTTAAAAATTTGGGAATTTTTAAGTATTAGTATTGTTAATAACTAAAACAAGGAAGATTTCACTATTTTTGATTTATCAGAGGGCTTAAGATCAATCAAAAAATTCTGAGACAAATCAAATAGATTTCCAGAGCCTACTTACACTCTATGTATTTATTGGAGGAATTTTGGTAATCATCTAATATTTTTAAGGAATTAAAAATTGGCTTTCCTTCTATTTTTAATTTATCAGAGAACTTTTATTGCTGAATTAATTATGAAAAATTTATGACATGATCTTTTTGGTGGTGTACACCCTCTGTACAATTTTAGTGATTTATTGAAAGGTCCAACTATTTTTATGGAATTAATTAGTGGTCCCTTTCCTGTTTTAAAAATTTAGAGAGCCCCTGATTCGTGTATTAAACCTGATAAAAATATGACAGACCCTTGGTGGCTGTATAAACCCTCAGATTAAAATTTGGCATTTTTGGATCAATCGAAGTATTTTTAAATTTAAAATAAGGGTTTATTTGAGGCAAATAATTTATCGGAGGTCAAATTATGACTCAAAATGACTTGAGAAAATTATGGGGAATGAGTTAGGGCAAATATAACCTCTGGATCAAGTTTCATATTTTTTGGACTCTTATCAGTATTTATTAAATAAGCGAGGTTCCAAATTGAAAGAATTATATTAGTCTTAAATATAAGAACTTGAATCAAACTATTGAGATTAAAAGATTTTGTGCTAAACCTCCTGCAGAGATTTGGAGTTTGACGATTGAATCGGGTGTTTGCAATAAAGGAAAGCTCAGGGTTATAACAGATTCTAATTGATCTTCGAAATCTGATAAGCCACCCTAAAAGGCACAACTAAAGTAGTTATCGGATTCAACTAAATCGGCGGACCCTAATATGGTCAAAACACGTAGAACTCACTGCATAATTGAAAAACCCACCTCCTCAAAATGAAGATACCTCCATGGAACGGAGAAGCCTCATTGGAATGAAGATGCCTCCTTGGAACAGAGATTCCTCCTTGGAACGAAGATGCTTCATTGGAACGGAGATGCCTTCTTGGAACGAAGATGCCTCATTGGAACGGAGATATCTCCTTAGAACGGAGATGGGGATGCAGATGGAAGAACTTTATCTATTTCTTGTTTACAGTTCTCTTTATTACCGCACTTATTACTGTAGTTTACTCATGCATTCTATTTCTGCACTTTACTTACTGTATTCCTTTACTGCACTTTATTTAGTGCAATTTACTAATGCTTTCATTTCCGCACCTTCATTTCGGGTTCCGCTCTGATAAGCGGTTAGCTTGTTTAGGGCATTAGTTAGGGTTAGCTTGGAGACCGAGCATTCCCCAAGGCTAACACTAAATAATGGGCACACTTGATCATCACGCTCCTTTTTTAAAGTCGAGTGGTACGATCAAGAAACATGTAAGACGGTCGCCTGGCTGACTTATTTCATGTCACGTAGGGCAAGCCACCATAGACCCGGAAGTTGCCAGCTGTTTACCTTATTAAAAATGCTTGTAAATTGCATCGCGGTAAAAGTGGTGGGTCGTTCATGCCCGTAGATTGTTCATACCGGTACGGAAAGCTTGACGACTCTAGGCACTAGGAAGAGTGTACCCCAGGAGCTGGCCATGTTATATACCCCCGCCGGGTCCCTCTGCTGGTTAGTTAGATTCTGTTATCGCTGGATGTTGCTCACATCCAAGAGTACAATAGGTTGTATATTGAGGCTTGGGTTGTGCGGTACGACCACACCTTTACAACCCTGTATTCGTCGAGTGGGCCCCCAGTGTGAGGCCCCCATTTAGACCCCACATACATCTGTATCTAAGCTATGTTCATAACATGTGTCCCAGGCTGAAGTACGGCTAGTGAATATAAAATAAAAACACATAATAAGAAATTCACTCTCATACCTTGATTCATTCGCCGATTCTTTTCTGTCCTACCATAATCAGTTCTTTTGGTTGCGTATCCTAAGTCACGCCCGTTACCTACAAAATTTGATGGCGGGCTTAGTCATAAAAATATGACTAAGTGAGGATATACCTCTTTCATTGTTGTATCCAATTAGAAAAACTTACGCATTTCAAAACATATTTTTCATACTAACCGTTTTTCTGTCTCAGCAGTAAACTTATGAAGCATATAACTATATGAACATGTTAGTACCAATAAAACAATATGAACAGTATAGAATCACAATGACTGTAGGAACATGTCAGTGATCATAAACAGTATAAGCAGTTATAAAACAATAAGCAGCTATGAAACAATAGCATTCATATAAGCTATGGAACATGTAAGCAAGGCAAATACATAACATCATATCAGTTTTCATGTATATAAGCATTTATCAATGTACCTGTGTAACCCTTTAAATCAGTATTTCTCTGAATGTTTTGTTCCTTAGGACATATTAGGGGCGATTGAATCCATATTCATCATTAACATTTCATACTTTGGGCCCACCCCGAAGGGTCATCATGTTCCAAAACCAGTACGGTCAACCCGCGTTTATGCCTTTCGGCTCGACTGGTTTGGCAATTCATCATATTCATATCATTCATGTACATGCAGTTCAAGTCGCCCGTAATATAACCTCGTGTCGACACATTTTCATAATAGTGAGTTATTCAGTAGGTTATTCAGTTTCTAATCCCCTCGGAAGTGATTCGCATGTTTGCCTTTATCAAGGCCATACAATATAGCGACAATAAGTTTCAGTGTTATCAACTGTGCCTTTAACATTCAGTATAATAAGAGTGCATATGTAAAAAAAAATAAAGCAATAAAACTTAAATGAAACAGGTAGCTCTCACCATCAGTATCAGTGTTCATAGCATTGTCACGTCTATTTTGAGGTGTCATCCTTCACGGTATCTGTATCAGAATTGTATCGTTTAGGGTCATTTATATCAGGGTTGCACCTCATTATAGCTACAATATTGTCTTCAATGATAACATCATTTGGAAGCTACTCCACTAGCCCTCTATTTTGCATAATCAATCCCAAACTACCATTCTAATGCATGTCCCAAATTAAATAGGGATAGCCGGCCAACCAATATTAACCCATATAGCTTTTCTTTTAAAAATAATTGGTCCAACTTTGGAACTCTAATTCAGTGGCAGGAGAGAAAACCCAAAACCTTCATTTATAACATCAAAGAAAGAAGAAATATAGTAGCAGCTGGTCAAAAGTGAAGCAGATCCCAAACCTCCTATCAGCAACTATCACTGAAAAGAGGGGCAGCCATGTTCGGCCAACAAAGTAGCATACACTAAGAATTTATGAGAGGCATTTAACAATAAGAAAAGCCCCCATAAGAAAGATAATAGCAATTAATCGTAAGGAGGTCCCCCATAATCATTGCAGTGGAGTTGGGCATCATAACAAAAATAGCTCACTAAGATTAAACCCACAACAACCACTACTAAAATATAACTGAACTATATATGTACCTAGGAGCTGGCCAACACATACAATTCCCCCTTTTTGAAATCAGTTTGTGGCCACTAATCAAAATAGAGAAATAATTTCCCCCTAGTAACCATATCAATAGCAGTTAACAGTAAGAAGCATTCCCTTTATTGAAGATGGTAGCAGCTAAACAGGAACCACCATAATCATAAGATGATACCAGTTAATGGTACAGAAATCCCCCCCCCCCCCCCCCCCCCCCCCCCCCCCCCCCCCATTTGAACCAAATCCAAGTATGTACAGATAAGCCCAAACCATCGACAGTTAAAATAAGCATAACAAGAGTTGCTAACTAGATTCTTCTCATATTAACAGTGAACAAAACTGAACACCCACAAAGCATCAAGGTTCTCTTATTAGAACCCTAGCCGGCCACAATAGTAGAACTCCCCCAATGTTTTCCCAATTCATGACTCCCCCCCCCCCCATAAAAAAAGGAATCGATAAAGCCATAGCCAGCAACCACAATCCAGGAATTAAATAGAAGAAGGGGGAAAGAGGAAAGAGGAGCTCACTATGAGATGATTTCAGCCCACAACTGCCGGCCAAGTTCCAAAATCAGCCTAGCATAGGATGCGAAGGAAGAACAAGACCACAGTCCTAATGAAACTCTCCCATCACTGTCGTCCCTGGAGAAGTAGTCGATGAGCATAGGGGAGAAGAGTTGCAGTAGCCCTAGCGTTCCCGTGCCCGCCAAGAGCTCCAGACGGGGAAAGAGGATAGGTATCGGGAGAGAAAAATCGTGGATAATTATATTCGAGCCAACAGCCCACCGCCTTTCTTAAATGCCTATTCGCACACCAACTTCATCAAGCTCCTCTATCAGCACACCAAGGTGCACCACTTTAACAGTTACTTCTTAATGTAACATTAGCAATTAATATATGTAACTCCAAGCCAACCAGTCCAGCATAACTATCTCAAAGCTTTACCAATACCACATATATATATTTATATAGTTTGCCAAGATCTACTCAACTATATAGGTTGCCAATATAGAAAAAAAAGTCATATTCCGCTAAAAATCTCGAATGTCGCAAAGCGTCAATAAAAACTCATACTCAACTTCAAAGGAACTCCGAGTTGACATTGAGTTGCTTTTCATCATAGGGGACATAATTCTTATGGAATATTATTATGCATTTGGGTCCTGTCACGTTTTGGGTCGTTACAAACTCTTCCCCTCTTATAGAAATTTTCGTCCTCGAAAATAGGACACAAGATCGATTCTTAAAAATTATGTTATTTACTTTTCCATGCATTCAAACCTTCGCTCGCTTTCTCGTTTTCCGAATTCCTACAATTATAGCGATAGACAAACCGTCACAATTATCTATAAAAAAAATTAGTGTTCCATGAAGCGTGTATCATCATTTAGCACCTTATTCAGTAAAATTAGTGTTAATGATGAATATTAAAACACTTTCATATTTCTTTTTCAGGATTATATGATCACGTGATATGCACATTGTGAGCTTTAATGTAACTATTTTATCAACGCACATGTCAGCATTCCTCACTATTTCTGTTCCTTGCATTATTGTAGCTTTTAAACTTTCCTTCCATATTACATATTATGCAGTCATGTATGTACAACCCCGTATTCGCCAAGTGGACCATTCGCCGAGAGGATACCAAGGGCCCACAAGGGCCAAGTGGCAGGATGGGAGACCGAGAGGTAGTCGGGCAGGTGAGGCCCCACTCGCGGGGCACTCGCGTGATAGCAGGGCGGAAGATGGGCGAGCCTGCAAGGTCTCAGCGGATGGCGCTCCCGTCTCAGCGGATGGCGCTCCCGTCTCAACGGATGGCGCTCCCGTCTCAGCGGATGGCGCTCCCATCTCAGCGGATGGCCCGTCTCAGCGGATCGCGCTTCGGTCTCAGCGGACGACTCTTCAGTCTCTGCGATCGGCGAACTCCTTTCTGCGTTCGACGAACTCGCCAAGCTTCTGCGTTCGACGAACTCGCCAAGCTTCTACGTTCGACGAACTCGCCAGGCTTCTGCGTTCGGCAAATAAGTAACAAGATGCTCAGTTCAACGAAGTTGTTTCTCAGATCGACGAACTCCTCGCGGGCGAGTTCTCCGAGATCAACGAAGGCATTCGCCCACATCAAGGAGGGGCGAAAGGGGGTCTCAAGCGAGTGTTGCCTCTCCCACAGGGCATTCGCAGGACACTAGCACGAGAGTGGTGCGGATGAAATAACAATTGGGCGAGTGAGGGGGAAGCCCCACTCGCCCAGAGTATCCAGGACCCGACGAGTGGCGCCCTCAAGGGCCACTCGCCCAGCGGGTGCTCAGGTACCACTCGCCCAGAGGGTTTGGGGGGTAAAATTACCTAGATACCCTTTGTGGGCTGACAATAGCCCTTCAGAACAGCGGAGTTTGGCTGTCAGCAGACCAATTGGAGGTGCGATTAGTAAAACCAAAAGGCGGTTTCCTGCTATTTGCAGGCCTGACTAGAAAGTCTATAAATAGACCCTTAAGGGCACCTTGGAGGAGATCGGATCTTTTGAGCTCTCTCCTCCAGGCTAGTTTCGGAGTTGGCTGCTAGTGCCCTCCAAGGTGCCCAGCTGAGCATTGGTTTTGGAGGGGAAGCTCTCTAAGATCTTCCGGGTGTGTGGCGGGACCTCCTCGCTACAGCATTGGGTCTGTTCCAGATTTTCCATCCACAGTCAAGAGAGTTTAGTAAGAGAGAAGTAAGCACGGGCTACACCCCCCTGTGGGTCCGAACGCAGAGACCGGTAGTCGGTTTCAACATTTTGGTGCGGTGAGCGTGGACCATAGCCAGTGCAAGAAATCTCATGCTGAGCTTAATGGCGGGAGATGGAGGAGATGGTTCCGACCCTGGACATTCGCAGCCGCCGGGACCGATGGAGTGGCTGGAGATGTTCGAGAAGTTCAAGCGAGAGGTCATGCAGACCATGCAGGTATCTTTCGCCGGGAGAGGCGAGTGCGAGACGCCCGTGGTCCCGGTGGTTCCACCCCAGCAGATCGGCGAGAACGCTCCGGGCCAGCGGCTTGGAAAGGAGATAGCGGCGGAAGCAAGCGCGCGAGAACTCTCCGGGCGGCAGTTGTTTAGCTCCCCGGCGAGTGCGGAAGTATGCGAGTTGGCCCCGCGCGAGAGGACCACTCGCCGGGCAGGGGAAGGGAGCCCCTTCTGCGAGTTGATCCTATCGGCCCCGGTGCCAGAAGGGTTTCGAGGTCCGGAGATGTCCTACTACACTGGCAAAGATGACCCGGTCCTGCACCTGCAATGGTTTGAGGATATGGTCTCGATTCTCCCGATGACGGATGCCTTCCTGTGTCGGCTCTTCGCCACCACACTGAAGGAGAAGGAGAGGGATTGGTTCCACCAGCTCCTTGTAGGTTCTATCTACGGCTTCGAGGACCTGCGCCGGAGTTTCAGGTTGCGCTTCTCAACGTCGAAGAAGAGAAAGAAGAACGCGGAGGCACTCTTCAAGATCCGACAGGGACCAGGAGAGTCACTGGCCCATTACGTTGACAAGTTTCAAGAAGAGGTCCTGGAGGTCCAGGAGGTCCCGGAGTTCACCCTCCAGCTAGCCTTCATAACGGGGCTGCGGGAGGGGTTCTTTAAAATGGGCCTGAAGCGGAAGCCCCCGCAATCGTTCGAGGAACTGATGGAGCGGGCGGCGGAGGAGATTGAGGGCGAGGCCTCAAACCCGGAGTTCACAAAGAGGTTGGCTAAGCTAAGCGAGTCGGAAGAGAGGCAGCAGGACAGAAGAAGAAGGGACGAGCCTAGAGGCCAGGAGTTCCAGAGGCAGCAGCGGGATGGGGGCATAGGGAGCCCGATAATCGGCTGGCTTGGAGGCCTCAGGAAGGACCTGTGAGGGGCCAGGAAAGAGGTTACCGGGGGAGAGAGCGGGGGGGGGGGGGGGGGACAATCATCTGGGATGGAGGCAGGATCCCCGGCCCCCTCACCCCCATCAGGAGCAAGCTATGGAGGTCGGCCGAGGAAGAAGAGGAGGAAGAGGAGGAAGGGGAGCCAGGGTGGTGTTGCCTTTCTGCGATTATCATCGAGTGGAGGGCCACGCGACGGCCACCTGCCCAGAGTTCATGGAGTTGAGGGAAAGGGATCAGCCGCAACAGCGGCCGGTGAGGATCGAAGAGATGTTTCCCGAAGGGGAGGATAGGTGCGAGGATAGAACGGATGTGGGAGCCAGGGGAGGGATCGGGGGGATCCATGGTGGGGTAGGAATTGAGGCGACTCGCAAGAGGAGTTTCCAGGCAATGTTCAGGAGGAGCGTTGCGTCGACCTCCCAAACCCCACCCCCCACGGAGAAGCCCACCTTCTCGTCAGAGGACATGCCAGATTTCGAAGACCCGTTATGTGATGCCCTGGTGATCCAGACAGCGATAGAAAACTTCACGGTCTCTCGAATACTGGTCGACAATGGGAGCTCCGTGAATGTGATCTTCAAGAAAGCCTTTGACGCGTTGGAGGTGGAAGAGAAGAGAGTGCAGGCCTCAGATGAACCCCTGTTTGGGTTCTCAGGGGAGAGGAAGGAAGTCGAGTGGGGAGTTGGCCTCCAGGTGACATTGGGAGGGGTCCTGAGGAACTGTCGGTTCGTCATAGTTGACGCTCCGAGCAGTTATAATGCGATTTTCGGACGCCCTCTCATCAGCACCTTCCGGTGCGTGCCCTCGTCTTTCCACCAGTGCTTGAAGTTCCACAACGGAGGGGTCCAAGTCAGGATCTGAGGGGATGCAAAGGTGGCGAGGCAGTGCTACGTGACTGTCGTCAACACCATTTCTTGGATGACAGAGGCTGAAAGGATGGACAAGGAGATGAGTGGGCCAGAAAGGCCAGAAGGAGGAGGAGAAGCAGGAGAAGAAATCGAGAAGGAGGTCGGAAGCCCGGAGGGGGAAGAGGGGAGAATGCAGGAGGAGGATGCCGAGATGATGGAGGTCGAGGCTGTGGAGGAGGAGGCCAGAGCTGAGGAAGGAGGAGCAGAGGAAGGATGGGAGGAGCGCTCCTGGCTAGAGGTAGCAGAAGAGGTTGTGGAGAAGGAAGTCATCACCCAGGGGGGAAGGTGGAGAAAGTCCGGGTCAGCGGGGGTCTCGGCACAGAGGATAGGAAGAAGATGATTGAATGCATCCAAGGGAGCGTAGATGTCTTCGCATGGAGCGCAGTGGACATGCCGGGCATTGACGCAGACGTGGCCTGCCACCGACTCAACCTGGAACCAGGATCTCGCCCCATCCGCCAGAAGAGGAGGGCTATCGCGGATAAGCTGGAGGAACCCATCCGAGAAGAGGTGGAAAAGGTGCTCAAGGCCGGCTTCGTGACAGAGATTCAGTATCCGGGTTGGGTCTCCAACGTTGTAATGGTTATAAAGTGCGATGGTCGCTGGCGTATGTGTATCGATTTCTCTTTGTTAAACAAAGCCTGCCCTAAGGATTGTTATCCCCTGCCTCGAATCGACGCGCTGGTTGACTCAGCCGTCGGTTTTCTGTGATGTCTTTCTTAGATGCTTTTTCAGGTTATCATCAGATCAGGATGCATCCCCCGAACGTCAAAGATGTCTCCTTCGTCACAAGGGAGGGGTGCTATAGCTATAAGATGATGCCTTTCGGGCTAAGGAATGCAGGGGTGACGTACCAAAGAATGATGGACCGGGTCTTCCGGGAGTAGAGAGGAAGGAACCTAGAGGTATACGTAGATGACCTCATGGTGAAGAGCAAGAGTGTGAGCTCTCATCTCCAAGACCTCGAGGAGACCTTCTCCACTCTACGCAAGTACAAGATGAATTTGAACCCCCTGAAGTGTGTGTTTGGGGCCAGCAAGGGGAAGTTTCTGGGCCACCTGCTCACCCCGTCGGGGGTAGAGCCGAACCCGGATAAGGTGAAGGCCATAATGGAGTTAGAATCACCACGGAACGCAAAGGAAGTCCAACGCTTGACAGGAAAGCTGGCCGGGCTGAGTAGGTTTCTCTCGCGCGCCGGGGAGAAATGCTCGCCCTTCTTCAAAGTATTGCGCGGTAACAAGAAATTTGAATGGTCTAAAGAGTGTGAGGAGGCCTTTCGAGCCTTGAAGACCCAACTCACCAAGGCTCCGCTTCTTCAGGGACCGAAGGAGGGAGAAGGTCTAGCTCTGTATCTCGGAGTGGGGGCCGAGGCCGTAAGCTCTGTCTTGGTTCGGGAAGAGGGCAAGAAGCAGCTGCCCATTTATTACGTAAGCAGGGTCCTGAAGAAGGCCGAGCTCCGGTACCCAATCCTAGAAAAGCTGGCGTTCGCTCTGGTCATCTCGGCCAGGAAACTCAGGCCCTACTTCCAAGCCCACTCAATCCAGGTGGTGACCGACCATCCCCTTCGGAAAATCTTTGAGGGGGTGGAACACTCTGGAAGACTAGCGAAGTGGTCGGTGGAGTTGAGCGAGTTCGACATCACTTTCATTCCTCGGCTGTCGATGAAAGCTCAGGTGGTGGTGGACTTCCTAGCAGATTATGTGCTCAAGATGGAGGGGGAGCAAGCCCTCTGCCACACCCCCTGTAGGCTTCTAGTAGATGGGGCATCGGTGAGAAGTTCCCTAGGAGGAGGGGTGGTGCTGGAAAGCCCTCATGGGGTACAGATAGAGCAGGCCCTGGTCATCCATTTCCCTATCACCAACAACCAGGCCGAGTACGAGGCAGTGATCGCCGGCCTGCGCTTGGCCCAAGAGTTAGGGGTTCATGACGTGGAGGTCCTCACAGATTCAATGGTGGTGGCATCACAAATTAAAGGGGAGTTCGAGGCGAGAGAACCCACTCTCATCAAATATCTGACCAAAGTGAGGGGCCTCATCGGGACCTTTCGAACCTTTTCAATCAGACATATACCCTGGGAAGAGAGTGCTCTGGCGGACCGGTTAGCCAAGTCCGGCCCTCGGGCGGGAGGGACCCTCACGGACCTGTTCCGCCCGTCGATCGAAGAAGGCGAACTAATGGACATAGAACAGTGGCCCTCGTGGAAGGACCCCTTCGTAAATTTCCTAGCAACGGGCAAGTTCCCGGAGGGGGTCCCGACCAGAGGCGCTTCAGGTACAAGTCCGCCTATTACGTGTTGCAGGAAGGGGACTTGTACCGAAAGACCCTCTCGGGGCTCATGGCGAGGTGCATGTCCGAGGAGGAAGCCCAAAGGGTCTTGGAAGAGGTCCATTCGGGCGAGTGTGTCAGCCATTCGGGATGTAGGACTCTAGAGGCGAGGATAAGGAGGCAGGGATACTTCTGGCCTACCCTAAGAAAGGATGCGGCAGAGTTCGCCAAAAAGTGCCAGAAGTGCCAGTTGTTTGCCTCACTCCAGCTCCAGCCCACTCAAAGGCTACGGAGCATCACGACACCCTGGCCCTTCGCCATATGGGGGATGGATCTGGTAGGGCCTTTCCCTCAAGCGAGCGGGCAGAGAAGGTTTCTCCTGGTCATGATCGACTACTTCTCGAAATGGCTGGAGGTTAAGGCGTTGGCTAAGGTGACATCCCAAGTCATCCGCAACTTCGTATGGGGAGAGATCATCTGCCGACATGGGCTCCCACAAGCCATAGTCACGGACAATGGCCCGAAATTCGCCAGCGAAGAATTCATCAAATTCTGTAGTCAGTTGGGGATAGATCTCAGGTTCGCGTCCGTCCATCATCCCAGGAGCAACGGGCAGGTGGAGGCTGCAAACAAGATCATCGTGGGCTTACTCAAAAAGAAGGTGGAGAACCAAAAGGGAAATTGGGTGGAGCAACTCCCATCGGTTCTGTGGGCTATAAGGACTATGCCCAACACGGCTACGGGAGAGACCCCCTTAAAGCTCTCCCACGGGTGCGAGGACGTCATTCCTGTAGAGTTTGAGGTCAAGACACTGCGGGTAAGGGCCGCTGAGGGAGGTGATGAGGAATGGAGAATAGGTAATGAAGAAGAGATGCGGCTCTCTTTAGATATGATCGAGGAAGCTCGAGACTTGGCGGCCGTCCGCCAAGAGGAGGTCAAGCGCCGGATGGTGAAGTATTTTGACAAGCACGTCCGGATCAAGCAGTTCGAAAAGGGGGACCTCGTACTGAAAAAGGTCGACGCGGCCGGAAGGGCAGCGGCGGTGGGAAAGCTCAATCCTAATTGGGAGGGGCCCTATGTCGTGGAGGAGGCATTGAAGTCGAGAGGGTATCGCCTCCAAAATGTGGAGGGAGAGTCCCTCAGCCACACGTGCAGTGGAGACGACCTAAAACGTTTCTATCCTTGAATACATGTAACAGAGACACTTATCTTCAAAATTATATTTTTTTCTTCATATATGTCTGTGTGGTAGGATCATAGGCGTTCTGATAAAGATAAGCTTCAAAGTTAGGCACCGAGCAGACCCACTGTCAGGCTCTCATCTAGCTGGCAGGTCTGAAGGCTCACTCGGTGGCAGGTTCCAAAGAAAGTTAGGCCCCGAGCAGACCCGCTGTCCAGGCTCTCATCTAGCTGGCAGGTCTGAAGGCTCACTCGGTGGCAGGTTCCGAAGAAAGTTAGGCCCCGAGCAGACCCACTGTCCAGGCTCTCATCTAGCTGGCAGGTCCGAAGGCTCACTCGGTGGCAGGTTCCAAAGAAAGTCAGGCCCCGAGCAGACCCGCTGTCCAGGCTCTCATCTAGCTGGCTGGTCCAAAGGCTCACTCGGTGGCAGGTTCCGAAGAAAGTCAGGCCCCGAGCAGACCCGCTGTCCAGGCTCTCATCTAGCTGACAGGTCCGAAGGCTCACTCGGTGGCAGGTTCCAAAGAAAGTTAGGCCCCGAGCAGACCCGCTGTCCAGGCTCTCATCTAGCTGGCAGGTCAGAAGGCTCACTCGGTGGCAGGTTCCGAAGAAAGTTAGGCCCCGAGCAGACCCGCTGTCCAGGCTCTCATCTAGCTGGCAGGTCCGAAGGCTCACTCGGTGGCAGGTTCCGAATAGAGTTAGGCCCCGAGCAGACCCGCTGTCCAGGCTCTCGTCTAGCTGGCAGGTCCGAAGGCTCACTCGGTAGCAGGTTCCGAAGAAAGTTAGGCCCTGAGCAGACCCGCTGTCCAGGCTCTCATCTAGCTGGCAGGTCTGAAGGCTCACTCGGTGGCAGGTTCTGAATAGAGTTAGGCCCCGAGCAGACCCGCTGTCCAGGCTCTCATCTAGCTGGCAGGTCTGAAGGCTCACTCGGTGGCAGGTTCCGAAGAAAATTAGGCCCCGAGCAGACCCGTTGCCCAGGCTCTCATCTAGCTGGCACGTCTGAAGGCTCACTGGGAGATAACCCCGGAGGAAAGGCAAAGTGGAAATGAAATTCAAGGCAGAGAAGTAACGGGCAAATCTAAGCATGAGATCGGCGAATGGTGCCATCTCAAGGGATACTCGCCGGTGAATGATATCGATCGAGAACGATACTGGACGGCGAGTGCGCGACGAGACGCTGACCGACCTAAGGATCGCGAGAGGTTCTTAGGACCCAATGAGTTCTCGACGCAGCGACATTCCCGACGGAAATTAATAAAATCGCCCAAGTCCTAAAAGTGATTGGAGCGAGTGCCAGAGGGTTGCAGCCACACGACGCTCCAACGTGGCGAGAGTGTCTTGGTCATGACCCGAGCTAGAGGTCGTCGTCTCTAAGGGCAAACGCGCGATATGCGGGCATGCGCGCGAAGTGCAAAAACGTGAAAAGTAACGTACGAATGCACAAGCCGTCGTCTGATAATGGCGAGACATACAAAGAAAATATAAGACGGATTGCGAGAGGTAAAACTTTCTATTTCATTTCAATATAACAGAAAGAAAAGTTACAAAAAGCTCTCGCACTACATCGAAAAGGAAAGGAAGGGGGTCTTCAGGGGGCGTCATCCTCGTCGGAATACCCACTACTCGTGTCCGGAGAAGGGAGGCCGCCGAGTTCCCTTCCATCGCTAGCCTCACTCGCAAGATCAACCGGCATGAAAAGCTCCGGAACCACGTGTTGGGCGAGAATCCTCTCGCCTTCTTCCTTCAAGAAGCCGCCCCTCCGCAGCACATCCATCATATGTTTCGCGGCTCCTTGGGCGGATCTCTGCATCAGCCCCTCGAACTCGACATTGGAATACAGATGTCGAGTGTCCCTCACCCCGGGCGGGGGCCGCGCGGAGGCTTCTCGCAGCTGCTGGTTCTCGGCTTCCAGTTCCTTATTGCTCACCTCAAGAATGCGAGACCGCACGAGTAGGGTGTCATAATCGGCTATGTCCTGCAGGAGAAAAGAAGATTAACGTGCGAGGAAAGGAAGGCGAGAGCTCGAGTCACAGGGGGAAGAAGGGACCACCTCTTGGCTCGGGCAGCTGGCGAGAAGGGCCTCGACAACGGCCAGCTGTTTTTTTCGCGGTCACGGCCTCGGCGGCTGCGACAGAACGAGTCTTCTCGACCTCGATAATGTTGCGCGCGAGCATCATACCCCGGTGAGAGGACATGCGGGTCAGCTCATGGGCCCTCATCATAGCTCTCGCCGCCTCGTGCGCGAGATCCTGTGTCGACGCGGTGTCAAAGAAAGAAGCGCCCTCACGGCTGTAAAGCGCGTACGAGAGGCCATAAGCCTGGCCGCTGATGGTTTCCTTCTCCGACTAGGACGTGGGGAGGGTGGAAATGGAGACCCGGTTGGCCTTCCGATCCCAGTGAACAAGGGGCTCGTCGGCAAGATCGGCATATTTCTCGCCGAGAGGAAAGTTCCGGTGGCCTCTCGACGCCGGCCCCGAAGAAGTTGCCGCTGGAGCAGCGGCGGGTTGGACGGCCAAGATTCCAGCCGCAGGAGCACTCGAGCCCGGGACATCCTCCACGGCCGCTTTGCCCTTATCAGCAGCGGAGGGTTTCGCCCGCTTGGTGGAAGAGCTCGAAACCGCGTCAGGTTTCCGCTTCGGTTTTGGCTTTTGCCCACTGGGCCTCGCGGGAGGTGGGTTCTCGCGACATGCCGCGGCAGCAGACTGAGCGCGGGCGAGGGCGTCGGTGGGAGGAGCCCCCACATTTGCATTCGGCGGGTGAAGGGGGAGGCTCCGAAGCCCTGTGTTCAGAAGGCCAGTTAAAATGAGCGGAGACAAACGTAGAAGGAGCGAGAGCTCGGGTCGAGTGATTCAGCTTACCCTCTCCCGGCGGGACCACCGGTAGCGAGTCGACGTGCTCTCGCAAGTGCACGACGTCCATGACGTGCTTCAGGAGGTAGGCGTGGAGCTTGGCCTCGAACCCTCCGAGGGTGGGAGGCCGGAAGGTTGACTCGTCCTCCTGCACGGGCGCGAGAGGGATATGGCCGAACTTCCCGGTGACAAAGACGAACCGCCGAACCCAGTCGTGGTTCTTATTCGCGGTCCCGATCACGCTCAGGGGAGACTGTCCGGAGAAAAACGCCACTCCGCGGGTGGCCCGAAAGTTGAAGAGCTTGCGGAAGACGGGAAGCGAGAACTCGATCCCCTCCTCGCGCAGGTAGCAGGCGAATGCCACCAGCATGGCGATGGAGTTTGGGTTGAGCTACGCGGGAACGACTCCGAAGTAGTGCAGAATCTGATGCACCTCCGGCCACAACGGGAGGCGAAGCCCCACCTCGAAGTGTTCGAGGGGGATAGCGAGTGTGTCGGGCGAGAACTGGTAGATGCACTCTCGGTCCCCCGGGAGGCGCCCAGCAAAACCCGGCGGGACGAAGTCAGCAATGGCTTGGTTGAAGTCCGCTTCCAAGAGGTCGCAGGTATCGAAGACCCGGATGGTGAATGCTTGGGCGCAGTTGGCCCTTCCATCAGGGTCTTTCGGCATCGCTGGAAAGTGGGGAGGTCTCGCAAGGATTCTAGAGAGAAGGGCGAGTGGTGTCGCGCGAACAAGAAGGGAGAGAGAGAAAGGAAAGCGTATTAAAGGCGGTGGTTGGGCCTGTTATTTATAGAAAAAGGAGAAAACGAAGGAAGTCCTTCGCGCGCGGGGTGCGAATAGCGAGCGATCGCGGCGTCCAAACTCCTTGGGATTCGTGTCGGCCCGCCTGTGCAAAACCGCCGGCGAAAGGTAAGAGAAATGTGCGAGATCTACCAAGCAAAAGCACGATACGAACAAAAAGCATTCGCAGAAACCACGAGTTAATAAACATTATACAGAAATTGTTCGCGAGACATATATGGTCTCAAATATGCAAAAGAAAAAGAAATCACAAGGGCGCGAGGGAATACAGGGAGCGAGAGTCGGTAGGCTTAATATTGTTCCCATCGCCATCTACCCCGGCCTCGCCTCTGTAACATCCCGATTCGAGCTAGACCCCTTGTGCGCGTTTTTGAGTCAAGCGAGTTGACTCGGGCTCGGGGTGTACTGAGGGCTAGGCTTGCACCTGAGCCGGTGAAGTGCACTCGACGAATGCGGCGAGTACCATTTCTATTCTTTGTCCCGATGCTTGCTATATCGGGATCCGAGCCATCCGGAGAGCATAATTTGAGCAATAAAACTCGAAGGAACCGCGCCACCTTGAAGGAATTATAGTGCGTACGTTAGCTCAAATGACATGGTGTTCAAATAGCGTTTATATGAAGTTGGCCAAAAACATTCGCCTCTAGCTACGCGACGCCTCAAATATGATTATTGTGCAATGACCTTATAATCGGACTTAGTCAGTTTTGTTAGACTCGTGAAGCCTATACGAGTTCAACAAAATTGCCCGCGCTCGATTCGGATGAGAATCGGCGAAATTATAACGTGGTCTGCGAATAGCATATTTATCCAAAATGGTGAAATTGACCAAACGATCTCGCAATTGACCCCAGTCAGTCTTCTTAGACTCGTAATAATAGTATGAGTTCAACGAATCTATCCGTTCGCGATTCCGACGTCATTTGGACAGTTTTCACATCTAAGTTAAATTTGGCCGCAAACGCTCCGAAAAGCATAAAATGAGCAAACGAACTCGGAACTGGTCGTGAATCATTTCGATGGGTGCGTATCGACGAGACGTTCGTAACGAGCCCTTTCGGGACAAATTCCGAGTCCTCTATAGTGATATTCGAGCGATTAAATGATAATGATAGTAAAAATAACAATAATAATATTATTATATATATTTATTTATAAATATAAACGTAAAACTTAGGTTAGAGCTTACATTCCCCCAGCAGCCCGATCCAGCGCCGTCAACACCTCCCCCTTGCCGATCCTTCTCCCCTCCGGCCAGCGCCACCTCCGTCGAGCTCTACTCCGGCAAGGCCCCATCCGAGAAGCTCTCCAAGGTCGACCTCCTCCCTCCACGGTCGAGACCTTCGACCTCTTCTCTCCGACAGCCGAGCTCTCTCCTCTACGATCTTCTCCTCCGGCAAGCCATCGCCATGGCAGAAATCACTCCAGATCTCCTCTCTTCCCGAAGGTAGAGCCGCACTCCGACCAGCAGATCTTCTTGCAACTAAGAGCTCCAAGCTCTGTTCCATCTCCCTCCAAGTTTCATGTCCGAACTCCACCGCAGCTGCTCCATGGCCGAGACCACCTCCTCTCCTAGCTCCGGTGACCTTTCCTCCGACAAACTCTTTTTCCAGTCAAGATCTGGACATGGGCAGCTATATCTCCTCCTTCTCGGCAAGCTTCCACCCAAGAGCTCCAGATCTTGATGTGTCTTGTTCCATTTCAGCAAGCCTTGACTATTCAGGACAAGATCCCCGAGCTTCTCCCTCCAAACAGAAAACAGCCCACTCAAAGAGTTTGACTCCTCTTCGACGACGTCCGACGAGATCCGGATCGGCGAGATCCGACCACGACGGAGAGCAATGGACAAATGCCGCATATGCGGCTATTGGGTTGCATGCATGGACACTCGGTGAGCTTCCTCCCCTCTCCCTTGGTGCTGCGAGAACAGAGGTTATTCTTTCCCGACAGGACCAAGCGGTAGCCTGCGAGAACAGAGGTTATTCTTTCCCGGTAAAACAAGGCTTGAGTCTAAATATTGGGGGGAGCAACCAACCAGGTAAGGGTTCGACGGGGGGTTGGCGAGAAGTCCCGGCCTGTCCTGCGAATGGTTGGCTAGAGCGGAGGAGCGATTTCCCCTTCCCAGGACGAGGGACCTGGGCGATGACACCCGGGGTAGTACCCAAATCCGTGGCGGGAAGCTCGTTCTCGGGGTTTCTGTTCGATGAACGCTCTCGCTCCGGGATTGAGGAGTCGGCGGGGGTCCCAGGAGCAGGAGACTTGCGCAAGGAGGGGGTAGCCTCGTGGTCCCAAAGGTGCAGACTGCAGAAACCCGGGGTCAGGAAACGAGCGAAAGATGAAGAACATGCGAGAAGACAGTGAAGGGCCTACCAGGCGCAGACAGGGTCTCGCCAGGAGTGGTTAGAATGACGAACTCCAGGGCCGGTCAGTCACTCTCGAGGACAGGCGGGGGAGGATCGGCATTCGCCTGATGAGTCTCGGGGGGACCTTCATTCGCCTGGAGGGTCTCGTGGGGACCTTCAGTCCCCTGCAGGTTCTGCGAATGGACAAAGAAACTAAGTTATCGCGTCATCAAGATCAGCACCAAAGGCAACATAGATAGTGTTACCTCCGCAGTGTTGTCAAGAGGGATGTTGGAAAGAGGGGGAGTATCCGACGCGGCTTCTCTCACCGATAGGTCTCGCCGGATCGCCTTGGCCTTCTTCAGGCGGTAGGGCTTGGAAGGATACCTCGACGACGAGAGCCAGGAGGCGTATCGGGTGGTTCGGGGAGCGGTCTCCCCCTGAGCCGCGGCGAGACGATCCATCATACCCTGCGAAAGCGGTTTAGGTGTCGGCCTCATGAACGTCATGGCGAGAGCTCTAAAGTGAAAAAAGAGGAACAGTGATTCGAGGAAAGACGCTTCGAAGGCAGCAACCGGGGGGGTATTTATAGCAAAATGGAGGGGCCCACTAGAAAGATTCCCTCCAGCTCAGCAAAGCACTCGCCGAATATTGGGGTTGGACTTTTCTTTCCGAGCGTAATACTCGCTCGCAAAGAGCGGGGATTGTGTACAACCCCGTATTCGCCGAGTGGACCATTCGCCGAGAGGATACCCAGGGCCCACAAGGGCCAAGTGGCAGGATGGGAGACCGAGAGGTAGTCGGGCAGGTGAGTCCCCACTCACGGGGCACTCGCGTGATAGCAGGGCGGAAGATGGGCGAGCCTGCAAGGTCTCAGCGGATGGCGCTCCCGTCTCAGCGGATGGCGCTCCCGTCTCAGCGGATGGCGCTCCCATCTCAGCGGATGGCGCTTCGGTCTCAGCGGACGACTCTTCAGTCTCTGCGATCGGCGAACTCCTTTCTGCGTTCAACGAACTCGCCAAGCTTTTGCGTTCGATGAACTCGCCAAGCTTCTGCGTTCGACGAACTCGCCAGGCTTCTGCGTTCGGCGAATAAGTAACAAGATGCTCAGTTCAACAAAGTTGTTTCTCAGATCGACGAACTCCTTCTCGCGGGCGAGTGCTCCGAGATCAACGAAGGCATTCGCCCACATCAAGGAGGGGCGAAAGGGGGTCTCAAGCGAGTGTTGCCTCTCCCATAGGGCATTCGCAGGACACTAGCACGGGAGTGGTGCAGATGAAATAACAATTGGGCGAGTGAGGGGGAAGCCCCACTCGCCCAGAGTATCCAGGACCCGACGAGTGGCGCCCTCAAGGGCCACTCGCCCAGCGGGTGCCCAGAGGTCGGATATGCGAGAGGTTGAGCGAGAGATGCCTTCAGGGACCACTCACCCAGAGGGTTTTGGGGGTAAAATTACTTAGATACCCTTTGTGGGCTGCCAATAGCCCTTCAGAACAGCGAAGTTTGACTGTCAGCAGACCAATTGGAGGTGCGATTAGTAAAACCAAAAGGCGGTTTCCTGCTATTTGCAGGCCTGACTAGAAAGTCTATAAATAGACCCTTAAGGGCACCTTGGAGGAGATCGGATCTTTTGAGCTCTCTCCTCCAGGCTAGTTTCGGAGTTGGCTGCTAGTGCCCTCCAAGGTGCCCGGTTGAGCATTGGTTTTGGAGGGGAAGCTCTCTAAGATCTTCCGGGTGTGTGGCGGGACCTCCTCGCTACAGCCTTGGGTCTGTTCCAGATTTTCCATCCACAATCAAGAGAGTTTAGTGAGGGAGAAGTAAGCATGGGCTACACCCCCCTGTGGGTCTGAACGCAGAGACCGGTAGCCGGTTTCAACAATGTAATCAAATGGACATTTATCTCACCTTCTTTACATGCTTTGTTTATCGTATTAGTATTTTTGCAGTTAGCAATTTCATTTACTTCCCAAGTCTTTTTACTCGATACTCAAAGCATAATCATTGATTTAGATTCGTATCTCATTATCCTAGTGTTCCCTCTTTCTAACACTTCTTTTAAAACGACCTACATTATATCGAATGCCAGTGGACTTTCTTTTCTGTAGCAACGCACTTTCATATTTTATTCTTTACCTCAAGCTCGATTTCATTTATAGCTGATAACGTATCACTCATTTTCACATTTCTCGATGTCATTATATAAGATTGAAACGATGCACTTTGTAACAATTGTAGTTGTAACCGTATTTCATTTTCTTTTTACCTGTTTGTGTAACACGTTGATTCAAAATGATGTATGTCATATAAGATGAAGGTAAACTTACAATGCATATTCATTTCATTCACTATTACTTCTTCTCGTACTGCAAAAAGTTTCAAAATATTAACAGTGAATATCGTTATTTAACTTTTCTACAGATGTTTAGCAATGTCTTCATGGACAATAAACACTTGTTTCTTGTAGAAAATTAGAGTCCATCATTTATACACCCTTCGCTACATATTCAACTAATTTACATACCTCTGTCTTCGCATTAAAGAAAGATACAACTATGTACATTTAGTCTTTCTTCCAATTCTAAGTACATTCATTTTTCAACTCATTTATACTTATCATATTCGTTTATCTATCGCAAACAATACGATGATCTTTCTTTGTGGAAACATTTGGGTTGATTTGTGCAATAGGGACAATAGCAAGATCTACTTGAAGTTATTTCACTTTATGTTCGTGTACATTTCATTTAAGTCCTATCATTTCATGATTTCTTTCAAAACCCTTGAACGTATTTTGATTTAGACAAATTCCGAATAACTAGATTTCTATGAGCGAACATCTCACCATCATATCATGTGTACTTATTCAGTACTCACTACAATCGAACTTCTTCGAAACCTAGCTCTGATACCAAATTGTGAGGCCTCCATTTAGACCTCACATACATCTGTATCTAAGCTATGTTCATAACATGTGTCCCAGGCTGAAGTACGGCTAGTGAATACAAAATAAAAATACATAATAAGAAATTCACTCTCATACCTTGATTCATTCGCCGATTCTTTTCTGTCCTACCATAATCAGTTATTTTGGTTGCGTATCCTAAGCCACGTCCGATACCTACAAAATTTGACGGTGGGCTTAGTCATAAAAATATAACTAAGTGAGTATATACCGCTTTCATTGCTATATCCAATTAGAAAAACTTGCGCATTTCAAAATATATTTTTCATACTAACCGTTTTTCTGTCTCAGCACTGAACTTATGAAGCATATAACTATATGAACATATTAGTACCAATAAAACAGTATGAACAGTATAGAATCACAATGACTGTAGGAACATGTCAGTAATCATAAACAAAAATAATAAGCAGCTATTAAACAATAGCATTCATATAAGCTATGAAACATGTAAGCAGTGCAAATACATAACATCATATCAATTTTTATGTTTATAAGCATTTATCAATGTACCTGTGTAACCCTTTAAATCAGTATTTCTCTGAATGTTTTGTTCCTTATGACATATTAGGGGTGATTGAATCCATATTCATCATTAACATTTCATACTTTGGGCCCACCCCGAAGGGTCATCATGTTCCAAAACCAGTACGGTCAACTCGCGTTTATGCCTTTCGGCTCGACTGGTTTGGCAATTCATCATATTCATATCATTCATGTGCATGCAGTTCAAGTCGCCCGTAATATATCCTTGTGTCGACACATTTTCATAATAGTGAGTTATTCAGTAAATTATTCAGTTTCTAATCCCCTCAGAAGTGATTCGCCTGTTTGTCTTTATCAAGGCCATACAATATAGGGACAATAAGTACCAGTGATATCAACTATGCCTTTAACATTCAGTATAATAAGAGTGCATATGTAAAAAGAAAATAAAGCAATAAAACTTAAATGAAACAGGTAGCTCTCGCCATCAGTATCAGTGTTCATAGCATTGTCATGTCTATTTTGAGGTGTCATCCTTCGCGGTATCTGTATCAGAAATGTATCATTTAGGGTCATTTGTATCGGAGTTGCACCTCATTATAGCTACAATATTGTCTTCAATGATAACATCATTTGGAAGCTACTCCACTAGCCCTCTATTCTGCATAATCAATCCCAAACTACCATTCTAATGCCTGTCCCAAATTAAAGAGGGATAGCCGGCCAACCAATATTAACCCATATAGCTTTTCTTTTAAAAATAATTGGTCCAACTTTGGAACTCTAATTCAGTGGCAGGAGAGAGAGCCCAAAACCTTCATTTATAACATCAAAGAAAGAAGAAATATAGTAGCAGCTGGTCAAAAGTGAAGCAGATCCCAAACCTCCTACCAGCAACTATCACTGAAAAGAGGGGCAGCCATGTTCGGCCAACAAAGTAGCATACAGTAAGATTTTATGAAAGGCAGTTAACGATAAGAAAAGCCCCCATAAGAAAGATAATAGCAATTAATCGTAAGGAGGTCCCCCATAATCATTGCAGTGGAGTTGGGCATCATAACAAAAATAGCTCACTAAGATTAAACCCACAACAACCACTACTAAAATATAACTGAACTATATATGTACCTAGGAGCTGACCAATGATGAGTCTGGTTTATACAGTGATTTCCGGCCTCATTTGGGTTTGATTTAGTGTCATTGCACTTCATTTGCTGTTCATATATGCTTATATTGATAGCATGACGTTTCTGCGCCTTTTGTGCAATCCTTCCCCCTTTGTGGCATGTTTTTCCTATATATTACTGTATGCTTGTGTTATGGATCAGGTGGTGTGCACGGATCAGGGTTATTTGTGTTTTTCCTGCAGGTCCTGGGGTCGTGTGCACGTTCGGGATGGTGCGGGGGAATTTTTGGCCTAAAAAGCCTCTGATCGTGCGCATTCCTTCGCGCACGATCAGGCGCACGACCAGTGAACGTGCGATAAATCCCAGCCCAGATCGAGATCGGACCAAAGATATACGCACGATCACAGGCCTTTCTTCGCGCACGACCACTGGTCGTGCGCCCCTGACCGTGCGGTGTTTTCCATTTTTTCTTTGCTACAGGTTGACTGTGCACGATCACAGGCATTCCTTCGCGCATGACCATTGGTCGTGCGCCACTGACCGTGCGCAGTACTTATTCTGCTCCCCTATTTAAGCCGTTGTTCCGCGATTTTAGGGATCCTGCACGATTTTGGGCGCGATTTCTGCGCGCGACTCCGCCGTTCCACCTCTCCAAGGTCCCTCCTTCCATTCCTCCCCTTGGGAAAGCTTCATCCATTGATCCTAAGGTCCATCTAGGGTTCCGGAAGCATTCTCCGCCATCTACGGCCAGCATTCCAAGAGGAAGACATCTCCATTGGGTGAAGGAGAAGTGAACCCAGCTCTGAGAAGAAGACGGGCAGCGGTTGGAGGTAGTGACAGCCTCTACACCCCGGAAGCAACCAAGGACTGAGCTCGGAGGAGGCGTGACGACCCCCCATTCCGACCACGATCCGCGGCGAGGCTTCTCATCTCGTGGTTACTTCTACCCCTTCTCATTTTGTGATTTGTACTCTTAGTGGTTGTAATGAACTAAATGAACATCTATTTGTCTATGAATGGAAGTTTATTTACGAACTTGTCTCTACGTTATGCTGTGTTGTGATGCGCTCCGCCCCCGCTCCACTTACACCCACATGTTCTAGCACTCGCTCTAGCAAAAGCTAGAAGCGATAGCGAAGAGGTGCCTTCGACCCTCAACCCTCGCATTTGCACTCACTTCATCCATTTGCTCACCGGCCATCCGCCAAGCGAAGCACGGCATCGCAGCCTGCACTAAACCCATCCACCAAGCGACGCGGTGATTGCGACCCGCATAGTTGTAGTTTCTCATTCTTGTTCCGTAACACCAACCAAAACCCCCCTTATTTTGTTAAACTTAGAAACCTTCAAAATTAATCTCCTAACAAGCAAATCGTACTACCTAACTTGCAGTCCTTTGAGAACGATATTCGGGGAGCTACTCCCTACTTTTATTAATTGACAACGACCGGTGCACTGTCGTCGTCCCGCATTTCGTGCCCGCTAATTAGCGGTGTGGAAATAGCGCGTCAAGTTTTTGGCGCCGTTGTCGGGGATTGCAAGCGTTATTGAAATTTTTTTTAGGGAAATTAATTGAGAGGACTTTTAGTTTCCTAATTTGTTCCTTCATCCTTTCTCTTGTCTAATCGATGGGTTGTGTTATTCATTCGTTGTCAAGCGTAGTGTTGCGCACAGGGGTGTTTTTCTGGTGAATCTGGTTATCTTCATACAATGTGGGCTGGATTTAATATCCGCTGCCGTGGGTGTGGGGATACATCCCATGCTAGTGATAGATGCCCATCGGGAGAGAGTAGCTCTAGCCCCCAAGGCCCATGGTATCAGGCATCGACATCATACGGTACCACATACACTGTGCCTAAGGCTTATGGCTACTCAGCCGCTCCGCATATACCGTTTTTGAATTCGTCTGCGGCCCCACGTGGACCAAAGATGAATGCAAAACAGTGCTTGTTTTGTCGAAGCACGGATCATGCTTTAAGGGATTGTGCTGAGTATCTGCGTGAACTGGACGAGGACGACGAGCCGGACATCCGGATCGTCCCAATTCCTATCTCTGGCAGCACCCTCCCCTCCTCTGGTTTCATATCCATATCACCTTCATGTTTTGAAGGGGTCGATGCGGATATGCCAATCAAGGTTATTGGTGCTCTATGCCCCGACATGGTTGCGCATGTCTCTCCCGTTCGGTTATCACCGTATGTTGATTCAATTCTTTCCGAGGATGCGGTGCTTGATTTCTCTTCAAACACTAACTCTTCTAGTCTTGTGTGTGCTACTACAATTGTTTTTTACAGTATCGACGAGAATGTCTTGCAGGAAGAGGTAGTGAGTTGCAGCGTTGTGCCCACTCCGAGAGAGGAGGATGTTCTTCAAGGCGCGGAGGTGGAGACTTCAGCATCATTTGAGGAGGTCCAAGTCGTGGAAGTGGACGCTGACAATTCTGCTAGATCCTGCAGCATTTTTGACGATGTCGTCAATTCCTCGCCAACCCAACCCATCAGGAGTGATTCCGGGATCTCTCCTGAAGATGGAAGTCTTTTATGTTATTCGTCTAATTTGTTTCTTCACCCCATTCCCGTATCTGATTTACTGTAGGTTTGTACATTGGATCTGATCCTGGATGTAATCGAGCTGCTATGCGGCCCGGAGATGCCTTGGATCATCTGCATGTGGAAACAGATACTGAGATCCCTTCACCTTATTACCTGCCCCTACTGACAATCAGTGCAGGTATCTTTACTCAGGAAGTGGGGAAACGACCCTGTCACCTTATGGTCACCCGTTACTGAAACAGACATTGGAACAGCTCCCTGTTCACTTCATTTTCCATAGACCGATCAGCTAGCATACGCTAGCAGCTGAATAAGTCTAGTTGGGAGACATAAAACCCCAATAGTTATCTTCGTTAGAATTACTTTAAATTGTGGTGTTCATTTTTTTTTGTGGCGCAATGAATTTTTTTATATATAGAACATTTTATCTATTAATTGTGACTAACGGTTTTGTGTTAGGGATGAGGAGACCTTGGATGCACTTATGAGGCATGGCGGTAAGTTTTTAATTCTGAAATTGGGCGCGCGAATTATTCCTTCGCGCACGACCACTGGTCGTGCGCCCTATTTATCGGCGCACGACCACTGGTCGTGCGCGGGCCCAGTTTCTTTTAAAACCTTTCGGTCGGCTCCTGTGCGTGTGTCTAGGGTTCCCGTTTTTTTTGGGTCGCTGAGCGTGCGCCGTCTGGGAGCTCGTTTCCTCCTCCTCACTCCATCTTCTCCGGTAAGCTTCCCCTTCCTCCTTTCCTCCTTCAAGCTTGCGTGTCCATGGAGCCATCCGGGAGCCGCCGCGTTGCCAAGGTTTTTCAAAGATCTCGCTCCTCCTCTGCCACTCCCGCTCAAATCCTGGGGAGAATGGCCAAGTTCTCAAAGGAGGAGCACACGCGCCGCTTCACCGCGCTTAGGGGCAAGCCCTTCCTCTCGCAGCGTCTTGTTGACTGGGAGGAATTCCGGTCGATTGGAGATGGCGGCGCTCTGATGGAAGCAATTCTTCTCCTCTACTCCTTCGACAACTGGAGGAATGTCTTCGAATGTGCCGAGCTAGGATTCAAGGAGCTGACGTTGGAGTTCCTCTCCACATTTGAGTGGGAAGTCACTCCGGCGGGATTCAGGCCTCTTGTTTGTTCTTTCCGGATGATGGGGCATGTATTTACCCTGACACTCCCCGAGCTTGCCACCCACGCTGGATTTTACACGGAAGGCGAGGTCGTAAGGTTGGATTTCCAGAACTTGGCGACGACGTTTCCGGGTGATGCCTCCTCGCAAAGCGTCTGGCGGTCATTCATCGGCACTGATGAGGATTATGTGGCTCGTCGGGCCAAATCAACAAGGATCATATCTCCCGCCTTGCGGTACCTGCAACACCTGATTAGTCATTCTATCGCCGCGCGTGGTTTAAGCCAGAATGTGGTAGGTTGGCAAGATCTTTTGTACCTTTACAGCATGCAGCAGCGGTATCCCCTTCATCTGGGGTTCATGCTGGCCTACTTCTTCCACCATGAGGCCACATATGGCCTCGCTGGAGCGATTGGGGGTGCGTATTACGTCACCCGAATCGCGAAAGGGCTGGGAGTGTGGGACCGGATACCCCCGATGGAGAAGGTTACCTCTCCTTCAATGATCACGCGGGCAACAATGGTGAGATTCCACCTGCTGCGAGTGGTGGGGCGAAAGGGCAACCGATCATATGTGGTGACTGGTCCGAGTGAGGGTGGTGTTGGTAGCCATGAGGAGGAGGATAGGGACGAGCAGCCAGAGTCTTCGGCAAGGGGAAGACACAGGGCGGCAGAGCCGCCACAGCAGTCACAAGGGTCGCAGCAGCCTGAGCAGCAACCTCAGCAGCCAGCAGGGCAGCACTTCGGCAATTATGCGATGCATGGCGTCCCGTACTTATGTGAGCGTCTCTCCGATCTGGAGGCGTCGCAGTTTTGGATGCAGGACCTCATTTATCAGCAGGCTGTTCGGGGCGGGCTGGACGTGCCTCAGCCTCCTGCTCGTGTTGCACCCACTGCGCCCCGTCCCGCTTCCCCGATCGAAATTTTTGCCAGCAGTGACGAAGAGTAGTCAGCTGCATCTCTTGTTTCATCTATTGTTTGATTCAGCTTCTAATGTTTAAGTTGTTGAAACATGTTTGTGTGTGACACTCATCTGGGTGTCTTTTTATTCAGTTATTATAACACTATTGCTATCAAACTTTAATACAGGTATTTGGTCCACCTTCAAGGACGTTAAACAAAAGGGCTCTTGGGAGACAACCCATTTGGGACCATTTGGTTCCGTTCTTTCTTGATATTTTTTGCTATATTTTTGTGTGCTTGGGATCTCTTTAATCGGAGGTCCGTATTTATTGGAGCACGGCGGGATCACCGCCTTTTGAACAAAACGTCATATCTTCTGGTATGCTCATTTCTGAGCATGGGGTAATCTCATTTCTGAGCATGGGGTAATCTCATTTCTGAGCATGGGGTAATCTCTCATCCTAGCCTTCTTAAGCTTATGCCACTATCAAACATGCTTTCTGCTTAGTGTAAGTCGGGGGGAGAGAGTAGTTATCGTTACCTCGTGCACATGCACAGTGCACAGCATACTAGGATTTACATCTGTGTTACATTGTAGCATTGCTCATCTAATGACACACCACGACACCCACATGAACGCACTGAACTGTAGGCGCGCGACGAGTCTAACTCGTCTCGGTTGTGTGAATGGGAAATCACGGTGCTGGGTTAGGATTGCGAGACGAAGTACTATGTTGACTCTTGTAGTGCTCCTAGTCGAATGCTCATGTCTCGTAGGAAATTGTGTAGATTCAATTTCTTTTTATGCTTTAAGTCTATATTTTTCTACTAGCGTAAATATTGTTTACTTTACTCAAAATTTGGTGAATCCGGTGTGAATCAAACGGTAGCATAGGAATGTGTGTAGACGTCTGTTAGTCTCGTGTTGCCCGAGTCGGGAGGAAGGATTATCTTTCTCGGCGGCTAGAACTCGCCCCAAGCGATTCTTGAAGCATGGGTATACGGTTAGTCAAGTGCGTGAATGTGATATGGGCCATCATTTTGGCCCGGTTGAGCCTTTGCACCCTTTCTTATCACTATATCCTCGTTAGCCCAATTGTGCCTACCCGTTCTTTGATTTAGCCCCACTTTTATCGCACCAAAGCCCAAAAGCCAATCCTAATCACACACCCAAATCTGAGCTTTAGCTGTTTATTATTTTTATGAGTTGGGTTGTTGATGTGGTGACATGTTTGTGAAGTTGTGGATGTGTTTTATTGTTTATTTGCTGAAAATGATAAGAAAAGAAAAGAAAAAAATAATGGCCCGCATGTTTGTGCATAAGAAGAGAAAAGAAAAGAAAAAAATGAAAGAGAGAAAAGAAGTAAGAAGAAAAGAAAAGGATATGAGTTTGAATGTAAAACTCATTTGTATAAGTATAAGTTTGGGAGTAGGCGGTGCACGCACCCACGTTGTTAAGTCGAAGTCTGAGGGTGTAGTGTACCCGCATGTTTGTGTGGTGATGAGGATAGTTTTCTGTGCTAGCTTATTTGGGTTTAGTGTCTGAGCCGTCGCTTTTATCTTTGTTTACCTCACCTAAACCCAAGCCTCATCTCAAACCTAAAGTCCTATTGATTCACGCATTTGAGTCATACTAGTGCCGTAGAGAGAGTGCGAACGGGCAAGCCTATGGTCACCGACATTGATGGATTTCAATGGAGTTGTCCCGAGTCCCGATCTTTGGCAACGCTCGCCTCAGCGTTCAGTTTACTTTCTTCCTATGTACGACCTTATGATTCACCGTGATTCACCTTTTGAGTAAACGTAATATATAAATACGCTCTTAGAAAATTATAAACTAATATGTATAATTAGAAATTTTGTCTACTAGATTTCTATGCAAATGCGTATGAGACTTCGCATATTACTCCGCCCTTGCAATTTCTAACCCAGCTATGTCTTTTCTCGCTCCGCCGGATTTGTTTGCTCGGGACGCGCAAACAGGTGAGTCCGGGGGTGTGATGAGTCTGGTTTATACAGTGATTTCCGGCCTCATTTGGGTTTGATTTAGTGTCATTGCACTTCATTTGCTGTTCATATACGCTTATATTGATAGCATGGCGTTTCTGCGCCTTTTGTGCAATCCTTCCCCCTTTGTGGCATGTTTTTCCTATATATTACTGTATGCTTGTGTTATGGATCCGGTGGTGTGCACGGATCGGGGTTATTTGTGTTTTTCCTGCAGGTCCTGGGGTCGTGTGCACGTTCGGGATGGTGCGGGGGAATTTTTGGCCTAAAAAGCCTCTGATCGTGCGCATTCCTTCGCGCACGATCATGTACACGACCAGTGAACGTGCGATAAATCTCAGCCCAGATCGAGATCGGACCAAAGATATGCGCACGATCACAGGCCTTTCTTCGCGCACGACCACTGGTCATGTGCCCCTGACCGTGCGGTGTTTTCCATTTTTTCTTTGCTACAGGTTGACTGCGCACGATCACAGGCATTCCTTCGCGCACGACCATTGGTCGTGCGCCACTGACCGTGCGCAAGTACTTATTCTGCTCCCCTATTTAAGTCGATGTTCCGCAATTTTAGGGATCCTGCACGATTTTGGGCGCGATTTCTGCGCGCGACTCCGCCGTTCCACCTCTCCAAGGTCCCTCCTTCCATTCCTCCCCTTGGGAAAGCTTCATCCATTGATCCTAAGGTCCATCTAGGGTTCCGGAAGCATTCTCCGCCATCTACGGCCAGCATTCCAAGAGGAAGACATCTCCATTGGGTGAAGGAGAAGTGAACCCAGCTCTGAGAAGAAGACGGGCAGCGGTTGGAGGTAGTGACAGCCTCTACACCCCGGAAGCAACCAAGGACTGAGCTCGGAGGAGGCGTGACGACCCCCCATTCCGACCACGATCCGCGGCGAGGCTTCTCATCTCGTGGTTACTTCTACCCCTTCTCATTTTGTGATTTGTACTCTTAGTGGTTGTAATGAACTAAATGAACATCTATTTGTCTATGAATGGAAGTTTATTTACGAACTTGTCTCTACGTTATGCTGTGTTGTGATGCGCTCCGCCCCCGCTCCACTTACACCCACATGTTCGCTCTAGCAAAAGCTAGAAGCGATAGCGAAGAGGTGCCTTCGACCCTCAACCCTCGCATTTGCACTCACTTCATCCATTTGCTCACCGGCCATCCGCCAAGCGAAGCACGACATCGCGGCCTGCACTAAACCCATCCACCAAGCGACGCGGTGATTGCGACCCGCATAGTTGTAGTTTCTCATTCTTGTTCCGTAACACCAACCAAAACCCCCCTTATTTTGTTAAACTTAGAAACCCTCAAAATTAATCTCCTAACAAGCAAATCGTACTACCTAACTTGCAGTCCTTTGAGAACGATATTCGGGGAGCTACTCCCTACTTTTATTACTTGACAACGACCGGTGCACTGCCGTCGTCCCGCATTTCGTGCCCGCTAATTAGCGGTGTGGAAATAGCGCGTCAACCAACACACACAATTCCCCCTTTTTGAAATCAGTTTGTGGCCACTAATCAAAATAGAGAAATACTTCCCCCTAGTAACCATATCAATAGCAGTTAACAGTAAGAAGCATTCCCTTTATTGAAGATGGTAGCATCTTAACAGGAACCCCCATAATCATAAGATGATACCAGTTAATGGTACAGAAATCCCCCCCATTTGAACCAAATCCAAGTATGTACAGATAAGCCCAAACCATCGACAGTTACAATAAGCATAACAAGAGTTGCTAACTAGATTCTTCTCATATTAACAGTGAACAAAACTGAACACCCACAAAGCATCAAGGTTCTCTTATTAGAACCCTAGCCGGCCACAATAGTAGAACTCCCCCAATGTTTTCCCAATTCATGACTTCCCCCCCCCCATACAAAAAGGAATCGATAAACCCATAGGCAGCAACCACAATCCAGGAATTAAATAGAAGAAGAGGGAAAGAGGAGCTCACTATGAGATGATTTCAGCCCACAACTGCCGGCCAAGTTCCAAAATCAGCCCAGCATAGCAATAGCTGCGAAGGAAAAACAAGACCACGACCCTAATGAAACTCTCCCATCACTGTCGACCCTGGAGAAGTAGTCGCTGAGCATAGGGGAGAAGAGTTGCAGCAGCCCTAGCGTTCCCGTGCCCGCCAAGAGCTCCAGACGGGGAAAGAGGATAGGTATCGAGAGAGAAAAATCGTGGATAATTATATCTGAGCCAACAGCCCACCGCCTTTCTTAAATGCTTATTTGCACACCAACTTCATCAAGCTCCTCTATCAACACACCAAGGTGCACCACTTTAACAGTTACTTCTTAATGTAACATTAACAATTAATATATGTAACTCCAAGCCAAGCAGTCCAGCATAACTATCCCAAAGCTTTACCAATACCACCTATATATATTTATATAGTTTGCCAAGATCTACTCAACTATATAGGTTGGCAATATAGAAAAAAAAACTCATATTCCGCTAAAAATCTCGAATGCCGCAAAGCGTCAATAAAAACTCATACTCAACTTCAAAGGAACTCCGAGTTGACACTGAGTTGCTTTTCATCATAGGGGACATAATTCTTATAGAATATTATTATGCATTTGGGTCCTGTCACGTTTTGGGTCGTTACACCCAGACCCAAGACAGTCAAAAGGATGAAACAAAGCGAACAGGTCCGCATTCGCCCAGGTCAAGAGGGGCATTCCCCCAGGGCATCAGAGAGGCATTCACCCAAGTCAAAAGGGGCATTCGCCCAGAGCATCAGAGAGGCATTCGCCCAAGTCAAGAGGGGCATTCGCCCATAGCATCACAGAGGCATTCACCCAGGTCAAGAGGGGCATTCGCCCAGAGCATCGGAGAGGCATTCACCCAGGTCAAGTGGGGCATTCGCCCGAAGCATCAGAGGTCAGGAGGGGCATTCGCCCAGAGCATCAGAGTGGCATTCACCCAGGTCAAGAGGGGCATTTGCCCAGAGCATCAGAGAGGCATTCACCCAGAGCATCAGGGAGGCATTCGCCCAGGTCGTGGAAGAGACCGAAGCGGGGGAGATGGAGGAGGAAAAGGGAGACGAGGTTCGAGCCCAGGGGAAGGGGCAAACAAGTTGCGGGAAGCTCAAGAGGAGGGGATGATGGACGAAGAAGAAGTCGAGGCACTCATTCGTAGAGGAAGGGAGGAAGGTGACTAGGGTGAGCAGTCTCGGCTGGAGGCCGTGGAAGAGGTGGCAGAGCTGGAGGTCGTTTCCCGGGCAGGGGCGATAGAGAAGGTAAAGATCAGTGGGGAGCTCAGCCCCAAGGACCAGAGAAGGATCCTAGCATGCGTCCAGGAGAATGTGGACGTCTTCACCTGGAGTGCGGCAGAGATGTCGGGGATTGATGCGGATGTGGCTTGCCACCGCCTCAACCTTAATCCCGGCACTCGCCCCATCCCACAAAAGAAGAGGTCCATCGCTGACAAGCTAGAGGAGCTCATCCAGGAGGAGGTGGATAAGCTTCTGAAAGTCGGGTTTGTATCAGAGATCCAGTATCCAAGCTGGGTCTCTAATGTGGTAATGGCGAAGAAGGGCGACAGGCGATAGAGGATGTGTGTAGACTTTTCATTGTTGAATAAATCATGTCCTAAGGATTGTTATCCCTTACCTCGAATCGACGCGATGGTTGACTCAGCCGTCGGTTTTTCTCTAATGAGTTTTCTATATGCCTTTTCAGGTTACCACAAGATCCGCATGCATCCTCCCTACGTCAAGGATGTCTCCTTCATCACAGGGGATGGGTGCTATTACTATAAGATGTTGCCCTTTGGGCTGAAAAATACAGGAACAACATGCCAGTGGATGACGGACAGGGTCTTCCATGAGAAAAAGGGGAGAAACCTAGAGGTCTACGTGGATGATCTCATGGTTAAGAGTCGAGACCACGAATCTCACTTCCGGGACCTGGAGGAAACCTTTGGTACCTTAAGGAAATTCAAGATAAGGCTCAACCCCCAGAAATGTGTTTTCCGGGCCAGCAGGGGAAAATTCTTGGGCCACTTGCTCACCCCGATCGGGGTAGAACCTAACCCCGACAAGGTAAAAGCAATCTTGAAACTGGGATCACTGAAGAATGCAAAGGAGGTCTAACGCCTCACCGAGAAATTAGCCGGGTTAAGCAGATTTCTCTCATGGGCCGGGGAGAAGTGCTCACCTTTCTTCAAGGTGCTGCGAGGGAGCAAAAAGTTCGAGTGGACCCCCGAGTGCGAGAGGGCATTCTAAGCACTGAAGGAACAACTAACCCAGGCCCCGCTGCTCCAGGGACCGAGGCAGGAGGAGGACCTGTCCCTATACCTGGGGGTGGGGGCCGAGGCGGTGTGTTCAGTTCTGGTCCGGGAGGAAGGGAAAAAGCAACTCCCAATCTATTACATTAGCAGTTTGCTGAGGAAGGCGGAACTCAGATATCCCATCCTAGAGAAGCTGACCTTCGCCCTGGTGGTGTTGGCCCGGAAGCTCCGACCTTACTTCCAGGCACACTCCATTAAGGTGGCGACTGATCATCAACTTCGCAACATTATGGAGGGGGTGGAGCACTCAAGAAGGTTGGCCAAGTGGTCGGTGGAGTTAGGTGAGTTTGACATCTCGTTCGTTCACAGACTATTAATAAAGGCGCAAGCATTGGCAGACTTCTTGGCTGATTATGTAACCGAAGTGGAAGAGCTCGAGCCACCTCACTCAGTGGCATGAAAGATGTTGGTTGACGGAGCATCGAGAAAACATTCCTTTGGGGGGGAGTGATCCTGGTAAGCCCCCAAGGAACGAGGATCGAGCAGGCAATCAACATTCACTTCCCACTCACCAACAACCAGGCCGAGTACGAGGCCGTGATTGCGGGACTCTGGCTCGGGAGTTGGGAGTGCAAGACTTGGAGGTCTCAACAGACTCCATGGTGGTGGCTTGCCAAGTCAAGGGAGAGTTCGAGGCAAGGGAGCCAACTATCTAGCAATATCTAGAGAAGGTCAAAGGGATAATCAGACAGTTCTGTACCTTCTCAATTCAGCATGTGTCGAGGGAGGAGAGCACCCCGGCAGACCTCCTGGCCAAGTTTGGTACCAGGGCATGAAGGACGGTGTCAGAACTTTTCTGACCATCTATTGAGGATGGTGAGTTGATGGAGGTAGACCAGTGAGCATCATGGATGGACCCCTTCATCACCTTCCTGGCATCGGGGCAGTTCCCAGGAGGGGATATAGACAAGCGACGATTTATGTACAAGTTATCATATTATTCTTTGCATGAAGGAGAATTATATCGAAAGACTCTCTCAGGACTCCTAGCTCATTGTGTGTCAGAAGAGGAGGCCCCAAGGGTCCTGGAGGAGATCCACTCCAGAGAATATGGCAGTCATTCTGGGAGAAGGACCCTGGAGGGAAGAGTGCTGGGGCAATGCTACTTCTGGCCTACCCTCAGCAAGGACGCGGCTGAATTCGCTAAGAAGTGCTCCAAGTGTCAGCTATATGCTCCTCTCCAACTCCTACCAGCCCAGAGACTCTAGACCATCACAACTCCATGGCCATTCATGATATGGGGGCTGGACTTGTTGGTCCCTTTTCCCCAAGCCAGTGGCCAAAGAAAGTTCCTGCTGGTAATGATCGATAACTTCTCTAAGTGGCTGGAGGTGAAGGCGCTGTCTAAGGTAACATCTCAAGTTGTAAGAAATTTTATATGAGGGGAAATAATCCATCGACATGGGCTTCCATTAGCCAACGTCACAGACAATGGGCTGCAGTTTGCCAGCGACGAGTTCGTCAGCTTCTGCGGCCAGCTGTGGATAGATCTTCGCTTTGCGTCGGTCCATCACCCTAGGAGCAATGGACAGGTGGAGGCAGCAAACAAAATAATTATAAACTTGCTAAAAAAGAAAGTCAAAAACCTGAGGGGCAGCTGGGTAGAACATCTCCCCTCAGTCCTTTGGGCATTGAGAACACCAAACACAGCCACAGGAAAACCCCCATTCAAGCTCTCCCACGGATCCGAGGTCGTACTCTCGATCGAGTTCGAGGTAAAGTCGCCCAGGGTAGTCGCAGCAGGTGAAGGAGATGAGGAATGGCGAGTGGAGAATGAGGAAGAGCTAAGGCCGTTGTTGTACCTAGTAGAAGAGCTTCGGGACCTAGCCACCGTCCGACAAGAAGAGGTCAAGCAACGGATGGCTTGTTACTTTGACAAGCACATCCGAGTGAAGCAATTCGAGAAGTGAGATTTGGTCCTGAAGAAGGTTGATGCAGTTGGAAGGGGAGTCGCAGTCGGAAAACTCAATCCCAACTTGGAAGGGCCTTACATTGTGGAGGAAGCACTCAACTCGGGGGGGGGGGGGTATCACCTCCGGGATGTGGAAGGGGTACCCCTCAGCCGAGCTTGGAGTAGAGACGATTTAAAACGTTTCTACCCTTAGATTGTTATTTTGTAACGTATTGATATTAATTGATATAGTTACTCACGACACTTTTGTTATAGGTCCATATGGTGTGCATGATTGTTGGATTGCCCCGGATGATTCCGTTGTCGGTCTCTCATTAGCCAGCGGGTTAGGTCGATCTATGGAGATGCTGGCAAGTGGAAGGTTATGCTGGATTGCCTAGGATGATTCCACTGTCGGGCTCTCATTAGCGGGTGGGTCAGGTTTCTGGAGAGGTTAGCAAGTGAAAGGTTGTGCTGGATTGCCCCGGATGATTCCACTGTCGGGCTCTCATTAGCCAGCGGGTCAGGTCGATCTCTGAAGAGGCTGACAAGTGGAGGGTTATGCTGGATTGCCCCGGATGATTCCGCTGTCGGGCACTCATTAGCCAGTGGGTCAGGTTGATCTCCGGATAGGCTGGCAAGTGAAAGGTTGTGTTGGATTGCCCCGGATGATTCCGATGCCGGGCTCTCATTAGCCGACGGGTCAGGTCGATCTCCGGAGAGGCTGGCAAGTGGAAGGTAATACTGGATTGTCCCGGATGATTCCGTTGTCGGGCTCTCATTAGCCGGTGGGTCAGGTTGATCTCCGGAGAGGCTGGCAAGTGAAAGGTTGTGCTGGATTGCCCTAGATGATTCTGTTGTCGGGCTCTTATTAGCCGACGGGTCAGGTTGATCTCACAGAGAGGATGGCAAGGGAAAGGTTATGCTAGATTGCCCCGAATGATTCTGCTGTCGGGCTCTCATTAGCCGGCGGGTCAGGTCAATTTCCGGAGAGGCTGGCAAGTGGAAGGTTATGCTGGATTGCCCTGGATGATTCTGTAGCTGGGCTCTCATTAGCAGGCGGGTCAGGTCAATCTATGGAGAGGCTCGTAAGTAGAAGGTTATGATGGATTGCCCCTAATGATTCCGTTGTCGGGCTCTCATTAGCCGGCAGGTCAGGTCGATCTCCAGAGAGGCTGGCAAGTGGAAGGTTATACTGGATTTCCCCGGATGATTCCGCTGGCGGGATCTCATTAGCCGGTGGGTTAGGTTTGGAGAGGCTAGCAAGTGAAAGGTTGTGATGGATTGCCCTAGATGATTCCGCTGCCGGGCTCTAATTAGCCGACGGGTCAGGTCGATCTCCGGAGAGGATGGCAAGTGGAAGATTATGCTGGATTGCCCCGGATGATTCCGCTGTCGGTGGGTCAGGTTGATATCTGGAGAGGCTAGCAAGTGAAAGGTTGTGCTGGATTTCCCCTGATGATTCCACTGTCGGGCTCTCATTAGACGGCGGGTCAGGTTGATCTCCGAAGAGGCTGGCAAGTGGAAGGTTATGTTGGATTGCCCCGGATGACTCCGATGTCGGGCTCTCATTAGCCGATGGGTCAGGTTGATCTCCGGAGAGGCTGGAAAGTGAAAGGTTGTGATGGATTGCCCCGGATGATTCCGATGTCGGGCTTTCATTAGTCGGCGGGTTAGGTTGATCTCACGGAGAGGCTGGCAAGGGAAAGGTTATGTTGTATTGCCCCGGATGATTCCGCTGACAGGCTCTCATTAGTCAGTGGGTAGGTCGATCTCCGGAGAGGCTGACAAGTGAAAGGTTATGTTGGATTACCCTGGATGATTCCACTGACGGCCTCTCATTAGCCGGTGGGTCGGGTTGATCTCAGGGAGAGGCTGACAAGGGAAATTTTACGCTGGATTGCCCCAGATGATCCTGTTGTCGGGCTCTCATTAGTTGGTGGGTCAGGTTGATTTCCGGAGAGGCTGACAAGTGAAAGGTTGTGCTGCATTGCCCCCGGATGATTCTGCTGCTGGGCTCTCATTAGTCGGTGGGTCAAGTTGATCTCACAGAGAGGCTGACAAGGAAAAGGTTATGTTGGATTTCCCCAGATGATTCCGTTGTCGGGCTCTCATTAGCCGGCGGGTCAGGTTAATCTCACGGAGAGACTGGCAAGGGAAAGGTTATGTTGGATTGCCCGAGATGATCCCACTGCCAGGCTCTCACTGGCTAGCAGGGCAAGAAGGCACTTGGAGGATAGATTGACATCACAACCCAGGGTTAAGGGTCGACGACGTGCGAGTGCATGAACTATGTGTGAGTGACGATAAATAAGTAGAGAATGAAGAATAAAAGGGAAATGTTTCATCAAAAAAAAATTCCTTTCATTACAAAAAGTTTTCACCTACAAAAGGGGGGTCTCGCCCCTAGTATGTATTACAACCAAAAAGGAGGGTCTCGCCCCTAGCATGTATTACAACCAAAAAGGGTGGAAAGGAAAAGAAAACTATAAAAAGAGAGGGGGAAATCTTCAAGGGGAGTCGATGGACTCCTCGCTGGAGGACTCGTCGCTTTCGCCTAAAGGATAGAGGGCGGCGCTCTCGTGTTGAAGGTTGGCTTCGTCCTTCGGCACATCTAGCGGGATAAAGATCCCAGGCAGAATTTTGCGAGCAGTGAGCCTCTCGCCACCTTCGTTCAAGAGCCCAGCGTCCCGCAGTACCTACAGCGCGTGCCTCGCTTCCCCTTTGGCGTTCTCCTCCATCATCACTTCAATCTCATAGTTCGTATAATGATGCCGCTTGCTTTTCTCGCTAGGAGGTGGAGGGACAACGACGTCTCGCAGGCGTTGGTTCTCGGCCCGCAGCTCTTTGATCTCGCCCTCGAGGCCGGCCTTTTGAGACTCCGGCTCGCCTTCCCTGTTGCTTTGCCTGTTGACCTCTCGAATCTATGCCCGTCTCGCGTGCCTTCATGCGAGCTCCCCTCGGCCTTGCGAAAGTCTGGTGAATTGGCTGGAAGAATGAGCTCGTCGAGCTAATCAGCCAGTTCGTCGAACAGAAGCGACGTTCGACGAACGCAGAGCTGGGTTGCTGATCTCGAGTTGGAGTTCGTCGAACTCAGAACGACTTTCGTCGAGCGCGGGTTTCGTCGAGCCTATGGCGAGTGCCCGACTTGCTTGCCTTGTTACTCCCTTCGCTTGTTGACTTCTCAAATTTAGGCTCGGACTTGTTGGCAAATATCGAGGTTGTACAATGATGCTTCTGCACTCTTCTAAAGAGTAATTGAGTCTGAGAAAGGCTTGAAAAGAGAGAAGTCGCTACATAATATGATCTTCGATGAACCAGCGTCAACAGTGGCCAATACTTATGTAGCACTTGGTTATTTTAATAAATTATTTTCTTTTAATATTCTTATCTGTTGTTATTAAAATTTTATCCATCGATTCACTTCATGCTCTAGTCGGAAGGTCGAGTTTTTTACTAGTGTGACGATGACAAAAAAAATCCACGACATCTCCTTATGCAAAGACGGCGAAACTCCACTACATGAAAATTGACTTTTAGTGACCAAATGATTGTGACCATATATGTTTCATCACTAAAAATGTATTTATTATGATCACTAAATCATAATTATGAATAATCAAACAAAAAAATTGGTCACAAAATCATTTTAATTAGTTAAAAATAAAATATTGGTCACCAATATCAAAATGCACTGAACACTTTTTTTAATCACTAGTAATTTAATTAATGACAAATATAATTAGTCATTTATTACACCTAAATAACTAGAGCCAAAAATTTTAATTTTCCTCTAATTTAAAATAAGATCTCAAAATCTCAATAATATTCTCATTTAAGCATTTCTCATCTTCCTCTACGCTCTCCCAGTTCCCGTGAACCAGCGCTGCTGCAACATCTTTGCATAAATCCACTTTCATTTCCCGCTCATTGGCCCGATATGCACATCGAAAGAGCCTCTTTTGATTCTACGTTTTCATGCTCTCACGATCGCGTCCCACATTTCGCTTCCTCCTCTTCATTTCCTCTCCCGCCGACTACTCTTCCCTCCCATTCTCTTCCGTGCCGCACCTGTGAATCGACAACAGATCCATGGAAGACTCCATCGGCGACCGCACTGCACGGAAGAACTCTCCACATCGCAGGTCCGCAGCATATCCTCTTTACTTTTCCTCTTTATAATTTCAGATTTCCACTTTGCTTCCGCTTTCAGGTACGCAACTTTTCCTCTTTACAATCGCAATATTTCCTCTTTGCTTTCTCTTTCAGGTACGCAACGTTTCCTCTTTACAATCTCTGCATTTCCAAGATTATCAATTTTCCTCTTTATAACCATGGAGCTACTAGCCATTTTCACTGTATGCTTACCAGCCCCTTCCTCAAGCCTCCTTCTTTGACATAGGCGCAAGGTCTCAAGCTTCCTTATGCAGGTACATCAATGTCTTAAGTGCTCTGTCTTTCTCTCCTCTATTTGATCTCCAGCTCATAGTTTATTTAGTTTTACTGCACATCAAGTGTTCGATGAAATATCCAGTATATATATGAAATTGGTACTGCATGTATAGTATTGTTTTTTTGTTCTATTGATATATATATATATATACTAGCATCTTCGAACGGGCTACGCCCGTTCTCGATGCGTCGCTACGGGCTTCGCCCGTAACCAGGCGGGCTTCGTCCGCTTGACATTCAAGCGGGCTTCACCCTTCGCCCGTAACCAGGCGGGCTTCGTCCGCTTGACATTCAAGCGGGCTTCACCCGTTCTCGATGCGGCGCTGCGGGCTTCGCCCGCTTGGCATCCAAGCGGCCTTTGTCTGCAAATAAACAATCTGCGCCCGCAAGCATATTCTACGTGGCGGCAACATTAGGCGAAGCTGATTGTTTGCAGGCATACGTGTATGTATGTTTTGTGGCTTCTTATAGTTCATTAAGAATTCTACGAATCACCCAAGAAAACATTAATATTGTACAGGTTGGAGAACATTTCCAAACATAAGAAATCATATTATGCATGCCTCTACTCATAGAAACTACTTAAATCATAAGTAGAACCTGAGACATGATATATTATGTGACGTTTTATCATTGAGGCTGAAGCTTACAGTTTTGGTACAATTGAAGAGCAAACCTACAATATAGAACTTTAAATTAGAGATCCAGTGAAACTTATAAATAAAATAGTATGTCGGAATTCAAGCTTTTGGCGAAGCTTTCCCACCCGAAGATGAAAGACATTGCCAAAAAACAGCACTACAATTTGCAGATTTCATCATTGCAAATTATAAATGTCCCGAACCTCGCAGGCAGCCTTCTTACTTTCTTAAATGTGCCAGTGTAGTGCAAAAATCTGCACTACAGTGAGCAGTTTTCAGATCTACACTGAATTATGTTGATTTTAGCATTGAAATGTGCAGAAATCTGCACTGATTTTAGGACTGAATTAAAAATGTTTAGCTCACAATATGGCAGTGCAGAAATCCTTAGCTCAGCATATGATCGTGCTTCATATGCAGTGCAGAAATCCTTAGCTCACAATATGAAGCATTAAAAATGTTTAGCTCACAATATGCAGTGCCAAACATGCATTCATTGTATAAATGCCAAACATGCATTCATTGTATAAATGCCAAACATGCATTCTTGAACATTTTACCTTCTCAAAATCCATAAGAGGAGGAGCAGATTTTTCACCCTGCCCTAGATTTTAGAACCTGAAAATAAAGGGGAAGAAAGATAATAAGCATACCGTAAGCATATATAACTAAAAGAGAAATTGTGCCCTAGATTTTAGGGGGGAAAACTAAAATAGAGCTTGAGCATTTTACCTTCACAAATTCCATAACAGGAGCAGATGTTTCACCATGCCCTAGATTTTAGAACCTGGAAATAAAGGGGAAGAAAGATAGGGTAAGGAGAAAGAAATGAAGTGAGATACATATAGAGAAATAGAGGTGTGAAAAGTTTCGAACTGAGTTTTTCACCGTGCCATAGAATCTAGAAGCTGCAAGCAGGGAAGGAAGTGGAAGAAAATAGGGGGAGGAGAAATAAACGAAATGAGATATAAAAAGAAAGAGAGGAGTGGCGTGAAGTTTCTGACTTCTCAAATTTTCGCCATACATGGAATGAAAGGCGCGCGCCGATGGACGTTTGGCTTCGGAATCTCCCATCGCTGGAGATTTTCTTCCGTTGAAGAAGTTTGAGAAGCGATCGGGTTGGTGTCATCGGGAGCGGAGAAATTTTATCGCGGGCTATTGGCTTGGAAATTGGAACGAAAGCGGGAAGGCAGCGATGTATCAGAGAGCATGAGATCCAACGGCTGAAAATTAATATTTTGAGATCCAAGAATGCATGTTTGGCATTTATACAGTGAATGCATGTTTGGCATTTTTCAGGTTATAAATGCCAAACATAAATTCTATGACTATGCCAAATATATATATATTCTCCGATTAGCAATTTTTCTACACAAAGACCATGTTGTGCTCTCTATTTTCAACCATAGTCTAACGTTATTTCATGCAAATTTATTTGCTAATATGGAGAATTATATTCACTGCTATAATAGGAAATACCGAAGGCATAGGGGCTGAGCTTTTTGAAACCTTGGTGAAGATGGCTCCCACCAAGGAAGAAGAACTAAAGCTTAGAGACTACAATGGCGATGCATCAAAACTCGGATCTGCTGAACAGTTCTTGAAGGCTGTTCTCAGCATTCCATTTGCTTTTAGGAGAGTCGATGTGATGCTTTACCAAGCCAATTTTGAAACGGAAGTGAATTATCTGAGGTCGTCTTTCCGAACTCTTGAGGTAAAAGAGATTTTAAGATCTATTTGGCTGATGGCTTATACTATTTTAGCTGTTTGGTTTGCTAACATATAGATATCTGCTAAAATTATCGACATCTAGATGTTAGACTATCTTATGACTAATATATATATATATATATATATATATATGAAATGATAGATGACAATCAACTATATATATTTTTAATTTTTAACTTCTAAATATACTAATGTTGTAAAGATTAAAGTATTTCTAACAATATAACAGATCAAAGCATTCCTAATGTTAACAGTTAACAAAGTAAGACATTCATAACAATAAAAATTGAGAAATATGAGAACATTAATTTGTAAAGATTCTTAAAACGGATCTTATTTTTAAAATTTCAAAATTCTTGATCAATTTTCAAAATGATGATAGTCATAACACAAAACTATATTTTCCTCTTCGGTTCCGTTTAGCGCGGCGTTTTTGCTCCGGTGAGTTAGGACAAAAACGCCAACGTCATAGAATGCATGTTTGGCAAGACAAATGACTATAAATGATAACGGCAAGGGATTACCTCTTAAGCAGGATCCTTAACTATTTGAAGTCCATGTACATTATAAATGTGCCTGTTTCAAAAAAAAAAACAGATCAGAAGTTAATATGCTGGTTTACAATAGTAAAATGTAATACATATCACTGGTTTCTAATAATAAAGTTATAAATTCTGGTTTATAATAGTAAAAAAGAAAAACAAATCAGAAGTTTACCTAAGAAAGTAAATTTATAACTAATAATGGTCCAGTTTGCATGTTAAAAAAAAGTCCAGATCAGAGGATGCGTGAATCGGAGCATAGTAACTAATAATCCCATGAGGAGCAACATATATTAGGAGTAACTAATAATCCAGAAATTCTGATTGCATGGGCATTTTCAGAGAATCCAGAAATTATGAGCTGAGAATGAAGATGGGATTAGTTGGCCATTTTGCCTGGATTAGAAGGATATATGTGTTAGTGGCGCTTTTCCCGATCTGAAGATATCCAGAATTTATATGAGAATTTCTGTTTCAATGAGAATTTCTGCGGGATCAGTAAAAGGAAGTAAAAACAAACGGAGGAAATGAGAACACAATCAATGGGGTAAAGAGATAACTTAAATCTGGGTTTCTTGATGCAAGAGAAATAAGGATGAAGGAAGCAAAATAACTTAAATCACTGGGTTATTACAATCCCTGGGTTTCTTGATGCCCGAGCAAGAGAAATAGGAAAACAAACAGGAACTGAAAACCAACAGAGGAACTATGGGTTTGCCTGAGCAAGGGAAATCGAAAAACAAAGTATGAAGTTAAAAGTTCCGTTAAAGCCCGAAAATCTGGAGAAGGATATATGTACTTAAGTTTTGCTTTGAAAGTTTTGCTGGAAATAAAAATAGGAGAGAATCTCAAAAATCTGGAAAGAAATTCTGGAGAAGCTTTGCTGGAAGCCAAAAAGAAAATCCAATTGCTGGAATGAGAAGAGTTGAGGAATCAGCGATGGAGAATGATATATAAAATATCTGGAATGAGAGGCGTTTAGGAATCAGCGATTTGTAAGTATGCAATGGAGCAGCGTTCACCTGGATCAGTAGAGGATGGATCGGAAATGCAAAATGTCCTGTAGCAAAGAATGGAGATAAACAGGCGAGCAGGCGGCAGGAACGGATACCGAGCACGCGATACCTAGGACGCGAGCAGGGACGGCGAGCAACCAGAGCAGGCGAGATGTTCGCACGACCTACAAATCGAAGGTAGAACAGAAAAACAAAATGGGAAAAGTCGGTAAGAATCGAAACAGGAGATAGAAATGGAGAAGAAAAGGAAAATTTATGCTTACCGGCGGAGGAGCGATGGATGCAGGCGGCGAGACTGTGAGAGGGGGAGCGATCGGGAGAAGGCGAGACTGCGTTGAGGAATGCTTTTGAGATTTTCGTGTATTTAGGGGCGCAGTCAGTGAAGGTGGGCGGATATTAGGGTTGTGGCTGCTTTGTTTCGCAAATCCAACGGCAACAGTTGGTTTTAGCAATTTGATCAAACGGTCCGAATTGAAAGAATGGTGTGCTTGGCAAGATATGTATATTTACTTATATAATAAAGATATATATATATATATTGATGGGGTAACATCTTGCATTTACCTACCATGGTAGCCTGGCATTTGCCCTAACTCTTTGCCATATATGCCATAAGGTGTCGATCATGTTATTTGTGCTTCCTTCCCAAATTTACAATTTAGTTTTTGCGATTTCTTTTATTAAAGTTTTTGGCTTTACCTTGCAGGCTTCATAAGAAAATAATATTGCTCATGATAAATGTGTTTTCTTCCCTAATTTTCAAATCAGTTTTTAAGATTTCTTTTGTTGGAGGTTTTGCTCTTATAGAGTTATAGTCACAATCACATGCAATCTTGAAGCAATCCTTGAGGACAAAGGTATTGCATGGGAGCTAGTTCATAGACACCTAAAAGGATTCCTATATCAGTATTTTTTATTTTTCTATGGCGTTGTATTTTATTTTTGTTAATCCATATTTTCATGTTGATGAACTTATCCATGATCTCTTAGGCTCTGATTTCAATTGCAGAGATTAGATATATCCCAAAAATATGGCTTGGGAAAGAAAATAAGAGGTCTAGATTGATGCAGAAAATGGTAACAAAGCCGCTGCGTGGTCATGGAGCAAACCACAACAAAGCCGGATTCAGTTATGCCAACTTCTAATGCCTTTACTTAAAGTTTGTTCAATGTTCACTTTTGCAAACCCAGATTTTGTTGCTCTTTGGTGTTGGTCTGCAAACACGCATGAAATTTTCTGACTTTCTTTAATTGACGTAACTTGTAGTGATTCTAGAACTGGCAAAACTTGTTAATTTCTTGGAACTATTGACCAAAGTAGAATTGTAAAGTTTCTCAAGGCGTTTAAGGTTGTAAATAAAAAAAGGCATAGTTCTATATTCCTAAGATAATCATTTGGACTTGAATTACGTCAAAAGTGCTTTTAACATCTTTTCCTCTTCTTTTACAGGATAGTAAGGAATCTGGTGTTGACAACAATTTAATTGGCCAATTTAGGGTGGGGTTTTATTCAGCATTTTTTGTTTATGACAAGCTATGTTTTACTTAGACATATCTTCTTATAAGAGTATTTAAATGCTAGTCATATTTTCCAAGGAAAATGCAACCTAACATGAGCCGCTCAGGTGCTGCACATTGCCCTCTCCAAGCATACTGAGAATGATTTTGTCTATTCTAGAAATTAGATATATTTTGATGGATTTAATAAATGTGATGTCACGTAGATGTTAGTTTAAAGAAATATTGTTATACTGCAGAACTTAAATAGGCGCCTTAGTTGGTTATCGGAGTTGTTTCCCTCTTAACATTGTCCTCTATTGCAGATCTTACATTAATGTGAACTGTTATGTTCCCTTTTTTTTGCTTTATTAATTAATCCTCTTTTTGTAAAACTTCCCTGTTGTGTTTTGTGCAAATTGGCTAACTTTGAGGGTTAGTTGTGATGCATCCTTCGTCGCACCATAATTTACAGCATTTATTTTCATCATTTTCATTTCATGTAATTTTATTTTTGCACCCGTCGTTATTTTTCGGCGCGCCGGCTCGACCACCCGACGCTTTCTTAAATAAAATGGTCCGTTAATTAAAGTAGCTAGGATAGAGAGGGCAAGCTCACTTCATTTAAAATTGCATGAAATAATAATAATTATTAAGTTATACATGTATTTAATTATGAATATGTATGTGTATAATTTAATAATTATTATAACTAAATTAAGGGGCTCAATATGGAAGTTTCTCATCAATTTAAAAGTGGAGGATATGGCAGAAAAATAAATAGAAAAACCTATGCTAATTTAGTAATCCAGCTGGCCTTCCCCTTCCCCCCTCTATTTCATTCCTATTTAATAGCCTAAGAGGGGACGGGACAGGCAGGGAACAGAGAATCGAAATCAAATCGATTCTTCTGTTCCGCCCCTGCCACGACCCGCTTCTTTCCCAACCTGTACGACGCCATCGCCACCGCCCTTCTGTCGCCGGCGACCGCCACTCCCTCAACCACCCGAGGGTTATTTCTCTTTCTCCCTCAGTCCAGTACCTTCTTCCTCGTTCTGGAGCACCGTCGACTTCGGCCGACCTCTTTCCGGTGTTCCACCCGAGCACGCCAAAGGACGCCGTCGACCCCAACTGCTTCCTCCTCCGGCGTCCTCCTTTACGTCAACGGACGTAGGAACCTTCAACTACGACTCCGTCTCCGCTCGGTCAAGCATTCCTCACCTCGCGCCAAGGCTGGATCGACCCAAATCCCTTCAGCGTAACTAGTATCCTTGCCCCTTCATGTTAGATAATTTTATGCGTCTTTTAAATGGTTTTTGAGCTTGCCCTAGCGTTCTAACTGCTTTGATTATCGTTATCCATAAATTATTACGTGTATGATTATGCTTGTGGATGTAAGAAACTCGCAGCGATTCAACTCGAAAACACTCAAAGAGTTTCTCTCAAATAATTATTAATGTTTTTTACGAAAGTCCAACGTTGGATGTGATTTGGCGCGAAAAGCTCGATTTGGCCGCTCGGTCCCTTTTCAAGTTTAAAATCCACGTATTTTCTTAAAAAATTATGTGTTATTTTTATAGCAAAATAAAATATTTTCAATTAAAATAATTAATTTCCAAAACCCTGAATTTGGTTTACATCAGTTTGGTATCAGAGGTTTTTGATTCGCTCCTATCGTGAATCATACGATCCGGATTTTAAAAAAAAAATTTATTTATCTTTCAATTTTATCATCTATTTTCAAAATAAAAAGAAAAAATTGTATTAGCCTTTTTTTTCTTTTCCCTTTAAAAAAAATCAATTTTATTATAAAGCAAAAAAAAAATTATCTAAAATAACTTTATAATATTTTTTCGAAAAATTAAAATTATATATTTTTCTAGAAATTTAAATTAAAATTTTAAAATGGACAAACGTGTCGATTTAGAAACTAGTGTTGGGGACTTAGCCCAACGAATGAATGAACTGATGAAAGCGGTAGAGACTATCACCACGGGTATGGGAAGTGTCACACACGTTATGAATGGGCTGCGTACTTCGGTTAATAATATCGAAGCCACCGTATACATAAACCGTGCACCAGTGAACGAAGTAAACCCGAACACTAGGCCGCTATAGCTTGCACAACCGGAGGCCGAACCCGAACCCGAGCCACTTGACGAACCTCATGACCGTCCTCGTTGGGATATGGGAGTCAAGTTAGACGTTGGTGACTTTGAAGGGTACTTAGAACCCGAATGTTGTTTAGATTGGTGTGTCAGGATGGACCGCTACTTGGCTTGGAAGCAAATGCCCCGAGCTAGGCAAGTTGAGTACGCCACCATGAGACTTAAAGGTCCCGCGTTAGTTTGGTGGGAACAAATAGAGCGAACTAGGTTTAATTTAGGCATGCCACCCATCACCACATGTGCCGGATTTAAAGAACAAATTCGAAAACGGTATGTGCCTCCTGATTACATGCAAACCCTATATCGTAGGTTCCACAATCTGAGACAAGACAAGTCGACAATAGACGAGTATACGAACGAGTTTCAAGTACTCCAGTCTCGCCTCAATCTCCGAGAGGACGATGACATGGTTGTCTCTCGATATCTGAACGGACTACGATATTCCATTAGAGATCAACTTGAGTTATTTGACTTTAAGGACTTAGGAGAGATATCGAATCGAGCACGGAGGGTGGAGTACTCACAGAAGAGGACATCCGGAGTTAGATCTACTGATAGACCCACGTCGAGCGTCACCACTACACCCACTACTAGGGCCTTAGATTCCCATCACTACTGGGGCCCCCACCCCACTCACTAATCCCTCCAGGGGTAAAGAGATTATTGGGACTAAGCCCAACACTGGAGTATTCCGATGCTTCAAGTGTATGGAACCTGGGCACAAATCATCTGAGTGCCCGCGACGCCACTTTGTCGCTATTATCGATTCTCCTGATGGACGAGAGCCTGAGTATGGAGTCTATATAAATGAGTCTCACCCTGAGCCTGAGCCTGAGCACGAGTCAGAGGATGTCGTAGAAGTGGAAGGCGAACACGCCGAACACTTAGTCTGCGTCTTACGATATAGTCTGATCACCCCTAGTGAGTCTACTAAGGATGCTCGTCAGAGATACGACATTTTTCGCACTACCGCACGTATACAGGGGCAGTATTGTTCAATTATCATTGATAGTGGTAGTATGGAGAACTACGTCTCTCAACGTATGGTAGACACGTTAAGACTTGAGACACACCCGTTAGAACAACCCTACAATTTATCTGGAGTCAATAGCCATCTGACTATGCCCGTTACCCACTATTGCCTAGTAGAGTTTTCTATAGGGCGTACGTATTTAGATAGTGTGATATGTCATGTCGCCACCATGGATGTCTGTCACATCCTATTAGGGAGATCTTGGCAGTACGACCGACATGTCATGCACGATGGCATGAGGAACTCTCACTCCTTTGAGTATAATGGGCACACGGTTGTTCTTCTTCCCCAGAAGAACTACCTTATTCCGAGGACCTCTACATCATCGAGTTCACCTAATGGCCACTCCACTTCATTACTACTCACCGCACTCCCGCCTGAACCCCCATCCCATGAAGTGACTCATGGCCCAGATGTGTCACTCACACCACATTTATCAAGTCCCGACGTGCCACCTGATATTTCTCAGTTTTTTAGCACTTTATCAGATGGGTATTTACTTCGCTCACCACACTCGATCGATTTCATATTCAGCGAGTACACTTTTACGCCTCACTATCACTTACACCTACCTGTGGAACTAGATCGATTTATTAAATATTCTCTATCATATTTGTGGAACGAACTATGTGGTAAACTGAGAGCCAAGCTCGAATTTAATAGCATCTATCACTCTCTAACCGGTGGATGGACCGAATGCGTTAATAAGAGTTTGGAGAATTTTCTTAAGTGTTTAAATGAGGCGAATCTAAAGCAATGAGATCTTATACCATCACAAGCAAATTTCACTTGTAATAATTCTAAACGCCACTCTCTTACTATATCTCCTTTCGAGATATTCCATGCATTGCCCCGCCCACCTGGCCGCCATCATTTTTCATTCCATGAACGTATTTCTTACGATGCGCATGCTCATATTAATTATTTAAAAGAATTGCATAAAATTACCGCTAATATTTTGCGAGCAACCTTTGAACATTACAAACTCACGGTCGGTCGTTATCGCCATGAGTTGTACTTTTCAAAGGGAGATCAGGTGATTGCTTACTGCAGGAGGTTTGGTCTAGTTCATGCTCAGCAGCGCATTGGGCCACCCATCGCGGCTCCAGATATTCCACCTGATCCAACACCAGCGACGATATCAGATCTCTCCATTGCCAGTTTTCGCAAAGTCTCGCCGGGGTCGAGCTCTTTCAACCCCGGGAGAATTGATGCATCCTTCGTCGCACCATAATTTACAGCATTTATTTTCATCATTTTCATTTCATGTAATTTTATTTTTGCACCCGTCGTTATTTTTCGGCGCGCCTGCTTGACCACCCGACGCTTCCTTAAATAAAATGGTCCGTTAATTAAAGTAGCTAGGATAGAGAGGGCAAGCTCACTTCATTTAAAATTGCATGAAATAATAATAATTATTAAGTTATACATGTATTTAATTATGAATATGTATGTGTATAATTTAATAATTATTATAACTAAATTAAGGGGTTCAATATGGAAGTTTCTCATCAATTTAAAAGTGAAGGATATGACAGAAAAATAAATAGAAAAACCTATGCTAATTTAGTAATCCAGCTGGCCTTCCCCTTCCCCCCTCTATTTCATTCCTATTTAATATCCTAAGAGGGGACGGGACAGGCAGGGAACAGAGAATCGAAATCAAATCGATTCTTCTATTCCGCCCCTGCCACGACCCGCTTCTTTCCCAACCTGTACGACGCCATCGCCACCGCCCTTCTGTCGCCGGCGACCGCCACTCCCTCAACCACCCGAGGGTTATTTCTCTTTCTCCCTCAGTCCAGTACCTTCTTCCTCGTTCTGGAGCACCGTCGACTTCGGCCGACCTCTTTCCGGTGTTCCACCCGAGCACGCCAAAGGACGCCGTCGACCCCAACTGCTTCCTCCTCCGGCGTCCTCCTTTACATTAACGGACGTAGGAACCTTCAACTACGACTCCGTCTCCGCTCCGTCAAGCATTCCTCGCCTCGCGCCAAGGCTGGATCGACCCAAATCCCTTCAGCGTAACTAGTATCCTTGCCCCTTCATGTTAGATAATTTTATGCGTCTTTTAAATGGTTTTTGAGCTTGCCCTAGCGTTCTAACTGCTTTGATTATCGCTATCCATAAATTATTACGTGTATGATTATGCTTGTGGATGTAAGAAACTCGCAGCGATTCAACTCGAAAACACTCAAAGAGTTTCTCTCAAGTAATTATTAATGTTTTTTACGAAAGTCCAACGTTGGATGTGATTTGGCGCGAAAAGCTCGATTTGGCCGCTCGGTCCCTTTTCAAGTTTAAAATCCACGTATTTTCTTAAAAAATTATAGTGTTATTTTTATAGCAAAATAAAATATTTTCAATTAAAATAATTAATTTCCAAAACCCTGGATTTGGTTTACATCAAGTTGGCACCAAGATACTTTCACCGAACTGAAAAAATACTTAGATGTTGAGTGTTTCGTAGTTGCTATTTGGATGGATGTAGTTAGAATTAAACATAAGTTTTTAAAACATCTTACATGCTATGGAGAAATTGTGGCAATATTTTTTTAATAAATCCGTCAAGTATTTGCCACGGTTTCGAACCGTGGCAAATACTTTTTTTAAGTAAATCTGCTAAGTATTTGCCACAGTTTCAAATCATGACAAACAATTTTTTAATTAAATCTGCCAAGTATTTGTCACGGCTAAACACCGTGGCTAATAATGGACTTTTAGCCACAGTAGGGAAACTGTGGCTAATAGCTGCTGAAATCAAGACCTTTAGCCACGAGTTGAAATCATGGCTAAAAGTCGTGGCAATAAAGTATTTGTCACGGATGAGCGTGGCAAATACTTTTTTCCACGCTCGCATTGTGAGACCCCTATTTAGACCCCACATATATTTATATCTAAACTATGTTCTTACATGTGTCCCAGGTTGAAGTAAGGCTAGTGAATATGAAATAAACAACACATAATATAAATTTACTTTCATACCTTGCATTATTCGCTGAATCTTTTCTGTTTTATCTTAATCAGTTCTTTTGATTTTGCGCATCCCAAGTCATGTCCGTTACCTACAAAATTTGACGACGGGCTTAGTCATAAAATTATGACTAAGTGAGGATATACCTCTTTCATTTCTATATACAATTAAAAAAAACTTACACATTTTAAAACATAGTTTTCATACTAACCGTTTTCTGTCTCAGTAGTGACCTTATGAAGCATGTTACTACATAAACATGTTAGTATCACTAAAACATTATGGGCCGTATAAGATCATAACCATATCATGTACAATGTAACATAAAAGCAGTGTGCCCATGTATCAGTATCTATGAAAGAACATAATGACTGAGGGAAACATATCAGTAATCATAAACAGTATAAGGAGCTATAGCACTCATATGAACTATGGAACATGTAAACAATGCAAGTATCATAACTGTTTCTATATCATGGAAACAGTGCAAATACATAACTTCACGTCAGTTTTCATGTCTATAAGCATTTATCAATGTACCTTTATAATCATTTAAATCAGTACTTCCATGAATATTTCGTTTCTTTGGATATATTAGGGGCAATTCGAATTCTTTTTCCTTTTTCCTTTACCCCGAAGGGTCCTTTACCCCGAAGGGTCATTCATGTGCATGCATTTCAAGTCGCTCGTAATATAACCTCGTGTCGACACGTTTACATAAAGTGAGTTATTCATTTTTTTTTTATAATCCCCTCAGAAATATCATTCGCCTGTTTGTCTTTTTCAAGGCCATACAATATAGCGACATTTAGTATGCATTTAACATTCAGTATGATAAGAGTGAGTATGTAAAGGGAACATAACGCAATAAAGCTTAAATAAAACAGGTAGCTCTCACCATCAGTAACTCATGTCATTGTCATGACTATTTTGAGGTGTCATCCTCCACGGTATCTGTATAAGCATCATATCATTTAAGGTCGTTTATATCGGGGTTGCACCTCGCTATAGTTACATTATAGACTATTTTGATTACATCATTTGGATACTACTTTACTAGCCCTCTATGTTGTATAATAAAATAAAAGACATAAGCTCAAAACATTTACAAAACTCAATCCCAAACTACCATTCTTATGTCTGGTCCAAGAGATAAGCATAACCGGCCTTGCATTTAATAGAACCATATCATTTCTCTTTTTAAAACAAGTGGTGTAGTATAGGCAATTCAAATCAATGTGCAGGATAGATCCGAAAACATCATAGAAAACCCCCCCATTTAAACCAATATCAATGGGTGTACAGGTATGCTTAAAATCGGACCATGACACTAATATAAGTAAGAAAAGGGACTGGGCAACTCCCAGTAAGCATATGGATCCATGTGGAAAGTAATAGCAGTTAACTAGTCTTGGAATTTCCCCCCAATAATCATATAAGAGGTAAAGTAGATTAACAATAGTAGCTAAAAGCTTAAAGCTTATAAAGAGGAGAGCTCCTCAAAGTAGTTATAACCTCATAACCATGTTATCAAAGCCACTTAGATCTCCCCCCTTCAATCTTTACTACCGGCTAAAACCAACCCAAAACAGCTCTTTGACTTCCCATGTGAGGAAAAACAAACAGCCCAAATGTTGTTACTGTGCAAACAGCCGGAAATCAAGGGCAGAAATCCCCTCCAATACCAATTTAATAGTCATAACAGTTAACTGGATTCCTCTCTAATTCCAAAATGGATAGCATATAACATAAAAAGAGAAAACCCCCAACTTAAATCATGTATAGAAAATCCCAAAAATTTAAATCAAAGCATGTCCTGGGAGTCTTAGCTCAACCGGGGGTGGAGGAACTCAACGCACTCCTGATCTAACTAGGGGTGGTAGTACCCATCCACGTCATGGGAGTCTTAGCTCAACCGGGGGTGGAGGAACTCAACGCACTCCTGATCTAACTAGGGGTGGTAGTACCCATCCACGTCCTGGGAGTCTTAGCTCAACCGGGGGTGGAGGAACTCAACGCCTTCCCAGTCTCCTTACCGATTGGAGGTGGAAGTATCCATCCGCGTCCTAGGTGTTTACCTTCACCTGGAGGCAGTGGAACTCAACGCCTTCCCAATCGGTTGTTGAACCGCGAGTCGACCTGACGAGTCCCCCATCTACCGGCATGACTGAGCCCGGCGGGGGATCTCCAGTCTGGGATCTTAGATCGGGGTATTACCCCAGAACCCTTTTTCATTCCTAGTTTGTCTATTACAACTTCACTATCCTACGCCCTTCCAGGGCACTTTATTACACCTCGCCCTTCTTGGGCACTTCACTTACATCTCGCCCTTCCTGAGCACTTCACTTACATCTCGCCCTTCCTGGGCACTTCACTTACATCTCGCCCTTCCTGGGCACTTCACTTACATCTCGCCCTTCCTGGGCACTTCACTTGGCCGCACGCTTCTTGGTCGTCTTCTTCCGTCTCCGCAACTCCTTCTTCTCCCTTCCGGGTGAAGTTACTCCCCCCTGGTTGGACGGGGGCGTTCTTATCGCCTCCCTGCAGGTGGTGTCGAGCACTCGCCGCGAGTGGAGGGTGTGACCTGCAGAAGCTCCGGGATCCCTTTGCTGAACTCATCGACGTCGCCTTTCTTCACATACTTGCATGCCGGAGGCGAGTCTCCCAACTCGTCGCTTCCAGCCATGAGACACGGCTCAGAGCTTTCCGAACTAGTCGCTTCCACGCTCGCCGCACCAGAATGTTGAAACCAGTTTCCCGGTTTCAGCGTTCGAAAGGGGGTTGCGACTAACCCTTACTTGACCTAAGCCTAGACCCTTGACCGGTCGCTAGGAACTGAGAGACTTGGACTTGTTGAACACTTGAATCCACAAATGGACCCCTTAAGCTGCAGCGCGGAGGTCCCACCACATACCCGGAAGCTCACTCGGAACTTCCCCTCCCAAGCCAATGCTGAGCCTGGGCACCTTGGAGGGCACTAAGGATCACCTCACCGTCCACCTTCAATGACAGGGGAGGGGAGGGGTAGTGCTTGCTCACACGCGAGGGAGGGGGTAGAGACCAACCCTTCCCAAGGTGCCCATGGGGGTCTATTTATAGACTTTCCCAAAAATGGACTGCGGATAGCAAAAATCCTGCTATCCGCAGTCCAACCATGACCGCCATCGATCACGCATGAGGGGGGGGGGGGGCGAGTGGGACTCGAGGTGTCCACTCCCCCCCTCACGGGAGGTCATAATGACCTACCCACCTACACCGGGCGAGTGGGAGGATCCCTCCCACTCACCCCAAAGGGGGCGACGAGTGGGAGGGCTCTCCCACCCAACCGGCGAGTGGGAGGGCCTCTCCCACTCGCCCGACGAGTGGGAGGGCTGCTCCCACTCGCCCGGATGAGTGGGAGAAGTTCTCCCACTCCCCCCGCGAAGGGTCGGTGAGTGGGAGGAATTCTCCCACTCATCCAAAGGGGGCCGGGGCAGCAGGTGCTTCCTCCGTCTCTCCCGCGGCCTCTTTCTGCCTTGGTCGGTTTCGACCGTCTCCACGCGGTCGTTTTGTCCGTCCTGGCCACCCTTGCTATCTTGGCTTCATCCGGGTCGGGTCGCACCGACTCGGGAAATATGAGGGTTGTACAATGAACATTAACCGCAGCTGGCCCATTAAAGAACAAAGAAGTCTATCCCCTTACCAGAACTTTAGCCGGCCAAGGCGATTAAAACAAGAGAGGTAGAGCTTTATTAGGTCGCATGTCATAAAATTCCCCCAAAACCAGGAAATTTGATAAAGTTATAACCATCTTAGAAATCAGTATAAGAGAGAAGGAGAAAGAAGGCTCACAGTGCAGCTAAAACAAGCTGGGAACCAACTCAGCTCACGCAAAACGAGCCCGACTAGGTCCAGGACAAATGAAACCTTGGCCTTCTCTGATCCCCAACAGCAGTTCAGGACTCTCATGAAATTCCGATCAGTAAGGGAGGGAGAGTAGGAGAATAGCGAAGAAAATCGGCTCCAGGAACCCTAGCCGCGATATGGATGAGGGCGCGAGAGGAGTCGGTAAGGTATTAAACAAAATCCTCCACCGCCCCCAACAGCCAATCCCAATTAAATCCAACTATACAATAGCTATCAGCACCCCATACTGTATTAGCAGCTCACATTTCAGGTCACATGATAAGCCCACATTAAACCTCTATTAGCACCCCCAAATCTTTATTTAATTTGCCAACATATATAAGATAAGCAAAGTTCATATTACGAAATAACATTTCAAATGCCGCAAAATATTAACGACCCTCATTTTCAACTTTCGACGAGACGTCGAGTTGACACTGATTTGTTTTTTTTCATCACAGGGGATATACTTTTTATTTCGTTTTATTATCAATTTGGGTCACTTCACATTTTGGGTCGTTACACGCATTACCCACGCCCATTTGCCGCGGGCTGGCCGTGGCTAAAAGTCTTTTGCCACGGTTTTGGACTTTTAGCCACGACAATTTGCCTTAGCTAAAAATCCATTTTCTGATAGTGTGTACTTTACAGGTACTTACTTCATCTCTACTTCCTTTTAAATGCACGTACTCTAGGTGTGCTTTGAGGTATTAGTCAAGTAGTGGCTAATCAAAGCACAGTAGACTCTGTGATGAATGTTTATAGGGTTGCTCCGTAGTATTGACCGGTAGAGGGTCAAGCGGAGCAAATAGATCATTATTTATATACTTTGTTGCAATGCTTTCATGTTCTCTGCTCATGTTGTATCTAATAATCTAATGCACGTACTCTAGGTGTGCTTTGAGGTATTAGTCAAGTAGTGGCTAAGCAAAGCACAGTAAACTCTTTTATGAATGTTTATAGGGTTGCTCCGTGGTATTGGCCGGTAGAGGGTCAAGCGGAGCAAATAGATCTTTATTTATATACTTTGTTGCAATGTTTTCATGTTTTCTGCTCATGTTGTATCTAATAATCTAATGATGATTGTGTGTTGGGCTCCTTACCCCATAAGAAATTAGTAATGACTTATTCAATTCCTGTAAAAGGAATGTGTTGAACATATATGTGATCAGAGTGTAGGCATTAGTGCATAACAATGTCGATTTGAACCGTTATTTTTTTCAATCATGATTAACCTTTTCTAGGGTTTTACTAAATATACTCAACTCTTTCGCTATCAAACATTTCTTTAAAGCTCATGAAACACTTTAAATGAGTTTTTTAATTAAAAATGTCAACTATATGATGCCAAGTAAGTCATCGGAGCTTAATTTGTCCAAGCATATATACACCAACCAAAGTTTAAGAAATGATGCAGATGAAAAAGGTAAGAAAAAAATTAGCTTAGTCCATTGAAATGCTAACCTGGAAAAACTAATACGGACTCTTCCGCCATCAGCTGCTTAGCAAAGTCCATGTCACTCTCAATGATTCAATGCCACGGAGGATGGGCGTGTCCACCTCAACCTGTTATTAAACACATCCAAAAAAAAGTAAAGGAAAGATCAGTATCAGCTCAGAGTAAACCGTATTTATTTATCACATACAAAAATGTCTACCATCAAAAACATAGATCCCCTGCCACTTCCGAAATTCACCCTTATGCCATCGGAAAGGTGGCTGGGCCGGGCGGGCTTTGCGGGCCGCTTCTTAAACCACAAATAAACAGTACAAAGACTTTCAAATGCTTGATAGTAAATTCCATTATAAACATTTAAAATGTTTATTATATTTACTATTTTGTGATCAAATATAAGCAACTAATTAAACCTCTAATTTATTGATTTTGTTAACAGAGAATTATATTTATTTATTTTGCAGAAGCAATCGATTAATTATACATTCAAATTTGAATATATCATTCTGCATAATTTTTGCAGAAATTTGAATGTACTATGCAATGTAAAATAATACAACCTGCACAATAAATTTGCCAATGAATTCACCTTGAAGCAAGGCAAATGGAAGAAATTCATATGCTGAAGAAGGTTATGAGACATGGTTAACTGAGACTGATGCTTGCAAATGGCAGTAAGTGTTCATACCTCTCATCATAGTAACTTCATCAAAGACTCATTTAACAGAAAATCATGCATAGTATTGAAAACGATATTTGAAAAGGATATTGAAAACGATATTGAAAACGATATTGCAAATGTTTATATCAATTACAGCACATGAGTACAAATGTTTATTGTATTCAAACAGGTATTAGAATTTTTAAGCCTTGTTCACATATGAAACTACAATTTAATACCTCAATTATTGAAACACCAAAGGAAAAGGGCAGCCCGGTGCATCGAAAAGCATTTAGACAACCTGTAGATAATTACCTTCAAATAATAGCACTGGCATTATAACGCTCGTATTAATAATCAATCAATGCAAATTATTTATTCAACCTAAGAATAACATTCTAAAAACTCGTCAATAACTTAGTACCTAAATTATAACATAAATAATTAAGGGAACACCTTAAAATAAAATAATCAGAAAATTAGATCAAAATATACAGTAGAACCATTTCATAAGTTCATCATCACTTTCCTAATCTGACACACACGTTGGGATATGCTCACAGAACATCAAAAACCTCTGCTCTAATGGATTTATGTATAAACACATGCACACTCAATATAGTTAGCTTGATCTATAGAATACTATTTGCATAATTTAATTAGTTGATTAGTCATGGAAGAATTGGTATATACAAAGCATCAATAGAAAGTGTTCAGCTTCCAACAATACCTTACAATAAATAATTATGCACAGTGAGAACCGTAGTTTCAAAACATAGAATAAGAAATTGTTGCATGGTATCAAATAGTTAACAGGCACCATCAGAAAAATAGGGCAACTTTCATCAGAGTAAGACAATATAAGAGTGCTCAAATTCTAGTAGCTTTAAATATAAAAGATATTAATTACACCAAGAAAATATAGAAAGAGAGACTTCAAAATAATAATATCAACTCAAACAACAATAGAAAGTATGGATCCGGAGAAAAGCACAAACTTCATAAGGAGCAAAAACCTCTCCGGTGTATAGCAGCATAGATGTTCTCGATGACTTATATGGAGGAATACATTACTTGTGCTGCTATTCACTAACACATTGATCACAACATAGCAGTTTATGTTCTCGATGTTTTAAGAATTTATGGTCAGCCATTAAACTCTAAGAAAACTGAGATTCAACATTAGGATTTATCAATTTCCACTTTTCCATAACAATATATGGGTCTTTCATCCTGCCACCCATGTTGACTCCTAAGATCCTGACAATTTTCAGTTTAGAAGATGTATAGAAACAAAGTAAGGTTTCAAAACAAAACAAAAAGTATAAAATAATTAGCTTTCATTGGTTTGTGAATGTTGTAATGGAATCCTCATAAACACTGCACATACAATCTTGAACTCATCATAAGAGCATTTCAATATGATACTACGACATTTTAACTTATATGGATTGATCACTTGAGTAAACTATCAAATCTTAAGCGAATATGAAATGAGGAGTAAATAGATGCTTGTTACCCAAATTCGTCGGTACGAAGAAATGGCGAAGTGGACGAAGTTTGAGTTGGGGAGGGATGCCGGTGGAAGTCGAAGGCTGAAGAAGTGGTATCGGAAGTCGAAATGAAGCACTCGGTCGCAAGGGGGGTGTCGAAGATGCCGCTAATAGACGTCAACGACATCGCCGAGAAACATAGCCATCAAAGATATCGACTTTCCTCGTGGATCTGAGATGTCGCCCTTCCTCCTGGATCTCCGTCCAGGATGAAACCCTTCGTGAGACTTGTCCTCTGAAGCCCAAATCTGCAGAAAACGTTCAGGTATGTGTTAAGATGGAGAAGAAGCCGATCGAAAGTGCGGAATGGGAGAAGTCGGTTGGGAGTGCGGAATCGTTCACCAAGGAATGAATCAGAGGGGCGGCGTGGATGGAGAAACTTACCGAGGTGTTGAGGGAGGAGTTTCGATGAGCACGCCGCAGGTAAATCAGCGACCCATTTCCGTTTGCGTATGAGAAGCGATGCCTTAGGAGGAGTCGAGGAGATGCTACGGCTTGAGGCGGCTTGAGTGCGGCGGAATCGCGATGAAGAGGAGATGTGAGGGAGGACCTAGGTCGTGTGAAGAAAAGGGATATCGGGAATGAGAGAAGTTTTCATCGGCTTCTTTAGAGAAACTCTAAAGATCGGACGATCCCCAATTAGCGCATCATAATGGACGGTCCTGCTTTTTTACATGAATTTTTATTTCAGGCTATTCGCAGGCCCCAGTATTTCTTTTTAATATAGTATAGATAAAGTATGAGCTGGATTTAAAAAGTCATGAATTAAAAAACCATCCAACTAATAATAGCCGTCCATTTAATTTGATATCCAATAACCCATAGGTTAATCCCGTCTGGGTTTCAAAATAACCTAAATTCACCCCACCAAACCGCATCCGCTACCCTCGACATCCTTCTCCACGCAGCCCTCGACATCCACTTCCGCGCAGCCCTCGACGTCTCTCCCGCGTGATCTCTAACCACACGCACCATTGACGCGGCCTCCTCCGGAAGATCTCCGCCGACTTCATCCTGTAAGATTTCCCAGCGCAGCCCTCGGCTCCTCCCCTACTCGATCTTCAACCACTCGCTCCATTGACGCAGTGTTATGATCTTTTTGTTATAGTAAGGGTATTTTTGTAATTAACCGGGCTATGAGACTTATAAGTAGCCGGTTATTAGGGTTTTGGGTTTTTTTATCTTGGAACTACTGATTTGTAACCCCCTGGCGGCTGATCGGGAAGACCCCCCTCCACCGTGAAGAACACCTCTCAGAGTCCTCTCTCAGGTGGTCTGTTTTTACTTAGATTTCCCCTGTTTTCCTCTTGGAGTTTATGCAAGCAGCAGCATAAGGTTTCTATTCTCCCATCTGTGTTTTCTATTGGCATATCCTGTTACTTAACAAGGTATCAGAGCTTCATCCGGGAGTGGGATGGCACCAGCGGACAGCACCCGTTCACGTGACCTCCATCTGGAAGTCGACGCCTTGCGCCAAGCACAAGAACAAATGCAAGGTACCCTCCAGTCGATTGAAGATCAGCAGAGCCGCACCGTGGAAGAGATACGTGAGTTGATTTCTACCATGCGTTTGGATCGAACCTCTGCCATGGACAACTGTGGCTCTCCATCAGAATAGCACCCCTCCACCGCCAACGCCGCCGCCCCGCCGCCGCTACTGCCCCCGGACCCTCCACCGCTGCTGGATGCCCGCCTACCAAGAATTGAATTCCCCTGTTTCAACGGCGACGCCTTACACGAGTGGCTCTTCCGTTGTGAACAGTTTTTTGCCATAGCCGGCACAACTCCAGAAATCAAAACGCAGCTCGCCTCCATGCATTTGGAAGGCAAGGCCCTCTTTTGGCACCAAGCTTTCATGAAGTCCCGTCTCTCCCCACGAGGACCGACTTGGGAGGAGTATAGCCATGCAATCTCCAACCGGTTCGGGTCACTCTTGTTCGATGATCCCATTTGGGAGTTGAAGAATTTGCGCCAACAGGGGACCGTCCAACAATACCTCGAGGAATTTGATATGCTCCGCCATCGGGTACACATTCAAGAAGACCATGCAATGAGTTTTTGCCTCGCCGGCTTGAAGGAGGAGATTGCCTATTCCGTGCGAATGTTCCAACCTAAAACCTTAGCGGATGTTGCCTCTCTTGCTCGCCTCCAAGAGCACAAGTTACAGTTACGTCAGAAGCGGGTTATTGGCCCACCTACAGAACAGACGCAACGGCCCCACCGTTCCTCGGCTAGTTTCCTTCCAAGCTCTACTCGGCCATCCTATTCATCACCCAAGACAGGTTTTACTTCGACCAGAGGGGGACCACGGCTGACCGCCGCCGAAGTGGCAGATAAACGCAGCAAGGGCTTGTGTTTTGGTTGCGATGCGCCGTACACGCCCGGGCATCGGTGTGCGGGGCGCAAACAGGCCTACGCTATACAGCTCATATCAGAATTGGACGAGGACGTCCAGGAGGAAGATGGCGTTGAGGAGGACCTAGAAATTATTCATGAAGATGAGCATATGTCGGAAATGCCGCAAGTTTCTTCGCACGCACTAACGGGGACCACCAACTTCTACACCATGCGGGTGACGGCCTCACACCAAGGCCAACCGGTACATGTTCTGATAGACTCCGGGAGCACTCATAACTTCTTGGACCGGGACACCGCCGCAAGGTTACATTGCCCACTCGTCTCCATTCCTATGTTTAATGTCGCCGTCGCCGACGGCAAGTGCATCTCAAGTTCCCATAAAGTGGAGGGGTTTCAATGGAGGATGCAGGGAGTCATCTTCACATCAGATATGTTGGTTATACCTCTAGGAGGATGCGAGATGGTCCTAGGGGTGCAGTGGCTTGTGACACTAGGAGTCCTACAATGGGACTTCCGGAATTTGACATTGGACTTCACTCACCAAGGCCGCCGGATTGCCCTCAGGGGTTCTAAAACGGCCACGGGCACATGGATGAACCGACATAATGGAGATCCGAGGCAAAGTACGCATGGACAATTCCATATGCTTGTAATCAGGGAGAGCTCGGCGGTGTGCAGGGAGGAGACCAAAGAGGGAGAAATTTTCATCTTGAGCAGTGAACAAGCCGAGGAGAGGCAAATGACGAGTGCTGACCCGAGCCTGCATGAAACCGGGCTGACCACCATCCAACTGCAGCAGTTAAGGAACTTATTAGAGGACTTCCAAGATTTATTTGAGGAACCCAAAGGGTTGCCTCCTTCGAGGGAGCATGAGCATCGCATTGTACTTAAAGATGACAAGGTGAATATTAACTTACGTCCGTACCGCTATCCACCATTACAAAAAAATGCCATAGAGCACCTCATCAGGGAGATGCTCCAAATCGGAGTGATCCGGCACAACTCAAGTCAGTTTGCTTCGCCAGTGGTATTGGTAAAAAAAGGGGACGGCACATGTCGACTATGCATCGACTATCGCCACCTCAACACGCATACAGTCAAGGATAATTTTCCAATCCCCATCATTGAAGAGTTGATCGATGAGCTTGGTGGCGCCACAGTTTTCTCTAAATTGGACTTGCGGGCTGGTTATCATCAAGTGAGAATGGCGGAGACCGATGTCCACAAGACGGCGTTTCGTACACATAACGGCCACTACGAATTTCTGGTTATGTCGGAAGGGCTAACCAACGGACCATCCACTTTCCAAAGCCTTATGAACAAGGTTTTCCGAGATCAACTGCGCAAGTTCATTTTGGTGTTTTTGACGATATTCTTGTATTTAGCAGGTCATGGGAGGAGCATTTGCAACATCTTAAGTACACACTTACCACCTTGCGACGCCACAAGTTGTTCCTCAAGCGAACTAAGTGCGATTTTGGGCAGCGAAAAGTGCATTATTTGGGTCATATCATCTCCAACAAGGGGGTGGAAACCGACCCCATGAAGATCCGGGCGATGTTAGAGTGGGGGCGGCCCACGACGGTGAAGAAACTACGAGGCTTCCTAGGCCTCACCGGGTATTACCGGCGCTTTATTCAACATTACGGAACTATTGCCCGACCCCTCACCGAACTGCTCCAAAGCAATGGGTTTAAGTGGAATCAGGAAGCCGAGCAAGCCTTCATTCAGCTCAAGGAAGCGGTGTCAAGACCGCCGGTTTTGTGCCTACCGGATTTTCATAAACCATTCGTGCTGGAATCCGATGCATCGGATACGGGCGTGGGGGCGGTTCTAATGCAAGAAGGAAGGCCGATTGCCTACTTCAGCCGGGCACTTGGAAAGAAGAATGCGGCCATGTCCGTTTATGAAAAGGAGCTTCTCGCCATTGTGATGGCGGTGCAACATTGGCGGCATTATTTATTGGGGAACTCGTTTGTGATCAAGACGGACCAACGCTCCTTGAAGTATTTACTCGACCAAAAGCTTGCAACACCGGCACAACAAAAGTATCTAGCCAAACTCTTAGGCTATGATTACACAATCCAATACAAACAAGGCAAGGAGAACGTGTGTGCGGATGCGCTGTCAAGGAAAGGCGAAGTGGAGAAGGGTGAACTCAATACAATGGTTACTATCCGGTCTAATATCCTACAGCAACTGCGGGAATCATGGGCAAAAGACGTGGATCTAGAAGAGCGTGTCATTACTCAAAAGGAGCAGGACCCCACTAGCCATCCGAAGTATGAGTGGGCAAATGGCTTGTTGAAGCGCAAGGGGAGGTTGGTGGTAGGGAGGGACCCGAAATTGAAGGAGACACTGCTGAGATTATATCATGATGGGGCGGTTGGGGGGCACTCGGGTATCAATGCCACTTACAGGAGGCTCAAAAACATCTTTTATTGGAAGCGGATGAAACCGGAAGTGTATGCATACATCCGACAGTGTGTCGTGTGCCAACAGTGCAAAGCAGATACACAGAAGCCGATGGGACTATTGCAGCCTCTCCCCATTCCGTCTCGAGTTTGGCAAGACATCTCGTTGGACTTTATAGAGGGGCTACCCAAAAGCAAGGGCATGACAACGATACTTGTTGTGGTGGATCGCCTAAGTAAACAAGCTCACTTCAACTCTCTCTCCCACCCGTACACAGCACAAGGAGTAGCACAAATTTTCTTAGACTCAATAGTGAGGTTACATGGGCTGCCGGTTTCAATAGTGAGTGATCGGGACACGTCCTTCCTAAGCCAGTTTTGGCAAGAACTATTCAGCATTCTTAGGGTGCAGTTGAAGTTTTCTACGGCCTACCACCCTCAAACAGACGGGCAAACGGAAGTTGTCAACCGTTGTTTGGAGGGGTACTTGAGGTGCATGTGCTTCGAACGACCGCGTACGTGGGCGACGTGGTTACCGTTAGCGGAGTGGTGGTATAACACTACCTATCATAGCTCCACCAAAATGACTCCCTATGAAGTGGTATATGGGCAAGAACCGGCCATTCACATTCCATACATCTCCGATGAAGCACTAACGGAAGAAGTGGACCGTTCTCTAGAAGCGCGGGAGAAGGTAATCTCCTTATTGAAGACCAACTTAGCTCAAGCACAAAATAGAATGCGTGTCATGGCGGATAAGAAGAGGAGGGAGAGGACCTTAGAAGTGGGTTCATGGGCGTACATCCGTCTCCAACCGTACAAACAAACAAGTCTCCGCGCTCATGGATTTCACAAATTATCCCCAAGGTTTTTGGGCCCCTTCCGGGTGTTGGAACGCATCGGCACCGTGGCATACAAATTGGAGTTTCCAACCGATGCCAAAATACATCACACGTTTCACATCTCTCAGCTCCGGGAACATGTCGTGGACAGTCCCTTCCAGCCACTACCGCTACTAAACATCACCAACTCGGAGGGCAATCTGATGGTGGAACCGCAAGAGATCTTGAGTCGCCGTATTGCACCGAACCGTGGCCGGGTAATAACCCAAGTGCTTGTGCAATGGATGAATGGTACCGAAGAGGAAGCAAGAAGAGCTGGAATCCTTCAAGCAGCGATATCCAGATTTCATTGTTCCTTGAGGTCAAGGAATTGGTGGGGGGAATGTATTGTTATGATCTTTTTGTTATAGTAAGGGTATTTTTGTAATTAACCGGGCTATGAGACTTATAAGTAGCCGGTTATTAGGGTTTTGGGTTTTTTTATCTTGGAACTACTGATTTGTAACCCCCTGGCGGCTGATCGGGAAGACCCCCCTCCACCGTGAAGAACACCTCTCAGAGTCCTCTCTCAGGTGGTCTGTTTTTACTTAGATTTTCCCTGTTTTCCTCTTGGAGTTTATGCAAGCAGCAACATAAGGTTTCTATTCTCCCATCTGTGTTTTCTATTGGCATATCCTGTTACTTAACACGCAGCCTCCACTTCCGGTAGATCTCCGCCCTCTTCATCCGCTAAGATTTCTCAGTTCTAAAAGTCGTTATGTTCCAAATTTCCTTTCATTTACCATTGCATTCTTCCGGACAAGCCTCAAATGTGCTTCAGTTCTCAATTCAGATTCACTTTTCAACTTGGTCTCTGATTTTGTGTAGATTTCATATGAGACTCAGTATTCCTTTTCCTCTCGATTTTCCATTTTAGTTTCAGTTCTAATCTCACAAGTTTGGTTTCAGTTCTAACCTCACAAATTTGGTGTCGTTTACTTCTTTCTCCTATTGCAGGGATCCAGAGTTCCTCTTACAAACTCTGATAGATCCAGTGTTTGCTTCCCAGTTGTTCTAGCAGACGTAAGTACTCAATCTTCATACATTAATTTTTGCTTCTCTTGAATTTTTTTCTGCATGTGGATCCAAAATCAAATAAGATTATGCATCATTTGCATATGCTGGGGAAGGCTCTATATATAAAGCCGGGATGTTTTACCGTCTTTATAATTAAATCCGAGATATTTGGGTAAAACAACCAAACGGGATCTGATGGTTATCATTATTTCTGCAGCTGTGGACTGTTGTAGTTGGTCGCTCAGACTTCATTACCTTTGTGTGTGCATTTTGGTAAATTGAGCTTCTAACACAAAATTGTCTCTGTTTTACTTCTTCTATTAATAGGAGTTTATAAGTATTTATGATCGAACTCCATTGATATAATCAAATTTGTATCCTCTATAACATCATGTTTACTCTTAGCCCTTGATTATATATATTTGATCTAAATAAAACTTCACAGTTGTGCTTCTGATTTTATTTATGATTTATTCATTGTCTCAAAAACTCATGTCATCAAGCTGGCATTCAGTTTCAGCCCTCTGACCATCTCTTCAGTATTTTAACTAAACAATAGGTGCTAATCTTCTTCCTTCATCAGCTACCTATTTCGTAAAACTTTTTGGAATCAACCTCAAACAACTTAAATCTAAATTTGAAATTATTTCACTCTATTAGTCTCCACAGAAATTTCTCAAACACCCTCCTAAAAATTCGGCTATACCCTGTTAGAGTTGGTTGTACAACTTGAAAATCGCATTTGCTAAACTAATGTTGAATCCCAAATAACCCTCAAGTTTCTTTCTTTGGTGGCATACGAAGTTATCATGGTGATCACCCAATGGATGGGAGACTACAGCCTCTGCTGAGATAGAACACCATTGCATAGTTTCTGTGTCAGCTTTATCACCTTTCGAATGTTTATTACAAAATGATGTGCATGAATCAACTGAACATTTTTCAAGATCATCTTTATTCAATAAATCTACATCCTGTTGAAATTCAGGTTGAAAGGAAGCCTCCTCAAAAACTTCTTCCGCGCAGTTATCACCACATAAACTTAAGGAACTTAACACCTCAGTATTCAACTCGAAACAAACTGTATCAGGTGAAACTTCAGACTTGATAATGTTATGAACATTTAGATCAGACACTTCTACCAAATCAAGCTTCTCATCAGTTACATTTCTACTTGTTGATTCCTCATCAGTTACATTTCTACTTGCTGATTCATCAGTTACATTTCTACTTGCTTTCTCCACTTCATTGAATACAGTAACTTCCGGAACTGGTCTATTTATATCCTTCCTACGACTGGCAGATTTTGGTTTTGTACTTTTACTTTTAGATCTAGAAGGTATATTGATCGACTGTAGCAATCTAAAAAGAAATGAGAAAACAAGATCAACTTTAGTGAGGAAAATTAGAAATTTTTAACAATTTATTTGACTGCTAATCCTGCTGTTTAAACGAAAAAACCAGGATAATGTAATTGTACGCGTCTTGGTTTTAAATACAAAGGCTATTTGAAATAATGTGTCTTTGAGTTTATGGTGTTCATGGTTTTAGGATTTTGGATTTAATATTTCCTATGGTTGTAAGGTTCAAGATTTTGAAGCTGTTTTAGATTTTCTACCACTGTTTTTTTCATCGCCACCGTCCCCACAAACAATGCCCAAAATTTGATCTATCTGTGGATCAAAAGTAATTTACAGATATAACAAAAAGAGTGTAAAGTTATCTCTGCATTTTTTGAAGATTTTGTTGTTATTACAATATATATTCTATCTATTATTTATGATGAATCAGTTTGCTCTCTATGATTTGCTGTAGTTATGGAATTGGCATTTATTTGACAATTATAACCAGTAGGCCTAAATGACTAATTTTGATACAAATTAAGAGAATTTGTGTACTGTCATTTATGGAATATAATTACTATATGTTTGCTAAATATTCAGCTTCTATATTCTCTATTTTTTCTTTGTATAATTTATGTTCTTCTATGTTCTCACTTATTTCATGATCTAGGAATAGATCAGCAGAGACAAAGGGGCATGTTCCTTGCTTTTGAGCATCCGGCAATTTCAGCGTTAAACAAAAGCTCAATGCTCTCTTGAACTCAGTTTTGGTTGTCTTACTACAGTGAGGTAAGCTTCTTCTGTACTACCTCATACTTTCTTAAAGTATTCTTAAAGTGAATCGTAGTGACTACATGCCCCTCAAAACACAATCTTTGCATATATATTTTTTTCATAAATGCTTTGAAATCAATATTTGCGGCTGTGATATGTGAATATTTGCAACTGATCATCTTGATCTTCATACAATGGTTGTGATACCCATGCATTTTTTATCCAACACAGGATAATATTCATGAACGGAGGCGGCACCCATGCATTTTTTTCCATCCACTACTAATGATTTAGTCAATTCCTGTTTTTTTCCATGAATCATTTATTCCATGAATCATTTTTTCCTTGAATCATTTTTTACTGTAAGATTATTACCCATGCTATTATTATTTTGGGTCTCGAGCCTTTTCTATTTACAGCAAGAGTTGATGGTCTTTTTACATTTAAATGTTTCTCTACTACAATTCCTATTTACTTTACAGGTGACATTACTGTGCAAACCTCACAATTAGATTACTCTCTTCAACTACTTCATATCTATTCCAGGTATGATTTTCTCTAACTAATGTCATCAAATTATAATTCCTACTTTTATTGCAAATTAGTTTCTTTTTAATATCGGCAAACTTGATGAGATTTGAATGATGTTAATAAAATTCTATGGTCTTTTTTATACGTGTGTGGATGTTTATATTAGTTGCTCACATTTTTTCTCCATGATAAATGTTTTCACAATTATAAAATCTCTATAATTGTTCTCTAATTTTTAAGTAAGAACAAAAGTATGCCAATTAAAACAAAGGTGTAGGCTACATAATTTAATTTGCAAATTAACACATTTAATTCATACTCTTTAAGGATGCTTACCATATGTTGCTTCTTTTTCCTGAAGCACCATGGATTAGTTTTACGATACTTAGTTCTGTGTGCAAGAGTTTTACTGTTTTTATTTTCTTTTTAATCATTTAGTTCATATCGTCTGAATCTGCATTACTCATATCCGTTAAAAAACAAATTTCATAGAATAAAAGAGTCTCCACGTGAAACTATAAATGGGAATTTTAGTTTTCGTTTCAGTTTTTGTTTTAGATCTCATTTTAGTTTTCGTATATGTTTGATTACTTTTTTTTTCCGTATACTATTAATTTTTTCTTCATTAATGTTTTGTTAATTTTATTACCGATCCTGCACTTACTATATTTAGCATCTATCATTCAATCATGCATTATCAATAACTGAGCATTCATTCATGCATTATCTATATTCAACATATAAATTATTTGACATTGAAACTCATTATTTAGGTCTCTGCAATCCTTAAGAGAAGATGTTGGAGCTCCATCAGAAGGACATTTGCTCAGCTGGCCCGACTTCAACTTCTGATTGATAAAAAAGAAAAAGAGAAAGATGTGCATGCATGATCCACATCGATCTCACAGATCCAAATTGATGGCACAGATGCAAATGGGTTGCATGGGACCCAAATTAAAAGAGTGAGTTCAAAAAATCTTTTATTATTTCCAGATATTTTATTGTAGCTGAATTTCATTTATTTGGGGTTTTAAATGACCTTTTAAGTCATGATAATATGCTCGCTTGGCTTTGGATTTGATGGCAACTTTTGGGGAGATATTTGCACTAGAGTTTTAAGGTAGCTGCTATTCAGTGTTTTGATTCTTCAAAAGCCTAGGCTGAGACTTCTTATTTAACTCATGACTGGACAGGAATCAAGAGAGTGGCATGCTTACATGGAATAATTATCTACAAATTGGGTGAAGGGTTGCAACATGTAAGAATTTCATTTGAACTTTGAGCTTTTCTTTTACAACATGTAAAAATATATGATTGGATCACCTGCTCTGATTTAAACTGTTTGTAAACATTTGAATATTATTTTATGAAGAATGTGAGCATATTTGTACTCATCAAACATGCTTCATTTAATTTCAGAGTTAATTCAGATTGAGGATTACCACTGCGGCTCTTTCTCATTCCCTATGTTAATATTGTTCACTTTATTACCGATAGACAACATGAATCCCCTACGGATGATCGCCCCCCATGGCAAAAATTGCCCCTCATGACAACAATTTTACATTTCACTGATTCTATTCATTTTGTCTTCATCTATAATCATGAATGCGGTTCAGAGTAGCTTTAATTTTACATATGAAAAATAAATTAATTGATTTAAGAAATCATAGTTTTAGGCAATTGAGCTGATGCATACATTTCACTGGTTCCCCTTTGCTTCCCTGCTGTTTGATGCCCCACTTGATAAGGTAGGGCATCGCCTCTGCAACTCCATGCCACCAAGCCTCGCATTCCCCGCAAGCGACGGCCTAGCCATCAGATCTCTAGCTCCCAAGCACGGTTCTCCACCTCTCCGCTTCGGCCCTTCGCCGCATACCTCCAGCGCTCCCGCAAGCATTCCCACGATAAGTTTAAATAGGTATATGATTAAAACATATTGAGATGGTATAAATTGTACAAATGCCACTGATTGGTATCTTCCATGGGGTGTGTCATTGGACTATTAAATTGTTAGCATCTCAAAATTCCATGCAGCCAGATCCTATCCTTCAATCATCGCCTAATTGAACTTGCATGAATTTGATTTGTCTCTATAGGTTATGAGAAAATATATTTTCCCTTTTCTTTGAAAATAAATCCAACATATTTTTCTTCATATTTTTAGTAGAGGGTTATTCCTAATTGATGATGACTTTAATCTTATAAGAACATCATGAAAACAAATGAGCTGTCACGGACGGTGGTACAATCATCGCTGTCCCCAATCAAAATCGCCGCCCACAACCAATGTCGCCGTCCTCGCACCAATGTCGCCGCCCTCGACCAATGTCCTCTCCCACGACTAATGTACCCGCCCACGACAAATGATGCCCCCCATGATAAATATCGCCCCACGACAAATGTCGTCACCCACGACAAATGTCAACCTACACGATAAATGTCGTCCCCACGACAAATGTCGCCTCCACGACAAATGTCGCCCACCACGACAAATGTCGCCACCCACGACAAATGTCGCCACCCACGACAAATGTCGCCCCACGACAAATGTCGCCATCCACGACAAATGTCGCCCACACGATAAATGTCACTCCTCACAACAAATGTTGCCCCTACGACAAATGCCGCCTTGGATCGGGCAGGAGGCTTGTGCCTGTCACTCGTGTGTGTGTGTGTGTGTGTGTGTGTGTGTGTGTGTGTGTGTAGAGAGAGAGACACATGACACACATAATTATATATATATAATCATTTTTTAAATTTACATATGTTGATATATTATCAATTTAGCATTTGTTGAAATTTTAAATATACCAAATTACTATAAACATTTTATATTACACAAATAATAATAGTATAACGTAGAGAGGAAAGTCAGTAGAAGCAGGAAACCAAGAAGGGCATAAATTAAGATCTAACTAACACCAAAGAAAAATCACAAAACTTCAGCTAAAAACATTCTCTCCATACTTAAAGAGACCTTCCCCAGTTAAGGATAATGTATATGCGGTATCAATGCTTAGAAGATATGAGTATCACTAACTGGGTTAAATATATATTTTTCAAAAATTAATTTTCTAGCGGACAAATTAAGATCTAACTAACCCCAAAGAAAAATCATGAAACTTCAGCTAAAAATATTATCTCCATACTTAAAAGAGACCCTCCCCATTTAAGGATAATGCGTATGTGGCCGGTATCAGTATGTAGAAGATACGAGTATCCTAATTAACCGGGTTAAACATATAGTTTTCAAAGAACTAAATCAAGAAACTTCACCTAAAAACACTCTTTCCATACTTAAAGAGACCTTCGTCAGTTAAGGATGATATGTATGTGGTATCATTATGCAAAAGATACAAGTATCCTGGTTAACCGGGCTAAACAATTAGTTTTCAAAGAACTAATTTTTCTAGCGCACAGATTAAGATCCAACTAACACCAAAGAAAAATCACGAAACTTCAGTTGAAAACATTCTACTTCCCTAATAAAGGAAAATTTGTCGGCAGCATCAAAATAGAAGACGAGTATCCTAGTTAATCGGGTTGTACATAAACTTTCCAAAAAACTAATTTTCCACCAATACAAGGATCTAACACTAAAGAAATCATTAAACTTCCGTTTGAGGTGTATTGTTGGAGGTGTGAAGTCTGATCGTACTGATAATTAATCCACTGCTTTCGGGATTAATTATCTACTTTTATGTTTCTCGATAGCCTTAGACTTCAAGTATAAAAAAGACTTCCTTTTGCATCTCGATCTGTAATCGTAATATACAGGAAGAAATCCTAGTGCGACCATGGAAGGCAAATTGCCGAACCACGCAAAGCTATATGTGCTTGCTCCATTTTTTTCTTAGCGTTTTTTCTTAGTTTCTTTCGATCTTCGTTCCTAAGAAATTCAGTTAAAAAAACCATCTCTCCATGCTTAAGAAACCTTCCACAACTAAGGATGAATTGTATTTGGCATTAGCAGCTAATACTAGTAACCCACAAAAATCAATTTCCTGACATAATTTTTTTCCCTTCTCTACCTAAAAAGTCAGATGAATGCAACAATCATTGGTCCAACACTAAATTATAGTGAGGCAATAATTTCTTGTAAGAAGAAAATAAAAATGATTCATGTCATCCAAAATTTCTAATACCATTGAATAGTGTTAACCATGTCAGTTTGTTTTTTTAGCCCAGGAAACAATCTGCAGTTACACTACACTATCTTCCAAATTAAATAATTCCTCAACCAACCTAGAAAAAGAAAAAAAATCAAAACTTTTTCCAATTCATAGCATGAAGAATCAAATCCAGACATTTTTTTGCTTTTGGATCTCGCCGTCAAGCTCCTCCAGATCGACCGCAGTCCATTGCCGCTCATCCCGCCGACCTTCTTCATCCCGTCGACCTCTGGTGGCAACGCCGCGAGGCCTCGACTGCTTCTCCTCCAGGTGCCCGTGAGGCGCGAGGGCGTGATTCCATGCCAACCGACAGTAGAAGAGATTCTCCCCACCCTTTGATCTCTCTCCCGCCGGCAATCGCTGACTAAAGCCTTGACGGCCGCTACATCTTCCGGCGGTCATCTCAGTGATTCTCGAACAATGTCGTTTGCGAAGGACGCCGATCCCAGCCTTGGTTTCCATACCAAGCGGGACACCGAGGTGAAGCTTGCTCGTCCAACCCGTGTAAAGAACAAAACACCGCAACCATCCAAATCACGGCCGAATAGATCCTACGGGAGGCTCGTGAGCGTCAAGAGCCTGAGATCCGCCTTCCCAAGCAATTTTTGTTTCGGAAGGCGGATCTCTGGCTCTCAACGCTCACGGCCTCCCGTAGGATCTGTTCGGCCGTGATTTGGATGGTTGAGGTGTTTTGTTCTTTACACGGATTGGACGAGCAAGCTTCACCTAGGTGTCCCGCTTGGTATGGAAACCAAGGCTGGAATCGGCGTCCTTCGCAAACAACATTGTTCGAGAATCACCGGTCGTCAAGGCTTTAGTCAGTGATTGCCGGCGGGAGAGAGATCAAGGGTGGGGAGAATCTCCCCTACTGTCCAGATCATTTGCAAGTCATTCATCATGCCTATACATTGCTGCATGAAAATTAGAGCAAAAACACTAGTAAATGAGTTCTAAACAACATGTACCCCCAAAATAGACGAAAGTACTACAAAGCTTTGCCAAAAAAAGTTCAAATTTAACATATATCAAACAAAGAAACTGCCAAATAAAACATGACATAAAAATTTACGAACAAACAAATAAATAAAACAGCAGTGGAATTTCCATAGCTCTCCTCTCTCTATACACAGCCCTTGAAAAACTGAATGCCGAGTTCTTCTTTCTGCAACCTTGCCCTCCTATTTTATTTTATTTTTTGATTTTGTTCTTCTCATCTCCCCGTGATTTTCAATCTCACCGTGGATAATATCCACATGCACAAAACACTGCCGCTGAATAAAGAAATAGCATAAAGTAAACAACTAACCTCACACTCAAATTGATTCTTGAGCTCTGTATTTTGAGTACTTTTCAGCACAGCCATCTTCAAAGCACACGGAGGTGGAGAGGAATTGAAGGTAAATGCAAGAGCGCACTTGGTTTGATGATGACTGAAACTAGGCAGGAGGTGGAGAGAAATCCGAGGCCCATCACAGGTGTGCCTCAGCTCAGCTCAAAGCACACGGACCTCACATCTACCACCGGCGGCCTCTGCTCTCCATTATTTATTTACCCTGCTGGAGGGGGATTAACATGGAGCTAGGAGAGCTAAAATAGAGCAGTAAATGCTTCATTATTACTTTTTTTCCCTGCTGGAGGAATCGTGAGAGCAACAGGAGGCTTTCATTATTACCTTTTTTTCCTTTTTCGTGTCTTTTCATTTTCAAGTAAGTGTCTGTTGAGTGTTGACCCTATTCAATCTTTGCAGCTTACTATGGTTAATTTTTGCAGCTTACTATATATATTTGTTTTCCTTTACTCTCTACCTTGATTTTCCAGCCAATATAACTGCAGCCCGGCAGTTTCCTTTTAACCGCAAGATGGCAGTTTTCTGTGAACTGCAGACGGATAGTTCTACCCCCTCCCCAAGGTAGTTCAAGCTAGGGGTGAGCATAATAATCGAAACTCCTTAATCGCTCGAATTTTTAGTCGGTTGGAACTCGAGATAAAACATTAGAGTCAAACCGAATAGAATCAAAATGACTCGAAAATTAATTTCGAGTCGATTTTGAGCCTCGTATGAATCGCTCGATTTATGATTCGAGTCGACTCGATTTATTAAAACTATGATTGAAACCATGTAATTTAGGTAGCGTTTGGGGAAGCTTATTGCCTCCGGTGAGGCAGCCCCAAAACTCTGTTTCCACCAAAAACTGTGTTTGGTATGCAGAAGCAGGTATAAGCTGTTTTTAAAATCAGCTGTTATTAGGGTTATTAGGGTAAGCTGGGCCGCTCTTTTTTTCCTCCTTCCTGACCGCGCCGCAAGCCCGCAAGCACGAGCCTCCTTCCCGTTGGAGACGCAAGCACGATTCCTCCTTCTGAAACCTTACCCGAGTGCACAAATCCTTCAATTTCCTCCTTTCTGACCGCGCCGCAAGCTCGCAAGCACGACTCCTCCTTCCCGTTGGAGATGCAAGCGCGACGGATCCTTCTGAAACCCTATCCGAGTGCGCAGATCCTTCAATTTCCAGAGTAATTCTCCGCCTACGAGCTCCAGAATACCTCGACGGGTGGCCGACGCCTCTAGAACCCTCGCCGAGCGCCGAGATCCCCTTCCTGCGAGCCGTCCGTGCAATCACCGCCGTTTCCCCTGATTTTTGGGTAACTCCTCCATATGTTTTCCGTTTTTTCTTCTCTTGGCTTGTTGGTAACTCCTCCATATATCTTTAGAAGATACATGGATCTCTTCTATAGTTTCATGTTTTTTTTTGTTGAATGTTAAGCATCTTCTGGATCTCTTGTATAGTTTCCCCTATTTTTTGTTGAATGTGTGTATGCATATGAGTGAGTGTGTGTGTATATGAGTGAGTGTATGTGTGTGTGTGTGTGTGTGTGTGATTGTATATGAGTGAGCTTGTGTGTGAAGTTTGTGTGTGAAGTTTGTGTGTGTCTGTGTTTGTGATTGTATATGTGACTGTGTGTAGTTTGTTGGAATAATATTTCTGTATTCCTATATTAATATACAAAATAATATATATTTTTTGCGGTTTTAAAACCTTTGCAGAAACAGCATATATATATATGAACAGTAATATCAAAAGTTGCATGAAGGAGATGAGAAATAAAAGAGAGTAATTTATAGGTTAGAATCAAGCCTGGGTAAGGCGCGTGGTCACTGCCCTAAAAAAGTTGCACCACCCTCCGGCAGGGCTTTCAACCGATGCTCACTCCTCCAAGGTACAGCACCCGACTAGATCCCGAAAGCTCCGATGTGCGCGGACGCCGAAGAAGCACAGAACACCCGAACTCCCACTTGATGAAGCAAATGTAAAAGAGAAGGAAATCGCAAGAATGAGCGAGAGCGAAAGAGAGAGAGCAGAAGCGGCAGTTTTAGAGTTGCAGAAAGAGCATATATTAAACTCAGACCGCAAGGCTCCTCTAAATTAGGATCTCGTAAAACGGCAATAAATCAAAGTCACAATAAATGCGAACGGTTATAATTGGAAGGCTGTAAATCGGGAAGAGAAACGTTGTATTCCCAACGTACGGAATTAATGGCGAAAAGCACGCGCAAACGGTTTAGAAAACATGCGAAATAACTGCAAGAGAAGACGTCAAAGAAAGAGGTCACGTCGAGCTCATATCGACGCAACGTCGGAAAACAAATCCAAGCAACCGAACGTTGAGGCTACACGACGATATAACTTATCGTCGAGACTTGCAATCGAAGATACAACTTATCGCCGAGACTAGTCTGCTATTCGACGACAAAACGAGTCGAGTCCGCGCGTCACGACAATACAACTTATCGTCGAGACTTGCAATCGACGATACGACTTGTTCACGACGATACATCTTATCGTCGAGACTCGCAATCGACGATACGACCTGTCGTCGTCGATCTGAATAAATTCGTCGACCACTGAGACTTGGTCAACCGCTGAGACAGAAGTTCGTCGACCGCTGAAAGCATTTCGTCGAACGCAGAACCTTGGCAAGTTCGTCGACCGCAGAAAGCATTTCGTCGAACGCAGAACCTTGGCAAGTTCGTCGAACGCAGGATGGAGTTCGTCGAACGCAGCATGCCGTTCGTCGAACGCAAGATGGAGTTCGTCGAGCCGACACAAATCCGAATAAAAGGTCTAAAGCTGTTTTGTACAAAAAATACATTTCAATTCAATTATTCCCCAAATCCGAAATCCGGATCCGGTCCGGTGCGGTGCGTGCGCGCGCGCGTGTGGTTCATAGTTCCTCCTTATGTTCTTTTGAATAAATAAGAAAGAGTGAAAACAAATATATACTCTTTAGCTAGAAAGCAAATGAACATGGTGGGACTAATGAGTTCATCATTTCATTCATGAAAGGTTCCCCTCCAAATAATTTGGGTTCCCTCCTGTTGAAACCGATTTCTCGGCCTCTTGTGAAGCTCGGGCCCTCAACAAGTTGAGGGGCAGCTAGCCGTTACTGATCCCTTGGAACGAACGGACTGGAGACTTGGAACTGGACTAAGACCTTGGTCGCAGCGAGGAGGTCCCACCACAAACCCGGAAGATCGATGAGCGCTTCCCCTCCCAAGCCAAAGCTGAGACTGGGCACCTTGGAGAGCAAGAGAGCTAAACCAAGGAAAACTTGGGAGAAGGAAGCTCAGAAAACTGAGATCAGATCCCCTTCAAAGGTGCCCCTCAAGGTCTATTCATAGCTTTTTAAGTCTGGTCTGCCAATAGCGGAATTCCGCCTTTTAGTTTTACTATACGCAGCTCAGAATGGTCTGCTAACAGCCAGGCTCCGCTGTTCGGAGGGGCTGACGGCAGACCACCAAGGGCAGGGAGGTAATTTCGCCTCCTTAGCCTATGAAAAGGAGCTCGTCGACCTGAGACGCAATTTCGTCGAACGCAGGAGCTTGACGAGTTCGTCGAACGCCGAGTCTCGACTGATTCGTCGAACACAGAGAGACGAGTTCGTCGAACTCGGGGGTCGGGCCAGTTCGTCGAACGCAGAGAGGCAAGTTCGTTGAACTCAGAGAGGCGAGTTCGTCGAACTCAGAGAGGAGTTCGTCGAACGCCTAGGCCTGGGAGAAAACCGCTGAGACTGAGCGAAATCCGCTGAGACTGAAACGTCTTCCGCTGAGACCTTGCTGGCTCGCCTAGAAGACCACTGTGAGCGGACTGCGAGGATCTGGCTCGCTCCTCTTCCTCGCGAGCGGCCTGCGAGTGCTTGGCTCGCTTACCTTACCGCGAGCGGCCATCTCCTAAGCGAATATCGGGGTGGTACACACTTTGCCTCCCTCTTCTTTCTTGATGTTGAAACTTGGTCTTGCTCTTGCTCCCAGTGAACCCATCTTTTTGTGAGCGGCTGGCGAGCGGCTGGCTCGCTCACCTACCAGCGAGCGGCTAGCTAGTGCCCGGCTCGCCCATCCTCCTCGCGAGCAGTCGGGAGGGGCACGGCTCGCCCGCCTTCCTCGCGAGCAGTCGGGAGGGGCCCGACTCGCCCGCCTTTCTGCGAGCAGTCGGGAGGGGCCCGGCTCGCCCGCCTTCCTGCGAGTGCAGAGGAGGATTCATCGATCTTTGACTGGAGTTCGCCGAACTGATGCGTGTCGTTCGCTGAACGCAGATTGAAGTTCGTTGAACGCAAATTGAAGTTCGTTGAACGCAGATTGAAGTTCGTCGAACCTTGGGACTTCAGAGAATCTGGCTCACAGAAGTCTACTGCACGCAGGCCGCACGGGTCAGGCTCGTCCACCCAGAAGACCACTGCGAGCGGGCCACACGAATCCGGCTCGGCCACCTTTCTCGCGAGCGGCTTGCGAGTGCTTTGTCTGTCTGCCTCCCCGTGAGTAACCTTTAAAACCTGGCGGCCGCGAGAGGCAAGTTCGTCGAACTTAGAGATGCGAGTTCGTCGAACTCCAAGATCTAAAAGAACCGCTGAGGCAGAAAAGAAATCCGCTGAGACTGACGCGCCCGCTGAGACTGGAGCGCCCGCTAAGACTGGCGCGCCCGCTGAGACTGGAGCGCCCGCTGAGAACTGAAGTGTCAGCCACTGAGACAATCATCCAAGCGAACCCAGGGTTGTACACAATCCCCGCTCTTCGCGAGTTTTAGGCTAAACTTGCGAAGAATCATCCAACCCTCGGTGTTCACGTGGAGGATGCTGACCTGGCAGGAATCTTTTCGGTGGGGCCCAGCCCCCCTGCTATAAATATCGCTGATCGTGGGTGATGTATACCCCCCCCCCCCCCCCCCGGTCGGGCCTCACTCTGGTTCAACTTAATCTGACTGAATATATTTAAAAAATATTTAAAAAATATTTTAAATATATGCGAGGCTGCTTCTAAAATTAAATGCCATTGTTAACCTCTCCCGCAAGGCAGACATCTTCCCTTCCAAGTTCCAACAATGGATTTCGCATCTGATGGATCGCGGGCCGTTCTCTCCTCGCTGGGCTTCTCCTCTCACGCGTCTGATGGATCGTGTGGCGTTCTCTCTCGCAGGCTCCTCTCAGACCACGGAAACCTCGCCATTCTCTCCTTGTCGGGCATCTCCTCTCACGCGACCTTGCTTTCTCCTCTAAGACGACGGCCGATGCAACCTCTTCTCCTCTCTCGCGGTCCTCTCCCTTCTCTTCTCTTGCGGTGGCATCCACGGTGAGGTCGACATCGCCATTCTCCTCTCTGGCGGTGGCATCCTCGGCAAGGTCGACCATTGACGTCATCTTCTCTTTTCCTTCCCCCAAAGGTTTGTGTATGCCTCTGTATATGCGATGCCTCCTGAGCCCAGCCTCCATTTCCCCCTTTTTCCGAAATTTCAATCTTTAAATGCTCACCAAAAAGGGAAATACAAGAGTAAAATGCCGATAAAATTTTCATTTTAGTTCAAAACATAGAGGATGAAATCTGAGGCCCAGGAAAAGTGGCAGCATCTTCCCTTCTCTCGTTAAGGTTCTTTTTTATTACTGTAGAGGGAGATTGAACTTAGCAAACAACATCATAGTGGTGATCTTCAAGAAAAGAATAGGCACGCTCGGATGCTGGAGAATAAGGTTTGCTTATTCATCAAAGCCTTCTCCTTTTCCTCTTTCCTTTCAGTTGGGTTGATATTGAGTTCAAGTGAATATCACTTTAAAAGATGTTTTCAATTTGCTTAAATACATTAATTTGATCAGTCTTATTGGTAAAATAAATTAGTAAAATAAAGTATAGACCTTGTGCTGCGGGATAGTAAACAGCACCAAAAGACTGAACCTTAATAGATTAGTTTATGTCTCAATCTTATTGGTAAAATAAAGTATATATAGTAATTAATCAACTAATGCATTTTAGTTTGTATAGATACTTCATGTCTTCGTTCTTCTTCCTCTCGCCACTGAGTTTGCCTGATCCATCCCAGATCGTCTGCCTATTAGTCACCATCGCCAATGAACGGTATCGACCTTGTGCTGCGGGACATTGCGAAAATTGAAACTGATCGAGGATGGCATGCGCCCTCCTATCCAATTGAAACTGATCAAGGATGGCATGTGCCCTCCTATCCGAATCGATTCGCCCGTGCCACTATGGAGCAAGCGTCCCGACCAGAACGTGTATCGACCGAAACCGTTATTCATGATCGATCTGGAACGGCAGTACAGCGTCAACGTGACAACGGGTGCATGTGATTTACAACAGATGAAGACTCTGCGGCCTGATTTATTTTTTGCTTCGCTGAGTTCTATAGAATAAGGCTATAATGAAACTCATTAAGAGCGTAAATCACATATCCCTCTACTCTTATTGGGACATTTTGTTAATTATTCATGTAAATTATGCTGAATGCCTGAATCTCATTGAGAACTCAAATAACATAATTTTTGATTCAGCATTTTTGTTTGTTTTTTACCTTTAAACAACTTTCTAAACTCTAATAACATCAATTTTAATCATTGTTAGTGTTAACTTTTTGCCATGGTGGTTTTATTCTGTTGTGAGTTTATCCAAATTAGTTTCACAATCACTCACATAATCAGTGAATATTGAATAAAAATATATCATATTTAACTAATTTTTTCATGTTTATTAGTCTCTTCAATTCAATTTTTCTTATTTTGTGTCATCTGATGAACTAGGGAGAGGAGGATTCAACATAATAGAAATGGAGTTATCAGAGGTAGGTTTCATACAACCAATGCCATATTTTGAACTACAGAAGGTGGAGGATGAGATGGGAATGAGAGGTTTAGGAGTATTGTCATGTTTCATCATGTACTTCTCCTTGTCACTTCTTCAACATTGAGCAGCATGACCTATCTAGGTTTAAGATTGATTTTTTGCTCAGCCTTACCACCAACATGCTTATATGTTGTAGCATCAATAACAACATTTTGAATAGCAAGCCCAACCACTTCTTCAGATTCCCAGAAACATCTTAATTTGCTAAGTATCCATGTCGCTCCTCTATAGCTTGTTCCAAGATTTCAATGACAATCGTCTTACTGTCTGCTTCACACAAAACTTCTTTTGAAATACTAGGCAAAATACCATTGATAATATACATTGAAAGTGCTGGTTCAGGAGAAGCCTCGAGAACTATTGTCTCGAGAAAGTAGCTTGGATAGAAGGTTAAAATTTATTGTGCCCGGACGACACTCAAATCCTAGTTCCGCCACTGATTGCATTAATCTTTCAAGGGCAGAAAAGTGAGCTTCAAATTGTTGATAAACTATAATGATAACTAATTGGAAATTAGCTTCATAATATTCAAGTGGATGAATTATAATCTTGTTCTAATGTTGTGGCTATAACATTTCTCGTAGTGATATGGCTATACATGAAGGCAGTATTCCATATCAAATGTATGAATTCTCATAGCATTCTTTTGTCATATTCCACAAATAATACTAACTGTAGTTGCATTTGGTTTGTACTTTGTAGACTAGCCTTGAAATTGGAACATGTGATTTGGAGAATCAAGGGAGCATAGGACCAGCAATTGGAGTTTCCTCAGGTGTTCTCTGTAGCATTGGAGCCAATGAAAAAGAGTTTCTTGATGTAACCTAAACACAGCCTTTTCTTATCTTTGGTAGTTGTTGTACATATGAATTTTATAATATAGTTTGTGGAGGTGTTTAGTTTTATTAAATTGCAACTGGATTGGCGATATTGTATGAATGTTGTTAGCATTTGATAGAAATATTAGAACAGAAGAATCCGACTAAATTCCGATTAATTATAGATGAGAAGGTCTGATATATTAAGTGCTGGTGGCTATCTAATGTGTTTAGTTTTATTAAATTCCAACTGGATTGGTCAAGATCTATATGTTGTATAACCTGGTCAAATCGTTGATGATGGTGGCTTCTCTTCCAAATTTTTTAAAAATAATTAAAAAAACGAATTGGCGGTGCTTGTTTCAACGCCGCCAAATATTATTTTTTATTTTAAATTTTAAATAAATCCGCGACGATTTAGTTTATAAAACGCCGCGGAAAGTGTTAATATACAACGGCATTTTATAAAAAAAACGCCGCCAAATGTTTCGCTGCGTTTTAAAAAAAAATGCCGCGGAGTTTTCCGCGGTGCTTCCAACCGCGGTGCTTCCAACCGCGGCGATTTTGGGCGCTTTGCTTTGAAAAGAGCCGATGGATCTACCGCGGCATTTTAAAAGCATTTTAAAAGTGCCGCAAAAGGTATTAAAATGCCGCGGAATGTTGAATTTGTTGTAGTGGCAAATGGTTCTCCGCGGAGATCCAAAAGGTTCTCCGCTGAGATAGAAAAGGTTCTCCGCGGAGATCCAAAAGGTTCTCCGCGGAGACCGAAAATGTTCTCCGCCGAAAACCATTTGGATCTCCGCGGAGAGCTATTTGGATCTCCGCGGAGATAAGAAATGTCACTGCAAAGAGCATTCCTCTCTCCCTCCCTCAATTTTTTTCTTCATTTCCCTTTTTTCTCTTCCTCTCTCCCTCTCTCCCACTTTCCTTCTCCTCCCCCTCTTTTTTCTCCTCCCCCTCTTTTTCTTTCTCTTCCCTCCCCCTCCCCCCTTTTTCCCCCCTCATACTAGAGTAGAACCCGGCGGCCCCCCCCCCCCCCCCCCTCTTTCCTCATCTTTTTCAGCTGCTCCGTACTGTAGCTGTCTAGAGATGCCTATTTCCGAAGAGACCCGGGCTCGCATCGACGCAGCGCGAGCTTTCGAGCATGCGGCCCTCGCTGTACCTGCCCCTTGGGCCTCGAAGCCGGCTCCCTCGGGGGCACTAAAAACGAAGTCGGTTCGACCCCTAACCCGGGGGGGCAAATCTTCGGCCCTGGGCATATCGTCGGGCCTCCTGTTCGCGGATCAGGTACTCGCTTAGGCACCCTGACTCGCCCCCAGCCTCCCTTTTCTCTGCTAAAGTCTCTTCTTTTCAGGCTTCTCTCCTGCTGGGGGATCTAACCGACAAGACCGGGGAGGATTCTTGCCCCGCTACCCCCCGAGGGGGTGGTGTGGAGACCATGGACCTGGACACCACCCTTCACTTGTCCTCGCCTCCGCGCCGTAAGCTTCCTCGCGTCATTCCTTGGAGAACACAGAATGATTGTCTTGATGACCTTATCCTTTCGCAGAATCTCCACTCGCGTCTCCTGGGGGGCGAACCGCTCCGCCGCTCTCGCAATCCCTTCCCGCGATAAATGTTTCTGTCCCGGGGTGCAACGTACTGGACCCCGCGGACCCCGAGAGTTTACATCTTGGTGCCGTCCATGGTGAAGCCCCGGTTTTTCGTCCGGGTTTAGGTAAATCGTTGACCCTTCCTCACGGAACTCCATTCCGGGGGCGGCCCAGCCCCTCTCGCACGCGCCAAGGTAAAGCGACTCTTGACTCGCCCGAAATTCCCAAAATGTTTTTGCCATCGATTTCTTTCTTCCATTTGCTGACCCTTCTTCGCAGGCCTTCCGGAGAGCTCCGGCGACCTCGATCTAGGTGAGGAGTCTTCGCCGCTTCCTTCGCCGGAGGAGATGGATGCCTTTCTGGGCGACCCGCTTGATCCCGTGATTATGAAGAGGCAGACCTTGGAGCTCTTCCAGAAATATGGACGGATGCTGCAGGACTTGCGCAGCCAGGCGAAGAAAGACAGGGAGGCGGCCGAGGAGCATATCGCCTCGCTCGAGGCGGACTGCGCGCGGCTCCAAGCCGAACTGCTGCCAGATTCTCTCGAGGAGGTTACCTCTCCGGAGGTGCATATCGCGCGAGTGATAGACCACGCTCGCTTGATGGTGCACGAGGCCCGCGCTGTACACGCGTACCACTACCCTAAGAGACCGCCTAATTCAGGGGTGCGAGGCCGAGGCCGATGAAAATGGGTCCAATATTGCCCCGCCCCCCCCCCCCCCCCCCCCCCCCCCCCCCCTGTCACAAAATGACTTACTTTTCTTTATGATGCAGACAATATATGCCCATGGCAATTTGATTATTTTTCTCCCGCTCTCGCGAGCCTTATCAGAATCTCCTTTTTATATGAATGATGTATTTATTTGATCGTTCTGTCGCGCGACTCGCGTGCGCCTGCCTCTTTATATTTACTTTACTTACTCTCTGCCTCTTGCCGCTCGAGCTCGCGACCCGCAGAGATTCGCGTAGCCCGATTGATGCGTTACTTTTAATGCTTTGACTCGCGGTCTCCAAGAGCTCTCTCCAAATATCGGCTCTGCTTTTATGGCTCGCGAGCCCGTATCATTATGTTTATGCGAGCGGTCCGAGGGAGGAGGGCTCACATATCGAGGATCATCATGATGCGCTTTGTCTAACCGCACTCCCGGCGCCTCGATTCCTCCCCGCCGCCTTTTCTTTCTATAAATAGGGCCGGCATTTATTTCCAACCACCACACCGATCATCTTCTTCCTTCTCTTACTTGCTCTCTTGTTCTCGCCATCCTCCCCTCTGGTGCTCGCTCATTTCTTTTGCAGGAAAGCTATGGGTGGCGATAATGCAGATACCGAAGGCCGGGCCAAGTGCGCGCAAACTTTTTGCTAGCACACTTTTATGAACTGCTCGCTTACGGAGAAGGGGCATCACCTGGTCGTGGCGAACTACATCTCGCCCGGGTTTTCTGCTCGACAGCCTTCGGGCGAGGATGCGATCAATTTCCCTATCGCAGATGAGCTCGCCATCCCGGTGGCTCACTTTGAGGCGAGCTTGCGATTGCCCCTCTGGCCCGAGATCAGCCAGGTACTCGCCTCTCTCTTTCTTCTTCTCGCTAAGTACTCGCTTGGGATCCATATCTAACCTTCCACTGCGAACTCTCCAGATACTCAAATATTTTGGCGTGATCCTGGGCCAGCTGACCCCCAACGCCATTGCGATGATGGTAGCCTTCGCATGCTACCTGCGGGAGGAGCGGGTGGAGTTCAACCTATCCGTTTTCCGCAAATTGTTTTCCTTCCGAGCAAACAGGGACGGGACCGCCTTCTTCCTGAGCCAACACGCCAAGGTCCAGGAGACGGTTAATAAAAGTCACTACTGGCCCCAAAAATTCGCCATCGTGAAGGGGCCCTTCGGTAACGTGCCCTTCTCGCCCATCCAACGCTCCAAGGCCACATATGCTCCCCCAACACTCGGAGGCCATGAGGCCGATCTTTTCAAATGCATGTCGACCAACTTCGAGGTGGTCTACCTCAGGAGGAACGTCGACTCGCTTCCCCCTGTGCTGCCAGGGACAGGTTTGGTTCGCGCCTGCTTCGCTATTCCCCTCGTGTTTTATCTTTCCTAACTCCGACCTCTCTTACTCGCAGGGGAGCGAGACATCCCGCTCAACCCCCCCCCCCCCCCCCCCCCCCCCTAAGCGAAAGTGGGGTCCATCACACCCGCCCTCCAACTCGCCACCTCTGCTGCCGAGCTCTGCCGAGAGCCCGCCTCCACCCCGGCCTCTTCTTCTCTGAAGCGACCGGTCCCCGCGAGTCGCGGGTCAAAATCTCTACCTCCTCCCCCCCAAGAAATCGAAGGCACTCCCTCCGGCTAAGGGGAAGGGAGTCTCCGAGGTCCTGCCTGGGAGAGATCGCCCTGCGACTCATCCTCAAGGGAAGGTGGCTAGCGAGCCCCTTAAAGCGATTGCCGGCACCTCGAAGGTGCCCGCCCCGACTCGCCATAAGAATTATGGCCTCGGGGCCAAGCATTTGGACGAGGTCGGCGCGCCTCTGCTAGTCTGGGATGAGGAGGCCAATCGGGCCTCGATCTCAACTCTCCTTCCCTCCTAGGTGGAGGAAGACACGATCGGGGGCGACGCCTTCGCCCTGTCTTTTGGCCTCTACGGGCGGGAGGACGCCAAGGAGTACAACTCGCTATCCTCCCGGATGCTCGCCCACGAGAGCGCGCACTCCGAACTCCGTTCTCTGGAGCTCGCCCATATGATGGGCCGACGCATTCTCCAGGCAGAGAAAAATGCTGAGGAGCTCACTCACGAGTTAAATATCGCTGTGAAGCAGATCACGCTCCTGAAGAAGGAGAAGAGCTCCGACGCCCTTTGGGAGGCGCTGAAGGACGTGACCGAGGAGGTGGCCACCCTAAAGGAGAAGCTTGATATCTCTGATGGCTTCGTCGCCAGCCTCCAGGGTGGGATGGTGAGTTTTCTGACCACTCATCTACCCCTTCTCGCTCCACCAAATCCTCCCCTAACTCTGTTTTTTGCAGGATGCCGAGACCGCCAGCGAGCTCCTTGCTCGCAACGCTGATCTGGCGCAGCAGGTGGAGGGGTTGAAGGCCCTCAACCTCGAACTAGCCCATGCCGCCCTCCCGCCCAGCCCCAGATCCCTGAAGGACAAGAAGCGGGAGCACAAAGAGGAGATGTGAGAGGGAGCGCTCCACGCGGCTACGTTTGCCTTCCGCACTCTCAAGAGATCTGGCCTACTTACGGCGGAGGCGGCGGAGCTCACCTTGGAGGATATTGTCCCCGAAATGTTCCTGCCGACTACGCCCTCCGAGAAGAGCGAGAGCGAGAGGTCCGAGGACTAGTTATGATCATCGCGTAGTTTTGTTTTATTTTATTTTTGGCTGGCGAGGTTGCCGCGGGTCCTGTAAACTTTTGAAAAAGATAGAAATGAGAAATGATTTTTTGTATATATTTACTGCTTGCTCGCCATCTGTGTATGCTCTTTCATTTCTCCTTTTTTTTTCTTTTGTTATCGATGCTATGCTCGCGATACTCGCTCTCGCCTACCACGCGATCGCTTAGCTCAGGCATATGGCTTGTCTCCTTCCACTGCTTCCTTCCTCCTTGCCTCTTAGGAAAGCAGAGGGATAAGCTCACCGAACGCAGAGAGGCGAGTTCGTCAAACGCAGAGAGGCGAGTTCGTCGAACTTAGAGATGCGAGTTCGTCGATCGCAAAGAGGCGAGTTCGTCGAACTTAGAGATGCGAGTTCGTCGATCGCAAAGGCTTAAGAGAACCGCTGAGACTGGAGAGAAATCCGATGAGACCTCGCTGGCTCGCCCAGAAGACTTCCGTAAGCGGACCGCGAGGATCGGGCTCGCCCACCCTCCTCGCGAGCGGTCTGCGAGTGCCCTGCTCGCCTATCTTTAAGACCCTTGCCCACCGCATCTCCCTCTTGGGGAGGGCATACCCCCCAATTTTTGCCTTTTGCGAGCGAGAACTTCCCCTTAGCTTCTCGCACCTTCCCTGGATTTGGGGAACTATTCCCATCTCCCTCGTCGGCGAGTGCTCGGCCTGCACGCCTGGAGCTAATACCTTCCAACCTTCCTCTTTTATTTTCTGCGAGGACTTCGTGGCGTGAGAGGCCTTTCGCCCTTTGCGAGCGAGACGGGTTCCTATCCTTGTCACGTGAGATTACCTCTACTTGCCGAGTGAGACGACCTTTTTTGGTAACCATGACAGCCTCTCCAGAGATCAACCTGACCCACCGTCTATGAGAGCCCGGCAGCGGAATCGATCTAGGGCATTCCAGCACTAAAGAACTTGAAACCTTGCCAGCCTCTCCAGAGATCAACTCGACCCACCGTCTATGAGAGCACGACAGCGGAATCGATCTGGGGTGTACAACCCCGATATTCGCCAGGCGAGAGGTCGCGGTTTAAGAAGGCAACATGGCAAAGGAAGTAATAAGAGAGGAAGGCCATAGGGCCAGAAGACCTTGCGAGAAGGGCCTTGGAGAAGTCTCTCTCTGAAGGCTCGCCGAGAGGCGAGCGAGAACAATCGGCGAGATAGACACTTGTGGGCAGTTTGAGGAGGCTTCCTGAGCTCGACGAAAGGAGTCCCGCGTTCGACGAACTCTCACGTGTTCGTCGAGCTCACCTGCGGTCGTCGAGCTCACCCCTGTTCGGCGAAATCATCAGAAGTCGACGAAGTGTTCTATGCTTATTAAAGCCAAAGGGATGGTCTCGCAAGAGGAGTCGCGAAATCAGGACCTCGGCAGATATCTTCAACAGACTGGGGCCAAGCGAAGGCTGGCAAACCAATACCTCGCGAGCCGCTAGCAAAAGGGACCTATGTTCGGTAAATAGGTATTCAGCGAAATGCATTCAGTGCGCGACAAAGTCAAGAGGTGGTCTCGCAAGAAGGCTCGCGAGACCGAGCCTCAGCATCCGGCGAGCTCAATTCTACGTTCGACGAATTGCTTCGCGCATTCGACGAACGGCTTGCTTCAATCTCAGCGTCTCAGCGGTCGACGAACCGCCCGTCTCAGTGGTCAGCGAACAGTTTAATGTGCTGCCTTCGTCGAGCTCGTCTGCGATCAACGAAGTGCATGCTGAGCTCGACGAAGTCAGGAGGAGGTCTCGCAGGAAGGCTCGCGAGACCGGACCTCAGCGGATACCTCCAAAGAATGGGCCAGCGAGGTCCTCGCCGGGCGGTCGCCTAAAAGAAACATCGCGAGCCGGACTCGCGAGAAGGCCTGCGAGAACGTCGGCAGTAGTGATCCTCGCAACCTTCTTACCCATAGGCCGATGGAGTCAAATTACCCCTTTACCATTGGTGGTCTGCCTCTAGCCACTCCAAACAGCGGAGTTTGGCTGTTAGCAGACCAATTTGGGGTGCGGATAGTAAAACCAAAAGGCGGAATCCTGCTATTTGCAGGCCGGATAAGAAATCCTATAAATAAGACCTAAAGGGCACCTTTGGAGAGGACTTCACTTCAGCTTCTCTCTCCTTAGGCTCTCCTTGGTTAGCATTTCCAGAGCTCTCCAGGGTGCCCGAGTCTCAGCTTTTGGCTTGGGAGGGGAAGCGCTCAACGATCTTCCGGGTTAGTGGAGGGACCTCCTCGCTGCGAATAAGGTCTTAGTCATTCTCCTAGTTTCCAGTCTACCTTCTCCGAGGGATCAGTAAGGGCTAGCTGCCCCTCATTTCGGTGAGGGACCCGAGCTTCACAAGAGACCGAGGAATCAGTTTCAACATTTTGGTGCGGTGAGCGTGGAGCGTGGCTGGTCCAAGAAAATTTCAAGGAGGAGATATGGCAGGAAACGAAGAGCAAGGCGAGGAGTTCTGTGGGTCACCCCAGGTGGTGATGCCGAGGATGTTCGCGGATTTCAGGAGGGATGTGCTCGACACCTTCGGACTCACTATCGCGGCGCTGCGAAGTGAGTTCGCGACCCCAGCACCTCAGGCGACCCCTCCCCCAACAGCGGTTGGCGAGAACGCCCCAGGGGGAAGGGCCGGAAAGGAAATCGGCAGGGGGTCAGTGCAAGATCTGGAGGGGCGAGTTCTGTTCGCCAGTCCGGCGGGCTCTGTGTCGGCGTGCTCTGCGCCGGCGAGCTCTGTGCCGGCAAGCTCTGCGCCGGCGAGCTCTGTGTCGGCGAGCGCGGCGCAGGCGAGCGCGGCGTTCAGAAGACGCGACAACTGTGGGGGTGGTTCAGGCGAGCGCCGTTCTCGCGAGCGCGGTCCCTGCGAGCCCTAGTCAGGCGAGAGAGCTCGGGGGGCGTGTGGAACGAGAAAGGGTGGCTGGAGGGGGAAGCCCCTTCTGCGAGTTGGTGCTTTCTGCGCCCATCCCGATAGGGTTCAGGGAGTGGGATAGGGTATACTACAACAGCAGGGATGACCCCGTCCAGCACCTCCAGTCTTTTGAGGACTCGGTCTCGATCAGGCCGATGTCAAATGCTTTCAAGTGTCGGCACTTCGCCGTCACCCTTAAAGAGAAGGCCAGAGACTGGTTCCATCAACTCCCTATCGGATCGATCTACGCCTTCGAGAATTTGCGCCGAAGTTTCTTGTTACGATTCTCAACTTCAAAGAAGAGGAAGAAAGACGCCAAGTCTCTCTTCAAGGTGAAGCAGGAGCCGAAGGAGTCGTTGGCTCGCTATGCGGACCGGTTCCAGGAGGAGGTGCTGCTCACCCAGGAGATGCATGGGTTTGCACTCCAGCTCGCCTTCACGGTCTGGCTGAGGGAAAGTTTCTTCAAGATGGCTCTGAAGAGGAAGGCCCCCGTCTCCTACGAGGAGCTGATGGAGAGGGTGGCGGAGGAAGTCGAGAGTGAGGAGGCCAACCCGGAACTCACCAAGAGGCTGGCAAAGCTCAGCGAGCCGGAGGTCAGACCACAAGAGGTGAGGAGAAGGGAAGAGCCCAGAGCCCCGGAGGGGGAGTGGAGGCAGCATGGCGGGAGAATGCAAGGCCCGAGAAGGGGTAACTTCTATGGGGGTCAAGGAAGGCCCCATCAGTTGGGATGGAGACAGGATCCGAGGCCGATGCCCCCTCCACCCCAGCAGGCCATGGCAATCAGGCGGGGAAGGGGAGGAGGATGAAGAGGAAGAAGAGAAGAGGCGAGAGAAGAAGCAGGGACGGGAAGGAGAAGAAGAAATATGATGGCGGAGGCCGAGACGGGAGAGGTGACGCTGCCGTACTGTGACTTCCATGATGAGGAAGGTCATGCGACGGCCACCTATCTGGAGTTCCTGGAGACAAAAAGGGCCCGGGCACCCGCGCCGCGACAGCCGCCGCAGGTGAGGATCGAGGAGGTCCTGCCTCGAGAAGATGAAGAGGAAAGGTGCGAAGACTGGGCCGATTTGGGGTCGCGAGGGGGATCAGGGTGATCCATGGGGGGGGGGGGGGGGGGGGGGGGGGGGGAGGGGTAGGGATTGAGGCAACCCGGAAGGCGAGCCTCCATACTATCTATCGCCGTAGCGTGGCTTCGACATCCCAAGCCCCGCCCCCGGCAGAGAAGATTTCCTTCACTCAGAAGGACATGCCGAGTTATGAGGACCCGTTCTGCGACGCGTTGGTCATTCTGACAGCAATCGAGAACTTCACCGTTTCCCGAATCTTGGTGGATAACGGAAGTTTGGTCAATGTTATTTTCAAAAAGGCGTTCGATGGGATGGAGGTGGATGAGCGAAGGGTGTTGGCCGCGGATGGTCCGCTGTTTGGATTCTCCGGGGAAAGGAAGGAAGTAGAGGGATGGGTAGGACTCCACGTGGTCTTGGGAGGGCAGTCCAGGAACTGTCGCTTCGTCATAGTGGACGCCCCTAGCAGTTACAGTGCCATCTTCGGACGGCCGCTCATCAGCGCGTTCCGCTGTGTCCCCTCCACCTTCCACCAGTGCCTTAAGTTCAATGACGGAGGGGTCCAAGTCCGAATCCGGGGAGATCCCAAGGTGGCGAGGCAGTGCTACGTGACTGCCGTCAACACCATCTCGTGGATGGAAGAAGCAGAGGAGTGGGGTAAGGTGATGGAAGAGGTGGCCGAGGCGGAAGAGGAGGAGAGGTTGGAAGGGATGATGGATGGAGTAGTTCATGCCCAGGAAGGGATCGTTGACGGACCCAGGGCGGAGGAGAAGGAAGAGGGAGAGAAGGAGAAGGAGGCCCTGGAGAGAGGGGTGGAGGAGTCGATGGTCGTGGGAGAGGAAGAGATGGGGATGGGAGCCAGAGCGCCCTCGTATGGCGAAGAGGAGGACAGTGCCTGGGGGGAGCGATCCAGGTTGGAAGCTGTGGAGGAAGTGGTGGAGGTGGAGGTCACCACCAAAGCCGGAACAATCGAGAAGATCAAGATCAATGGGGAGCTCAGTCCCGAGGACCGGAGGAAGATCTCGGCTTGCGTCCAAGACAACGTGGACGTCTTCGCATGGAGCGTTGCGGAGATGCCGGGGATCGATGCTGATGTGGCGTACCACCGCCACAACCTCGATCCCGGCGCTCTCCCCATTCGCCAAAAGAAGAGGTCCACCGCAGACAAGCTGGAGGTCCCCATCCGGGAGGAGGTGAACAAACTTATCAAGGCCGGTTTTGTATCGGAGATCCAGTATCCAGGCTGGGTCTCCAATGTGGTGATGGTGAAGAAAGGGGATGGTAAGTGGCGCATGTGCGTTGATTTCTCTTTGCTTAATAAATATTGCCCCAAGGATTGTTAACCCTTGCCTAGGATCGACGCGCTGGTTGACTCAGCCGTCGGTTTCTCTGTGATGTCTTTTTTAGATGCTTTTTCAGGTTATCACCAAATTCACATGCACCCCCCCCCCCCCCCCCCCCCCCCCCCCCCCCCCCCCCCCCCCCCCCCCCCCCCCCCCCCCCCCCCCCCCCCCCCCCCCCCCCCCCCCCCCCCGACATCAAGGATGTATCCTTCATCACCGGGGATGGGTGCTATTGTTATAAAATGATGCCGTTCGGCTTGAAGAACGCAGGGGCAACATACCAGCGAATGATGGATAGAGCCTTTCGCGAACAGAAGGGCAGGAATTTGGAGGTCTACGTAGATGACCTGATGATCAAAAGTCGGGACCTCGAGTCCCACCTCAGGGACCTCGAGGAAACCTTCGGGACTCTCCGAAAATTTAAAATGAAGCTTAACCCCCTCAAGTGTGTCTTCGGGGCCAGCAGAGGGAAACTCTTGGGTCATTTGCTCACCTCCCTCAGGGTGGAACCTAACCCGGACAAGGTAAGGGCGATCCTCGAGTTGGGTCCCCCAAGGAATGCGAAGGAGGTTCAACGGCTGACAGGAAAGCTAGCTGGGTTAGGCAGGTTCCTCTCCAAGGCGGGAGAAAAATGTTCTTCTTTCTTCAATGTGCTGAGGGGTAACCAGAAGTTCGAATGGACCCCCGAATGCGAGGAGGCTTTTCGAGCACTAAAAGAACAACTAACCCAGGCCCCGCTGCTACAAGGACCGAGCCAGGGGGAGGACCTATACATGTACTTGGGGGTGGGACCGGAAGCGGTCAGTTCGGTGCTGGTTCGAGAAGAGGGGAAGAAACAACTCCCCGTCTACTATGTAAGCAGGGCACTAAGGAAGGCCGAGCTCAGGTACCCTATCTTAGCGAAGTTAGTGTTTGCCTTGGTGGTGTCGGCTAGGAAGCTCCGGCCCTACTTCCAGGCGCACTCGATCAAAGTAGTGACCGATCACCCCCTTCGCAGCATCATGGAGGGGGTGGAGCACTTCGGGAGATTGGCAAAGTGGTCGGTAGAGCTGAGCGAGTTCAATATCTCCTACGTGCCCAGGGTATCCATAAAGGCGCAAGCGGTGGCGGACTTCATGGCGGATTATGTGGCTGAGTTGGAAGAGTCTGAGCTACCCCACCCAGTGGCCTGGAAGATGCTGGTTGATGGCGCATCAGGAAAGCACTCCTTCAGAGGGGGGGGGGGGTGGTACTGGTAAGTCCACAGGGCACCAGGATAGAGCAAGCCATCAAAGTTCACTTCCCCCTCACCAACAACCAGGCAGAATATGAGACCGTGATAGCAGGCCTCCGCCTAGCCCGGGAGTTGGGAGTGCAAGACGTGGAGGTCTCGACGAACTCCATGGTAGTGGCTTGCCAGATCAGAGGAGAGTTCGAAGTCAAGGAGCCGACTCTCCAACGGTACCTGGAGAAGTTCAAGGGGGTCGTCGGGAAATTTCGCACTTTCTCCATCAGGCACGTCCCAAGAGAGGAGAGCACCCAGGCAGACCTCCTGGCCAAGTTCGGCCCCCGGGCGGGGGGGGGGGGGGGGGGGGGGGGGGCAGTGTCGGAGCTCTTCCGACCTTCTATCGAGGAGGGAGAGCTGATGGAGGTGGATCGGCGGGAGTCTTGGATGGATCCCTTCATCACCTACTTGACGACAGAGAAGTTTCCAGAGGAGGGAATGGACAAACGACGGCTCAGGTACAAATCGGCATATTACTCCTTACATGCAGGGTTGTTATACTGCAAAACACTCTCGGGGCTCCTAGCTCGCTGTGTCTCGGAGGAGGAAGCCCCGAGGGTCCTGGAGGAGATTCACTCGGGGGAGTGTGGCAGTCACTCAGGGGGCAGGACGCTGGAGGGGAGGGTGCTAAGGCTGGGCTACTTCTGGCCCACTCTCACCAAGGACGCGGCGGAATTCTCTAAAAAATGCTCCAAGTGCCAGCTCTACGCCCCCCTCCAGCTCCTTCCAGCTCAGAAGCTCCGGACAATTACGGCCCCCTAGCCCTTTGCAATATGGGGCTTGGGTTTGGTAGGACCTTTTCCCCAGACGAGTGGTCAGAGGAAGTTCCTACTGGTGATGATAGACTACTTCTCCAAGTGGATCGAGGTGAAGGCGCTCGCTAAGGTAACTTCCCAGGTGGTGAGAAACTTCATTTGGGGTGAGATAATTTGCAGGCATGGGCTTCCTCTAGCCATAGTCACAGACAATGGGCCGCAATTTGCTAGCGAGGAGTTTGTTAACTTCTGCACCCAACTCGACATCGACCTCAGGTTCGCATCGGTTCACCATCCGAGGAGCAACGGCCAGGTGGAGGCGGCAAACAAGATAATCGTCAACCTATTAAAGAAGAAAGTGGAGAATCTCCGGGGGAATTGGGTGGAGCAGCTGCCATCCGTCCTCTGGGCCCTAAGGACTACTCCAAACACCGCCACCGGAGAGACCCCGTTCAAACTCTCTCACGGATCCGAAGCCGTCCTTCCCGTAGAGTTCGAAGTAAAGACCCCCAGGGTGATCGCCGCAGGTGAAGGAGGTGAAGAATGTCTAGTGGCAAATGAGGCGGAGCAGAGGTTGTCCTTGGATCTGGTATAAGAACTTCGGGACCTGGCCACCGTCAGGCAGGAGGAAATCAAGCGACGGATGGCCCGATATTTTGACAAGCACATCCGAATAAAATACTTTCGGAAAGGAGATCTGGTCCTGAAAAAGGTCGACGCGGCCGGAAGAGGGGCCACGGTGGGTAAGCTCAACCCCAACTGGGAAGGTCCATACATTGTAAGCGAAGTGCTCAAGTGAGGGGGGTATCACCTCCGGGATGTGGAAGGGGCACCTCTCGACCGAGCCAGAAGTGGAGATGATCTGAAACGATTCTACCCTTGAAAGTTTCTTACTATACCGCTTGTTAAATGTCTTACCTTTTCGTATATTGGTTATACCTGCTAGGCGCAGGTAATAAAGGTGATAAGTGTTGGTGCTGGAATGCCCCAGATCGATTCCGCTCCCGGGCTCTCATTAGACGGGGAGTACAGGTTGATCTCTGGAGAGGCTGGCAAGGTGATAAGTGTTGGTGCTGGAATGCCCCAGATCGATTCCGCTCACGGGCTCTCATTAGACGGGGGTACAGGTTGATCTCTGGAGAGGCTGGCAAGGTGATAAGCGTTGATGCTGGAATGCCCCAGATCGATTCCGCTCCCGGGATCTCATTAGACGGGGGGTACAGATTGATCTCTGGAGAGGCTGGCAAGGTGATAAGTATTGGTGCCGGAATGCCCCAGATCGATTCCGCTCCTGGACGCCTCATTAGACGGGGGGTACAGGTTGATCTCTGGAGAGGCTGGCAAGGTGATAAGTATTGGTGCTGGAATGCCCCAGATCGATTCCGCTCCCGGGCTCTCATTAGACGGGGGGTACAGGTTGATCTCTGGAGAGGCTGGCAAGGTGATAAGCGTTGATGCTGGAATGCCCCAGCTCGATTTCGCTCCCGGGCTCTCATTAGACGGGGGGTACAGGTTGATCTCTGGAGAGGCTGGCAAGGTGATAAGTATTGGTGACGGAATGCCCCAGATCGATTCCGCTCCCGGACTCTCATTAGATGAGGGTACTGGTTGATCTCTGGAGAGGCTGGCAAGGTGATAAGTGTTGGTGCTGGAATGCCCCAGATCGATTTCGCTCCCGGGCTCGCATTAGACGGGGGGTACAGGTTGATCTCTGGAGAGGCTGGCACAGAGAAGAGTTTTTGTAAAAGCAGTTTGGCAAGTCTCAGGTTGGCAGGTCCTCGGCACTGACCAGGGCCTTCTCGCTCGGCGAAAGATTTCGCATGACGGTATGGGGGTGGCGAGAACCATCCATAAGCATCCCCGTACACTTAACACCCGGCGGGGGAGTCGCCGGCCCAAAGCAAGAGGCGGACTCTCGCCAGAGAGGAACGCACTCTGCGAGACCTAAAGGGGAGTGCGCATCTCAAAGTCATTATACTAAGTCAAGTCGCGAGAGGCCCGGGCAGCCCAAAAAGCCCTGTATTCATTTATTCAATTGCGTAACGCGCGAAAACTAACATGGAGAGAACGACCTTCGCGAAGATGAACATTGTGTTAAGCGAGAACGCGACATCGGCACGAGAAAAAATAATAAAGCTACAAAAAATAAAAAACGAACACAGTGCGAGGTCAAAAACATGCATGTATTCATTTCACGGTTTGAATTACATGAAGAGGCGGTCTTGCCGGCCAAAATGAGGCAAAAAACACAGTAAAAATTACAAGTATCAGAGATCGCTCGCAGACGATTCCTCGTCATCGCTACTCTTCACTGGCGGGAGCGGAAGGAAGAGCTCTGGGACGATGTCTTCTAGAGTAACGTCGGCTGCGCCGGCAGATAGGAGGCCAGCTGCCTTCATCGTCTGGAAGATGTAGCGAGCCGACTCTGTGGACTCCACGTGGATTTCCTCATCTCGCGCTCGCCGCTCTTCCTTCAGACGACGGGGAGAAGGGGGAACGACGGCACGAGATAGCTCGTGGTTAAGAGCCTTCAACCCGGCCACCTCACCCTCTAGGCCCTGGATGCGAGCGTCGGCCCTTCCAGCAGCTTCGGCATCCTGCGAGGAGAAGATAAGTTAAGAAAGCGAAGAGGTTGAAAGCGACACTGGTGGCGAGATCTAGGTAACTCACCACACCGCTCTCTGCGACGAGCAGCTTCTCCTTCAACTGCGCGTTCTCGGCGAGGAGCACTTGGTAAGCCCTCGCGAGCTCCCCATGATGTTGCTCCAGTTGGAGACATCGCCTTCCAGTCATATGGACGAGCTCAACGGAGCGCAGCTGAGACCTCGCGCTTTCGTAGGCGAGAGTCTTTGAGATCTCATCTTTGTAGGCCCCGACATCCTCGCGCCCATAGAGGGCGAATGAGAAGTCATAGGCGTGGCCGCTGACGGTCGACTTCTCCACCCAGGAAGGAAGGATGGTGGAGACTTCAGCCTTGTTGACCTCTGGTTTACAATACACCAAGAGCTCGCCGGTCTCATCCCGTCGTCTCTGGCCAAGTCCGAAATTCCAGTGATTACTGGAATAGGATGGCAGGCGGTCCCCACCGTATCCTTGCTCTTCTCGTTGACCTCCCTCTCTTCGGAGAGGATGGTGAGGTCGATGTCGCCGGGGTTGGCGTCGGGACGCTCCTTTCTCTTAGAGGAGGCGAGCGAGCCCTTGCTCTTTTTACTTCTTTTCCTCGGTAGAGATTTTTGGGAAAGGCCCCGGCTGTTAGAGGCCTCCGTCCTCTTGCGAGAATACTGCTCAGCCGGGGTGATGGAATCACGGCAAGCCTCTGCCCCCATGGTCGCGAGATCAAGGGTGGAGGTAGACTTCCGCTTGCTCGCGTAGGGAGGGCCGAGGGGCAGATCTCCCTCGCCTGAAAAAGGGCATGGGTCGACGGTTAGCACAAGAAAGGACGGAATAATGGAAGCTAGTAAGCGAGAACATTACCTTCCCCGGCGAGAACTGGGAGCAGCGAGTCGAGGTTGCGGCGGAGATAGACAACCTCGAAATTCTTCTTGCAGAAGAATTGATAAAGGGTGGCGTCATGACCTCCGAGAGTAGGAGGGCGGTAGGTGGTCTCGCTGTACTGGACTGGCGAGAAAGGAATGTTGTCGAAGTTCCCTTTGACGAGGAGGAACTTCTGAGCCCAGTAATGGGCCTTGTTGACGGTCTCGTCAACTTTCGGACCCGAGCCCACAAAGTAGGCGGTCCCATCCTTATATGCGCGGAAGGAGAACAGCTTCCGGAAAATCGAAAGGCTGAACTCGATGCGCTCTTCGCGCATATAGCAGGCGAACGCCACTATTACCGCCATGGCGTTCGGGGTGAGCTGGCCCGGAACAATGCCATAATGCTTGAACACCTGGCGAGCAACAAAAAGCGAGATCAATGTATTGTGAGCGAGATCTAATCTGGCGAGAGGAAGAAGTAGGCGAGAATGACTGTTAACTGGCGGATCTCCGGCTACAGGGGGAGACGCAGGCCGACCGCGAAGTGAGCGATGGGAATGACTAGATCGCCGGCGAGAGGGGTGTTGATCGCCTCATCCTCGTTGGGGGGCGCGCCTCGAAAGGGGGGGGGACGTATTCGGCGACCACGGTGAGATATTCCTGCTCTGTTAGGTTACTCTTCGCAAATTCATGTTCGACGAAAGCTCTAGCGCACTTCCGCCGACCATCCGACTCATTAGCATCGCCGCCCATCTTTAAAACCTGCGAGAAGGAGTAATGGCGCGAGAAAGAGAAAGAGGCGAGAGCTCTGGTGCAGAAGAAGAAGAAGGTGGACGATGACTGCGGTAGGTGGCTCTCAATTATGACGGTCTATTTATAGAAAATGAAAAAGGCGGGAAGAAGCCCAAGCGCCGCTGAGTGCGGTTAGCCAAAACATCACATCCGGACCGCGGGCGAGAGCACGAACGGTCTTGTAAGTAAGCGCTTCGGCGAGAACACCCTGCGAGGTTAGCATAAAAGGTTCTTTGCGAGAACGGCGTAAGTAAACAATATTTCACAAGGAGGCGGTCGCGAGACAATATTTAGCGAGAGCAGAAGGCCTCATTGCGAGAATAACGTAATGAGGAAAGGACACGAATGGATAAATCGCGAGCAAGAATTAATATAACGCTACCAATAATTATTATAAAGCGAGAACTCGCAAATATAGTTGCAAGTAAGTGTGCAATTGTTCAGCATAGCGGTAGGCATTAACAAATAATAAGAGTTCGCGGCAGAATAGAGATTAGCGAGAATCGTGGGGCAGCCATTTCCATCTGCCGCCACCCCGCGACCCTGACCGTGGCGGTACCCTGGAAGTATAGTATTCCTCGGCCGCGCGGCCCTCGCGATCCACCAGGAAGGCATAATCCCTCATCCTCGCGATATGCACCTCCGGCGACATGACAACCTCTTCTTGGGCGCGAGGCACCATGGCTCGGAGTCTCGCGCACTCCTCCATCATCACAACATGCCTATCCTCGGCAGCCTCTCTATCACGCCTCGCTTGATGACTGAGATCCAGCAGCATCCTACCATATTTCTGAAGCAACTCGGCGGTTCGCCGCTTCATCGCCTCGGGATCTCGCGGGTCACCCAAGAAATCCTCCACTCTAGGAGGGGGACATCTCGTCATCTTCAAACTCAGATTCAGTAGGCGGGTTCTCGGAGTTTTCTATAGAATGTTGCAGAAAGGTTAGATAACCCACATAGGTTCGCGTAAGACATGGGAGCACCAGAATGCTTACCCAGAAGAGGGCGAGAACCCTCAGGGCGACCCTGGAAGACGTTGCCGTAGTGGGGGTAGAGGGGTTCGCCTGAATCAGGAGGGTATGCCGCGTTGTTGGTCGAGGGAATCTTGGACGGTCGAGAGCCACCAGTGCCCTCGCTCCCCAGGAGATCGAACTGTGGCATATCCACAGTTTTGTCAGGAGGGGGCGGGGGCGGAAGCTGCAAATCTGCGCGAGCCGGTACTTTCCTGGGCGAGACTGTGAAAGACAGGAAATGAGGGGCCAATAGCCAACGAAAGGAATCAGCGAGCGAGATTAAGGGCGTACCCTCGACATTTTTACCAGCGAGATGCTTGTCCGCTGGCGGACTTCGGCGAGACCCACCTCCAAGCTCGCCAACGTCCTTGTTCGACAAAACCTCCTGCGAGTGAGCATGAATCATAAAGGCCAATTTATTGGCTTAGCGAGAGGAATAACTCATACCTTCTCGGGGGGTGGGGGGGGGGGGGGGGGGTCATCAGGGGAGGAATCCAGCAATACGTTGTCATTTCTGGTTCGGCAAACCGCCTTCGCCTTTTTTGTCTTCGGCGACTGAGCGGGAGGCGGCCGGTTCATCCAAGCGGGGACCCTGGTCGTGGAGGATTTCCCACCGGCTTTCACAGCCTTCAGGCGAGCCGCGAATTCTTCGGAAAGCGGCATCTCCTGGCTGCTACAGTACGGGAGAAAAGAGGAAAAGAGAGAGAATGACGGTGCGCGTCACAGTCTTATGATGGTATTTATAGCCCCCAGGGTGGGCCCTACCAAAGATTCCTGACAGATCATCAAGAGGCTGGCGAATACCATGGGTTGGATGTTTCTTCGATAGCCTGAGTAGCCTCGCGAAGAGCGTGGATTGTGTACAACCCCGATATTCGCCAGGAGAGAGGTCACGGTTTAAGAAGGCAACATGGCAAAGGAAGTAATAAGAGAGGAAGGCCATAGGGCCAGAAGACCTTGCGAGAAGGGCCTTGGTGAAGTCTCTCTCTGAAGGCTCGCCGAGAGGCGAGCGAGAACAGTCGGCGAGATAGACACTTGCGGGCAGTTTGAGGAGGCTTCCTGAGCTCGACGAAAGGAGTCCCGTGTTCGATGAACTCTCACGTGTTCGTCGAGCTCCCCTGCGGTCGTCGAGCTCACCCATGTTCGGCGAAATCATCAGAAGTCGACGAAGTGTTCTATGCTCATTAAAGTCAAAGGGATGGTCTCGCAAGAAGAGTCGCGAAATCAGGACCTCGACAGATATCTTCAACAGACTGGGGCCAAGCGAAGGCTGGCAAACCAATACCTCGCGAGCCGCTGGCAGAAGGGACCTATGTTCGGTAAATAGGTATTCAGCGAAATGCATTCAGTGCGTGACAAAGTCAAGAGGTGGTCTCGCAAGAAGGCTCGCGAGACCGAGCCTCAGCATCCGGCGAGCTCAATTCTACGTTCGACGAATTGCTTCGCGCGTTCGACGAACGGCTTGCTTCAATCTCAGCGTCTCAGCGGTCGATGAACCGCCCGTCTCAGCGGTCAACGAACAGTTTAATGTGCTGCCTTCGTCGAGCTCGTCTGCGATCAACGAAGTGCCCTGTGTTCGACGAAGTGCATGCTGAGCTCGACGAAGTCAGGAGGCGGTCTCGCAGGAAGGCTCGCGAGACCGGACCTCAGCGGATACCGCCAAAGAATGGGCCAGCGAGGTCCTCGCCGGGCGGTCGCCTAAAAGAAACATCGCGAGCCGGACTCGCGAGAAGGCCTGCGAGAACGTCGGCAGTAGTGATCCTCGCAACCTTCTTACCCATAGGCCGATGGAGCCAAATTACCCCTTTACCCTTGGTGGTCTGCCTCTAGCCACTCCAAACAGCGGAGTTTGGCTGTTAGCAGACCAATTTGGGGTGCGGATAGTAAAACCAAAAGGCTGAATCCTGCTATTTGCAGGCCGGATAAGAAATCCTATAAATAAGACCTAAAGGGCACCTTTGGAGAGGACTTCAGTTCAGCTTCTCTCTCCTTAGACTCTCCTTGGTTAGCATTTCCAGAGCTCTCCAGGGTGCCAGAGTCTCAGCTTTTGGCTTGGGAGGGGAAGCGCTCAACGATCTTCCGGGTTAGTGGAGGGACCTCCTCGCTGGGACTAAGGTCTTAGTCATTCTCCTAGTTTCCAGTCTACCTTCTCTGAGGGATCAGTAAGGGCTAGCTACCCCTCATTTTGGTGAGGGACCCGAGCTTCACAAGAGACCGAGGAATCGGTTTCAACATGGGGCATTCCAGCACTAAAGAAATTGAAACCTTGCCAGCCTCTCCAGAGATCAACCTGACCCACCGTCTATGAGAGCCCGATAGCGGAATCGATCTGGGGCATTCCAGCACCAAAGAACTCAGAGCCTTGTCGGCCTCTCCAGAGATCAACCTGACCGACCGTCTATGAGAGACCGCCAGCGGAATCGATTTGGGGCATTCCAGCACCAAAGAACCTGAAGCCTTGCCAGCCTCTCCAGAGATCAACCTGACCCACCGTCTATGAGAGCCAGGCAGCGGAATCGATCTGGGGCATTCCAGCACCAAAGAACCTGAAGCCTTGCCAGCCTCTCCAGAGATCAACCTGACCCACCGTCTATGAGAGCCAGGCAGCGGAATCTATCTGGGGCATTCCAGCACCAAAGAACCTGAAGCCTTGCCAGCCTCTCCAGAGATCAACCTGACCCACCGTCTATGAGATCCCGGCAGCGGAATCGAGCTGGGGCATTCCAGCACCAAAGAACCTAAAGCCTTGCCAGCCTCTCCAGAGATCAACCTGACCCACCGTCTATGAGAGCCCGACAGCGGAATCGATCTGGGGCATTCCAGCACCAAAGAACCTGAAGCCTTGCCAGCCTCTCCAGAGATGAACCTGACCCACCGTCTATGAAAGCCCGGCAGCGGAATCGATCTGGGGCATTCCAGCACCAAAGAACCTGAAGCCTTGTCAGCCTCTCCAGAGATCAACCTGACCCACCGTCTATGAGAGCCCGACAGCGGAATCGATCTGGGGCATTCCAGCACCAAAGAACCTGAAGCCTTGCCAGCCTCTCCAGAGATCAACCTGACCCACCGTCTATGAGATCCCGGCAGCGGAATCGATCTGAGGCATTCTAGCACCAAAGAACCTGAAGCTTTGCCAGCCTCTCCAGAGATCAACCTGACCCACCGTCTATGAGAGCCCGGCAGCGGAATCGATCTGGGGCATTCCAGTACCAAAGAACCTGAAGCCTTGCCAACCTCTCTAGAGATCAACCTGACCCACCGTCTATGAGAGCCTGACAGCGGAATCGATCTGGGGCATTCCAGCATCGAACACATTTTACTTATAAACTATTCAAAAGTATATATATATATATATGGAGAACAAAGATGTACAATGAACTAGTTACACAAAATCTCTTACGGGTAGAAACGTTTCAAGTCATCCCCACTCCTGGCTCGGTCGAGAGGTACCCCTTCCACATCCGGAGGTGGTATCCTCCTAACTTGAGCACTTTACTTACAACGTAAGGCCCCTCCCAATTGGGCTCTACCTTACCGACCAAGGCTCCTCTTTCGGCTGCGTCAACCTTCTTCAGCACCAAGTCACCTTTTTCGAAGTGTTTGATCCTGATATGCTGGTCAAAATATCTGGCCATCCGCCTCTTGACCTCCTCCTGTCGAATGGTAGCGAGGTCCCGGAGTTCCTCTACCAGATCCAAAGATAGCCTTTGCTCCGCCTCATTCTCCACTAGCCACTCTTCATCCCCTTTGCCCGCGGCGACCACCCTGGGGGTCTTCACCTCGAACTTTATCGGAAGGACGACCTCGGACCCATGAGATAGTTTGAAGGGGGTCTCCCCCGTGGCCGTGTTCGGGGTAATCCTCAAGGCCCACAGGACCGAGGGCAGCTGCTCTACCCAGTTGCCTCTGAGATTCTCCACCTTCTTCTTGAGCAGGTTGACAATTATCTTATTAGCCGCCTCCACCTGGCCATTGCTCCTCGGGTGGTGAACCGATGCGAACCTAAGGTCTATGCCGAGCTGGATGCAGAAGCTCACAAACTCATCGCTGACAAATTGTGGTCCGTTGTCCGTCACTATGGCCAACGGGAGCCCGTGCCTGCAAATTATCTCGCCCCACACAAAATTTCTTACCACCCGAGACATTACTTTGGCTAGCGTCTTCACTTCTATTCACTTGGAGAAGTAATCGATCATCACCAACAGGAATTTTCTTTGACCACTAGCTTGTGGGAAAGGACCTACAAGGTCCAAACCCCATATAGCGAAAGGCCACGGAGCTGTGATGGTTCGGAGCCTCTGAGCTGGGAGGAGTTGGAGTGGAGCGTAGAGTTGACACTTTGAACATTTCCTGGCGAACTCTGTCGCATCCTTGCTGAAGGTAGGCCAAAAATAGCCTTGCCTCAACACTCTCCCCTCCAGAGTCCAGCTCCCGGAGTGGCTGTCGCACTCCCCTGAGTGGATTTCCTCTAGGAGCCTCGGAACCTCCTCTTCTGATACACAACGAGCCAGTAGTCCCGAAAGCGTTTTCCTGTACAGTTCTCCTGCATGTAAGGAATAATATGCCGATTTATACCTGAAGCGCCGCTTGTCTACGTCTCCTTCAGGGAATTTCCCGGAGATCAGGAAAGTGATGAAGGGATCCATCCATGACGTTCGTTGGTCCACCTCCATCAACTCCCCTTCCTCGATGGAGGGTCGGAAGAGTTCTGACACCGTCCCCCCAGCCCGAGGACCAAACCTGGCTAAGAGGTCCACCTGAGTACTCTCCTCTCTTGGTACATGCCTGATGGAGAAAGTGCGGAACTGCCCGATGACCCATTTGACTTTCTCCAAGTAGCGTTGGAGGGTCGTCTCCTTTGCCTCGAATTCCCCCCTAATTTGGCATGCCACAACCATGGAGTCGGTTGAGACCTCCACGTCTTGCACTCCCATCTCCCGGGCTAGCCGCATGCCTGTTATCACTATCTCGTACTCGGCCTGGTTGTTGGTAATTGGAAAGTGGATGCTCAAGGTCTGCTCTATTTTAGTCCCTTGGGGGCTCACTAGGATGATCCCTCCTCCATATGAATGCTTACCTGACGCCCCATATACCAGCATCTTCCATGCCATTGGGGGAGACGATTTGTGCTCCCCCACCTTGGTTGCGTAGTCTGCCTTGAAATCCACCACCGCTTGTGCCTTGATTGTCATCCTAGGCACGAATGCGATGCCGAACTCACTCAACTCCACAGACCATTTTGCCAATCTCCCCGAGTGCTCCACCCCTTCCATGACTTTGCGAAGCGGATGGTCCGACACCACTTTGATTGAATGTGCTTGGAAGTAAGGCCTGAGCTTTCGGGCCGACACTACCAACGCGAAAGCCAACTTCTCTAAGATGGGGTATCGAAGCTCCGCCTTCCTCAATACTCGGCTGACGTAGTAGATCGGAAGCTGTCTTCGCCCATCTTCCCGAACCAATACCGAACTTACAGCCTCAGATCCCACCCCCAAGTATAGAGATAGGTCCTCTCATTGCCTTGGCCCCTGGAGTAGAGGAGTCTTGGTGAGTTGCTCTTTCAAAGCATGGAAATCCTCTTCACACTCCGGATTCCACTCAAACTTCTTGTTTCCCCTTAACACTTTGAAGAAGGGTGCACACTTCTCACCAGCCTTGGAAAGGAACCTACTGAGTCCGGCCAATTTTCCTGTGAGGCGCTGGACCTCCTTCGAATTCCTTGGCGACCCCAACTCCATGATCGCTTTAACTTTGTCGGGATTAGGCTCCACCCCCGCTGGGGTGAGCAAGTGGCCCAGAAACTTTCCCCTGCTAGCCCCGAAGACACACTTCAGGGGGTTGAGTTTCATCTTGTACTTTCGCAGGGTCCCAAAGGTCTCCTCAAGGTCTTGGAGGTGAGACTTGAGGTCCCAGCTCTTCACCATGAGGCCATCAACGTAGACTTCCAGGTTCCTTCCCCTCTGCTCTCGGAAGACCCTATCCATCATTCGTTGGTACGTGGCCCCTGCATTCTTGAGCCCGAAGGGCATCATCTTATAACAGTAACACCCGTCCCCCGTGATGAAAGAGACGTCCTTGATGTCGGGGGGGGGGGGGGGGGTGCATGCGGATTTGGTGATAACCTGAAAATGCATCTAAGAAAGACATTATAGAGTAACCGACGACTGAGTCAACCAACGCGTCGATTCTAGGCAAGGGGTAGCAATCCTTGGGACATGATTTATTAAGCAGTGAGAAATCGATACACATGCGCCACTTACCTCCCCCATTTTTTACCATCACCACGTTGGAGACCCAGCCTGGGTACTGGATCTCTGATACAAACCTGCTCGAAGGAGCTTACCCACTTCATCCCTAATGGGGCCTTCCAGCTTGTCGGCGGTGGCCCTGTTCTTTTGGAGGATGGGTCGAGAGCCGGGGTCGAGATTGAGTCGGTGGCATGCCACATCCGCATCGATCCCGGGCATCTCCGTCGCACTCCAGGCGAAGACATCCACATTCTTTTATACGCAGGCAAGAATTTCCTCCTGCTCCTTCAGGCCAAGCTCCCCGCTGATCCGGACCTTCTCTACCACCCCAGCCTGGGTGGTGACCTCCAGCTCTACAACCTCATCCGCGGCCTCCAGCCGGGACTGCTCCCCCCATTCTTCTTCTTTTTCCTCGCCGCGAGCCAGCGCTCCGGCCTCCCCTTCTCCTCTCTCCTCCCCAATCTCCATCAACTCCCCCGCCTTTACCTCCGGGGCCTCACCCCCAACCTCTTTCTTCTCCTCCTCGTCTCCCTTCTCCAGCTCCTCTGTCCCTCCCCCCTGGGCTCCTCCTTCTCCTCTCCCTTCCTCCTCTGCTTCTTCTCCGAGACCGGCCGGCTCCCCTATCTCCCGATCCCACTCTTCTGCTTCGGCCATCCAAGAGATTGTGTTCACGGCCGTCACGTAGCACTGCCTTGCTACCTTCGGGTCTCCTCTTACCCGAACCTGCACTCCTCCTGAGTTGAACTTAAGACACTGGTGGAAGGTAGAGGGGACGCAGTGGAACGCACTGATCAGGGGCCGCCCGAAGATGGCATTGTAGATGCTAGGGGCATCCACTATGACGAAGCGGTAGTTCCGGGACTGCCCTCCCAAGACCACATGGAGTCCTACTCCCCCCTCCACCTCCTTCCTCTCTCCGGAGAACCCGAACAACGGGCCATCTGAGGCCAGCACTCTCTTGTTCTCCACCTTCATTTTGTCAAACGCCCTTTTGAAGATGACGTTGATCGAGCTCCCGTTGTCCACGAGGATCCGGGACACCGTGAAGTTCTCGATGGCGGTCTAGATGACCAACTCATCACAGAAAGGGTCCTCGTGACCTGGCATATCCCTCTGAGAGAAAGTAATTTTTTTCAGCCGAGGGTGGATCCGTGGATGTTAAAGCCACGCTCCGGCGGTAGATGGTGTGGATACTCGCCTTGCGGGTTGCCTCTACCCCTACTCCCCCATGGATCACTCTGATCCCTCCCCGGGCCCCCACATCGACCCGATCCTCGCACCTTTCTTCTTCATCCTCTCGAGGCAGGACTTCCTCAATCCTCACCTGCGGCTGCTGCAGTGGCACCGACACCCTAGCCCTTTTTGTTTCCAAGAACTTCGGGCAAGTGGCTGAGGCGTGCCCTTCCTCATCATGGAAGTCACAATATGGCAACGCCACTTCCCCCCTCTCGGCCTCCACCGCCCTATTCCCCCTTCTCCTTCCTGCTCCCGCCTCTGCTCCTTCTCTCCTTCCTCTTCCTCCCCTTCCCCGTCGGATTGCCATCGCATGCTAAGGTGGGGGAGGCATCTGCCTCGGACCCTGCCTCCATCCTAGCTGATGGGGTCTTCCCTGACCCCCATGAAAGTTACCCCCTCCCGGGGCATAACCTCTCCCTTGTCCCTGCATTCCTCCGCCTTGTTGCCTCCACCCCGCCTCCGGGGCCCTGGGTTCTTCCCTTCTCCGCACCTCCTGCTGCCTGACCTCCGGCTCACTGAGCTTTGCTAGCCTCCTGGTGAGCTCCGTATTGGCCTCTTCACTCTTGATTTCTTCAGCCACCCTCTCCATCAACTCCTCATAGGAGACGGGGGCCTTTCTCTTCAGAGCCATTTTGAAGAAATTCTCCTTCAGCTCGACCGTGAAGGCGAGTTGGAGAGAAAACCCAGGCATTTATTGGGTGAGAAGCATCTCCTCCAGAAGCCGATCCGCGTAGCGAGCCAATGACTCCTTGGGCTCCTGCTTCACTTTGAAGAGAGACTCGACGTCTTTCTTCCTCTTCTTGGAAGTCGAGAACCTCAACAAGAAGCTCCGACGCAGATCTTCAAACGCATAGATGGACCCGACCGGGAGCTGATGGAACCAATCCCTGGCATTCTCTTTCAAGGTGACGGCGAAGAGCCGACATTTAAAGGCATCCGTCATCGGACTGATGGAGACCGCGTCTTCGAACAACTGCAGATGCTGGACAGGGTCATCCCTGCCGTAATAGTAGACCCTGTCCCACTCCCAGAATCCTTCCAGAACTGGTGCAGAAAGCACTAGCTCGCAGAAGGGACTTCCCCCACCTACTACTCTTTCTTTCTTTACTCGCCCCCAGCTCTCTCACCAAGCTAGAGCTCGTTGGGGCCACGCTCGCGAGTGTCCCGCTGGCTGGAACTGCGCTTATGGGCGCAACGCTTGTCGGAACCGTGCTCGCCTGAGCCGCTATCGCCTGCACCGCGCTCGCTTGCCCCTGGCTCGCCGGCACTAAACTCGCCAAAGCCTCGCTCGGTGGGATGGCAAACAGCACTCGCCCTTCTAGATCTTGAACTGACCCTCCGACCACCTCCTTTCCGGCCCGTCCTCCTGGGGCATTCTCGCCGTCCGCTGGTGGAGGTAGGAGCGCCCGCGGCGCCGGAGTCGCGAACTCACTTCGCAGCGCTGCGACAGCGAATCCGAGCATGTCGAGGACTTACCTCCTGAAGTCCGAGAACATTCTCGGCGTCACTGCCGGGGGTGACCCGCTGAACTCCTCGCCCTGATCCTCATCTCCCGCCATACTTTCCACAAAACTTTCTTGGACTAGCTAGCACTCCACGCTCACCGCACCAAAATGTTGAAACCGATTTCTCGGCCTCTTGTGAAGCTCGGGCCCTCAACAAGTTGAGGGGCAGCTAGCCCTTACTGATCCCTTGGAACAAACGGACTGGAGACTTGGAACTGGACTAAGACCTTGGTCGCAGCGAGGAGGTCCCACCACAAACCCGGAAGATCGATGAGCGCTTTCCCTCCCAAGCCAAAGCCGAGACTGGGCACCTTGGAGAGCAAGAGAGCTAAACCAAGGAAAACTAGGGAGAAGGAAGCTCAGAAAACTGAGATCAGATCCCCTCCAAAGGTGCCCCTCAAGGTCTATTTATAGCTTTTTAAGTCTGGTCTGCCAATAGCGGAATTCCGCCTTTTAGTTTTACTATACGCAGCTCGAAATGGTCACAGCCAGGCTCCGCTGTTCGGAGGGGCTGATGGCAGACCACCAAGGGCAGGGAGGTAATTTCGCCTCCTTAGCCTATGAAAAGGAGCTCGTCGACCTGAGACGCAATTTCGTCGAACCCAGGAGCTTGACGAGTTCGTCGAACGCCGTGTCTCGGCTGATTCGTCGAACACAGAGAGACGAGTTCGTCGAACTCGGGGGTCGGGCCAGTTCGTCGAACGCAGAGAGGCAAGTTCGTCGAACTCAGAGAGGCGAGTTCATCGAACTCAGAGAGGAGTTCATCGAACGCCTAGGCCTAGGAGAAAACCGCTAAGATTGAGCGAAATCCGCTGAGACTGAGCGAAATACGCTGAGACTAAAACGTCTTCCGCTGAGACCTTGCTGGCTCGCCTAGAAGACCACTGTAAGCGGAGTGTGAGGATCTGGCTCGCTCCTCTTCCTCGCGAGCGGCCTGCGAGTGCTTGGCTCGCTTACCTTACCGCGAGCGGCCATCTCCTTAGCGAATATCGGGGTGGTACACACTTTGCCTCCCTCTTCTTTCTTGCTGTTGAAACTTGGTCTTGCTCTTGCTCCCGGTGAACCCATCTTTTTGTGAGCGGCTGGCGAGCGCCTGGCTCGCTCACCTACCAGCGAGCGGCTGGCTAGTGCCCGACTCGCCCATCCTCCTCGCGAGCAGTCGGGAGGGGTCCGGCTCGCCCGCCTTCCTCGCGAGCAGTCGGGAGGAGCCCGACTCGCCCGCCTTCCTGCGAGCAGTCGGGAGGGGCCCGACTCGCCCTCCTTCCTGCGAGTGCAGAGGAGGATTCATCGATCTTTGACTGGAGTTCGCCGAACTGATGCGTGTCATTCGCTGAACGCAGATTGAAGTTCGTTGAACGCAGATTGAAGTTCGTCGAACCTTGGGACTTTAGAGAATCTGGCTCACAGAAGTCTACTGCACGCAGGCCGCGCGGGTCAGGCTCGTCCACCCAGAAGACCACTGTGAGCGGGCTGCACGAATCCGGCTCGGCCACCTTTCTCGCGAGCGGCTTGCGAGTGCTTTGTCTGCCTGCCTCCCTGCGAGTAACCTTTAAAACCTGGAGGCCGCGAGAGGCATGTTCGTCGAACTCAGAGAGGCAAGTTCGTCGAACTTAAAGATGCGAGTTCGTCGAACTCCGAGACCTAAAAGAACCGCTGAGGCGGAAAAGAAATCCGCAAAGACTGACGCGCCCGATGAGACTGGAGCGCCCGCTGAGACTGGCGCGCCCGCTGAGACTGGAGCGCCCCCTGAGAACTGAAGTGTCAGCCACTGAGACAATCATCCAAGCGAACCCAGGGTTGTACACCACCAATTTTGGTTTTGGAGCTTTTCATCAAATATGAATAGCCATGCACCAAACACCATGAAGGATCTAATAAAAACATTATAAATAAATGTTTTATTTACAAATTTCTAACAATCCCCCACAAAAGCGAAAAACCAAAACGAACTTCATAAGAATGATATTACTAATGATAAATAAAATCAAATACAAATTTGCTTCATCAAGTTGTATCAATTGTAATGGGTATAGGTGGAATGGTTACCTTGAACCTATACTTAGTACTTATTTCCTCTACCGAAAAGTATAATATGTCAGAGGCTTTGAATTATAAACTTTTGACCGGTAAGTTAGATAAGCACACAAAAGATTGGTTGTTCTTGGGTTATGGCGGTCGGCGCGTTAATGGCCATGCACAATCCTTGATTTTTCATGAGAGTTATTTTGGGTTCAGCCCGGATCCCAAAGTTGCGGCCTCACAACAAACTCCCACATAGGTGGTGCCTCAAGAGATATTTCATAACTAATATCTCGCAAATATATATGCCTTTGGCAACCATTAAGAACTTTAAAGTTCATCCTAAACTGTTACGTAGAGCACAACATCCTAGGAATGGGGAGAAGGTTTTCTCAACCTTTTAAATTTGTGCTCCCAACTACGATACATCAACGGCTTCGTTTCTACCACATTGAACCCACTTCATGGGATCTCCAATCACATGGGTTGGGTATCCACCGTTGGAAGCAAATTATGTGGGCTTAAGCCTCATTCCCCTCGATGACAATAATATCTCCCTTCGGGATAATCCCTTGGTAAGATTATCAGCCAGATTCAATTCTGACTTTACGTAATTTAGTGATATCACTTCTTTTCTTCTTTGCTTCACAGACTTGTACCTGATTCTCATGAACTTATTCATTTTTGCATTAGTATTATTTAAAGCAGTTAAATCAATCACAGATTTATTATCACAATGCAAAGAAATGGCAGGTATAGGTTTTCTAACTAAAGGAATTTCAGTAAGTAAATTCTTAAGCCATTCGGCTTCGGCACACGTAGTGTCTAGAGCTATCAGCTCGGATTCCATGGTACTTCTTGAAATCACAGTTTGTTTTGTAGAAGCCCATCAAATGGCGGCTCCTCCAAGGAGGAAAACATAGCCGGTAGTAGACTTAATGTCTAAGGAATCAGTTACCCAATTGGCATCTGAATATCCTTCTAAAACTTCGGGATAACCCGTATACACTAAGTTATAGTCTAAAGTTCCGCGAAGATATTTAAATATTTTGGTTAAGGCTATCCAGTGATCATCACTTGGATTGCTAGTATATCTACTAAGCCTGCCTACATCATATGAAATATCGGTCCTAGTGCGATTAGCAATATAAAGCAGTGACCCTATCATTTGTGCATACCTATTGTTGAAACCGACAACTCGGTCTCTGTGGAGTTCGGGGCCCTCAGCAAGCTGAGGGGAGGCCAACCCTTACTTCCCCCAAGGGAGAGCTCTAGGTTGGAGGTGTTGGAACTAAGAACTGGACCAAGGGCTTAGTGGGGAGGTCCCGCGACATACCCGAAAGTTCCCTTGGAACTTCCCCTCCCAAGCCACTACTAAGCTTGGGCACCACTGGAGCCTCTCCTCACCCCCTAGAGAGACTTGGGGAGAGAGAGAGAAGGAGAGAGCTACCTAGGATGAGAGATCCCTCCAAATGGTGCCCCCTTGGTCCTATTTATAGGATTTTTGAAGTTGGGCTGCAAGTAGCCAAAAACCGGTCTGCCAGATTACCAAAGTACCCCTAAATTTGGCTGCGGATAGCCGAATCCCGCTGTTCTGAAATGCTAAATGCAGACTACTGGGCTGCGAATAGCCAAACTGGACTGCGAATAGTAGACTGGACGAGGGGGGCCTCCCCTGGGCGAGAGGGGGGGCGAACCGCCCCTCCCCCTCTCTACCCCTACCTGCTGGGCGAGAGAGAGAGAGAGAGGGAGGGGCGAGACCCCTCTCCGCCCCTTTCTGCTGGGCGAGAGAGGGAGGGCGAGACCCCCCTCCCCCCTCTCCGCCCCCACCTGCTGGGCGAGAGAGGGAGGGGAGAGACCCCCTCCCCCCTCTCCGCCCCTACCTGATGGGCGAGAGAGGGAGGGGCGAGACCCCCTCCCCCCTCTCCGCCCCCACCTGCTGGGCGAGAGAGGGAGGGGCGAGACCCCTTCCCCCCTCTCCGCCCCTACCTGCTGGGCGAGAGAGGGAGGGGCGAGACCCCCTCCCCCCTCTCCGCCCCCATCTGCTGGGCGAGAGAGGGAGGGGCGAGACCCCCTCCCCCCTCTCCGCCCCTACCCGCTGGGCGAGAGAGGGAGGGGCGAGACCCCCTCCCCCCTCTCTGCCCCTTTCACTCCTCCCTAGGGAGGTCTCGCAAGGGTGCGATTAGACACCCCTCCTGGTGATATCCTGCTCCCTTACCGGGCATGGGGGCGAGAGGAGCTCGCCCTCTACCTCTCTTTCTACGTGGTTCGATGCTACCAAGCTGCCTCCCCCGGATCCTTGGGAGTACTCGTCGAATATCGGGGTTGTACACAATCCCCGCTCTTTTCGAGCGTGGCTCACGCTCGGAAAGAAATGTCCAACCCCGCATATTCGATGAATGTCGCTGGAAACCTGAATATCGGTGCTATCTTGGGGGAAAACACTTAGCCTCTCCGAGAGACCTTCCTACCCTGTCAGCTAACGAGGGGAACAAATTACTTAACCTCCCTGGGAGGTCAACCTGGTCTGCCATCTAGTGAGAGCCCGGTCAGCGGAACCATCCGAGGGAAAAAATCACTTAACCTCCCTGGGAGGTCAACCTGGCCTGTCGTCTAGTGAGAGCCCGGTCAGCGGAACCATCCGAGGGTAAAAATCACTTAACCTCCCTGGGAGGTCAACCTGGCCTGCCGCCTAGTGAGAGCCCGGTCAGTGGAACCATCCGAGGGTAAAAATCACCTAGCCTCCCTGGGAGGTCAACCTGGTCTGTCGTCTAGTGAGAGCCCGGTCAGCGGAACCATCCGAGGGAAAAAATCACTTAACCTCCCTGGGAGGTCAACCTGGCCTGCCGTCTAGTGAGAGCCCGGTCAGCGGAACCATCCGAGGGGAAAAATCACCTAACCTCCCTGGGAGGTCAACCTGGCCTGCCGTCTAGTGAGAGCCCGGTCAGCGGAACCATCCGAGGGGAAAAATCACTTAACCTCCCTGGGAGGTCAACCTGGCCTGCCGTCTAGTGAGAGCCCGGTCAGCGGAACCATCTGAGGGTAAAAATCACCTAACCTCCCTGGGAGGTCAAACTGGCCTGCCCTCTAGTGAGAGCCCGGTCAGCGGAACCATCTGAGGGGAAAAATCACTTAACCTCCCTGGGAGGTCAACCTGGCCTGCCGTTTAGTGAGAGCCCGGTCAGCGGAACCATCCGAGGGTAAAAATCACCTAACCTCCCTGGGAGGTCAACCTGGCCTGCCGCCTAGTGAGAGCCCGGTCAGCGGAACCATCCGAGGGGAAAAATCACTTAACCTCCCTGGGAGGTCAACCTGGCCTGCCGTCTAGTGAGAGCCCGGTAAGCGAAACCATCCGAGGGGAAAAATCACTTAACCTCCCTGGGAGGTCAACCTGGCCTGCCGTCTAGTGAGAGCCCGGTCAGCGGAACCATCCGAGGGGAAAAATCACTTAACCTCCCTGGGAGGTCAACCTGGCCTGCCGTCTAGTGAGAGCCCGGTCAGCGGAACCATCCGAGGGGAAAAAATCACTTAACCTCCCTGGGAGGTCAACCTGGCCTTCCGTCTAGTGAGAGCCCGGTCAGCGGAACCATCCGAGGGGAAAATCACGTAACCTCCCTAGGAGGTCAACCTGGTCTGCCGTCTAGTGAGAGCCCGATCAGCGGAACCATCCGAGGGGAAAATCACTTAACCTCCCTGGGAGGTCAACCTGGCGTGCCGTCTAGTGAGAGCCCGGTCAGCGGAACCATCCGAGGGGAAAAATCACTTAACCTCCCTGGGAGGTCAACCTGGCCTGCCGTCTAGTGAGAGCCCGGTCAGCGGAATCATCCGAGGGGAAAAATCACCTAACCTCCCTGGGAGGTCAACCTGGCCTGCCGTTTAGTGAGAGCCCGGTCAGCGGAACCATCCGAGGGGAAAAATCACTTAACCTCCCTGGGAGGTCAACCTGACCTGCCATCTAGTGAGAGCCCGGTCAGCGGAACCATCCGAGGGGAAAAATCACTTAACCTCCCTGGGAGGTCAACCTGGCCTGCCGTCTAGTGAGAGCCCGGTCAGCGGAACCATCCGAGGGGAAAAATCACTTAACCTCCCTGGGAGGTCAACCTGGCCTGCCGTCTAGTGAGAGCCCGGTCAGCGGAACCATCCGAGGCGAAAAATCACTTAACCTCCCTGGGAGGTCAACCTGGCCTGCCGTCTAGTGAGAGCCCGGTCAACGGAACCATCCGAGGGGAAAAATCACCTAACCTCCCTGGGAGGTCAACCTGGCCTGCTGTCTAGTGAGAGCCCGGTCAGCGGAACCATCCGAGGGGAAAAATCACCTAACCTCCCTGGGAGGTCAACCTGGCCTGCCGTCTAGTGAGAGCCCGGTCAGCGGAACCATCCGAGGGGAAAAATCACCTAACCTCCCTGGGAGGTCAACCTGGCCTGCCGTCTAGTGAGAGCCCGGTCAGCGGAACCATCCGAGGGGAAAAATCACTTAACCACCCTGGGAGGTCAACCTGGCCTGCCGTCTAGTGAGAGCCCGGTCAGCGGAACCATCCGAGGGGAAAAAATACCTTGATAAGAACTTTTATTACATTAGTCATCCGGTTACATGCAAGAATAACTAAGTAGGGAAACGCTCCCTCCTACTACATGGACTTAAAGAAAAAAACAAAGCACGGAGACCGTGACTCGGACTTCTACTCCCAGGCATGATCCTCCTCGACCTCCTCTGGTTGTTGACGCTGCGGCCTCGGGCCCCTCGCCTCCCTCATTTCCAAGAACTCGGGGCAGGCGGATGTCGCGTGGCCTTCCTCCTGATGGAAGTCACAGTAAGGTAACTCCACTCGGACGCCCCTTCTTCCTCCCCTACAATTTCTTCTTCTTCTGTGGCCGATCACCATGGCTTGTTGGGGTGGTGGAGAGGGTGCTTTCGGTCCCTGCCTCCATCCTGGGAGGTCGGTCCCCTCTTCTTGGAAGTTGTCTTCCTCCTGGTCGAACTTCCTCTTGGGGGCCTTTACTCTCCCCCCCTGCTGCCTTGCCTCCGGCTCACTCAGCTTGGCCAGCCTTCTTGTGAACTCCGGGTTGGCCTCTTCACTTTCAACTTCTTCGGCCACCCTTTCCATCAACTCCTCAAAAGACAAAGGAGCCCTCCTCTTGAGGTCCGCCTTGAAGAAGCCCTCCCGCATCCCCAACGTGAATGCAAGCTTGAGGGTGTACCCGGGCACCTCTTCGACGAGGTGAACCTCCTCCCTGAACCGTTCCAGATAGTGAGCCAGCGACTCCTCTAGCTCTTGCTTGACCTTGAAAAGTGCTTCAGCATCTTTCTTCCTCTTCCTTGACGTCGAGAAGCGTAGCAGGAAAACTCGGCGTAAGTCTTTGAAGGCATAGATGGATCCTGTAGGGAGCTGGTGGAACCACTCCCAGGCTTTCTCTTTAAGGGTGACGGCGAAGAGCCGACACTTGAACGCGTCCGTCATGGGCCTAATGGAGACCATGTCCTCAAACCACTGCAGGTGCAGGACGGGGTCATCCTTACCGGAGTAGTGAGACATCTCCATCCTTCTGAACCCCTCTGGAACCGGGGCCGAGAGGATCACTTCGCACAAAGGACCTCCTATGCTCGCCCCCCTTTGGGGCTGGGCGAGTGGGTGTTGGCTGCCTTCCCACTCGCCCCCTAGGGGCTGGGCGAGTGGGGGCCTGGCGCCTCCCCACTCGCCACCTAGGGGCTGGGCGAGTGGGGGCCTGGCGCCTCCCCACTCCCCCCTCCTGGCACCTCTTCTCTGGAACGTTGGTCAAGAGGGATCTCACCTACCTGATGGGGCGAGACCTCCAGACCACTTCCTCTCCCATCTTCACGTATCATGGAGAAGGCAATCTGCAAGGTTTGCATGACCTCCCGCCTGAGATTTTCAAACATCCCCAACGCCACTCCAGCCACCGGGGGTTGCGAGTGACCTGGGTCAGAGCTTCCTCCACCTCCGTCCATGGAGCTTGATAATGCTATATTTATAGTTATTTTCACATTATATTTTATTAATAATTAATTTAATTTAATTTAGTTTTAGTTAATTTATCACTAATTTATCTTCTTTTCGTGTTTTCAGGTAATTTGGGCTGCCAATAGCAATTTCAAGCTCATAAGACTAATCAAGAGAATATTTGGAGTATTTCTGCCGAAATCGCAAAGTACACGCCCTCGGTCACGGGCGTGACCTAGGGCGTGACATTTTGTCACGGCCGTGATCCAGCCCCGCGTATTCCAGTTGAAAAAGTCAGCCGCCACGTCAGTTTAAAATTACACGCCCTCTGTCACGGGCGTGACAGAGGGCGTGACCTAAAGTGTCACGGGCGTGACTTGCCCGGAATGCATTCATTTCAGCCAGCTTACACGCCCTCGGTCACGGGCGTGACCGAGGCCGTGACTCTTCTGCAACCGCCAGATTAACTCCTGATCGCGCCGTTTCCCGCCGTTTCCTGACTCGGTCAAGACACGCCCTAGGTCACGGGCGTGACCTAGGCCGTGACCCGTCGAGATGATCAATTTTGGCGGTTTTTCTTCCCCAACGTTCCCGGGCTTTCAAGACGCAATTACGCAGCTTACACGCCCTTGGTCACGGGCGTGACCAAGGGCGTGACTCAGCAATTTTCTGCCTATAAAATCCAGCTGCTGCCAAAGTGATGGGGATCCAGTCCTTGATTCGATTGGGTCATTTCTAGTATAGTTTTTCTGCATTTTTCTTAGTGTAACTTTATTTTATGTCTTGTCTTTTTAATTCCTAGCTTAGATTTACTTACATGCAATTGTACTTTCCTTTACTTAGAAATAAAAATATCTTTCTTCTCAATTATGTTTAGCTAATTTTCATAGCATTTGATCGGATGATTTCCTAAGCTTTTATATTTCGTAATCTTTTATTCTTAGTTTGGATTTGGAAACTAAGATTTACCGATGATTTGCAATTATTGGTTTCATATTTCTAGGGTATGAAAATCAAGTTTGATCCATATTTTAGTGTATCGAGAGATCCGTAAATACGGTAGATCGCTCATCGGTAAAAAGAATTGTTTGCACTCCTCGAGAGAGGGTGAGGAAATTCTTCCGGATTGGAGTCAAATCCAATAGTGGGGCTCACCGCATAAAGCAAGCTTAGGGGTTTCGACTGGCCGAGGGGTCTTAATCGATCAACCTAAGGTTAGGTGGTAGTTCTCTCGAGAGAGGCTCTATCATATTTTGGGAACCTCCACGGTCAAGTTTGCCTAATTCAATTTCTTTCGAATTCTAGATTCACGAAATATTTTACTTAAGAAGGATTCCCGATCAAATGTTTCTCTTCTTTTAATTATTTACAAAACTCTATTTTATTACCGATAAAATAATAATAATTTGCGTGAGTAGAAGTAATCAGCAGACCCGTGGAATACGACACTTGATATTTATTTGTTTTAAATATCCTATGCTATGAACGATAGGTGCTCTTGCCTATAGTTCGTAGAATTTGGAGAATATTATTTATCCTAAATTTTAGTTATCAAGTTTTTGCTAACTAAAACTTGATAAAATAGAGTTTTGTATAGTGTTGAGTGTAGTAGATGCGAACCGATCTAGACGCTTGTTATTTTCATTTTCATGAAAAGTCAATTCCCTTTATTTTCTATCTAGAATTTGCTTCTCTTGAATTTTTCAATACTTTGCTAAAATAGACTTAGAAGCATGAATATGATCAAGGCATTTTATTGAATAGATTGAGCCTTTGTATTTCAAACCTTAAAAGTTAAATCATTGTTAGCCACCTTGTGCCTTTTCCCTTCCTTTTGGTAGCTCCACTTATTTTTCACCAAAGCCAAATAGCCTACCTATGCTGCACACAAATTTATTTTGAGCTTTATATGTTGCTAGTGTGTACTACATTTTGTGAAGATGGTGGAAGTTACAATTATTTCACGATGGCTACAAAAGAAGGAAATAAATAGCAAAAAAAAAATGATGAAAAAATATTTGAAAAATTATGTGAAAAAGATTATGAAGAAAAAAGCTATTTTTGATCCCAATTCTATATATCAAAAATAATTTGGGGTATCAAAATTATTTTTAGCAACATCATTTCATGCAAAGCTCTCCCTTATGTTTAAGTGTGCTTGAACCCTTCATGTTTATCTTTTGATTTCCGCACCTTTAAACCCAAGCCAAAACGTTACACCTAATGAAAGTCCTTTTGATTCATGCTTCTTAGGTTTATTTTAGTACGGTAGCGAGAAAGTAAATTGGGTAAATTTTGTAGATAAGAGTATGGATTTTTTTGACTTGAATTGATATGATTATAAAATGTCTCTAAGATTTTAGTAGCAATTCAATGCACTTTTCATTCGTCATATTACTCAGTTTTTACTTTTGCTAAAATATGGGATGATTTATTTTATGCTAGTGGAATTTATAAAATTATTTGCTAAGATTAAGTAATAATTTTCAGTTTGTTTTTCATAGTTTTCCTACCTTTAATTTCGCATCGTACTCGTGTACGGCATAGCCAAATTGATTGATTAGTTTATTTTATTTTTGCTAGCTCGTATGTGTTTGCTTGGGGACAAGCAAAATATTTAGTCTGGGGGTATTTGATAATGCTATATTTATAGTTATTTTCACATTATATTTTATTAATAATTAATTTAATTTAATTTAGTTTTAGTTAATTTATCACTAATTTATCTTCTTTTCGTGTTTTCAGGTAATTTGGGCTGCCAATAGCAATTTCAAGCTCATAAGACTAATCAAGAGAATATTTGGAGTATTTCTGCCGAAATCGCAAAGTACACGCCCTCGGTCACGGGCGTGACCTAGGGCGTGACATTTTGTCACGGCCGTGATCCAGCCCCGCGTATTCCAGTTGAAAAAGTCAGCCGCCACGTCAGTTTAAAATTACACGCCCTCTGTCACGGGCGTGACAGAGGGCGTGACCTAAAGTGTCACGGGCGTGACTTGCCCGGAATGCATTCATTTCAGCCAGCAATCAATTCCTGCCGTTTCTAGCTTACACGCCCTCGGTCACGGGCGTGACCGAGGTCGTGACTCTTCTGCAACCGCCAGATTAACTCCTGATCGCGCCGTTTCCCGCTGTTTCCTGACTCGGTCAAGACACGCCCTAGGTCACGGGCGTGACCTAGGCCGTGACCCGTCGAGATGATCAATTTTGGCGGTTTTTCTTCCCCAACGTTCCCGGGCTTTCAAGACGCAATTACGCAGCTTACACGCCCTTGGTCACGGGCGTGACCAAGGGCGTGACTCAGCAATTTTCTGCCTATAAAATCCAGCTGCTGCCAAAGTGATGGGGATCCAGTCCTTGATTCGATTGGGTCATTTCTAGTATAGTTTTTCTGCATTTTTCTTAGTGTAACTTTATTTTATGTCTTGTCTTTTTAATTCCTAGCTTAGATTTACTTACATGCAATTGTACTTTCCTTTACTTAGAAATAAAAATATCTTTCTTCTCAATTATGTTTAGCTAATTTTCATAGCATTTGATCGGATGATTTCCTAAGCTTTTATATTTCGTAATCTTTTATTCTTAGTTTGGATTTGGAAACTAAGATTTACCGATGATTTGCAATTATTAGTTTCATATTTCTAGGGTATGAAAATCAAGTTTGATCCATATTTTAGTGTATCGAGAGATCCGTAAATACGGTAGATCGCTCATCGGTAAAAAGAATTGTTTGCACTCCTCGAGAGAGGGTGAGGAAATTCTTCCGGATTGGAGTCAAATCCAATAGTGGGGCTCACCGCATAAAGCAAGCTTAGGGGTTTCGACTGGCCGAGGGGTCTTAATCGATCAACCTAAGGTTAGGTGGTAGTTCTCTCGAGAGAGGCTCTATCATATTTTGGGAACCTCCACGGTCAAGTTTGCCTAATTCAATTTCTTTCGAATTCTAGATTCACGAAATATTTTACTTAAGAAGGATTCCCGATCAAATGTTTCTCTTCTTTTAATTATTTACAAAACTCTATTTTATTACCGATAAAATAATAATAATTTGCGTGAGTAGAAGTAATCAGCAGACCCGTGGAATACGACACTTGATATTTATTTGTTTTAAATATCCTATGCTATGAACGATAGGTGCTCTTGCCTATAGTTCGTAGAATTTGGAGAATATTATTTATCCTAAATTTTAGTTATCAGAGCTCATCTTGAAGGTTTCTTGAATCGGTCACACTCCACGCTCACCGCACCATAAATGTTGAAACCGACAACTCGGTCTCTGTGGAGTTCGGGGCCCTCAGCAAGCTGAGGGGCGGCCAACCCTTACTTCCCCCAAGGGAGAGCTCTAGGTTGGAGGTGTTGGAACTAAGAACTGGACCAAGGGCTTAGTGGGGAGGTCCCGCCACATACCCGGAAGTTCCCTTGGAACTTCCCCTCCCAAGCCACTACTAAGCTTGGGCACCACTGGAGCCTCTCCTCACCCCCTAGAGAGACTTGGGGAGAGAGAGAGAAGGAGAGAGCTAGCCTAGGATGAGAGATCCCTCCAAATGGTGCCCCCTTGGTCCTATTTATAGGATTTTTGAAGTTGGGCTGCAAGTAGCCAAAAACCGGTCTGCCAGATTACCAAAGTACCCCTGAATTGGGATGCGGATAGCCGAATCCCGCTGTTCTGAAACGCTAAATGCAGAACACTGGGCTGCGAATAGCCAAACTGGACTCGAATAGTAGACTGGATGAGGGGGGCCTCCCCTGGGCGAGAGGGGGGGCGAACCGCCCCTCCCCCTCTCTACCCCTACCTGCTGGGCGAGAGAGAGGGAGGGGCGAGACCCCCTCCCCCCTCTCCGCCCCTTTCTGCTGGGCGAGAGAGGGAGGGGCGAGACCCCCCTCCCCCCTCTCCGCCCCCACCTGCTGGGCGAGAGAGGGAGGGGCGAGACCCCCTCCCCCCTCTCCGCCCCTACCTGATGGGCGAGAGAGGGAGGGGCGAGACCCCCTCCCCCCTCTCCGCCCCCACCTGCTGGGCGAGAGAGGGAGGGGCGAGACCCCTTCCCCCCTCTCCGCCCCTACCTGCTGGGCGAGAGAGGGAGGGGCGAGACCCCCTCCCTCCTCTCCGCCCCCACCTGCTGGGCGAGAGAGGGAGGGGCGAGACCCCCTCCCCCCTCCCCGCCCCTGCCCGCTGGGCGAGAGAGGGAGGGGCGAGACCCCCTCCCCCCTCTCTGCCCCTTCCGCTCCTCCCTAGGGAGGTCTCGCAAGGGTGCGATTAGACACCCCTCCTGGTGATATCCTGCTCCCTTACCGGGCATGGGGGCGAGAGGAGCTCGCCCTCTACCTCTCTTTCTGCGTGGTTCGATGCTACCAAGCTGCCTCCCCCGGATCCTTGGGAGTACTCGGCGAATATCGGGGTTGTACACCTATGTTGGTCAATAGGTTCACCTAAGTTCTTACACAACTTAGTGCTAACGTCATAAGGAGTAGAAGCAGGTGCAGAATCAAATAGATTGAATTTATGTTACATTTTCTCAATCGAGTGAGAAAGAGATAATGAAACATTGGAATCTGATTTAGCTAATTTCATTCCCAAAATAATATTAGCTTCTCCCAAATCTTTCATATCAAATTTAGATGATAAATTATTTTTAATATTATTAATAATTTTAATTGAGCTTTCAAAGATTAAAATGTCATCTACATAGAGACATAAAATCACATATTCATTTTCTTCTTGTTTTGCATAAATGCATTTATCATATTCATTAGATATAAATCCAAATGATAATACTACGGAGTCAAATTTTTGGTGCCATTGTTTTGGTGCTTGTTTTAGACCATACAGAGATTTAATTAGCTTACATACTTTGGTTTCTTGTCCTTTAACTACAAAACCTTCGGGTTGAGACATATAGATTTCTTCATCTAAGTCTCTATGCAAGAAAGCGGTTTTTACGTTCATTTGATGAATAATTAATTTATGGATCGAGGCTAAGGCTACTAGAATGCGAAGGGATGTAATCCTAGCTACGGGAGCATAGGTATCCAAATAATCTATCCCTTGTTTTTGCGCATAGCCTTTAGCAACAAGGCGAGCCTTATATTTTTCTATGGAACCGTCGGGATTTAATTTCTTCCTGAAGATCCATCTACAACCTATGGCTTTGGTACCAGATGGAAGATCAGTTAGAATCCAGGTTTTGTTTTCTAGAATAGAATTAATTTCGGCATTTATGGCTTCTTTCCAAAATGGAGAGTCAGGTGAGGTCATAGCTTCCTCATATGAATTTGGATCTCCTTCAACTAGGTAAGTGAAGTAGTCCTCTCCAAATGTTCTTTCGGTTCTAACCCTTTTGCTTCTTCTAGGTTCATCAATTTCTAATGGATCTATATAAGAGGAAGGTTGAATTGAGCTAGAAGATGGTTGAGATGTGTTGTTTATTTTATATGAGAATTTATCTTCAAAATAAACGGCATCTCTGGCTTCTATTATAGTATTGTTTGATATTTCACTAATTAGAGTTGGTGATATGAAACCTGTTAGCACTACTATCGGAAGCATAACCTATAAAGATGGAGTCTAATGTTTTAGGTCCTATTTTCTTTTTTTTTAGGTTCAAGAATTGCAACCTTAGCCAAACACCCCAACACTCGAAGAATTTGGAGGTTAGGTTTCCTTAATTTAAATAATTCAAAAGGAGTTTTGTCATTATGCTTTGAAGTAATTCAATTCAAGATGAAAGAAGAGGTGAGCAATGCTTCACCCCAAAGATTTTCTAGAGGACCGGACTCGGCTAACATGGCATTGACCATGTTCATCAAGGTCCGATTTTTGCGTTCAGCTACACCATTCGATTGGGGAGAATATGGAGCAGTCACTTGATGGATAATCCCATATTCTTGGCAAAACTGGGTTAGTTCATTCGAAGTGTATTCTCCACCTCGGTCAAATCTAAGAATTTTAATCGACGATCCTAATTGATTTTCTACTTCCGCTTTGAAAATCTCAAAATATGAAAAGACTTCATCTTTAGTTTTCAATAAATATATGTAACAATATTTAGTGAAATCATCAATAAAAGTTACAAAATATTTATTTCCACCTCTAGTAGGTTGGCGGTTCGAGTCACACACATCCGAGTGAATTAACTCTAAAGGTTTTGACCTTCTTTCCACTGATTTAAAAGGTTTTCTAGAAAATTTAGATTGTACACATATTTCACATCTAGAGCTTGGCGCAATATTAAATTTCGGAATTAACTTAAAGACATCATTCTTTTCATAGAATCTGAATTCACATGTCCTAATCTAGCATGCCAAAAATCTGAATTTGAACATGAAACAGAAGAAAATGAAATCTGATTTATTTCTAAATCAGCAATATTTAATTTGAATAAACCATCACAGATATATCCTTTACCAATAAAAACATCATTAAATGTTATTACAACTTTATTTGACTCTAAGACAATTTTATAACCCTTCTTCACTAGCAAGGATCCGCTCATAAGATTCTTCCTAACTCTCGGCACATAAAGCACATCTTGCAAGGCTAGTGTCTTCCCGAATGTCAACCTAAGATCCACTCGCCCGCGTCCAAGTATTTATGCCGAAGAAGCATCTCCTAAGATCACGCTTCCTCCACTGATGTCCTGAAAGGTGGCAAAGCAAGAACGATCAAAACAAGTATGAACAAGTGAGAAGAAGATTTGGAGAATAATCTAACCTGAAGATAGGTTGATCCGATGCTTGGATTATGTTGGCCTGAGGCTTGTCTCCACGAGACTTTCCAATCACGGGCTGTGTCTTCTTGTAGAAGCAGTTGGTAGACAGATGGTTTGTGTGGCCGCAGATGAAGCACCATTTCCCTTTACCTGAGTTTTGGTTTGAAGGACCAGGCTTGGGGTGATTAGGTTTTTGAAGGCGGGAACCTGGACGGAAAGGTTTCTTATGGATCTTGTCTTTGCCTTTGAAGTGATGGTTGGACGAAGGGTTGCCATGAGATTCGGTTAGATTAACTTTAAGAGCATGGTCTTTGGGAGCTTTAGAACTCTTAGACTTATGTTCCTCCTCCATGCGGATAGCATTTTGGATCTGAACGTAAGTAAGGTTTGACTGGTCATGCCTTAGTCTAGTGCTAAAGCCGGACCAAGAGTCAGGAAGTGCATCAATAAAACATGCCACTAAATAATTTTCGGAAAGAATTGAACCATCGGCTCGGATCTTGAACAACATCTCATCAAGTTGATGGAGTTGAGGATTTATGGGTTTGGAGGCATCAAGCTTGAATTTGTGGAGATTAGAAACATTGTAACGTTCTATACCCGCATTGTCTAGGTTATAGCGTGCTTCAAGAGCATACCACAAATCCTTGGCTGTACGATATTAAAGAAAAACATCGTGGAGGCTGTCAGACAAGGCACTAAGAATTCGGTTGCGACAATGATATTCTATATCTACCGGATCTCTATAAAGGACACGTCTAACGTACGTCCTAGTGGTATTTGCACTGAAGGATGAAGACGATGGTAGAGTTGAAGCGACTGCAGTTGCAGCGCTAGGGTTTTCTGTTTTTACAGCAGGAACATCAAATATCGCAGATAGAAGACCTAAGGTGTTCAACCAATATTCTATTTGTGCTTGCCAACGACGGAAATCATTTCCGTTAAATTTCTCGGGTTTAATCCCGACAGAATCATCAGATCTAAATGCCATTACAGATTTCTGAAATTTATAAAACATACAGTAAATAACAGTGCATGTAAACAATAGAACAGAGATAATCATTTTGATTATTTGATTTTATTTATCTTGTTATTCTTGGACTTCCCAACGAATACCCAATGACGGGTTCTGGAGGTACTAGGCAGTTTGTGGGATGACTAGCCCAACACGGCCCTTTCGTAAGAGATTATGTGATGTGATCTATAACTTCTTTAGATTGTTAGAATAATATTTCTGTATTCCTATATTAATATACAAAATTATATATATTTTTGCGGTTTTAAAACCTTTGCAGAAACAACATATATATATATGAACAGCAATATCAAAAGTTGCATGAAGGAGATGGGAAATAAAAGTGAGTAATCTATAGGTTAGAATCAAGCCTGGGTAAGGCGTGTGGTCACTGCCCTAAAAAAGTTGCACCACCCTCCGGCAGGGCTTTCAATCGATGCTCACTCCTCCAAGGTACAACACTCGGCTAGATCCCGAAAGCTCCGATGTGCGCGGACACCGAAGAAGCACAGAGCACCCGAACTCCCACTTGATGAAGCAAGTGTAAAAGAGAAGGAAATCACAAGAACGAGCGAGAGCGAAAGAGAGAGAGCAGAAGCGGCAGTTTTAGAGTTGCAGAAAGAGCATATATTAAACTCAGGCCGCAAGGCTCCTCTAAATTAGGATCTCGTAAAATGGCAATAAATCAAAGCCACAATAAATGCGAACGGTTATAATTGGAAGGCTGTAAATCGGGAAGAGAAACGTTGTATTCCCAACGTACGGAATTAATGGCGAAAAGCACGCGCAAACGGTTTAGAAAACATGCGAAATAACTACAAGAGAAGACGTCAAAGAAAGAGGTCACGTCGAGCTCATATCGACGCAACGTCGGAAAACAAATCCAAGCAACCGACGTTGAGGCTTGATGAGTCTGGTTTATACAGTGATTTCCGGCCTCATTTGGGTTTGATTTAGTGTCATTGCACTTCATTTGCTGTTCATATACGCTTATATTGATAGCATGGCGTTTCTGCGCCTTTTGTGCAATCCTTCCCCCTTTGTGGCATGTTTTTCCTATATATTACTGTATGCTTGTGTTATGGATCCGGTGGTGTGCACGGATCGGGGTTATTTGTGTTTTTCCTGCAGGTCCTGGGGTCGTGTGCACGTTCGGGATGGTGCGGGGGAATTTTTGGCCTAAAAAGCCTCTGATCGTGCGCATTCCTTCGCGCACGATCAGGCGCACGACCAGTGAACGTGCGATAAATCCCAGCCCAGATCGAGATCGGACCAAAGATATGCGCACGATCACAGGCCTTTCTTCGCGCACGACCACTGGTCGGTCGTGCGCCCCTGACCGTGCGGTGTTTTCCATTTTTTCTTTGCTACAGGTTGACTGCGCACGATCACAGGCATTCCTTCGCGCACGACCATTAGTCGTGCGCCACTGACCGTGCGCAGTACTTATTCTGCTCCCCCTATTTAAGCCGTTGTTCCGCGATTTTAGGGATCCTGCACGATTTTGGGCGCGATTTCTGCGCGCGACTTCGCCGTTCCACCTCTCCAAGGTCCCTCCTTCCGTTCCTCCCCTTGGGAAAGCTTCATCCATTGATCCTAAGGTCCATCTAGGTTCCGGAAGCATTCTCCGCCATCTACGGCCAGCATTCCAAGAGGAAGACATCTCCATTGGGTGAAGGAGAAGTGAACCCAGCTCTGAGAAGAAGACGGGCAGCGGTTGGAGGTAGTGACAACCTCTACACCCCGGAAGCAACCAAGGACTGAGCTCGAAGGAGGCGTGACGACCCCCCATTCCGACCACGATCCGCGGCGAGGCTTCTCATCTCGTGGTTACTTCTACCCCTTCTCATTTTGTGATTTTGTACTCTTAGTGGTTGTAATGAACTAAATGAACATCTATTTGTCTATGAATGGAAGTTTATTTACGAACTTATCTCTACGTTATGCTGTGTTGTGATGCGCTCCGCCCCCGCTCCACTTACACCCACATGTTCTAGCACTCGTTCTAGCAAAAGCTAGAAGCGATAGCGAAGAGGTGCCTTCGACCCTCAACCCTCGCATTTGCACTCACTTCATCCATTTGCTCACCGGCCATCCGCCAAGCGAAGCACGGCATCGCGGCCTGCACTAAACCCATCCACCAAGCGACGCGGTGATTGCGACCCGCATAGTTGTAGTTTCTCATTCTTGTTCCGTAACACCAACCAAAACCCCCCTTATTTTGTTAAACTTAGAAACCCTCAAAATTAATCTCCTAACAAGCAAATCGTACTACCTAACTTGCAGTCCTTTGAGAACGATATTCAGGGAGCTACTCCCTACTTTTATTACTTGACAACGACCGGTGCACTGCCGTCGTCCCGCATTTCGTGCCCGCTAATTAGCGGTGTGGAAATAGCGCGTCAAGTTTTTGGCGCCGTTGCCGGGGAACTGCAAGCGTGTATAATTTGTTTTTCTTTGGAAATTAGTTTAAGGGTATTGTGGTTTTTGATATTTTTCATTCATATAGGTTCCTTTGTCTTGCTAGCCTATGTGCGATTGTTGGGATACTTATAGTCTTTTGTTTTTATGTACATACCTAACATGGCTAACAGCTGCTTTGAAATATCTACGGAACTAATCACCTTTGTGTCTCAAGCTGACATATTTTCCGGGACTCCTAGTGAGGATGCATTGTCCCATCTGCAGAATTTTCTTTAAGTGTGCAGTACTTTCCAGCACGCTGAAGGCAATTCGGAGAGGGTCAGGATTCAGCTGTTCGCTTTCTCATTGGCAGGAAAAGCTCGGGTTTGGTATCGGGAGATACAAGCAAACGAATGTCAATCTTGGAGCAAAGTGGAAGAGGAGTTTCTCGTTAAATTCTATTCGCGCCACTATCTTCTGGAAATGCACAATAGACTGTTATTGTTTACGCAGGGCAAAAACGAAACATTGATTGACGCATGGGAGAGGTTCATTTCCCTTCAGAAGTTCTGGTTTGTGCATAGCCTCACAGAACCAGCACGCCTTCAGATATTCTATTTTGGGGTATCGGCTGGGTATAGACCATACTTCGATATGGCTGCGGGTGGATCTTTATTCAGCAGAACAAATGCCGACGCGTGGCAAATTGTTGAAAAGGTTGCACGAACCAGTGGGATGTGGTGTGCCCCCGCAAGGTGTGGTGAGACCATGAGCATCACCTCTACGACATGTTCACCGGATGACAGTGTCCCACCTGAGCCTTCTGTTGATAAATTTTGTGTTTTTACCGAATGTATCCTGGGATGCATAGAGGCCCAGAACTGTGCTTTGCTAAGGCTCCAGTCCATGGTTGTGAGCATCATATCTATGGTATCGGAAATGGTGGTACGCCCAAATGAGACATTGAATGTCATGCAGCTAAGAAGCGGAAGGTCACCCGTGGAACCCATCAGAAGAAATGAGTCTCAATAAGAGTCGCTAAACCCGTCAAGTAAGGATAAGATACTTGCTGATGCCGACACTCCTCAGCCGCTTCTTAGCCCAGCTCCCGCTCAATCATCCACGACCGCCCCATTTCCGCACAGACTGAAGAACACGAAACAAGAAAAAAAATTCCACAAGTTTCAAGAGATTATGAAAGGGGTGCAAGTTAATATTCCTCTCCTGGACGTCCGCACCCAGATTCCGAGCTACTCAAAATATCTAAAGGATCTGCTTGTTCAGAACAAGCGCCTTGAGACGTCCAAGTCTATATCCTCCTTAACTGAGGGTGTCACTTTTGCTGTTGCACATTGGCCGGTTAAACGTAAGGACCCAGGGAATTTCACCATTCCTTGCACCATTGGGCATTCGGGCCGTTACCAGGCATTATGCGATTCCGGTGCTTCAATTAATCTGATGCCTCTTTCAATCTTCCGGGAGCTGGGATCTGGTAACTTGAGGCCTACGAACATCAATCTACAGTTGGTGGATCGGTCTATTAAGAAACCTATTGGTGTTGTCGAGGACCTAGCAGTATCGGTCAATGATTTGGTATTCCCTGCTGACTTTGTAATTATGGATATTACTTCGGATGTTGCTGTCCCTCTTATCTTGGGAAGGCCGTTTCTTGCCACAGCTCGCGCTCTCATTGACGCTGAGAAGGGGAGGTTGACTCTCCGTCTAGGTGACGATTTGACTACCTTCGACATGTATAAAGCCATCAGCAGAGATCATCATGCAGACGCTGACGCACTCGAGCTTTTGGAGGATGAACCCGACCTTCAGTCTCCATCTCTTTGGGGCAATGTTGTTGAGGATGCTTCTGGGAATGTCAACAGCGACAGCACGTCTGCTGTGGATTGCACATCTGCGGCATATTTTGATGCCCCTCTAGCTTTGTCTCTAAAACCCCTGCCAGCAAATCTGAAATATTTATTCTTGGGAGATCAGCAAACTTACCCAGTTATTATCTCGGCGCTGCTTCCACTCGAGCATGAGCAACGTTTGGGAGATCTCTTGCGAACACATAAGGGCGCATTCGGCTGGAAAATCACGGATTTAAAAGGTATCAGCCCTGCTGTATGTATGCACAAAATATTGCTGGAAGAGAGCTTCAAACCGACTGCACAACCTCAGCGGCGACTCAACCCTAGGATGCAGGATATTGTCAAGAAAGAGGTGATCAAACTGCTTGATGCCGAAATCATATACCCGATCAGCGACAGCAAGTGGGTGAGCCAGTGCAGCTTGTCCCAAAAAAGGGTGGTATCACCGTTGCTGAAAATGAGCAGTGTGACCTGTTGCCAACTCGGATTGTCACAGGATGGAGAATGTGCATCGACTATAGGAAACTAAACGACGCAACACGCAAGGATCATTTCCCTCTCCCTTTTATTGATCAGATGATCGAGAGGTTGGCTGGACAGTACTATTACTGTTTTTTGGATGGCTACTCAGGATACAATCAGATTCTCATTGACCCAGAGGACCAAGAGAAAACTACGTTCACTTGCCCGTCCGGCACCTTCGCATTCAAGAGGATGCCATTCGGGTTGTGCAACTCCCCTGCCACATTTCAGCGATGTATGCTCTCTATCTTTCACGACATGGTAGGGGAGTTCCTTGAGGTCTTCATGGATGATTTCACTCTTTTCGGTGCTGATTTTGACTCCTGCTTGAGGAATCTCTCGGCGGTTCTCACGCGCTGCGAAAGTACAAACCTCGTGCTGAACTGGGAGAAGTGTCATTTCATGGTTCGGGAGGGAGTTGTTTTGGGACACAAGATTTCAAATAGGGGAATAGAGGTTGATCAAGCCAAGGTGGACATTATCAAGAAGCTTCCCCCTCCAACATCTGTGAGAGGGATTCGCAGTTTCTTGGGACATGCAGGATTCTATCGACGCTTCATCAAAAATTTATCATCTATAGCCAAGCCGTTATCCAATTTCTTAGGGAAGGACGAGAGGTTCGACTTCAATGATGCATGTCTGCATGCGTTCAACGTGTTGAAGGACTGTTTAATGACCGCTCCGGTGTTGACATCACCGGACTGGTCGCTCCCTTTTGAGCTTATGTGTGATGTCAGTGACATCGATGTGGGTGCCGTTTTGGGACAAAGAAGGGACAGGACCTTTTACTCAATTCACTATGCCAGTCGCACCCTAAATGGAGCTCAGCAGAACTACACAACCACTGAGAAGGAGCTTTTAGCAGTGATTTTCGCTCTTGAGAAATTTCATTCCTACCTCATTCTGTCCAAAGTCATTGTGCACACGGACCACGCTGCTCTAAAGTATCTGAAACAGAAGAAGGATGCAAAACCAAGGCTCCTCCGTTGGATCCTGATGCTTCAGGAGTATGACCTCGAAATCCGCGACAAGAAGGGAGTCGAGAATGTGATTGCGGATCACTTGTCCAGGCTTGAGTGTGGAGATCCTTCTCAGCTCAGCCCCCCACAATCTCTGACTCTTTTCCGGACGAGATGCTGTTCACAGTGGGAATGGTCCCGAACAACTCTCCATGGTTTGCGGATATCGCTAATTTCCTGGCGTGCGGTAAACTCCCTCCGAACCTTTCATTTCAGCAAATAAAGAAATTTCTTTCAAACGCGAAGTACTGTTTTTGGGAAGACCCGTTGTTATTCCGCACGTGCGCTGATGGGATCGTCCGCCGGTGTATTCCCGAATCGGAGCAAAAGTCTATATTACTCCATTGCCATGATCGTGAAGCAGGTGGCCACATGGGGTCTGCACGGACAGCACAGAAGGTTCTTCAGTGTGGTTTTTATTGGCCCACCATCTTCCGAGACTTGTACGTGCACGTGAAAGAATGTAATGAATGTCAAAGGACTGGGAACATCTCAAGGAAGGATGAAATGCCTCTCAATAGCATGTTGGTCTGCGAACCATTTGATGTCTGGGGGATTGATTTCATGAGACCATTCCCAATGTCCCATGGAAAGCTTTATATGATAGTGGCAGTGGACTATGTTTCGAAATGGGTGGAGGCTGAAGCCGTTGCTGCAAATGATGCCCGCACAGTTCTAAAGTTCATCCACAAGAACATCTTCTCCAGATTCGGAGCGCCGCGGACAATCATTAGCGATGGAGGAAGCCACTTCTGTAACAAACTGTTCCTTCAACTATTGAAGAAGTTTGGGGTGCATCATAAAGTCGCTTTAGCCTATCACCCACAAACGTGCGGACAGGTGGAAGTTTCTAATAGAGAGCTTAAAAGGATAATAGAAAAATCAATACACTCTAATAGAAAGGATTGGGCATTGAGGGTGGACGATGCACTTTGGGCATACCGAACAACTTTCAAGACCCCTATCAGGATGTCCCCATTTCAGTTAGTTTATGGAAAGGCATGTCACCTACCTGTAGAACTAGAACATAAAGCTCTGTGGGCAACCAAATTATTGAACATGAACCTCCATGCCGCAGAAAGCCGACGTCTCGCCCAGTTGAACGAACTTAATGAATTTCGGCAGTTGGCTTATGAAAATGCCCGCATATATAAAGAAAGAACAAAGCAGTGGCATGATAAGCGTATTGCGCAAAAAGAATTCAGAATTGGAGACTGTGTCCTTCTTTACAATTCCCGTCTCCGTCTGTTCCCGGGAAAGCTGAAGTCTCGCTGGAGTGGTCCATTCGTGGTTACCGACGTTGCGCCCTTCGGAGCAATTGAAATATCCGGAGAAAAAGGAGAAAAATTCAAGGTGAACGGGCATCGCCTAAAGATCTACGAGGGAAGCATGGCCTTGTCTGACCATCAAGTGGTACATTTAGTTGACTAAACAGCTTTTCCCGACCTTGTGGGTGGGTGGTTAATTTGTTTGGTCATGTTGTTTTCCCTTTTATTTTGGTGCTAAGGTAGATGTAATTGTAATCCTCATTGTTAAGACTTAATCTGGTCAATCAGAGTATTGTCCCCAAGAGGAAACTATTATTTCTGAAGCTTTTCATCTCCGGGCTGTGCTGTGTGCCATCTGTGATGTTTCAGTGCTTCTTGTTTCATGTGACTTGCTGCGTCGTACTGTCTCATTAACTTTTTATTATAACACTATTGCTATCAAACTTTAATACAGGTATTTGGTCAACCTTCAAAGACGTTAAACAAAAGGGCTCTTGGGAGACAACCCATTTGGGACCATTTGGTTCCGTTCTTTCTTGTTATTTTTTGCTATATTTTTGTGTGCTTGGGATCTCTTTAATCGCAGGTCCGTATTTATTGGAGCACGGCGGGATCACCGCCTTTTGAACAAAACGCCATATCTTCTGGTATGCTCATTTCTGAGCATGGGGTAATCTCTCATCCTAGCCTTCTTAAGCTTATGCCACTATCAAACATGCTTTCTGCTTAGTGTAAGTCGGGGGGAGAGAGTAGTTATCGTTACCTCGTGCACATGCACAGTGCACAGCATACTAGGATTTACATCTGTGTTATATTGTAGCATTGCTCATCTAATGGCACACCACGACACCCACATGAACGCACTGAACTGTAGGCGCGCGACGAGTCTAACTCGTCTCGGTTGTGTGAATGGGAAATCACGGTGCTGGGTTAGGATTGCGAGACGAAGTACTATGTTGACTCTTGTAGTGCTCCTAGTCGAATGCTCATGTCTCGTAGGAAATTGTGTAAATTCAATTTCTTTTTATATTTTTAGTCTATATTTTTCTACTAGCGTAAATATTGTTTACTTTACTCAAAATTTGGTGAATCCGGTGTGAATCAAACGGTAGCATAGGAATGTGTGTAGACGTCCGTTAGTCTCGTGTTGCCCGAGTCGGGAGGAAGGATTATCTTTCTCGGCGGCTAGAACTCGCCCCAAGCGATTCTTGAAGCATGGGTATACGGTTAGTCAAGTGCGTGAATGTGATATAGGCCATCATTTTGGCCCGGTTGAGCCTTTGCACCCTTTCCTATCGCTATATCCTCGTTAGCCCAATTGTGCCTACCCGTTCTTTGATTTAGCCCCACTTTTATCGCACCAAAGCCCAAAAGCCAATCCTAATCACACACCCAAATCTGAGCTTTAGCTGTTTATTATTTTTATGAGTTTGGTTGTTGATGTGGTGACATATTTGTGAAGTTGTGGATGTGTTTTATTATTTATTTGCTGAAAATGATAAGAAAAGAAAAGAAAAAAATGAAAGAGAGAAAAGAAGTAAGAAGAAAAGAAAAAGATATGAGTTTGAATGTAAAACTCATTTGTATAAGTATAAGTTTGGGAGTAGGCGGTGCACGCACCCATGTTGTTAAGTCGAAGTCTGGGGGTGTAGTGTACCCGCATGTTTGTGTGGTGATGAAGATAGTTTTCTGTGCTAGCTCATTTGGGTTTAGTGTCTGAGCTGTCGCTTTTATCTTTGTTTACCTCACCTAAACCCAAGCCTCATCTCAAACCTAAAGTCCTATTGATTCACGCATTTGAGTCATACTAGTGCCGTGGAGAAAGTGCGAACGGGCAAGCCTATGGTCACCGACATTGATGGATTTCAATGGAGTTGTCCCGAGTCCCGATCTTTGGCAACGCTCGCCTCAGCGTTCAGTTTACTTTCTTCCTATGTACGACCTTATGATTCACCGTGATTCACCTTTTGAGTAAACGTAATATATAAATACGCTCTTAGAAAATTATAAACTAATATGTATAATTAGAAATTTTGTCTACTAGATTTCTATGCACATGCGTATGAGACTTCGCATATTACTCCGCCCTTGCAATTTCTAACCCAGCTATGTCTTTTCTCGCTCCGCCGGATTTGTTTGCTCGGGACGCGCAAACAGGTAAGTCTGGGGGTGTGATGAGTCTGGTTTATACAGTGATTTCCGGCCTCATTTGGGTTTGATTTAGTGTCATTGCACTTCATTTGCTGTTCATATACACTTATATTGATAGCATGGCATTTCTGCGCCTTTTGTGCAATCCTTCCCCCTTTGTGACATGTTTTTCCTATATATTACTGTATGCTTGTGTTATGGATCCGGTGGTGTGCACGGATCGGGGTTATTTGTGTTTTTCCTGCAGGTCCTGGGGTCGTGTGCATGTTCGGGATGGTGCGGGGGAATTTTTGGCCTAAAAAGCCTCTGATCGTGCGCATTCCTTCGCGCACGATCAGGCGCACGACCAGTGAACGTGCGATAAATCCCAGCCCAGATCGAGATCGGACCAAAGATATGCGCACGATCACAGGCCTTTCTTCGCGCACGACCACTGGTCGGTCGTGCGCCCCTGACCGTGCGGTGTTTTCCATTTTTTCTTTGCTACAGGTTGACTGCGCACGATCACAGGCATTCCTTCGCGCACGACCATTGGTCGTGCGCCACTGACCGTGCGCAGTACTTATTCTGCTCCCCTATTTAAGCCGCTGTTCCGCGATTTTAGGGATCCTACACGATTTTGGGCGCGATTTCTGCACGCGACTCCGCCGTTCCACCTCTCCAAGGTCCCTCCTTCCATTCCTCCCCTTGGGAAAGCTTCATCCATTGATCCTAAGGTCCATCTAGGGTTCCGGAAGCATTCTCCGCCATCTATGGCCAGCATTTCAAGAGGAAGACATCTCCATTGGGTGAAGGAGAAGTGAACCCAGCTCTGAGAAGAAGACGGGCAGCGGTTGGAGGTAGTGACAGCCTCTACACCCCGGAAGTAACCAATGACTGAGCTCGGAGGAGGCGTGACGACCCCCCATTCCGACCACGATCCGCGGCGAGGCTTCTTATCTCGTGGTTACTTCTACCCCTTCTCATTTTGTGATTTGTACTCTTAGTGGTTGTAATGAACTAAATGAACATCTATTTGTCTATGAATGGAAGTTTATTTACGAACTTGTCTCTACGTTATGCTGTGTTGTGATGCGCTCCGCCCCCGCTCCACTTACACCCATATGTTCTAGCACTCGCTCTAGCAAAAGCTAGAAGCGATAGCGAAGAGGTGCCTTCGACCCTCAACCCTCGCATTTGCACTCACTTCATCCATTTGCTCACCGGCCATCCGCCAAGCGAAGCACGGCATCGCGGCCTGCACTAAACCCATCCACCAAGCGACGCGGTGATTGCGACCCGCATAGTTGTAGTTACTCATTCTTGTTCCGTAACACCAACCAAAACCCCCTTATTTTGTTAAACTTAGAAACTCTCAAAATTAATCTCCTAACAAGCAAATCGTACTACCTAACTTGCAGTCCTTTGAGAACGATATTCAGGGAGCTACTCCCTACTTTTATTACTTGACAACGACCGGTGCACTGCCGTCGTCCCGCATTTCGTGCCCGCTAATTAGCGGTGTGGAAATAGCGCGTCAAGGCTACACGACGATATAACTTATCGTCGAGACTTGCAATCGAAGATACAACTTATCGTCGAGACTAGTCTGCTATTCGACGAGAAAACGAGTCGAGACCGCGCGTCACGACAATACAACTTATCGTCGAGACTTGCAATCGACGATACGACTTGTTCACGACGATAAATCTTATCGTCGAGACTCGCAATCGACGATACGACCTATCGTCGTCGATCTGAATCAATTCGTCGACCGCTGAGACTTGGTCAACCGCTAAGACAGAAGTTCGTCGACCGCAGAAAGCATTTCGTCGAATGCAGAACCTTGGCAAGTTCGTCGACCGCAGAAAGCATATTGTCGAGCCGACACAAATCCGAATAAAAGGTCTAAAGCTGTTTTGTACAAAAAATACAATTCAATTATTCCCCAAATCCCAAATTCGGATCCGGTCCGGTGCGGTGCGCGCGCGCGCGCGTGTGGTTCATAGTTCCTCCTTATGTTCTTTTGAACAAATAAGAAAGAGTGAAAACAAATATATACTCTTTAGCTAGAAAGCAAATGAGCATGGTGGACTAATGGGTTCATCCTTTCATTCATGAAAGATTTCCCTCCAAATAATTTGGGTTCCCTCCAATTTTGGTTTTGGAGCTTTTCATCAAATATGAATAGTCATACACCAAACACCATAAAGGCAGCTCACGGTTAATTGCAGACCGCTAATGTTAATGTCAGACCAGCATATTTATTGTCAAACCAAAATTTTAACAAGAAAATTTAAAATTTTAATTAATCAATTAAAATCCAAAATGTTTGTAGGCACTTAATTCTAGTTGCCACTTAAATTACGAAACATATCATTTTTAGGCACAAAATCTTCAAAGTGGACTCTTTCGCAACGGTTAATGCTGCAAAAAAAGTATGTTTTTATTAATTCAAATATTAAAAGATGTATACATGTTGGATATATAGAAGCTATAACGCCTACCTAAATACCATCAATCAAGTTGTAGTTCAAAAATTGATGATGACACCGAAGTGTGTAACTTGAAATACCAAAATATCGTTATAAATCTGCAATTAAAATTTACATTTGTAAAATTATTAAACTAGTAAACATAATATAACAGAAATTAGAAGTTTATATGCATTCCTCTGCCATCTAGAATCAAGCATTCCTTTGCCATCTAGAATCAAGCACTATAACAGACGGAGGAGCAGAAACATTGATATACCTGCGGTTTTGGAGTCCGACGGAGCAGGAAACGACGGATGCGAGGTGTCCGACGGAGCAGGAAACGACGGAGCAGTAAACTCGCCTGTGGAGGAGGAAGATGAAAGGGGCTAAATACAAGGATCTGGGCGTGCACTGTAATAAACGGAGGAGGAAGATGAAGGGGTCAAAAAAAACCGAATGTTGGCGATGAGTCATCAGCCGCAGTCGAGGAAGATGGAGGAGAAACTTCGGGTGGAGGTGGGGCTTCAGGCGGCGCACATCGCGATGTTAGCCGGAGATCAGGGGCTTCGGCGGAAGGAAACGCCATCAGGAGCTTCGACGGCAAGGTTACAGACGAGGCAGGGGCGGCGGACATAGGGGGCTTAGTCGGCGGCGAGGCAGGAGCGGCGCACAACACAAGCGTAGGCGGCGAGGGTTTGACGGCGCACTTCGGGAAAGGGCTGCGGGATTCCATCGAGAAATTAGGGCTGGAGATCGCGAGATGGGGGGGCTGCCACTAGTGGAAATGAAGGGAGAGAATTTTTTAATTTCGTTGGTTTGCCGATAGCAGAAATAGGTCTGCCCATATCATCACCCTTTAAAAATAGGCAATTGTTAACCGCACTCGCTGTTTGGCTATTCGCACCCAAATTTATGCCTTTTTTAGGGTTTCGTAAAACACTAGCCGCACTCGCTGTTTTCTCTCATCGCCGCACCGCAACCTTCCCTGCTCGCGATTCCCTCTTCGCGCCTCGCCGTCGCTGGAGGTCGCCTCGCCGTCGCCGTCGCTGGAGGTCGCCACAGGCCCGCAGAGCAAACCTCGTCGTCGCTGGAGCCTTGCCGTCGCCGTAGCAAAGCCTCGCCGTCGCTGGAGCCTTGCCGGCGCTGGAGCCTTGCCGTCGCTGGCATTTTGTGATTCACTCCATCTCGATTCGACGTCGCCGTAGCAAAGCCGTCGCCGTAGCCTCGCAGTCGCCTCGCCGTCACCGGAGCATCGTCGTCGCCGTAGCAAAGCCTCGCCGTCGCTGGAGCCTTGCCGTCGCTGGCATTTTGCGATTCAAAAAAAATAATAAGTACTAGATTTTTTTATGTGCTGAAAGATCATGCATTTTCTGGAATTTAGCTTGCATTTCAGAGTTAATTTTCTGTTTTCTGGTTCCAGCCATAGGTTGCCATGGATGCTTCGAATTTTGGGCATTTGTTCTAGGATTGTTAGAGTTGTACTTCTGTTTCATAGCTTCAAACCTGTTTCCAAGCTATATAGTCTTTCTAAAAATGAAGCGATCTCATGCTTCAAATCTGTTTCCTTTATCAATACCTGTTTTCGGTTTCAAACATTGCAAAAGAATCATGCGTCAAACCTGTTTTCAGCTTAGAAAACTTGTTTTCAGCTTAGAAAACTTGTTTTCAGCAAACAACTAGGAACTGGTTTGCGGATATTAATTTTGTTTGCAGATATCCATTTTGAAAATCACTGGTTTGCGGATATCAAATAGTTGCGGATAGCCAAAAGAGCGGTCCTAATAACAATTGCCTAAAAATATCCTACCCAACATACCTAATTACTAAGGCCAATGATATTCGCACTACAAGAATGGATATGCGCACTCAATATTAGGCTTTTTTTTAGGGTTTTACGAAAACCTATCCGCACTCGCGCCTTCTTTATCGCAACACTGCTCATCTTCCTATTTTGCGATTTTTACTGTTCATCTCCCTCATTCGCGAACCAGCGCTCCTTTGCAAGTCTCGCCGGCCTCACGAACCACTGCTCACCCTCTTATTTCGCGATCCCGAACCCGTGCTCATCTTCCTCCTCACGGTCGACCTCAGCATTGGATTCGCCGGCCCATCTTCCTCTCCCCTCGCCGGCGCATATGGGACAGGGCTGCTGAAGGGAGCCGAGTCTGTTTGTTTTGTAAGCTGCACCTGGTTATTATCCTCCTCTCATATTGGCGATCAGTGCTTCCCTTTGTTGCAGGTTAAATTTTTGGCAATAATTGAGTACTGAGTGGAAGTATTCTCCTAAGAAGTTATTATTGAGGGATTTAATCTGGTGTTAGGGTGGTGTTTATTTCTCTGTTCATTTCCTATATCACTGGACTACATTGTATTCAATATCTTCATCTACCTTCTGGAGTAAATGTAGTCAATATCTTCATCTACCTTCTGGAGTACTGGTGCTTTTATTTATTTAATTTAATTTAATTAATCATCCTTCTAGTTTGTATATATATTTGTGTGTGTGTGTGTGTGTGTGAACACGAATCATAGCCAATTTTAATATAATTTTGGAGCAAGGGAATGACATGCTTCCGACCGATCATCCGTATTTATATATATGGATTTGAGTGAGTAGATGAATGAATTATGATTGTTTTTTATTTATTGATCAATTTTGCTGCATTATGAGCCTATGGCTCGACCAACTTGGCTGCTGTAGCTTTTAAAATAACATAAATGCAAACTAAGGGTATGTTTGGTGTGAGTTCATGACATCCATGAGGTCGTGGAATGTGTGAACACAACAATCACTGGCTTAAAACCTTCCATTTTCCTATAACTTAATTATACTGCAATGTTTTATAAACTAAAAAATAGTAACATTTGTTTTTTTCATCAATATTTTATGTTACAAAGACTGAGGTGAAGACATGGCTATGAAGAAAAAATAATTACTTTTGAAATTTTGATGTTTAATCATTTTTATGTACTCTAGCTAAAAACTGCAAATTACGTACTTTGGGTTAATATTTTGGAATATTTTTTTACTAGAAGATATAATCGATTATGTTTTAACTTGTTAAAATTTTCATTTGTTTGCGGATAACAAATTTGTTTGCGGATATATTTTAAAAAAAAATTGTAGTGCGGATAACAAATAGTTGCGGATAGCAAATACTGTAGTGCGTATATCAATGGCCATTACTAATCTGCATCGCCTCCATTCGTCCTTGAAAAACACGTCGCTTCTAAAATAAATTGATTCTTCCGGTTCATTTAATTGAATTTTTTGTTTGAAATTAAAATTTCCTTACACTACACATTAAACTTTGTAAAACAAGCACAAATGACAAACAAAAATTATTTTACTTTTTAGAAGTCGGCTCGAAATCGAGTCGATTTCAGTCTGACTCGAAATCAAAATTTTCGACTAGAAGTCAAAGTCGAAATCGATTTCGAGTCGAGCCGGCTCGACTCGAAATCGATTCGATTCCGAACCAACTCAAATCAATTTCGAGTCGGCTCGAAATTAATAATTTTTTTTATAAAAAATAATTTATTACACGTTTTAAATAAATGTTTTTAATCTAACGGAGAGTTCCATCCAAGATATTTTTAAAACCACAATAAATGTATAATATCATGAATTTGAGTTGATTAGTTTTAAAATGACATTGTTTGAACTTTATATTAAAAATTATTGTTATATATTATTCTTACACTCCATAACAACTTCTTAAAAAAGAACAATACAAGAAAATTTCGCATACCAAATAAACACTAAAATGTTGATAAAAACAACCATCCAAACCCAAATGACAAATCCATAAAAAAGAAATTTGAAAACTAAGTTATTTCCCAAATAAAGTATTTGACTAAAAATATAACAAAAATATAAAATAAACAGTTCAAAGGACATAAATAGTACAATAAAAAACCATAAAGAGTTCATATTAGACAAACACTCCAAAAAAATATTAAGTTTTGAGGCTTGAGCTGATTGTGTGATAGTCTGAATACGATCTCCATTTCTGCTCCTTAATCTATAATAAGAAAAGAAACACATAAATCAAATTAGCAAAACAGCAGGTGTTTTGGATAAGAAAAGAAATACATAAAGAAATACGCTAAAGCAAACCTGTCTGCACTTGTTGTACACCCGTAAAGGCCTTAGGACGCACTAGAAGAAAGCCCCGGAGAAGAGAGGAGGGGTCGACGGTCAAAGAGCGCGGTAGCACGCAGGCTGCACCCACCGACCGCACCGCCCTTGGGGGTACGGCCGGCCAAGTCGCACCCCAAGGGGGTGCGGCCCGACCGCACCCCCCAAGGGGGTGCGGCCAAGCCGCACCCATTGGGGGGTGCGGCCGGGCCGCACCCCCCTTGGGGTGCAGCCAGGCCGCATCTCCCCTTGGGGGGTGCGGCCAATCCGCACACCCCCCCCTTTGGGGGTACGGCCAATCCGCGCCCACCCCTCCTCGGGGTGCGGTCCGGCGCCCTCTCCTCGCCAAAGGATCTCGGTCCCCCCTTTTGGGGGGCAACTCCCCAGCCGCCGTCCGCCCGAGACGTCCCCGTGGTTCGTTACGCACTTCGGCGCTAGCGCGCGCTCAGAACGTTTCTGAACGCGATCAGGAAGTTTTCTCACTTTTTGGGTTTCCGGCTTCTCACTTTTTGTCTTTCCGGCTTCTCACTTTTTGGGTTTCCGGCTTCTCACTTTTTGTCTTTCAGACTTCTCACTTTTCAGGAACAGTCAGTCGCCTTTTTCGCCTCCAACAAAACTGCCCGAACTGCCCGAGCCGCCCAAGCTGCCCGAAGGGCAAGGTGGTCATTTGCGAAAAATGGCGATCCGTGTGCTCCAAACCGGAAAATATTATTCGTCCACCGAGCACTTATGGAAACTGCCAACGACAAAATTACCGGACTACCCCCGGCCAAAGCTATAAAAAGGGGTTTGGGGGTTCATTTGAAAGGACCTTGACTTCTGGACCTGGGAGAGCTCCTTGCAGACTTTTGCGGAATTCTCCTTCGGAGCTTGAAGATTTCCTTTCCGGACTTGAAGAGTTCCTTCATCCCGAAAGGCGACGCAGCAGCTCACTTTTGTTCCCCGGAGCAGCTCACTTTTATTCCCCGGAGCAGCTCACTTTTGTTCCCAGGAGCGGCTCACTTTTGTTCCCCGGAGTCGCTCACTTTTGTTCTCCACCTCTTTCAAAAGGAGAAAAGGACTTAGTTTTTTCCAAGAGGCGGCCTGTCGCCTTCGGATCTCTCTATCTCTCTACTACTGTAACGAGTTGCGGCCTGTCGCACTCGAGTTCTAAGTCTCACTTTGTAACCCCCCCTGAAGATAGTGGAATTTGGTCGGCACAGCTCCGACCACGTGGTTTTTTACCCTTTCCGGGTTTTCCACGCTAAAAACTCCCTGTGTACTCAGCAAATCTCTAATTGACTGTTTGCGCGCTTAGTTCGCTCACGAGCTAAGGTGGTTCAAGAGAACCGGTCTACCACGAGCCCTAAGCGTTCCGCAACAGTTTGGCGCCGTCTGTGGGAAACTTTCCCAAAAAACTCTTCGAGAGCCAATTGCTATGGCGAGAAGGAGTGCTCGCATTACTGAAGGATCGATGCTGGAAGGACGCGTCGACCCAGCTCCTTCCCACTCACTTATCAATGCACCTCCCGCAGAGGAGGCGCTGCCAGCACCTGCAGCAGATTTGGAGGCGCGCATGCAGCAGATCGAAGAACATCAAGCGGAGATGTTGGCCCTCGTGAGGAATCTTGGGGCTCCTCAAGTTCCGAACCAACCGCCAGCTTTAAACGCACCGCCGCCCCCGGCTCTGAATCATGCCCCGAATGGGGAGGCTGTCCAAGAAGACGAAGCTTCATAAGGATTCTCCAATGCGGCAGATACCGCTCACCTTGGCCCACCAGTTGGAGGCCCAGAAGCTGATCACCGCCGCCACCACCACGGAAGAGCTGCCCCTGAGCAAGCAATGGAAAGAACTACGCGGGAAGAGATACGCAACATGATAGAAGAAGAGTATGCCCAAGCAGGCAGACGCGCCGCTCTCACCCGCCGTCCCGCGCATCATGGCTCCCCGCTATCACCTCAAGTCTTAGACCATCCAACTCCTAATGGATTCAAGCTTCCCAACATCGAGACGTTCGACAGGACGGACGATCCACTGGAGCACGTCAATCACTTCACCACCGTCATGAGGATTTACAGCGCTCCTGATCAGCTCCTCTGCCAAGTGTTCCCAGCAACCTTGAAGGGGCAAGCGCGCACTTGGTTTCATTCCCTGCGGAATGGGGCCATCAACAACTTCACAGAAATGGCGCAGCAGTTCGTGGATCAGTTCATTGCCAACCGCCGAATTGTCCGGGATCCCTCCCACCTCTCAGGAATCCGCCAGAACGATGGAGAGACACTCAAAGATTTCTTCCGACGCTTCACTACCGAGGCTCGACAGATCCCAGGAGTCGACCCCGAGCTCCTGCGAGGAGTTTTCCTGGGAGGACTCCGCCCAAGTGGCTTCTACTCGGCTCTCATGAGAGAAACCGTGCCAAGTTATCCCGACCTCGTTCATCGGGTTGAAGCACAGATAGCTGCAGATGAGGCTATCGAAGCACACCGCCGGCAATTCGAAGGAAGCCAGGGAAGGAAGAGGGGATCAGATCAATCCCCTCGCGAACAAGAAGAACGTCGCGACGGGGAGCGTCGCGGCGATGAACGTCGGCGTAACCACCAGAGGGATCTGGGACCACAGCCGCCCAGGACCTACACCCCGTTGAACACCACCAGAACGAATGTGCTCTACGCCATACAAAACAACCCCGAGCTCCGCATGCCCAGGATACCCCCGCCAAATCCAAGGGGCGACCAGTCCAGGTACTGCGAGTTCCATCAGGGAACCAGGCATACTACTGAGGAGCGCACCAGACTCAAAGACGAAATCGAGCGCCTCATCCGCCAGGGACTCCTGGAAAGATTCCTACAAGGCCAAATTCCCAATCAGCCCCAACAGCCTAGGGATGCAGGGGAGCAGCCCCCCGCCCCCCGAGGCGCGGGGGGAGGAAGGCCGATGGTAGGAGAAATCGAGACGATTGCCGGACCCCCCGTCTCAGCATCACAGATCCTCTCAATTGCCCAGCCCGTAAGAGACCACGAAGACAAAAAACTCAAGCAAGATATTACGATAGCTTTCGGAGATGAAGACTTGCAAGGGTTGCGGCTTCCGCACCAGGATCCACTCGTGATCAGCGTAGGGATCGGGGATCCCTGCTTCAAGGTGAAGAGAATACTGGTCGACAATGGAAGCTCGGTCGATGTCTTATTTCTTTCCACTTTGCAAAGTATGAAGCTCACAAAAGACCAGCTTAGTCCTGCAGCCGGGCCCGTCTACGGCTTCGACAACAGACCTGTCCCGGTGCAAGACATGATCATCCTCCCAGTCACATTGGGCGAGTTTCCAAGACAGTCAACGCACAACATCCAGTCCATGGTGGTAGAGTCCACCTCCGCCTATAATGCCATCTTCGGGAGACCGCTCCAGTCGATCTTCGGGGCAATCCCTTCCATTCCACACCTAGCTATGAAGTTCCCTACTGCCGCAGGAATAGGAGTCGTAAGAGGAGACCAAGAGGCAGCCAGGACCTGCTACCTGAAGCAGGCCCAACCAGCAAGGGCGACCGCTCTCAACATCAATAACTTCGACCTGCGAGACGAGGCTACTTTGCAACGAGGAGCGCCCGTTGAAGGGCTGGTAGAAATACCACTCTCCCGACGAGACCCGACTCGAACTGTTCAGGTCGGGTCACTCTTAACACAAAAAGAGCGAGGAGAGTTCACCACCTTCCTGCAGGAGAACGAGGACATTTTCGCTTGGAGCCCGGAAGACATGCCCGGGGTAGATCCTAACGTTATCTATCATTCGCTAAACATCAACCCCGCCTGCAGACCTGTGATTCAAAAGAAGAGGAACTTTGCCCCCGAGCGTTTAAAGGCGATCGAGGAGGAGGTAGCTAAGATCCTAGAGGCACGATTCATACGCGAAGCAGAGTACCCCACATGGCTCGCCAACGTAGTCATGGTGAAGAAGGCCTCGGGAAAGTGGCGGATGTGCGTCGACTACAGCAATCTGAACCAAGCATGCCCGAAGGACAGCTTCCCCCTCCCAAGGATTGACCAGCTCGTCGACGCTACGGCAGGCCATGTGCTGCTCAGCTTCATGGATGCTTATTCAGGTTACAACCAGATAAGGATGAACCCCGCAGACGAAGAACATACTGCCTTCCGCACCGACCGGGGAGTCTACTGCTACAAGGTGATGCCATTCGGCCTTAAAAATGCCGGAGCCACCTATCAAAGGCTGATGAACAAGGTCTTCAAGGACCTCATCGGAGAAACGATGGAGGTTTACGTGGACGATATGCTAGTAAAGAGCGTCCACCGGCGCGACCACTTGGAAGACTTGGAAAAGTGCTTTCGGCTTCTCCGTCGCTTCCAGATGCGGCTCAATCCCAGCAAGTGTGCGTTTGGTGTGACGGCGGGGAAATTTCCAGGTTTCATGGTAACCCATCGGGGAATTGAGGTCAACCCCGAAAAGATCAAGGCGTTAGAGGATATGTCGATGTTGAAATTGTTGAAGTGGAAGTTTGGAGGCGTTTGGACCTGGGCGGTCTGGGAGGAAGTCGGGCGGTCTGACGTGATCGTTCGACTTGGCGGTCTGTCCCTGCGGTCTGGCTTGTATTAGCCTAGCTGTGGTCTCCTGGCTTGACCGCTGGTTTCTGGTCCAAGGCGGCTGAAGATGAGTTCGCGCGGTCTGTCTCTGACCGCGTGGCGAGCTGTTCATCTTCAGGTGTGCGCGGTCTATCTTTGATCGCGTGGCGTGCTGTCCTCTTCAAGGCTGTGGCGGTCTGGTGTGATCGCACAGCTTGATCCAGGTTTTCTCCAGAAAGCGGTCTGGTAGCTGACAGGGCTTTCTGGTGGTATTCGCGGACTAAGGGTCTTAGTCTCACGATCTCAGTTCGCGGTCTCAGGAGGAGACTGGTATGCGAGCTGGTTGTTGTTCGCGGTCTCAGGAGGAGATCGGCATGCGGACAGGAGTTCGCGGTCTGATGGCGGACGTACTGTGTTCGCGGTCTCATGCGAAGACAGGTGGTGAATAGCTTCGGGCGGTCTGGCGAGCTCCTTGTGGAGTCGCGGTCTGCTGTGAGAGTGGCGGTCTCTCATGGCGATATTGAAGCTGGCGGGTTCACCAAAATGAAGCAGAAGTAATGTTGCTGATCGCGCGGTGTGACCGGTCAGGTCGCGCGGTCTGGGGGGTGGTGATCCTATCTCATAGGGTGGTGACTGGATCAGGTCCCACGCCTATAAATAGGAGGCCACTGTAGCAGCAAAACATACACACCAAGCGTAAGCTAAACTTTCTTCTTTCCTGCGGTCTGTGTTTATGTGACCGGGCGGTCTCCTGATTGATCTTCTATTGTGCAGCTTCTGCGGATAGTGTGGGCAACAGCGATCACCTCTTCCTCTGAAAGTGTTCGGGCGGTCTGCGGCTTGGAGTTGTGGTGCTGGAGTTCGGGAGAATCAGGCGGTCTGGAGAAGTAAGCGGCTGGGAGCAGGTGGTGTTCTGTGATCGTCGAGTAGCAGCGGTCTGGCAGCTATCGAGATCGCAGGGAGGTCGCGCGGTCTGAGCGGTCTCAAGTTATCTTCAACCTTGTATCTTCCCTTTAGTTTTTTGTGCTGGCGAAATCATGTCTCGCCAAGCATGCCTTGCCTTGTAATTTGAAGACTGCTATCAATAAAGATCAGTTGTTTGCCTTCATTTGTTTCTGGTTGTTTTGGCTTTTATCTCTAAATTGACTAGCTTCTGCTTGCTCCATAAAGATTCGAAAAATTTCACATGGTATCAGAGCTAGGTTGGAGTGGTTAAGCAGTGAGTAACTTAGAGTAGCCATCGCCTTTGTGAAGAAGGAACCAGTGGAAGAACAATGGAAGGTGGATTTGCAAAGGGTCTTGGGATTGAGGTGCTTACATCGACTAACTTCAAGAAGTGGAAGTCGTGTATGCAAAGCTATCTTGTAGGTGAGGACCTCTGGGAAGTTGTTGGAGGAGATCAGACGCAAGAAGTTGTCCCGACAGGGGATAATGGAGCTGAGGTGAGAACTTGGAGGAGGACGAATGCGAAAGCAGAGTTCACTCTGAAGAGAGCAATCTCACCTGACCTATTTGATCACATCTTGGGGTGTGGATCAGCTGCGGAGATCTGGAGAGCCCTGGATGGGCTGTTTAACAAGAAGAATGTAGCAAGGCTGCAGTTCTTGGAAAATGAGCTGGCAAGGTCGGCTCAGGGTGATCTTTCTATCTCCACTTTCTTTCTGAAGCTGAAGAACTTGTGCGCCGAAATCTCAGCATTGGATCCGGATGAGCCTATCTCTGAGGCGAAACTGAAGAGGCACATCATCCGCGGCTTGCGGAAGGAATATGTTGCCTTTGTGACGTCGGTGCAGGGATGGGCAAATCAGCCGTCTCTGTTGGAGCTGGAGAACTTGCTTGCATCGCAAGAAAGTTTGGCAAGGCAGATGGCGGGGGTGTCAGTGGCTGGGGGAGATGGCGAAGTTCTCTTCTCGGGGAAGAAGAAGAAGTGGGACAAGAAGAAGAAGACCGCTGGAGTTGGCTATGGGCCTTCAACCTCTGGGCAGCAGGAAAGGGGGTATGCTCCCAAGGCTGACGGGAAGAAGAAGGGAGAAGGTCCGAAGTGCTACAAATGTGGCAAGTTTGGCCACATCAGGAAGGATTGCAAGGTGGTCACCCAAGCTGGGCATGCTGCGGAGAAAGAGGAAGCTGAGGTCAGGAACATTCAAGGAGGTTGGGGAGGAGCCTTCTCGGCTTCTGTTGGAGCTTCTGCTCCTATCAACTATCTGGAGGACTGGATCGTGGACTCGGGGTGTGGTCATCACCTCACCGGAGACGGGACCAAGCTTTCTTCTGCACAGCCATATACAGGTAACAATACAATCATTACTGCTGATAATACTGTGCATCCAGTAGAGAAGGTGGGGGTTGTTTCTTTGGGCAGTGATAGAGGGCCACTTACTTTGAAGAGTGTCTATCACGTGCCCGGTATGAAGAAAAACCTCTTCTCCGTGACCAACGCTGTAGACGCTGGGTATCACGTTCTGTTCGGCCCGACAGAAGTGAAGTTTCTACGCAATGTTGAGGTCGTAAAGGAGGAGGTCGTCAATGCCGGGAGACGGGCAAAGGACTTGTTTGTTTTATCAACAAGTTCCTACGTCGACAAGATGAAGACGAATGATGGTGCCGTTATATGGCATGAGAGGTTGGGGCACGTAGGAATGGACAAGCTGAAAGTAATGGCGGTGAGAGGTCTGTTCAAGGGCCTGCCAAGTCTATCCTCCTACGGAGAAGGTCATGTGTGCGAGGGATGTCAGTTCGGCAAGTCTCATCGACTACCGTTTGACAAGTCGCAGACAAAGAGTAGTGTGCCGTTGGAGTGCATCCACGGTGACTTGATGGGACCTACTGCTACCCCAAGCCTCGGAGGCAGCAAATATATGCTGGTGCTAATCGATGATTACACCAGATATGTCTGGGTATATTTCCTGAAGGAGAAGGCGGAGGCATTTGCCAAGTTTGTGGAGTTCAAGGAGCTCGTGGAAGGTCGGCTAGGACTGCGGGTGAAGAAGCTGAGGACTGACAACGGAGGGGAGTTCACCTCCAGTGAGTTTTCTACTTTTTGCAGAAAGGCGGGCATCCGGAGAGAGCTCACTTGTGCACATACTCCACAACAGAACGGGATTGCAGAGCGGAAGATCCGTCATCTGACGGAGACCTGCAAGTGTTGGCTGCATGCCAAGAGTATCCCAAAGTCCTTCTGGGCGGAGGGAATGTCTTGTGCTACCTACGTCATCAACAGGATGCCTTTGAGCCCCATCAACATGCTGACCCCACATGAGATGATGTTCAAGGAGAAGCCGAGTGTGGCACACCTTAAGGTGTTTGGTTCCACCTGCTACGTGCATGTTCCAGATGCTCTTCGGACGAAGCTAGATGCGAAAGCAAGGAAGCTAGTCTTCGTGGGATACGATGAGCGGAAGAAAGGTTGGAAGTGCATGGACCCAGAGACGCGGAGGTTTGTTGTATCTCGCGACGTCGTGTTCGATGAGGTGACATCTTACAAGGGGTCTTCTGATATAGAGCTACCAGAAAGCAGGGTGGAGGTGCCAGAGAAAGCTGTGGAAAATCTTCAGGTGGTGCTACCTGTGTCACCAGGTGGACCATCTCCTTCTAGTTCTGAGACGGAGGCTTCTGGTTCAGGGAGCAGGGGGAGCGATGCTCCTAGCACGTCTGGAAGAGGAGCTAGGGAAGAAGCAGCTGAAGATACTGCGGTTCAGGGGAAGGAGCTTAGGAGATCGAAGCGAGCGATCGTCGCCCCTGATCGCTATACAGGAGGAAATGCAGTGAGCTTCGTCTCATGTTTCTTTGCTGGTCCCTTGGATGAGAGGGAGCCGTCGAGCTTTGAGAAGGCCAGAGGCGTGAAGGAGTGGGATGTTGCAATGCAAGAAGAGATGGCAGCTCTCGAGAAGAATGAGACCTGGTCTCTTGTGCCCAAGCCCAAGGGCACCACTCCTGTGACATGCAAGTGGGTCTATAATCTCAAGAAGAAAGCTGACGGCAGCATCGAGCGGTACAAGGCTCGTCTTGTAGCTCGGGGGTTCTCGCAGCAATACGGTGAAGATTACGATGAGACATTCAGTTCGGTGGCAAAAATGACTTCATTTCGATTCATCATTGCCTTGGCGGCGTTCAGTGGATGGGAGATTTGGCAGCTCGACGTCAAGAACGCCTTCTTGTACGACGAGATTGACAAGGACATCTTCATGGTCCAGCCACCAGGTTTTGTGTCTGAAGATTTTCCGGAGCATGTCTGCAAGCTGAAGAAGGCCCTGTATGGGTTGAAGCAAGCGCCGAGAGCGTGGTACGGGAAGATCGCAGAATATCTCCTATTCTGTGGATTTGTTGCTTCAGACTCAGACTCAAGCTTGTTCGTCAAGAAGAGCGGGGAGCTTCAGGTCATTGTGCTGTTATACGTCGACGATATGATCGTGACGGGGAATTCGAAGGAGGAGGTAGCGCAGCTTCGGGCCGAGCTGTATATCAGGTTCGAGATGAAGGACTTAGGTGAGCTTCACCATTTCCTTGGACTTGAGGTGCAGAGGAAGGAAGGTGGAGTGCTGGTGACCCAAGCCGGATATGCGGAGCGGATCGTAGAGCGGTTCGGCATGAAGGAAGGGAAGTGCACTTCCACACCTCTGGACAAGGCTATGAAGCTTCAGAAAGATGAGGGGAGGATTATGCAAGATCCGTTGGTGTTCCGAGCTCTAGTTGGGAGTTTGATTTATCTGACGATCACGAGGCCGGATATTGCATATGCAGTTCGCAGAGTGAGTCGATATATGGCGGAGCCACGGGTACCTCATCTGCTAGCGGCCAAGAACATTCTGAAGTATGTCAAGGCGACCTCGGACATGGGTCTCCTATACAGGAGGGATGCGGATTTCGAGGTGCACGGGTACATGGATGCTGACTACGGGGGAGATTCGGATGATCGGAAGTCGACGTCTGGATTCGTCTTCATGGCAGGCCCTACAGCTATATCATGGTGCAGCAAGAAGCAAGATTCCGTATCGGTCTCCACCATAGAAGCGGAATACAAGGCTTCGGCCTTGGCAGCTCAGGAAGCCATCTGGCTTAGGAGATTGGTGGGAGACGTCCACAAGGAGGTTCGGGAGCCGACTCTGCTACGCGGTGACAACGAGAGTGCTCTCAAACTAGTAACCAATCCAGTTTGTCACGCGAGGACCAAGCATATTGAGATCGAGCATCACTTCATACGAGAGAAGGTGCTGGAGGGATCTCTTTCGGTCGGGCATGTGCGGAGTGCGGACAATGTCGCGGACATCTTCACAAAGGCGCTGGCAAAGGGGCCGTTCACACGGCTAAGGAGCTTACTGGGGCTAGTTTCAACTTCCCACTTCAAGGGGGAGTGTTGAAATTGTTGAAGTGGAAGTTTGGAGGCGTTTGGACCTGGGCGGTCTGGGAGGAAGTCGGGCGGTCTGACGTGATCGTTCGACTTGGCGGTCTGTCCCTGCGGTCTGGCTTGTATTAGCCTAGCTGTGGTCTCCTGGCTTGACCGCTGGTTTCTGGTCCAAGGCGGCTGAAGATGAGTTCGCGCGGTCTGTCTCTGACCGCGTGGCGAGCTGTTCATCTTCAGGTGTGCGCGGTCTGTCTTTGATCGCGTGGCGTGCTGTCCTCTTCAAGGCTGTGGCGGTCTGGTGTGATCGCACAGCTTGATCCAGGTTTTCTCCAGAAAGCGGTCTGGTAGCTGACAGGGCTTTCTGGTGGTATTCGCGGACTAAGGGTCTTAGTCGCACGATCTCAGTTCGCGGTCTCAGGAGGAGACTGGTATGCGAGCTGGTTGCTGTTCGCGGTCTCAGGAGGAGATTGGCATGCGGACATGAGTTCGCGGTCTGATGGCGGACGTACTGTGTTCGCGGTCTCATGCGAAGACAGGTGGTGAATAGCTTCGGGCGGTCTGGCGAGCTCCTTGTGGAGTCGCGGTCTGCTGTGAGAGTGGCGGTCTCTCATGGCGACATTGAAGCTGGCGGGTTCACCAAAATGAAGCAGAAGTAATGTTGCTGATCGCGCGGTGTGACCGGTCAGGTCGCGCGGTCTGGGGGGTGGTGATCCTATCTCATAGGGTGGTGACTGGATCAGGTCCCACGCCTATAAATAGGAGGCCACTGTAGCAACAAAACATACACACCAAGCGTAAGCTAAACTTTCTTCTTTCCTGCGGTCTGTGTTTATGTGACCGGGCGGTCTCCTGATTGATCTTCTATTGTGCAGCTTCTGCGGATAGTGTGGGCAGCAGCGATCACCTCTTCCTCTGAAAGTGTTCGGGCGGTCTGCGGCTTGGAGTTGTGGTGCTGGAGTTCGGGAGAATCAGGCGGTCTGGAGAAGTAAGCGGCTGGGAGCAGGTAGTGTTCTGTGATCGTCGAGTAGCAGCGGTCTGGCAGCTATCGAGATCGCAGGGAGGTCGTGCGGTCTGAGCGGTCTCAAGTTATCTTCAACCTTGTATCTTCCCTTTAGTTTTTTGTGCTGGCGAAATCATGTCTCGCCAAGCATGCCTTGACTTGTAATTTGAAGACTGCTATCAATAAAGATCAGTTGTTTGCCTTCATTTGTTTCTGGTTGTTTTGGCTTTTATCTCTAAGTTGACTAGCTCCTGCTTGCTCCATAAAGATTCGAAAAATTTCACAGTCGCCACCTCGCTCAATTAAGGAAGTACAACGCCTAAACGGGAGGATCGCTGCTTTGTCCCGTTTCCTATCACGAACAGGAGACAAGTACCTCCCCTTCTTCAAAATCCTCCGGGGAGCGCGCCATTCAGGTTTCCAGTGGACGGACGAGTGCCAAGTGGCCTTCGAGCTGCTCAAACAATACCTGGCTTCGCCACCGCTTCTGTCAAAGCCCACCCCGGGGAAACTCTGTTCTTGTACCTGGCCGTGTCGCCTACGACTCTTAGCTCGGTGCTCGTGAAAGACGAAGGAGGGGTGCAGCGACCGATCTACTACATCAGCAAAGTCCTCACCGACACCGAAACCAGATATCCGGCAGCAGACAAGACAGCCTTGGCTCTTGTTTTCTCAGTTAGAAAACTTAGACCCTACTTCCAGGCTCACGCAGTCAAGGTATTGACGCAACTCCCATTGCGGGCAATCCTCCAGAAGCCGGAAGTCTCGGGGAGACTTGTAAAGTGGGTCGTAGAACTCGGCGAGTTCGACATCCAATTCCTGCCTCGGCCCGACATCAAGTCACAGGTGCTCGCCGACTTCGTGGTGGAGTACACCATCCCGCCAGAAACAACCCTCATCGAAGAAACCACCAGCACCCGTTGGACCCTTTATGTCGACGGCGCCTCTGGAGCTGAAGGGGCCGGAGCAGGATTGCTCCTCATAAGCCCCGAAGAGATCACCCTGGATTACGGACTCCGGCTAAAGTTCCCCGCAACAAATAACATCGCGGAATACGAAGCACTGATCGCCGGTCTCCGGCTCGCCATCGACTGCAAAGCCGAGAACCTAACGATCTTTACAGACTCCCAACTCGTGGTCTCACAGGTTGAAGGAGATTACGAGGCTAAGAGCGAACAGATGGCAAAGTACCTCGCATTCGCGAAATCACTTCTCCAGAAGATCTCATCGTATCAGATTCTACACATCCCCCGAGAGCAGAATTCCCGGGCGGATGCTCTATCCAAGCTCGCCACCTCACCCTCCAGCTACCAGTCTCGAAGACGCCGAATCGAAGAAGTCATAATCCCAAGCATTTAAGGGCCATGGGAAATCGCAGCCATCCACCAGGAAGAGTCATCCTGGATGACCCCATTGCGAGCTTACCTCGAGCAAGGGCACCTTCCCGAAGATCGCCTAGAGGCGCGAAAGCTACGAATGCGGGCAGCATCGTTCACCATTATAGACGGGGAGCTTTACATGCATGCATTCTCAGGACCATATCTAAAATGTCTGCCAGCGGGCGAGGCGGACTACGCCCTCAGGGAAGTACACGGAGGAGTCTGCGGAGAGCACCTAGGCGGGAAGGCATTAGCGCGAAAAATACTGCGTCAAGGCTTCTATTGGCCAACAATGAGGAAGGACGGGGCCGACTTTGTCCAGAGGTTCAAAAGCTGTCAGCTGCACGCCAACATGCCTCATCAACCCCCGGTCTCACTTTCCACGCTGCAGAGTGCGTGGCCATTCGCGTAGTGGGGGATCGACCTCCTCGGTCCCCTACCTCTAGCATCCGGGCAGAGGAAGTTCATCATCCTAGCCATCGATTACTTCACCAAATGGGTGGAGGCGGAACCCCTGGCCAAAATTACGGAAGAAAACGCCAAACAATTCGTCTGGAAGAACATCGTCTGCCGCTTCGGCATCCCGGCTGCGATCATTGCCGACAACGACACTCAATTCACTGGGAAGTACTTCACCAAGATGTGCGAGGATCTGAAGATCAACCTGCATCACACGGCCGTGGCACATCCGCAAACCAAAGGACAAGTAGAAGTCACAAACCGCACCATCCTCAAAGGACTGAAAACACGTTTGGAAAAAGCCGGGGGACAGTGGGTAGACGCGCTCCCGAATGTGCTGTGGGCGTATCGCACAACAGAGAGGACTCCTATAGGGGAGACACCTTATAACCTCTGTTACGGAACCGAAGCTATCATCCCCGTCGACATCGGCGTTCCGAGTGCTCGAGTACTAACCTTCGACCCCAGCAAGAATGATGGACTGCTCCTAGAAAACCTCGATCTAATCCCAGAAGTTCGAGACAGCGCTGCTCACCGTGCTGCACTCTACCAAATGCGTGTCGCCCGGACCTACGACAGGAGGGTAAAGCCCAGACCAATCAACGTAGGAGATCTCGTCTTACGCAGCATCGAGGCCGCCGGTAAAGGCCCCCAAGGAGATAAGCTCTCACCGGCCTGGGAGGGCCCGTACGTAGTCACCACAGTCGTGAAACCCGGAACATACAGGCTCAGGACGGCGGAAGGGAAGACTTTGCCACGCACCTGGAACGCTCAAAACCTGCGCCGCTTTTACCAGTGATCCAGGGACCTCTACCATGTACTAAGCCACGAGCTCAAGCTCGTGCAAACTTATCTTCAATTTCTGTACCAAGCCGCGAGCTCCGACTCGTGCGAATTTATCTTACATGTTATGTAAAAGCCGCGAGCCCAGACTCGTGCACCTATCTTATCTTACATAAAGCTATGCACCAAATGATTTCGTACTATAAAACCATATTTCGACACTTACACTCACTTAAGAAAAAAAAACTTTAGAAAGAGGCCCTGCCTCGGGGGATTTGCACCGCCGTCGATTGAATGTTCGCCCTTCTCCTCCGCCGTCGAATCCCAGCATCGTAGGGGCCTGCCCCCCTTACGTTTGCCCCCGGTTTGAATACACCAGCTATTCACCGGCCACTTCGAGGCCCTGCCTCGGGGGCTTCGCACCGCCGTCGATTGAAGGTTCGCCCTTTTCCTCTGCCGTCAAGTCCCAGCGTCGCAGGGGCCTCCCCCCTTACGTTCGCCCCCTGTTTGAATACACCAGCTATTCACCGGCCACTTCGAGGCCCTGCCTCGGGGGCTTCGCACCGCAGTCGATTGAAGGTTCGCCCTTCTCCTCCGCCGTCGAGTCCCGGTGGCGTAGGGGCCTGCCCCCCTTACGTCCACCCACGGTTTGAATATACCCGCTATTCACCGGCCAAGCCGCGAGCACAGACTCGTGCAAAAAAGCCGCGAGCGCAGACTCGTGCAAAAAAGCCGCGAGCGCAGACTCGTGCAAAAAAAGCCGCAAGCACAGACTTGCGCAAACTAATTTTATATTGTGTAAAAGCCGCGGGCCCAGAACCGCGCAAGCTAATCTGTCATTTTGCAGAAACCCCTCAGCCCATACGGATATTAGAGCCGGGCAGCAAGCCCACAACGACCTCGGAAAACCAACACCCTCCGACATCAACTCCTATCAGAAAAGCGCCGCACAGAGGACAATGAGAAAAGCCGCCGCGGAAAAAATCAAAACCTTCGAACTCCTCGCTCTGGAACTCGGACTCCGAAGGTTTGGGGGGCTTATGTTGTACACCCGTAAAGGCCTTAGGATGCACCGGAAGAAAGCCCCGGAGAAGAGAGGAGTGGTCGACGGTCAAAGAGCGCGGTAGCACGCAGGCTGCACCCACCGACCGCACCGCCCTTGGGGGTACGGCCGGCCGCACCCCCCAAGGGGGTGCGGCCAAGCCGCACCCATTGGGGGGTGCGACCATGGGGTGCGGCCAGGCCGCATCTCCCCTTGGGGGGTGCGGCCACGCCGCACCCCTTGGGGGGTGCGGCCAAGCCGCATCCCCCCATGGGGGGTGCGACCAATCCTCACACCCCCCCCTTTGGGGGTACGACCAATCTGCGCCCACCCCTCCTCGGGGTGCGGTCCGACGCCCTCTCCTCGCCAAAGGATCCCGGTCCCCCCCTTTTGGGGGGCAACTCCCCGGCCGCCGTCCGCCCGAGACGTCCCCGTGGTTCGTTGCGCACTTGGAGCACTTCGGCGCTAGCGCGCGCTCAGAACGTTTCTTAGCGCGATCAGGAAGTTTTCTCACTTTTTGGGTTTCCGGCTTCTCACTTTTTGTCTTTCCGGCTTCTCACTTTTTGGGTTTCCGGCTTCTCACTTTTTGTCTTTCAGGCTTCTCACTTTTCAGGAACAGTCAGTCGCCTTTTTCGCCTCCAACAGAACTGCCCGAACTGCCCGAGCCGCCCAAGCTGCCCGAAGGGCAAGGTGGTCATTTGCGAAAAATGGCGATCCGTGTGCCCCAAACAGGAAAATATGATTCGTCCAACGAGCACTTATGGAAACTGCCAACGACAAAATTACCGGACTACCCCCGACCAAAGCTATAAAAAGGGGCCTGGGGGTTCATTTGAAAGGACCTTGACTTCTGGACCTGGGAGAGCTCCTTGCAGACTTTTGCGGAATTCTCCTTCGGAGCTTGAAGATTTCCTTTTCGGACTTGAAGAGTTCCTTCATCCCGAAAGGCGACGCAGCAGCTCACTTTTGTTCCCCGGAGCAGCTCACTTTTATTCCCCGGAGCAGCTCACTTTTGTTCCCAGGAGCGGCTCACTTTTGTTACCCGGAGCAGCTCACTTTTGTTCTCCACCTCTTTCAGAAGGAGAAAAGGACTTAGTTTTTTCCAAGAGGCGGGCTGTCGCCTTCGGATCTCTCTATCTCTCTACTACTGTAACGAGTTGCGGTCTGTCGCACTCGAGTTCTAAGTCTCACTTTGTAACCCCCCTGAAGATAGTGGAATTTGGTCGGCACAGCTCCGACCACGTGGTTTTTTACCCTTTCCGGGTTTTCCACGCTAAAAACTCCCTGTGTACTCAGCAAATCTCTAATTGACTGTTTCCGCGCTTAGTTCGCTCACGAGCTAAGGTGGTTCAAGAGAACCGGTCTACCACGAGCCCTAAGCGTTCCGCAACAACACTAATAGACCAGATACTGCATTTAAGAGCATAAGACTATAAGAGTTTGCATACAATTGTCTATTTAGCCGGCTCGAATCAATAATCGAGCGATTCATATTAGGCTCGAAATCGACTCGAAATTGATTTCGATTTCGAGCCTAATCATAATCGATCGAACTCGACTCGATATCACCCTTAGTTCAAGCTAATATTAAAAAAAAAATAAAAGGTATCAAAATTTAAGACAAATATTTTGGTAAACCTTTAATAAATGCATAAATCTGATGACTTTAAAACTTTTTGAAACTTCAATTCAAACAAACTGTATTATATTTTACACAAGTCAGAAACTTTAACAAAATTAAAAAAAAACTGATACGCCGATAAATTGAAATATAGCTGTGGCACGGAGAGGGGCGATATTGTGGATCGATCGCCGAAACTTGAAGGCGACGAACAAAGCAACGATTTCGTGAGGCAATAATCAGAGATCTACTTTGAAGATGAGTGTTTGTCGGCATTTTAAAATTAAAGCATAAATATTTCTGGAGGATTTTCTTAGTTTTCGTTCGTCCTTCCACATCTAGATCATGACTCCTAAAAGAAAGGAGAAGGGAAAGATGATAACACGGAAAAATATTAAATTTGTTAATGATGAATCTCTCTATATTTTTGAAAAATTGAAAACAGCACCCTTCATTTACGAAAGAGGATTTAAAATTGGGCAAATTTTTTCGTCCGGGACTCGGACCAAAATCATGGTCCGAGTCCCCCACAAAAAAATGATATTTATCCCTAAAAAAAATGTTTTTTATAAAATAAATTATAAAATATTAATTTTTTTTTATCATTGTTTTAAGATCCAATTTTCCTATAAAAATTTATTTTTTAAAAAAAATCCGGCCGGATATCGCGCCCTTTAAAATCCGGCCGAATTTCTTTTTTTGTCTTTTTTTAAATGCGAATTTCGCTGGCGGTTTGATTAATGATCATACGATCAAATTTGACCCGGACCATGTTTAAGGTCCGAGTCACGGACGGAAAAATCTCCCTTAAAATTGAGACCAGAGGATGGAGCATAAACTTTGTTACCCAAATTAAAAACTTATGATGGGACTCTTTTTGTCATCCTAGGACTGAGGCCATACACCCATGGGTATATGAGTTTTACGCTTGTTGGGGTTCCCCTAAAAGGGTTCGGGTTGAGTCGGGCTGTTGGAACAACCCTATTACTGATTTGAGCAAGGATCACTATCTGTTGACTAGGACTAAGTTGACCCCAATGTATAGTCTAAGGGTCAAGGTTTTAGGCTGTTAGAACTTAAGGAAAAGATCAAGTTTCTGCGTTCGACAAACTCCAAACTGCGTTCGACGAACTCCATTCTGAGTTCGACGAACGGCGTGCTTCAGGTCGACGAATCAAGTTTACTTCTCAGTTCGACGAACTTCACATTGAGTTCGACGAACTCATTTCTGTGTTCGACGAAATAGCTTCTCAGCTCGACGAACTCAGTTCTTCCAGCCAGTCCAGCAGTTTATTTTTCAGTTCAACGAACTCCAGTTTGAGATCGACAAACTCAACTCTGCGTTCAAAGAATAAGTAACAAGATGTTCAGATCGACGAAAGTGCTTCTCAGATCGACGAACTCAGTTCTTCCAGCCAGATTCAGCAGATTATCTTTCAGCTTGACGAACTCCAACTTGAGCTCGACGAACTCCAGACTGTGTTCGACGAATCAGTAGCAGATGTTCAGTTCGACGAACTCCAACTTCAGTTCGACGAACTCCAACTTCAGTTCGACGAACTCAACCTTCAGATCGACGAACTCTTCTCTCAGCTCGACGAATTTTCAGAAGGATCAGTTATATATTATTCTCTGAACTCAAATCAACTAAATCAGCAACGGATCTATTCTATTATCTATTCCACATAAGTCAAGGATTATATTGTACAACCCATATTCTCCGAGGGTGGGACCCAATTCAAGCCACGTAGGCAGAAGTCAAGGTCAAAAGGTCAACACAGAAGTCAACAACTCAAGACACAAGACAACTCAGCTAGCAGGAGCATAATGGAGGCCTAGGCGAGTATGGGTGCTTTTGGTGAGTAGCCCAGATACTCGCCCAAAAGATGGGCGACCATAGGCGGTGGTCGTCTAAGAAGAGTTCTTCGAACGCAGCCGGGAAGAATTCGTCGAGCGCAGCCTAAGAAGAGTTCGTCGAGCGCAGCCTGAGAAGAGTTCGTCGAACGCAGAAGGAGGCCTAGGCGAGTAGGGGTGCACTCGTGCGAGTAGACCGGATACTCGCCAAAAGGTGGGCGACCATAGGTGATGCTCGCCCATTTACCCGGGAGATCGCCTCAATGTCGCTAGTCGCCGGGCAGGGGCTGGGCTATAAAACCCCCCTACCCCTTGGTTTTCCTATAAATAGGACCCTAGGGGTACTTGGATTGGCACCTGATCTTGAGTTTTTGGAACCCCGCTCTCGCATTATGGAACTCGTCATACTTGGCCGTTACTCCCGGTGCTAGCCAAGTCGGTGCCTTCCTTGTACCCTGCTCGGCCATTTTTTGGTCTTGGAGGGGAAGTCTCTTCAGAGCTTCTGGGTACGTGGTGGGACCTCCCTGCCGTGGCACCTGAGGTCCTGTTCGTTGCTCTTCTAGCTTCTTTGTAGTTGCCAGCCAAGCCGTCTCTTCGAGCCGCTTGGCAAGTAGTCCCCGGCTGCCTTGATCCGAATTTTGAGGCTAGGATTTTCCTGGCTTCAACACTTTGGTGCGGTGAGCGTGGATCGTGGTCAGGGAAAGAATTATTTGTGGAAGGGAAGGATGGTGGTGGTAGGCGACCATGAGGAGGTTGTCGGCAATTCAGCCGGTGGTGGCGAGTTCGTAACGTTAGCAGCCTTTGAAGACTTCGCGCGGCGAATCGACGGGACCTTGCGAGCAACCCTTCAATCTCGCACGGAGGGGACGACGACTTCCCCCCATCACCCGGTGGTGATCGAAGAAGGTGCTCCCTCCCGTCGAGCAGGGAAGGAGCACGAGGAAGAGCCCGAGCGACTAAGGAAGTCGCAATTCTGTCCGCAAACCTCGCAAGGGGCTGGTGGGATCCGGTTTTGAGAAGAGGAAGAGCGGGCGAGGAACTATTCTACTCGCCCATATAGCGAGTATGGCGGTGATACTCGCCAGCATGGCAGTGATACTCGCCAGTATGGTGGGGATGCTCGCCTTGTGGATGATCGTCGCCCAGTAGGAGGGAGAAGCCCCTTTTGTGAAGAGATCGTTGCCGCGCCGGTGCCGGAGGGGTTCAGAGATCCCGAGATGAATTACTATTCGGGGAAGGATGACCCCGTCCGACACATCCAGTGGTTCGAGGATGTAGCCTCCATCAGAACCATGTCGGATGCCTTCAAGAGCAGGATCTTTGCCATCTCCTTCAGAGGGAAGGCCAAGGACTGGTTTCACCAGCTACCAGCAGGCTCGAACTACTGCTTCGAAGACCTTTGCCGGGGGCTGACAATGTGGTTCGCCACGGCCAGGAAGTTGAAGAAGGAGGCGACGACCCTCTTCTATCTGGTGCAAGGGGCCAAGGAGACCCTGGGAGATTATATCGACCGCTTCCAGGAGGAGGTGTTGGACATCCAGGAGGTGGATAGTCGCACCTTGCAGCTGGCCCTGACGTTCGGCCTTCGTGAAGGCCTCTTCAAGCTAGAAATCAGAAGGATCCCTCCCTATTCCTACGACAACCTCATCGAAAGGGCCAACCAATTTGTCCAGGGGGAGGCCTCTAACCGTGGCTTCTTGGCCCGACTTACCAGGGTAACCCGAGAAGATGATGAAGAGGAGGAGAAGAGGAGTCCGGAGAAGAAGAAGAAAGAAGAGCCCAGGAGGGCGGAAAAGAGGAAGCCAGAGGAGAGGAGAAGGGATGAAAGGAAGAAGGAGGAGCCAAGAAGGAACGATGAGAGGAGACTCATCGTGGCCCCAGATCGTCGGGAGGAAGAGAGACGATACCAAGTCCCCGCTAACCGGCCACCTTGGAGGCCGGCAGGGGGACCTCATCGTCAGGAGAGGGGAAGGAGATCCCCGGAAAGGAGGCGTTACGACCAGCCGGAGAGGCGTCAAGAGGGAAGGAGGGAAGAGGCGATGGCGGTTGCCGGGCGCGGAAATCGGCATAAGAAGAATCGGCGAAAGCCACGACAGGAAGAGGAGATCCCTCTTTTTTGTGACCTGCATCAGGTGGCAGGTCATGGGACGATGGCTTGCCTAAACTTTTGGGAAGCCCGTCGAAGGTTGGCGGCAGGGGAAGCAGGAGGGGAGATTCCGAGGATTGAAGCCCCTGTCGAGCCACCAGCGGTTCAAGCCGTCGGCCGAAGGAGGAACGAGGACCGAGTCAACCATGGAGGTCGAGGTGATGTGGCCCAAGGAGGAAGAGGAGTGGGAGTGATCCATGGAGGTGCGGGGCTGGGAGCTTCCCGCAAGGGAAGTCTCCATCAAATCTACCGGAAGAGTGTCGCCTCAACCTCACAGGCACCGCCCCCGTTGGAAGAGATCACCTTCTCTGAGGAGGACATGCTAGGGAATGAGAACCCCTTCCATGATGCCCTCGTAGTTTTAGCAGCAGTGGAAGACTTCACCGTGGATCGAATCCTCATCGATAACGGTTGCTCCGTGAATGTCATCTTCAAGAAGACGTTCGACGGACTGGGAGTCGGGGCAGAAAGAGTTCGAGCATCGGATGGTCCCCTCTTTGGCTTCTCCGGAGAGAAGCAAGAGGTGGAGGGAGGAGTAGATCTCCTAGTAACGCTCGGCGGCACTCCCCTTACCTGCCGCTTCTTCATCGTAGATGCCCCGAGCTGTTACAAGGCCATCTTCGGAAGGCTGCTTCTCAACACCTTCAAAGCCGTTCCATCCTCCTATCATCAGTGCTTGAAATACTGCCAAAGGGGACGTTCAGGTGAGGATCAGGAGCGATCCAAGAGCCGACCGCGAGTGCTACCTCAGCGCCGTCAGCACTATCAGCTGGATGGCCGACGCGGAGGAGTTCGAGAAGATGCTGGGGAACACGGCCAGGCTGGATGTAACATCCCGACTTTTATTGGGCCACTAGACCCTAGTGAGCCCAATAAAAGTAGGCCCGAGCAGGAGAAAATGACCATTTCGGGTATCGTAGCGCACCACTACCTCATTATTATGAATAGTGGCCGTACGAACCCCGAATTGACTTCCGTCAATTCCGTTGGACTCGTATGAACAATACGAGCGCAATGGAATTCGTTGCACTCTGATCCGAGGTCGTTTGGAGAAAACGACCATTTCGGGTATCGTAGCACACCACTACCTCATTATTATGAATAGTGGCCGTACGAACCCCGAATTGACTTCCGTCAATTCCGTTGGACTCGTATGAACAATACGAGCGCAATGGAATTCGTTGCACTCTGATCCGAGGTCGTTTGGAGAAAACGACCATTTCGGGTATCGTAGCGCACCACTACCTCATTATTATGAATAGTGGCCGTACGAACCCCGAATTGACTTCCGTCAATTCCGTTGGACTCGTATGAACAATACGAGCGCAATGGGATTCGTTGCACTCTGATCCGAGGTCGTTTGGAGAAAACGACCATTTCGGGTATCGTAGCGCACCACTACCTCATTATTATGAATAGTGGCCGTACGAACCCGAATTGACTTCCGTCAATTCCGTTGGACTCGTATGAACAATACGAGCGCAATGGAATTCGTTGCACTCTGATCCGAGGTCGTTTGGAGAAAACGACCATTTTGGGTATCGTAGCGCACCACTACCTCATTATTTTGAATAGTGACCGTACGAACCCCAAATTAACTTCCGTCAGTTCCGATAGACTCGTATGGACAATACGAGCGCAACGGAACTCGTTGCGTCTCGATACGAGGTCGTATGGAGAGTATGCCATTTTAGTCCTATGCAGATCGCCTCAGTACAACGCACGAAATATAAAGCACACGAACCCGGCATCGGCCCCGGCGACTCTTATCATGTCCCGGGAGCCGAGGAGGACCCCGCCCTAAGTTGACTTGGTCAACCCCCCCCGGTCTAAAATTACTTGGAAGAAAGACGAAAAGAAAAGGGGGGGGGGGAGAGAAGCCCCTCCCCCAAAAGGAGGGGCTGCCCATGAATGGGCAGCCCCCCTATTGGGGCAAAGGGGCAGGATAGAGAAGGGGGGGGGGGGGGAGAAAATATCTCCCCCCACCCACTCCTTCCTTTTAGCCCACGTGGGCTAAAAGGAAGAAGAGGGGAGGCCCTTCCTCCCTCCCCTATATAAGGAGGGGCTCAGCCCCCTCCCTGAGCACATACCCCCCCTCCTCTCAGCCACCTCCTCCTCCTCCTCCACCTTGCCGGAGCAAGCCGCCACCTCCTCCTCCTTCCCCATGGCCGGCCACCTCCCTTCCTCCTCCCGAGCACCACCCCCTGCCCAGGTAGAACTCCCCTCCCTCCCCCTTCCTACCTCCCGGAGGAGGCCACCCCTCTCCCCGTCGCCGGAGCGCCGCCGGCTGCCGCCCCGAGCCTTGCAAGGCTCGGGGAGGAAGCTGGCCGTGGAAGCCTCCTCCCCCAGCGCCGGTGGTGGCGCTGGGGAAGGTAGGTCCCCTCTCGGGGACCTCAGCGCCGGCGCTGGGGAGGCGGTCAGGCCGCCGGCAGGCACGGCCGGCGGCGCCCGTGGCCCCCCTCCTCCCTGCACTTCCTGTAGGGGGATAACCCCCTTCCCCGGCGACGGCCGGCGGCTCCAGGCCGCTGGGCCACCGCCGGGGGGTTTCCCCCTCCCCGGCGCCCCGACCAGGGGCGGCAGGGAGGGCTGCACGCGAGGAGGCGGCAGTGCAGCAAGCCGGCAGGGCTCGTGCCGGCTGCACTGCGCTTCCCCGCCCCTCCTGCCCCACTTTCCGGTGGGGTCCGGCGGCGCCAGGCCACCGGGCCACCACCGGAGTGGGCGCCGACCCCCGGCGCACCAACCGGGGGCGGCACCCGTGGTCCCTCGGCGGGAGGACGGCGGCGCAGCGGGCCTGCATGGCCCATGCAGGCCACGCCCCCGTCTCCCGCCCTCTGCATCTCCTCCCCGGCGGTGGCCGGCGGCGCCAGGCCGCCGGACCACCCCCGGAGGATTCGCCGGCCCCCGGCGCACCAACCGGGGGCACTCCCCGCCCCTCCCTGGTAGAGGCGGCGGCGGCTAGCATGCACATTGCATGCAGGCCGCCACCGCCCCGTGCCGTTTTCGGCACTAATCCCGGCGGTGGCCGGCGGCGCCAGGCCACCGGACCACCACCGGGGTGGTCGCCGACCCCCGACGCACCGACCGGGGGCGGCGCCGGCACCAGCCGGCCGCTGCCCGGCGGCGGCAGCGGCTGCCAGCCGTGCGCGAGCGGGGGGCCGCACGATCTCCCCCAGGAGATCGAGCGGCCCCCACTTCCTGGTTTCCCGCCCCGCCCCGTGCCTCAAACTGTGTGCCCCCCCACAGCGGATCCGCTGTGGATCCGCTGTGGGGACCCGAGGATGGCGCCCGGTGTGGCGCCCCCAGAATCCTCCTCCCCTCTATTTGCACCCCACAACACCCCTCCCTCTCCTTATTTTTTTAGGGCAAAACGGGACCTTTTCGAAAGAAACTTTCTAAATGACAATTGTGCCCCACCCTTAGGGGCACCTCCTGTAATTTTTGGGAATTTTTGGGAGGAGTGTTGCTATTTTTAAAACCCATTATAAAGTCTATTTTGGGAAATAAAATACCCAAACGAGTTTCTAAAATTCCCCAAAAATTAGGGGCTCTATTTAAAGGTATTTTACATCTACTATTAAAGTTGGGAGGCGCGACCTCTCATTTTGGTCCCCCAAAAGGATTCTACAAGTAACATAAACGCTCGAAAAAGAGCGAAATACCTTAAAATAAATCGGCGCCTCTCGACGCATATTTTTGCTAAAATGCTTAACAAAATTATGCGTATCAATCTAAAGAATCGACTAGGCTCGGAAAAGCAACATAAAAGTCGGAACGACATCGCAGTGCGGCGCCGAAATTTTAACCCCGCCGCGACAATAATAAAAGAATGGAGTCGTCGATCGAAGCCGCCTCTTATGGAGTGATTGGACTACTAACCTTTTCTCCTCATGCTTTACTGCGTTCCGTACTTTCCGTTTAAATCCAGTCTCGTACTGGTCCCCCGCATTTACATTCTGTACTTTCGTTTAAATCCAGTCTCGTACTGGTCCCCCGCATTTACATTCTGTACTTTCGTTTAAATCCAGTCTCGTACTGGTCCCCCGCATTTACATTTTTCACTTTCGCTTAAATCCAGTCTCGTACTGGTCCTACTATTATGGCCTTTGCTTTCGGCCTACTTTTCTGTTTATTATGGCCTTTGCTTTCGGCCTACTTTTCTGTTTATTATGGCCTTTGCTTTCGGCCTACTTTTCTGTTTATTACATGGCCTTTGCCTTCGGCCTACCTTCTGCTTATCATTATGGCCTCTGCTTTCGGCCTACATTTCTGTTTAGTATTATGGCCCCTGCTTCGGCCTAAGTTACTTGCTAGTGCAGAGCTGCCGTGGCAACAAATGCGGTGCTCGTCCTCCCTTCGGCGAGGCCTTAGTTGGGGAAAACCCGGAGTTGAGTCTCTCCTCCCAGGTTAGTCCCAAGCAAGGAGCCCTCATACCGCTAAGCCTCCCGGTCCAAGATCGTGCGACCGGTCGAGTAGAAATTGCCACATGGCCTAAGGGTTTGTTTTATATAAAGCGGGTGAAGATTGATTGGAAGTGGCGGGTCGGTCACGCTCGCAGACCGTTCATACCGGTGCGGGTGGGTTGACGACTCATGGCGACAGGGAGATGGGCACAGCGGGTTATTACCCTCTGAGCCTGCAGTTTCGCCTCCGCTGGTCGGCCTAAAAATCGGTTCGCCGGATGTCGCTCACATCCATTCAGTACACTAAGTTGTACAGGAGGGCCTGAATGATACGGTACGACTACATTCAGAAGTGGCAGGACTGGCCACTGTCACCGACGGCCACATCGGTGAGGCCCGCGGGATTAGCTCCCCTGCTTGAACTAAAGCGGTCTAAAACTGTGTCGACACAGGGTCTTTTGTGTGCGTACAGGTCTTGAGTACCTGGGTGTGTGTATGCGCGCGATAGTATTAGATATTTACTATACGGCGCGATTGTGGTTATTAGGGCAGGAGCCCCGCTATATATATATATATATATATATGTGAATATATATGTTTACCTGCTGCTAACTCTTCCTTGCTTCGGCTATTTCAATTCTGTCCTTTAGCCGCCCCCTGGATATGGATCCGGGGAGGGGGATGTATTTTCTACTTAGCTCTGTGACTAACGGTTATTTCTTATAACCAATCACAGGAGACGGGACAGCGTGAAGCCCCCACCTCACAGGTTGATCTTGAAGCCTTGGAGATGATTCGTGCGACTATCCCAGCCCCGCCCCCTGTCTTCCGCGACGTGAGTCCTAGAGTATAGGACCAGCTTAGGCCCTTTTGATTAGTCGATGTAGCCTGCTAGGCACTTTTGTAAACGTTAGGCTTCGGCCCGTTAATTATGTAAATATAAGCTGTGTGCTTGGTTTTCCGTTTTTCGATTGCTTCCGCTATGCGTTCTGATGTGATGTAATGATTCTTGTGCCTGACAAAGAGACCGCTCAGTGCTTGGGTAGGTGGGACGTCGCCACCTGAAAAGCGCTGGGTGGTCTTGATTCGGCAGTAAGATCCCCCCTCCCTGAACCCGGTTTAGGATTGGGGAGGGGGGTCTTACAAATGGATCAGAGCTACCACGATCCGACCACATGGGGCAGTCTTTCGATCCTCCCGTTTCCGTTTCCGTTCCTTGGTTCGGGACGAACCACACAGCGGAAGCCTGGTGGACCCTTTAGGTTTAGAGTTAAGGATTCGAGACTGCACGGTAGTACACCCGCACGCTTTCCGCTTTCTTTTCGTTTCAGTCCTGCAAAATTCCCTTATTTTTGCAAGTTCTGATATTCGTGTTGTTACTTCTCCAGATACCGGAGTCGAGCAACGGAAGATCCTCCTCTGAGGATCAGTACCACCCTACTACTCCACCACCAGTCCCAGCCACTCCAGCCGCAGCTCCGTTTGGGGATACAGAGCTAGGACGGACCTTGATAGCTTTGTTAGCAGCTTTCCAGACAGCCACCTTACGGCCACCCCAGCAGGCCACCGCACCCACCGATCTCCTGACGACATTTCGGGGGCTAAGGCCCCCCACCTTCCGAGGTACCGAGTCAGCCATTCAGGCTGAAGAGTGGGTGGAGAGGGTGGAGGAGCTCCTAGTCGGGATGATGTGCCCCGCCATAGCCGCAGTGTCCTTAGTTGTTACCATGCTAGAGGGTTATGCCCGAGATTGGTGGAGGGCAGCTACCCGCTCCACTTTTAGGGGGCGACCCCTTAGCACCATTCTCTGGGGGGAGTTCTCAGAGTCCTTCTTAGAGCACTTCATCTCAGACGCGGACCGGATGGCACTCCAGGAGCGATTTTTGCAGATCCGACAGGGAGTTAGGACGGTTCCAGATTACCAGAGAGAGTTTATCCACTTGGCACGCTTCGCCGGGACCTTAGCAGGTACAGATAGGGACAGGGCTGCCAGGTTTTACCGAGGGCTACGAGACGATCTCCGTCAGGCCCTGATTATGATCTCCCAGGCGTCCTTCCACACTATTGCCTCACATGCCACCGCTTTAGAGATGGATCAGCGGATGGTGGCCCAGCAGCGGAGGGGACACGTAGCTGCTCCCCGGACTCAGGGCCGAGAGAGAGGAGCAGGACCACGCAGACAAGACCAGGCCAGGAGACAGCGTCAGCGTCATCACCCGTATAGGCAGGCACCCCAGCCCCGACCGGCACCTCCATCCCCGGCACCACCAGCCCCAGCACCTCAGCCTGCCCCAGCCGCACGACGAGATGGTCCATTCACAGGGAACTGCTACCTGTGCCAGCAGCCCGGGCACATCCGAGCCTTTTGCCCCCCAGGCAGTAGGCAGGCCCGGCCTAGGAGCCGTGCAGGGAGCCGCAGAGAGAGGTCGAGGACGCGGTAGACGCAGAGGACAGCCCGCAGGCAGGAGAGGCCAGGACAGGCAGGGCAGAGCAGCGCCCCTCGAGGCATACGCTCTAGACCTCCAGCACGGTCCTGCACCCGATGTAGTGATAGGTATCTACTTCCAGTAGTTACGTTATCTTAGGTAGATGTGATGGTTATATATATGATCTGGCCTTTTGTTTATATAGCACGTATGTTATTTATTCTGATATATCTGTAAAACTTCATGATCATAGTATATACATATTATCAGGATTGCTTTTGGTAGAAGGTCATCCCGCTAAAACGCTGTTCGATACCGGTGCCACGCATTCCTTCGTCGCACAGAACTTCATCGCCGACAAGGAAAACACTGTACGATCATCCGGGATGTCAATACGAATACGACTCCCGGATGGATCAGATATGACATCCACAGAAAAATGTTCCTTCCAAGCAATGCTTGGAGGCATAGAATTCGAAGTCAACGCAACCATTCTGGCGATAACCGGATTCGACATCATTCTAGGGATGGATTGGCTGGCCGAGCATAGCGCCCAAATTGATTGTTCGACTCGAGAAATCCGCCTCCGGAACCCGAATGGGCAAATAATCACACTAGCAGGTATACCATCTGTCGCTCGCATTATTCTAACATCCGCACGAACGGTCAAGGCAGTTCGGCGAAGGGACGAAGTATACCTAATATACTTCGAGATGGAAAGCAATACGCAGGTACTCGCTAAGGTACCTGTAATTAGGGACTTCCGGGACATCTTTCCGGAATCCCTTCCCGGGTTGCCCCCGCAACGGGAAGTGGACTTCCAAATTGAACTTACACATGCCCGACCCGTGTCTCGAGCTCCATACCGAATGGCCCCGCGAGAACTAGCTGAACTCAAGATTCAACTACAAGAACTAGTTGATGCAGGCTTCGTTCGCCCAAGTACCTCGCCCTGGGGAGCCCCAGTGCTATTTGTTAAAAAGAAAGATGGATCCCTACGTCTCTGTGTGGACTACAGGGAATTAAATAAGCTCACTGTCCGGAATACTTATCCCCTGCCCCGAATAAATGAATTGTTCGATCAACTACAAGGTGCATCCGTCTTCTCTAAAATGGATTTAAGATCTGGCTATTATCAACTCAGAGTACGAGAAGAGGACATCCCCAAGACCGCTTTCAGCTCCCGCTATGGACTTTACGAATTCATGGTAATGCCTTTTGGATTGACCAATGCTCCGTCCGCCTTCATGGCTCTAATGAATACAGTGTTTAAACCCTTCTTAGATCACTTTGTGATAGTCTTTATAGATGACATACTCATCTACTCAAAGAGCAAAGCTGATCACTCCAGGCACCTTCAAATGGTGCTGCTCAAGCTGAGGGAGCACTCACTCTTCGCAAAGTTCAGCAAATGTGAGTTCTGGATGGAAGAAGTCAGCTTCCTTGGACACACAGTTAACAAGAACGGAGTAGCAGTGGACCAAGCTAAAGTACGAGCGGTACGAGATTGGCCGCCACTTAAAACAGCAGCAGATGTCCGAAGTTTCCTTGGCCTTGCCGGCTACTACCGTAAGTTCGTCGAAGGCTTCTCCAAAATCGCGTTACCGCTTACCTCTCTCACCAAGAAGGATGTGATGTTCCAGTGGTCACCTGAATGCGAAGCGGCATTCATCGAGCTAAAGAACCGACTAATATCAGCACCAATTCTAACACTCCCCTCAGGAACGGAAGGCTTCCAGATCTACGCCGACGCGTCACTGAAGGGATTAGGAGCCGTACTAATGCAACGCGGCAAAGTAATCGCCTACGCCTCCCAACAGCTGAAGCCTCACGAATTAAACTACGCTACCCATGATCTAGAGCTGGGTGCGGTAGTTTTCGCATTAAAAGTTTGGAGGCACTACCTCTACGGTGTGCGATGCGAGATCTTCTCCGATCATAAAAGCCTCAAATACATCTTCACCCAGAAAGAACTAAATCTTCGACAGCGCCGGTGGCTAGAGTTCTTATGCGATTACGACTTCGCTCTCCAATATCATCCCGGCAAGGCCAATAAAGTTGCAGATGCCTTGAGTAGACAAACTTCGATGGCCAGCAGCTGGCTAGAGATGATACCGGATGAATTAATCAAGTCCTTAGCAGACTTGGATATCATCCTCGTTACCCGCAGGAACCCAATGGAATACCAGGCTCACCTTTATTGGATGGAGATACAGTGCGACATTAGGGATAGAATACGAGAGGCCCAGAAGGTCGACGTAGAAGCAGCCCCGATCATTCAAGCCTTGCAACACGGTGCACAAGAAGACTACAACTTGTATGATGGCATCCTACAGTACATGCACCGCATATTCATCCCCGCTGCAGAGGGAATCCGGGAAAAAATCCTCCGCGAAGCACATCAAACCAGGTATTCCATACACCCGGGAGTAGTAAAGATGTATACGGACCTACGAAGGACGATATATTGGCCAGGAATGAAGAAGGACGTCACCGATTATGTAGCGCACTGCCAGACCTGCCAAATGGTCAAGGCCGAATGCCGTAGCCCAGGAGGTCTACTACAACCCCTGCCAATTCCAGAATGGAAATTTGAGGATATTTCCATGGATTTTGTCCATGGCTTACCCCGATCCCGCGCAGGTAACGACTCCATATGGGTAGTAGTGGACCGCCTCACCAAGCTAGCCCGATTCATCCCGAACCGGCAAGGCGATGGTGTCGACATTCTAGCCCGACTATTTATCGAGCAGGTAGTCCGATTTCATGGAATACCCAAATCAATCGTCTCAGACCGCGACGGGCGCTTTACATCGAAGGAATGGAGAAGAGTGCAAGCTTATCTGGGAACCAGATTAGCTTTTAGCACCGCCTTCCACCCCCAGACCGATGGGCAGACGGAAAGAACGAATCGGACGATGGAAGATCTTCTCCGATTATGCATAGTGGAACACAACGAGCCCTGGGAGCAGTTACTACCTCTGGTAGAGTTTTCATATAACAACAGCTTCCAGGCAAGCATCAAGATGGCACCCTACGAAGCCCTCTACGGAAGACGCTGTCGGACCCCGCTATCTTGGGCACAGGATGAGGACCCCGAAGCATTAGGGGTCACCTACATTGACGATACCACCGCCGCAATACGACTAATCCGGGAACGCATGCTGGAAGCGCAGAGCCGGCAGGCCAAGTATTACGACGCACGTCATCGGCAAGTGGAATTCCAAGTGGGGGATATGGTTTTCTTGAAGATTAAGCCTATGCATGGGATATCACGAATCAAGAGGCAGAAAAAGCTGGACCCCCGCTATCTAGGCCCATATCCAGTCATCGAAAGAATTGGCCCGGTGGCTTATAGGTTAGCTTTGCCAGCCGAGCTGGGAAGCCTTCACGACGTATTTCATGTCTCCTCGCTAAGACGTGTTCTGCGCCAACCAGAGCAGCACCTTCCCACACCACCAACATCAGTACAATCCGACCAATCTGTCCGACTCGAACCTGTGAAGATAGTGGACTCCCAGATCAAAGAGCTGCGGAACAAAACTGTCACAATGGTCAAGATCTTATGGTCGAACGGTGGACGCGAAGAGTTCACTTGGGAACCCGAGACGCTCGTACAAGAGAAATACCCGACGCTCTTCCCCCAGGTACATCATTTAAACCCCTACTTTAGCCAATTTTCGGGGACGAAAATCTCTTTATTTTTATTGGATTGTAACATCCCGACTTTTATTGGGCCACTAGACCCTAGTGAGCCCAATAAAAGTAGGCCCGAGCAGGAGAAAACGACCATTTCGGGTATCGTAGCGCACCACTACCTCATTATTATGAATAGTGGCCGTACGAACCCCGAATTGACTTCCGTCAATTCCGTTGGACTCGTATGAACAATACGAGCGCAATGGAATTCGTTGCACTCTGATCCGAGGTCGTTTGGAGAAAACGACCATTTCGGGTATCGTAGCACACCACTACCTCATTATTATGAATAGTGGCCGTACGAACCCCGAATTGACTTCCGTCAATTCCGTTGGACTCGTATGAACAATACGAGCGCAATGGAATTCGTTGCACTCTGATCCGAGGTCGTTTGGAGAAAACGACCATTTCGGGTATCGTAGCGCACCACTACCTCATTATTATGAATAGTGGCCGTACGAACCCCGAATTGACTTCCGTCAATTCCGTTGGACTCGTATGAACAATACGAGCGCAATGGGATTCGTTGCACTCTGATCCGAGGTCGTTTGGAGAAAACGACCATTTCGGGTATCGTAGCGCACCACTACCTCATTATTATGAACAGTGGCCGTACGAACCCCGAATTGACTTCCGTCAATTCCGTTGGACTCGTATGAACAATACGAGCGCAATGGAATTCGTTGCACTCTGATCCGAGGTCGTTTGGAGAAAACGACCATTTTGGGTATCGTAGCGCTCCACTACCTCATTATTTTGAATAGTGACCGTACGAACCCCAAATTAACTTCCGTCAGTTCCGATAGACTCGTATGGACAATACGAGCGCAACGGAACTCGTTGCGTCTCGATACGAGGTCGTATGGAGAGTATGCCATTTTAGTCCTATGCAGATCGCCTCAGTACAACGCACGAAATATAAAGCACACGAACCCGGCATCGGCCCCGGCGACTCTTATCATGTCCCGGGAGCCGAGGAGGACCCCGCCCTAAGTTGACTTGGTCAACCCCCCCCCCCCCCCCCCCGGTCTAAAATTACTTGGAAGAAAGACGAAAAGAAAAGGGGGGGGGGGGGGGGAGAGAAGCCCCTCCCCCAAAAGGAGGGGCTGCCCATGAATGGGCAGCCCCCCTATTGGGGCAAAGGGGCAGGATAGAGAAGGGGGGGGGGGGGGGGGAGAAAATATCTCCCCCCACCCACTCCTTCCTTTTAGCCCACGTGGGCTATAAGGAAGAAGAGGGGAGGCCCTTCCTCCCTCCCCTATATAAGGAGGGGCTCAGCCCCCTCCCTGAGCACAAACCCCCCCTCCTCTCAGCCACCTCCTCCTCCTCCACCTTGCCGGAGCAAGCCACCCCAAGCCGCCACCTCCTCCTCCTTCCCCATGGCCGACCACCTCCCTTCCTCCTCCCGAGCACCACCCCCTGCCCAGGTAGAACTCCCCTCCCTCCCCCTTCCTACCTCCCGGAGGAGGCCACCCCTCTCCCCGTCGCCGGAGCGCCGCCGGCTGCCGCCCCGAGCCTTGCAAGGCTCGGGGAGGAAGCTGGCCGTGGAAGCCTCCTCCCCCAGCGCCGGTGGTGGCGCTGGGGAAGGTAGGTCCCCTCTCGGGGACCTCAGCGCCGGCGCTGGGGAGGCGGTCAGGCCGCCGGCAGGCAAGGCCGGCGGCGCCCGTGGCCCCCCTCCTCCCTGCACTTCCTGTAGGGGGGATAACCCCCTTCCCCGGCGACGGCCGGCGGCTCCAGGCCGCTGGGCCACCGCCGGGGGGTTGCCCCCTCCCCGGCGCCCCGACTAGGGGCGGCAGGGAGGGCTGCGCGCGAGGAGGCGGCGGTGCAGCAAGCCGGCAGGGCTCGTGCCAGCTGCACCGCGCCTCCCCGCCCCTCCTGCCCCACTTTCCGGTGGGGTCCGGAGGCGCCAGGCCACCGGGCCACCACCGGAGTGGGCGCCGACCCCCGGCGCACCAACCGGGGGCGGCACCCGTGGTCCCTCGGCGGGAGGACGGCGGCGCAGCGGGCCTGCATGGCCCATGCAGGCCACGCCCCCGTCTCCCGCCCTCTGCATCTCCTCCCCGGCGGTGGCCGGCGGCGCCAGGCCGCCGGACCACCCCCGGAGGATTCGCCGGCCCCCGGCGCACCAACCGGGGGCACTCCCCGCCCCTCCCTGGTAGAGGCGGCGGCGGCTAGCATGCACATTGCATGCAGGCCGCCACCGCCCCGTGCCGTTTTCGGCACTAATCCCGGCGGTGGCCGGCGGCGCCAGGCCACCGGACCACCACCGGGGTGGTCGCCGACCCCCGGCGCACCGACCGGGGGCGGCGCCGGCACCAGCCGGCCGCTGCCCGGCGGCGGCAGCGGCTGCCAGCCGTGCGCGAGCGGGGGGCCGCACGATCTCCCCCAGGAGATCGAGCGGCCCCCACTTCCTAGTTTCCCGCCCCGCCCCGTGCCTCAAACTGTGTGCCCCCCACAGCGGATCCGCTGTGGATCCGCTGTGGGGACCCGAGGATGGCGCCCGGTGTGGCGCCCCCAGAATCCTCCTCCCCTCTATTTGCACCCCAAAACACCCCTCCCTCTCCTTATTTTTTTAGGGCAAAACGGGACCTTTTCGAAAGAAACTTTCTAAATGACAATTGTGCCCCACCCTTAGGGGCACCTCCTGTAATTTTTGGGAATTTTTGGGAGGAGTGTTGCTATTTTTAAAACCCATTATAAAGTCTATTTTGGGAAATAAAATACCCAAACGAGTTTCTAAAATTCCCCAAAAATTAGGGGCTCTATTTAAAGGTATTTTACATCTACTATTAAAGTTGGGAGGCGCGACCTCTCATTTTGGTCCCCCAAAAGGATTCTACAAGTAACATAAACGCCCGAAAAAGAGCGAAATACCTTAAAATAAATCGGCGCCCCTCGACGCATATTTTTGCTAAAATGCTTAACAAAATTATGCGTATCAATCTAAAGAATTGACTAGGCTCGGAAAAGCAACATAAAAGTCGGAACAACATCGCAGTGCGGCGCCGAAATTTTAACCCCGCCGCGACAATAATAAAAGAACGGAGTCGTCGATCGAAGCCGTCTCTTATGGAGTGATTGGACTACTAACCTTTTCTCCTCATGCTTTACTGCGTTCCGTACTTTCCGTTTAAATCCAGTCTCGTACTGGTCCCCCGCATTTACATTCTGTACTTTCGTTTAAATCCAGTCTCGTACTGGTCCCCCACATTTACATTCTGTACTTTCGTTTAAATCCAGTCTCGTACTGGTCCCCCGCATTTACATTCTGTACTTTCGTTTAAATCCAGTCTCGTACTGGTCCCCCGCATTTACATTTTTCACTTTCGCTTAAATCCAGTCTCGTACTGGTCCTACTATTATGGCCTTTGCTTTCGGCCTACTTTTCTGTTTATTATGGCCTTTTCTTTCGGCCTACTTTTCTGTTTATTATGGCCTTTGCTTTCGGCCTACTTTTCTGTTTATTACATGGCCTTTGCCTTCGGCCTACCTTCTGCTTATCATTATGGCCTCTGCTTTCGGCCTACATTTCTGTTTAGTATTATGGCCCCTGCTTCGGCCTAAGTTACTTGCTAGTGCAGAGCTGCCGTGGCAACAAATGCGGTGCTCGTCCTCCCTTCGGCGAGGCCTTAGTTGGGGAAAACCCGGAGTTGAGTCTCTCCTCCCAGGTTAGTCCCAAGCAAGGAGCCCTCATACCGCTAAGCCTCCCGGTCCAAGATCGTGCGACCGGTCGAGTAGAAATTGCCACATGGCCTAAGGGTTTGTTTTATATAAAGCGGGTGAAGATTGATTGGAAGTGGCGGGTCGGTCACGCTCGCAGACCGTTCGTACCGGTGCGGGTGGGATGACGACTCATGGCGACAGGGAGATGGGCACAGCGGGTTATTACCCTCTGAGCCTGCAGTTTCGCCTCCGCTGGTCGGCCTAAAAATCGGTTCGCCGGATGTCGCTCACATCCATTCAGTACACTAAGTTGTACAGGAGGGCCTGAATGATACGGTACGACTACATTCAGAAGTGGCAGGACTGGCCACTGTCACCGACGGCCACATCGGTGAGGCCCGCGGGATTAGCTCCCCTGCTTGAACTAAAGCGGTCTAAAACTGTGTCGACACAGGGTCTTTTGTGTGCGTACAGGTCTTGAGTACCTGGGTGTGTGTATGCGCGCGATAGTATTAGATATTTACTATACGGCGCGATTGTGGTTATTAGGGCAGGAGCCCCGCTATATATATATATGTGAATATATATGTTTACCTGCTGCTAACTCTTCCTTGCTTCGGCTATTTCAATTCTGTCCTTTAGCCGCCCCCCTGGATATGGATCCGGGGAGGGGGATGTATTTTCTACTTAGATCTGTGACTAACGGTTATTTCTTATAACCAATCACAGGAGACGGGACAGCGTGAAGCCCCCACCTCACAGGTTGATCTTGAAGCCTTGGAGATGATTCGTGCGACTATCCCAGCCCCGCCCCCTGTCTTCCGCGACGTGAGTCCTAGAGTATAGGACCAGCTTAGGCCCTTTTGATTAGTCGATGTAGCCTGCTAGGCACTTTTGTAAACGTTAGGCTTCGGCCCGTTAATTATGTAAATATAAGCTGTGTGCTTGGTTTTCCGTTTTTCGATTGCTTCCGCTATGCGTTCTGATGTGATGTAATGATTCTTGTGCCTGACAAAGAGACCGCTCAGTGCTTGGGTAGGTGGGACGTCGCCACCTGAAAAGCGCTGGGTGGTCTTGATTCGGCAGTAAGATCCCCCCTCCCTGAACCCGGTTTAGGATTGGGGAGGGGGGTCTTACACTGGAGGCGTCCGAGGAGATGGAAGAAATCGAGGTACTCTTCGAGGCAGGAGTACCTGGGTTGCTAAAGATTGGAGGGTCGCTGAAGGTTGCCGAGAAGATGGAGATGGCGACGTGTCTGTAGGAGAATGTCGACATCTTCGCTTGGAGTGCTGCCGAGATGCCAGGGATCGATCCAGAGATTGCCTGCCATCATCTCAACCTGGACCCGGCCGCTAAGCCCGTCCGCCAGAAGAAGAGGTCCAGTGCCACCATGTTGGCTGGACCTATCCGCGAGGAAGTAAAGAAACTGCTGGATGCAGGTTTTGTATCCGAGATCCAGTATCCAGGCTGGGTCTCAAACGTTGTAATGGTTAAGAAGAGTGGAGGGGGCTGGAGAATGTGTGTAGATTTTTCGCTGATGAATAAAAGCTGCCCGAAGGATTGTTATCCCTTGCCTCGGATCGACGCGCTGGTTGATTCAGCCGTCGGTTTTTCTGTAATGAGCTTCCTTGATGCGTTTTCAGGATACCACCAGATCCAGATGCATCCCCTCGATTGTCGTGATGTGTCTTTCATCACAGGCGATGGCTGCTATAGCTACAAGATGATGCCATTCGGCTTGAAGAACGCTGGAGCCACCTACCAGCGGATGATGGACCACGTATTCGAGAAGCAAAAGGGGAGGAACCTGGAGGTGTATGTGGACGACCTCTTGGTTAAAAGCAAGAGCGTCCAGGAGCATGTGGCGGATCTAGTGGAGACCTTCGCGACGCTCAGGAAGTTCAAGATGAGGCTCAATCCAGCAAAGTGCGTGTTCGGAGCTGGAAGGGGAAAGTTCCTGGGGCATCTCATCACCCTAGGGGGAGTAGAGCCGAATCCTGACAAGGTTAAGGCGATTCTGGAGATGACCTCGCCAAAGACCATGAAAGAAGTTCAAAGGCTGACAGGAAGGCTGGCGGGTCTTAGCCGCTTCCTGTCAAAGGCAGGAGAGAAGTGCTCTCCATTCTTCAAGACGCTTCGAAAAAGCGAGGGTTTCGCGTGGTCCGACGAATGTGAGAAAGCTTTCGGGAGGCTGAAGGAGCAGTTGACTCAAACACCCCTCCTTCAAAGCCCGAAAGAAGGCGAAGACCTCCTCCTCTACTTGGGAGTAAGGATGGAAGCAGTAAGCTCCGTACTGGTCCGGGAAGAGGGAAGGAAGCAGCTCCCCATCTACTATGTCAGCCAGATGCTCAAGAAGGTGGAGTTGAAGTATCCGATCTTGGAGATGCTTGCCTTCGCCTTAGTGGTGTCGGCGTGGAATCTCTGGCTTTATTTTCAAGCTCACTCCATCCGGGTCGTGACTGACCATCCCCTCCGAGGTATCTTGGAAGGGGTGGAGCATTCAGGGAGGCTGGCGAAATGGTCGGTAGAACTCAGTGAGTTTGACATTTCCTTCTCGCCTCGGGTGGCGATCAAAGCACAGGCGGTGGCTGATTTCTTAGCCGACATCTCAGTAGGAGCGGAACCAGGAGAGGAGGCTTCCACTCCCATTCCTTGGAGGATGTTCGTGGACGGAGCTTCAGGCAAAAGCTCTGTGGGAGTAGGCATCATGCTGGTCAGCCCACAGGGGACTAGGATCGAGCAAGCAGTCGAGATCCTCTTCCCCGTCACGAACAATCAAGCTGAGTATGAAGCCATAGTGGCAGGCTTGCGGCTCGCAAGGGAGTTGGGGATACAAGACGTCAGGGCCTTCACCGATTCGATGGTGGTCGCGTCACAAATTCGGGGAGAGTTCGAAGTGCGCGACACCGTCCTGCAGAAGTATCTGGTCAAGGTGAAGGGATTGGTAGGAAGCTTTCAGTCCTTCTTCGTTGAGCATGTCCCAAGAGAGAAGAACTCAGCAGCTGATCGTCTGGCCAAGTATGGGCCAAGGGCTGGAGGGACGATCACGGAGTTATTTCGACCGTTTATCGAAGAAGGGGAGATGATGGAGATCGATCGACATCCTTCGTGGATGGATCCGTTCATTTCCTTCCTAAGTTCTGGACAGCTCCCTGCGGATGGTAGGGAACAGAGAAAGTTTCGGTATAGGGCGGTATATTACCTCTTGCAGGATGGGGAGTTGTATCGCAAGACCATCTCGGGCCCCCTGGCAAGATGCATCTCTGAAGACAAAGTACCTTGAGTATTGAAAGAGATCCACTCGGGAGAGTGTGGAAGTCATTCTGGGACTCGCACTTTGGAACAGAGGATCCTGAGGCACGGCTACTTCTGGCCCACTATCCGGAAGGATGCGGAGATCTTCTCGAAGAGGTGCCAGCTCTTTGCCCCCCTTCAACTACAACCAGCCCAACAACTTCGCTCGATCACCTCCCCGTGGCCGTTCGCTATCTGGGGGATGGATTTGATAGGTCCCTTTCCCTCGGCTAGTGGCCAAAGGAAGTTCGTTCTCGTCATGATCGACTACTTCTCCAAGTGGATTAAGGCCAAAGCTCTGGCCAAGACCACCTCTCAAGTCGTGAAGAACTTCATCTGGGGAGAAATCGTCTGCAGATTCGGAATTCCCCTCGCCATCGTCACCGACAATGGCCCCCAATTCGCCAGCTTGGAGCTGGAAGACTTTTGCAGACAGCTCAGGACTAATCTTCGTTTCGCCTCTGTCCACCATCCCCGGAGTAATGGACAAGTGGAAGCCGCCAACAAGTTAATCATCAACCTCCTGAAGAAGAAGGTCGAGAACCTACGAGGTAATTGGGCGGAGCAGCTCCCCTCGGTGTTGTGGGCTTTGAGAACCACTCCTAGCTCAGCCACAGAGGAAACCCCGTTCAAACTCTCTCACGGGTCCGAGGCCCTCATCCCGGTGGAGTTCGAAGTCAGAAGTCCCAGGGTGGTTGCAGCCCAGGATGGAGATGAAGAATGGCGGCTGGAGAACAACGAAGCACAGGAACTATCACTCGACTACATCGAAGAACTCCGAGACTTGGCATCTGCCAGGCAGGAAGAGATCAAGCGCCGGATGGCAAAACACTTCGACAAGCATGTCCGCCTCAAACACTTCCAAGCAGGGGACCGAGTCATGAAGAAAGTGGACGCGGCAGGGAGATCAGCGGCCGTAGGGAAGCTCAACCCTAACTGGGAAGGGCCCTTCATCGTCCACGAAGCACTCATGACGGGAGGATATCGCCTGCATAATCAAGAAGGAGAGTTATTGGGGAATACCTGGAGCGGCGACGACCTGAAAAGGTTTTATCCATAAGAAGGGAAGGTGTATTCTCCCCCTCCTTTGTACTCCCTTTGATGAATAAAATTTCCTCGCCCCCTGAAATATGGGCCGCAAGAGTTTCTTTTTTCTTCTGGCAAGATTGTCTCCAAGCAGGTGAAGCCGATCTCCACGTTAGGTTGGGAAACTGGCCTCAGACTTAGTTCTTATAAAACCCGGAACGGATGATGGGACGATGCCTCGGTAGTAGGCCCCCCCTAAGACCAAGCCTCTGCACTGACGGTCGAGATCAGCTCCCCCCTTGCATGTTGGCCGCGGTTCCCGCCGACTGTATCTCTCATCCGACTGGTAAGATTATCAGGAAGAAGTCTGGACGCCGACCTCCCAATTCGACGAAGGGATGATCCGTTTAACCCTTCTCCTGGCAAGATTGTCTCCAAGCAAGTGAAGCCGATCTCCACGTTAGGTTGGGAAACTGGCCTCCGACTTAGTTCTTATAAAACTCGGAACGGATGATGGGACGATGCTTCGGTAGTAGGTCCCCCCTAAGACCAAGACTCTGCACTGACGGTCGAGATCAGCTCCCCCCTTGCATGTTGGCCGCGGTTCCCGCCGACTGTATCTCTCATCCAACTGGTAAGATTATCAGGAAGAAGTCTGGACGCCGACCTCCCAATTAGACGAAGGGATGATCCGTTTAACTCGTAAGAGCCAAGAGCTCGCAGCAAAGCGATTCGTTTCTGATTATTTTCGTGTGAGTTAATGTGCTTAAGTGTGCTTAAACTCCCCATTTTAATTGTTGAGCAATAGAAAGCAGGTTGGGTCGGCATTCGACATCTAAGTAGGATGAAGACCTTGGGATGTTGTGTTCCCCTGGAGGGCATTCCTTGGGAACCTCCCCGACAGTCATTCCCTACCGTGTCGACCTCTTCAACAGCATCAGCAACAACGTAGGATGGAGACCTTGGGATGTTGTGTTCCCCTGGAGGACATTCCTTGGGAACCTCCCCAACAGTCATTCCCTACCGTGTCGACCTCTTCAACAACATCGACAAGAGCCGCAGGATGGAGACCTTGAGATGTTGTGTTCTCCTAGAGGGCATTCCTTGGGAACCTCCCCGACAGTCATTCCCTACCGTGTCGACCTCTTCAACAGCATCAACAACAGAGGTTGGATGGAGATCTTGGGATGTTGTGTTCCCCTGGAGGGCATTCCTTGGGAACCTCCCCAACAGTCATTCCCTACCGTGTCGACCTCTTCAATAGCATCGACAAGAGCCGTAGGATGGAGACCTTGGGATGCTGTGTTCCCCTGGAGGGCATTCCTTGGGAACCTCCCCGACAGTCATTCCCTACCGTGTCGACCTCTTCAACAGCATCAGCAACAGTGGTAGGATGGATACCTTGGGATGTTGTGTTCCCCTGGAGGGCATTCCTTGGGAACCTCCCCAACAGTCATTCTCTACCGTGTCAAACTCTTCAACAGCATCGACAAGAGCCGTAGGATGGAGACCTCGGGATGTTGTGTTCCTTGGAAAGGCGTTCCATTGGAACCTCCCCGACTGTGATTCCCTACTGCGTCGACCTCTTCATCAGCCTCAAACACAGGGATACCAGATGAAGTCTTGGGGGTGTACGTATCTAAGATCCTTCTTCACATATATATGCGAGTATGCAGGTGCGAGTATACATGTGCGAGCATGTGCGAGTATGTAGGTGCGAACATACAAGGGCGGGTATCAAGAAGGCGAGTACCTAACAAGCGAGCACGATGAGATCGTCGTCCACAACATACTATTTCGCCTGTGCCTAATCGCCCCACAAGTACTCAATCTCGCCTCAAACCTAGGAGCCTACTCGACATGGCCACAAAAAAAGAAAGCAAAGGGCAATTATGAAAGGCGAGCAAAAACTATTTCTCATTTCCTTTTCATAAATTACATGTACAAAAATCCTATGTACAGCTTGTCAAAAAAAGGCGACTATTCGCCATCGTAGTCCTCCTGGCCGACATCGTCGCCACCTGCATCAACATCATCCTCGTCATCGTCGGAATCATCATCATCATCGCTAGAAGACGACGAGAGAACTCGGGCGGGCGATGTGGACTCTTCGGCGAGTAATGAAGGGATGATGTCCATGACGGTCAGCTCCATCGCCTCCGGCTTCAGGAGGCCGTCGGCCTTCAGCTTGCTCAGGACCACCTTGCCGGTTGCTCGCGCGATCTCCCAGCGGACATAAGGCATCTCGTTGCCATGCATCCTGATCTGCTTGCCGACCCTGGAGGAGCCTGCCGCCAAAGGTTGTTGCTCGGCAGGCCGAGTCTCCAACTCGGCAATGCGGACCTGCGCCGCCTCCAGAGACTGGCGAGTATCTTCCAGCTCTTTCTCCAGCTGCGATATCTTCTTCGCCGTTTCAACCTCGGCGGCCTGCACAAGTAAGGAGAATAAGACTTAATAATCGGCATGATATTAGCGAGTATTGCAGGAAGCAGGATGACGTCGGGCGAGTACCTCATGATCCTTCCACTTGGCGGCCTCCAGCCCCATGGCAATGAGATTTTTGCTCTGCACCTTGATCACCTGCTCGTACTCGAGCAGCTTCCTGGATGTCGCATGGCCGAGCTCGACAGCTCGCAGGTAAGCTCGTGAGCTCTGATGCGCCAGATACTCAGCTTGGATGTCTTGCAGAGACTCGGCATCCGCGCGACCATAAAGGGCGAACATGACGTCGAACGCCTCGCCTACATCCTCCCAATCCTCCGACCAGGCAGGGAGGTTGGTGCTCAAGGTCACTTCATGGGCTCGCTCAGCCCAGGACACCAAGGTGCGACCATAGGCATCCTCGCTGCGCACGCCCTCGCCAAAATGCGGATGGCCGCTGGGCTCGCCAGCCTCCGCGGGGTTTGCCTTCGCCTTCAGGTCCCTCTTGGCGATCTCCTTCTTTCTCGCAGGGTCGGCGGATCTCGCCTTAGCCTTCCACTTCTTTGAAGGCCCAGCACCATCGCCGGCGATCTCCTGATCATCGCCACCCGGCGACAAGTCGATCGGAGCAGAAGTCCCCGCTTTCGGCGCCAGGGGAAGAAGCTCGCTCGGTAAGGAGCGAGTAGCTGCATCAAGACATAAAGAGAAGAACATTAGTCACCAGCTGAAGACAAAGGGGCGAGTATAGTAAAATACTCGCTCAGAGCATTACCTTCGCCCACAAACACTTCGGCGAGCTCATCTACTCGCCTCCTCCAGAAGATGACATCCAGGCGGCGACCCCGGAAGTTTTCGAGTAACTTCTCCCTACCCTCCTCCAAGTAGGGAACGACGAAGGCACTCTCCGGCGTCTGGAAGGATGACGTCGGGATAACTCCAAAGTCGCCCTTGATGACAACTAGTCGCTCGGTCCAGCGGTGGTTCTTGTTCGCCGTGCTGACTAGCGTACAGACGTGGCTGCACAAGAAGGCGACGCCCTCGCCAGTAGCGCCGAAATGGAATACTCGGCGGAAGACGGAAAGATCAAAGGTGATCTTCTGTTCCTGAAGGAAGCAGAGAAAGCCAGCGAAGGTCGTGGGATTTCTGTGGACCCAGCGAAGGTCGCTGCTGTTTTGGACTGGAAGAGGCCGTCGTCGCCGAAGGAGATCCACAGTTTCCTGGGTTTAGCTGGCTACTATCGGAGGTTTGTGGAGGGTTTCTCATGCCTTTCTGCGCCTCTGACTAGGTTGACGCGGAAGGAAGCGACTTTCGATTGGAGCGAGCAGTGCGAGGAGGCCTTCCAGGAGCTAAAGAGAAGGCTGTGTTCCGCTCCGGTTTTGGCTCTCCCGGTTGAGGGAGTGGAGTTTCAGGTCTAGGTCGATGCTTCGCTGATAGGCCTTGGGTGCGTCCTCATGCAGGAGGGCAAGATCATTGCGTATGGGTCGAGACAGCTAAAGATTCATGAGCGGAACTACCCGACGCACGATTTAGAGTTTGCTGCGGTGATTTATGATCTGAAGCTGTGGAGGCATCTTCTGTATGGGGTGGTGTGCAAGATTTATTCAGACCACAAGAGCCTGATTTACGTTTTCTCTAGGCGAGAGCTGAACCTGCGCCAGCGTCGATGGATGGAGTACGTGGCTGATTATGATGTGGAGATCCTCTATCACCCCGGCAAGGCAAACGTAGTGGCGGATGCCCTGAGCAGGAAGTCAGCTTCTGTTTTCGGAATCTCCGTGCAGTCCCTGGTGGAGGAGTTCCTTTTTATGAGCATCGCGGTGAAGCCCAGGGGTGGTCCGTCTTGTATGGAGGTTGAAGAGCCGTCCTGGATTACTTTGACGAAGTTGCACCAGATGGATGATCCGGATCTACAGCATCTCCGAGGAAGAGCGGAGAGTGGTGAGTTGCCGGATTTCTCGATTGAGGCTGATGGTACCTTGAGATACCGGGTAGGCTTTGCAAACCCACTGTAGAGGAGATTCGAGCAAAGATTTGTGAGGAGGCTCACGACTCCAGCCTATCTTATCATCCTGGCTCTACGAAGATTTATCGCGATATGAAGCAGATCGTGTGGTGGCCAGGCATGAAGGGCGATATTGCAAGATTCGTAGCGCAGTGTTACACTTGTCAGCGCGTCAGGGCGGATCACAAGAGGCCCGGGGGCAAGTTGACACCGTTGGATATTCCCTTGTGGAAGTGGGAGAGCATCTCCATGGACTTCATTACTGGATTGCCGAGATCTCCGCGGGGGCATGATGCAGTGTGGGTCATTGTTGACAGGTTGACCAAATGTGCTCACTTCGTGCCGTACAAGACTGGTTATTCGATGGAGAAGATTGCGTCTCTGTATGTGCAGGAGGTCATTAGACTGCATGGGTTCCCGCGAGCATAGTGTCTGATCGTGATTCCAGATACACTTCCCGTTTTTAGCAGAGTCTGCAAGGGGATTTGGGCACCGATCTTTGGTACTCTACGGCTTATCACCCGCAGACGAATGGGCAGACAGAGAGGGTTAACCAGATCGTGGAGGACATGATTCGGTGCTACATTCTAGAGCATGGAGGAGCTTGGGATGAGCGCCTTGGGCTCATGGAGTTCGCGTACAACAATAGCTACCAGGAGAGCTTGCAGATGGCTCCGTTTGAGGCGCTGTATGGGAGGAGATGTCGGACTCCCCTGTTTTGGGCTGAAGTGGGTGAGAAGCCAGTCTTGGGTCCTGAGGCTTTGGAAGAGATGAGCGTTGCTGTGACGCAGATCCGAGAGAAGCTGTGGATAGCTCAGGAGCGCTACGAGAAGTACGCCAACCGGTGTATGAGTGATCTGGAGTTTGCAGTGGGGGACATGGTGTTCATTAAGGTGTCCCCGATGACAGGCGTTAAGAGATTTGGGAAGAGCCACAAGCTGGACCCCAGGTATGTAGGCCCATTCGAGATCGTCGAACGCATCGGGGCTTCTGCTTACAGATTGGTGTTACCTGCCTCCTTCCCCGGTGTGCACGACGTTTTCCATGTGAGCCAGTTGCGGAAGTGCGTCCGCAGCGATCGCCATGTGCTGGATTCCGTGCCAGTGCTGCAGCCCAATTTATCGTTTGTAGAGCAGCCTGTTCGCATTTTGGAAAGGCAGGATCGAGTGTTGAGGAGGAAGATCATCCCTATGGTGAAGTCCTCTGGGATAATTAGGATGTTCGGGGTGCGACCTGGGAGCTGGAATCAGCGATGAAAGAGTCTTATCCTCATCTTTTCGGCTAGTTTTCTCCGGTAAGCCTTCATCTTATGTGCTTTCCTTTATTTGGAATTGTTGTTGCAAAGTTTCGGGCCGAAACCTTTTGTTAGGAGGGGTGACTGTAACGCCTCAGGTTTTTCTTATAATAATTTCAATAAAACATATGGAGTTAATAATAATTATTCTAAAGCGAAATATTAATTCAGGGCATCGTGGCGAAAGGGCGTTACCGTCTCGGGAGCGTCGTCGTCAACCGGTGTTTCGTTTCTAGAAAAGAAGGGCATATATGCGGGTACTTGTATAGATATATATAGATACAAATATATTCATGTATATTGGGTCTTGTATAAATAAATTTGTGCAATCACGTTGTCATATAGGGACGTGCATGTAGGCGTATTTATATACTCACCGTTACGTATATGAGTATAGGCATATAAGATTTTTATGTATAAATTTTTATATGTGAATATATATAAAAATTAGACTTTTATATATAATATATATAAAAGTTTAATAATTATATATATATACATATATTAGCCATTCATCTCCCCCCTTCAGCATTATACTCTTCCTCCCCTCCCTCGATAACTCTGTCTGCCGAGCGAGCTAGAGTTCGTCGGGATCGCCGGTGGTGGCGTTTTGGGGGTCACCGGCGCATGGTTTCTTCGTCGGAGTAGAGGATCGGAGAACTCTCGTCGTGCTTTCCTCGGTCTGGGTGGTATTGCGGCCTTGGATCTCGGTTCAGGCAAGAAAACTTCTTCTTCTTCTTCTTCTTCTTCTTCTTCTTCTTCTTCTTCTTCCCCCCTTCCTTTCTTACTTCTGATGCTTGGTTATCACTTATGGCTGGAAATCCTTCCTACTTCTGATGTTGGGTATGAATTTTTCATTTCGTGTTGGAAAACCTCGTTCCCCTTTGGTTCGGAATTATTTAGGGCTGTTGTGGCTTTGTGCTTACTGCTGTAGCTTTGCCTTGCTGCTGTGGCTTTGTGCTTGCTGCTGTAGCTCTGCCCTGCTGCTATTGTAGTCGTGCTTGCTGCTGTTGTTGTTTTGCTCTTTTTTTGCTGTTGCCCTGCTGCTGTTATGCTTGCCTTTTTGGTTGGGGGGCTACATCTTATTCCTTGTCTAATCAAGGGCTGTTGCTATGTTCTTTACCTATGGGCTACCAAGTTTGATAAATTGGGAGTTTAAAACTTTAAATCTCTATATTGGGGGCAACTTTTACAATACCAGTTAATTGGGGGCTGTTTTCATACTATATTGTTGGGGGCTGCTTTTGCAATACCTGTTGAGGGGGCTGCTGCTATATGATTTGATTTGGGGTTGCCTCGTATGTGTTCTAATTTGGGGCTGCTCCTTGCTGATTTGGGGCTGCTCTTGCTTCCTATGCATTCTGTTTAGGGTGCTGCCCTTTTCTGTGCTAATTGAATGGGGGGGGGGGGGGGGGGCTGCTGTTTTCTTTTGTTTTGACTTTCCTGATCAATATGGGGGCTGCTCCTCTCATAATTGCCTAATGGGGTCTGCTGTTTACTTTTGTTTTGATTTTCTTTTGATCTTTGTTGGGGGCTGCTGTACGCTGATGATTCCAATTGTTATGCTTTCTATGGGGACTGCTGTCTTATGCTTTATATGGGGCTGCTGTATTATGTTTTATGTGGGGATGCTGTCTTAAGCTTTATATGGGGCTGCCCCTTGAATTGTTTTATTTTGGGGGGGGGGGGGGGGGGGGGGGTTGCTGTTGGAACTGTTGGCCTTGTTTTCTTTTCCTAGAGTCTTCTCCTTGAGTTCGTCTATTAAGGGGCTGCCTTTTGGGAGCTGTCGGTTTTGGACTTGTTTTTGTTTGGGGGCTCCTTTCCATGTTGAATTGGGGGTGCTGTTATGCTTTTATTTGGGGGGCTCCTTTCCATGCTGAATTGGGGGTGCTGTTATGCTTTTGTTTGGAGGCTCCTTTCCTTGTTGATTTGGGGGTGCTGCTATGCTTTTCCTAAGGGGCTGCTTCGCTTCACTCTTGTTGGGTTTCATTACTTGCAAAATAATTCTGCGCTATTCGATTACAAGTAGCTATAAATGGTCAATATTATGGTGGTTCTATTTGCTAACTCCTCGGCACACTTAATTGGCCCTGTTTTATTATATGCTAGCTGCTATGGTTGGGTGAATCCTTCTATCCCTCTTTTATTTGCTAGCTGCTATATGTTTAGCTTTGTTCTGATCCTGGGCTAATCCTTGAAGGTTTATTCTGGTTGATTTTGTTCTGGATCATGTTTTACTTGGCTACTTCTCCATATTTACTTGGCTAAATATCGATGGACTTGTTTGCATTGGATTGATGGGTATAGGGAACAATGGGGTCCTCCATCATAGTTATGTTAATAGTGGTTGGTAGGGCGATGAGACCACCACCACGGCGCCTTTGTTTAGTTGGGGCGAATGTCCCCTTTATGTGAGTGGATAGTGACATTGTTTTGGGTCCGCCACCACTTGTCCATTGTTGCATTATATGCCAAGTTTAGTCATGCTCTCGCTTCTCGGGCTGGTTATATGCGAGATCTTCTTAAACTTCTATTACTGAACCCTTATATAAGCATATATATATAGTTATATATATGAATGTATGTGTATATATATATGTACTATATGCTCGTTTCAGTTTGTGTACGCTACTTGTTACCCTGCCTTTTCTTTTCTTATACCCATGCTGTTTTCTTGCACCCTTTGGGCTGAGGCATTCTTTTCTTATGGATGCCTCAGGTTCAGGTTTGTAGCTGCTGCCGGAGTGTTAGCGGGGTCGTACTGTTCGTCATCGAGGCCTTCCCTCTCCAGTGGGTAAGGATTCAGCTCCTTTTGTTGTAGCTTGTCTTTTGATAGTTGACTTGTTCGCCTGCGGGTTCGTGTCAGATGTTGACGCCCGTACGGCTTTTTGTTTGGTTTACTTGCTTCTACTACTGCTAGTTTCTTTTTCTGCTACTTGGTTATTTTGTATATGTACACTCTGGGAAAAGCCTATTTTTTGCTGAATATTAATGCAGTTCTTTTAGCATTATAAAAATTTGTTCTTATAACTGTTTGTCACATTACTATTAAGTACCACATACTTGCGAAACGTAAACCAAAGTAAAATGATACTTATTTATTATGTACTAAATTTAGACCGGCGATCGCTCTGGAGACGTCTCTGGTCTTCAGCGCCGTTAGGAATAAAGTGAACCTATTTTCCTTCCGCTGTGTACGCATGTCTTTTATAAAGTGCGGCTTGGTAAACCGCAGAGCCGAGGGACACGGTTTCCTAACCCAAATGAAATGAATCTTAAAAGATAATCCTTTTACTTAATTCATACCTTTTTGTAAAAGAAAATGTTCGTTTGAGTGCTCGCCTGAACGTCTGTAGTTGTCCCCTATAGGACGTGACATCATGACGCGTGTTTTCCCCTTCGCTCTGATAATATAATTTATTTCGGGAAAATACGGGTTGTGACAACCTCGCTCCCACGCTGCAGAGCATCACGCTCCCGCGTTGAATGGCACTTCGCTCTCACGCTACAGAGCATCACGCTCCCGCGTTGCAGGGCACCTCGCTCCCACACTGCAGAGCATCACACTCCCGCGTTGCAGGGCACCTCGCTCCCACGCTGCAGAGCATCACACTCCCGCGTTGCAGGGCACGTCGCTCCCATGTTGCAGAGCATCACGCTCCCGCGTTGCAGGGCACCTCACTCCCACGCTGCAGAGCATCACGTTCCCGCATTGCAGGGCACTTCGCTACCACACTGCCGAGCATCACGTTCCCGCGTTGCAGGGCATCTCGCTCCCACGCTGCAGAGCATCATGCTCCCACGTTGCATGGCACTTTGCTCCCACGCTGTAGAGCATCATGCTCCCGCATTGCAGGGCACTTCGCTCCCACGTTGTCGAGCATCACGCTCCCGCGTTGCAGGGCACCTCGCTCCCACGCTGCAGAGTATCACGCTCCCGCGTTGGAGGGCACCCCACTCCCACGTAGCAGAGCATCACGCTCCCGCGTTGCAGGACACCCCGCTCTCACGATGCAGAGCATCTGGCTCCTGCGTTGCAGGGCACATCGTATCCCCACTGACTCATAGTGAGTGGAAGAAATTTTCGGACTATCGATTGCAAATCTCGGCCTCCGAAAACTGGGGGGCAATTGTTGGGGTTCCCCTAAAAGGGTTCTGGTTGAGTCGGGCAAACAGTTTCTCATCACAGCCTCGCCCGGACCCGCTTGACAGCCCCAATTTTGTGTCCGGTCTTAATCCCGCAGTTAAGCGTCTTCGCACTTCCACATGTTCCTTAAAAATCGCTCAAGTGCGCTTCCGCACGCTCCTGCCCCGTAAGAGCGCTTCCGCTCGCTCCTGCCCCGTAAGAGCGCTTCCGCTCACTCCTGCTCCGTAAGAGCGATTCCGCTCGCTCCTGCCCCGTAAGAGCGCTTCCGCTCGCTCCTGCCCCGTAAGAGCGCTTCTGCTCGCTCCTGCTCCGTAAGAGCGCTTCCGCTCGCTCCTGCCCCGTAAGAGCGCCTCCGCCCGCTCCTGCTCCGTAAGAGCGCCTCCGCCCGCTCCTGCCCCGTAAGAGCGCCTCCGCTCGCTCCTGCTCCGTAAGAGCGTTTCCGCTCGCTCCTGCTCCGTAAGAGCGCTTCTGCTCGCTCCCACTCCGCGGGAAGTGCTCTTGCGCTCCCGCTTGCTCCTGCTCCGCAGGAAGCGCTTCCGCTCGCTCCTGCCCCGTAAGAGCGCCTCCACTCGCTCCTGCTCCGTAAAAGCGCCTATGCTCGCTCCTGCTCCGTAAGAGCACTTCCGCTCGCTCCTGCCCCGTAAGAGCGCTTCCGCTCGCTCATGCTCCGTAAAGAGCGCTTACGCTCGCTCTTGCTCCGTAAGAAGCGCTTCCGCTCGCTCCTGTTATGTAAGAGCGTTTCCGCTCGCTCCTGTTCCGTAAGAGCGTTTCCGCTCGCTCCTGCTCCGCGGGAAGTGCTCTTGCGCTTCCGCTCGCTCCTGCTCCGCAGGAGGCGCTCCCGCTCGCTCCCGCTCTACGGGAAACACTTCCGCTCTCGCATGATCCTCATGATGCGCCACTATAATCCATCGCCGACGGCGATCGCCGGCCACCACCGCCACCAGGGAGGCTGCTCAGGCTGCCCAGCGTGACCGGGGGGCAAATTCGTCATAATCACAAAGTTGACAATCCGCGTGCCCCGAATCAAGCATCCTCATTCGCTTGTCCAAGAATCAGCATGACGCAGTTACCAGAATGCCCTCCTCAAAAACTATAAAAGGGGGGTCAAGCCTCCATTTGAAAGGACTTTTTGGCATGGGGAGAAGGAGCTCTTGAGTTTTCCGGCGAGGCCTCTTTGAAGATCTTCATCAACCTTCAAGCTCTCCCTCGAGGATTTCCATCAGCATTCCAGCTCTCCTTCAAAGACTTTGGGAGAATCCCGGTTGGGCTCCAAACTCTCTAGTGTGGACCCCATCGACGCTCTGCTCTAGGCCGCTCCACAATGCTGCGCTCCAGGCCGCTCCGCAGCGCTCCGCTCCGTAGCGCTCCACTCCAGGCCGCTCCGCAGTGCTCCGCTGCAGGCCGCTCCGCTCTAGGCTGCTCCGCAGCGCTCTGCAGCGCTCTGCTCCAGGCCACTCCGCAACGCTCCACTCCAAACTGCTTAGCAGCGCTCCGCTCCAGGTTGCTCCACAGCGCTCCGCTCCAGGCTGCTCCGCAGCGCTCCGCTTCAAGCTGCTCCGCAGCGCTCCGCTCCAGGCTGCACCGCAGCGCTCCGCTCAAGGCTATCCCCGAGCACGCTTCACTACGCTCGACTCCCGAGGATTTGAAGGACTTAACAAAATCTCTGTAACGAACGGTGGCTTGTCACCCTCGAAAAACAATTCACTCTGTAACTCACAAAACTAGTGGATCATTCAGAACCGGGCTAGGCCCCGTGGTTTTTTCCCTTTCCAGGTTTTCCACGTAAAAACCTCGCTGTCTACTGTTGGTTCTCATTTTTGACTGTTTGCGCGTTCGGCTCACTCTCGAGCTAAGACGGTTCAGCTCGACCGACTCAGGAGAGCGTTGAACGACCCGCAACAACGCTAATGCTAAGTTTCAGGATGAAGGTAAAACTATTGTAAGAGGAAAGGAGGTAAACTTTTCAGTGGAAGCTATAAATGAGTATTTTGTTCTAGAAAACTACGAAGAAGATGAATACAGTTCGATAAAAACAACTATTTCCCCAAATGAAGTAACTAGTTCACTATTCCATACGAATGATATAGAATGGACTAACCCACAAAAACACGTGATCAAAGCTTGCTGTTTAAAAAGAGAAGCAAAAGTTTGGCTATTATTTATCAATGCAAGTATCATGCCTACAAGGCATTTGAACTATTTTTCTATGGAAAGTGCATCACTTATTCTCTACATTCTGAAAGGGGCAAAGATCAACGTAGGGAAGCTTATTTTTGATCACATCAGACAAAAGAAAGAAGCTGAGGGGGCAAGACAATTATGATTTCCTACCTTAATTACTCAATTATGTCGGGTTGCAGGAGTTGAATATAGAGAGAATTATATGGTCACTAAAGTGGGACACCACATTACTTAAACTGTAATATCCACGAATATAATGGTTAATAACGAGAGTCTCCGGAAACAAAAAGACGCAAGCCCAGCCACCTGAACCTTCTCTAAAACATCATGAGGCAAATCCTCAAAGTGCAGAAATATTCGATAGTACGTAGAAAGACACCATAATGGCAAATATAGAGCACATCAAATTATATCAAAGGTTTCATCATATGTATGTAGAATCCAGACTAGATGTTTTATATAAAAATCAGATAAGAATGATGCAAAAAATCAAAGATATCAGCAGTAGCAGCATCTTATCCACTCCAAACCAAATTTGACGATGAAGGCTTTTATTAACTTCTGATGGGGAAAGAGCCGACCCAATAGAAGATGTCGATGAAAGTGATGAAAGTGCAGACGCATGAAGAAATCAATTGAAACATGTTTTATTTCTTTCAAGTTTTATTATGGTTTTTGCGTGTAAACTTATTCACTGTGACAATATTCTGTGATGCAATTGCTATGGATGGACAATTTTTCCTTGGAATCCTAGGATTTTGGTACTATCTATAATGTTAACTCTTATGTGTGTTTATTGTTATGTTTGTGTTTGATAAAACTGGTGATACTCATGGAATCAGAGAATCCTATTTTTGTTTTGTCTTTATGTACATTAATTCAAGATGCAGGTTACTCAATTGACTGAAGATGATGTAGAACATTAGATCAAAGAAGTAACTTTTATAACAAAGTATGTAAAGAGAAAATTTATGAAGAAGCTTCGGATTGTTGACTCCAGGGGAGTATTTACATTCAGTTTTTTCTTTTGCATGATTAAATCTATGTGATATATCGTATGCACACTTCAAGTGATATCTTTGCTAGGGACTAACAAAGGAATAAGTGTGGGTGTGTGATAATCTCTACCGAATGGGTGAAGAATAGTCTACTGAATATTAATCTGAATATTAATCTGAATATCTTTATTCTTGTTATAATTAATAAGTAAGCTATTCAAGTTACTCAATTTTAATTGATTGGTTGGCTAAACAATCTTAAGAGTTCAAATTATGAAGTTGAAGTTAATAAGATATGATAAAGCTCTCTTAAGTATTTCTTTTATGCACTATATTTTTTAAAAGAGTTTGTTTTCTAATAATGTATTCTTATTGACTTCTAAAAATAATGGTGGAAAGGTGAGCAAGAACCGAGTCAATGATGTAAGCCAAGACGTTGAGATTAGGTAGATAATTGGTAAAAAAGGGTTAAGGCCATCTTTGGATCACTTCATACCATAAAGCCTACCTTTATTCTTGATCATTCATTACCCTTTGAGCTTAAACCTTTTGATTTTGATACTCATTATTTCATGCTAAATTTCCTATATTCTTACTAGTTGTATCTTAGTAAACTTTCCATTTATTGGTGTTTGTTGAAAAAAAAAAATTATATATCATAGTGATATGTGGCCCAAGTATGTATACATATATTTGGAATGATCCCAACTATGAAGCACAAAAAAATATACTATTATAAGGATTTGAGACGAAATATGTGAAAATGTTGTTTGCGAATTAAACCTCATAATATGGAAAGTTATTAAGATTATTAACTAGGGAAATACCGTTCTACTATCAAAACTTAATCATGAATTCCTAACCAAGTCAATCCTAATTCAAGTCCTTATGATTTTTTTCAATTAAACTACTAAACTCTTGTGGAGGCTAAATCAAAGTTTCAGCTTATTCTTACCATTTCTTATTGATGAGGAAGTTTAATGAGATAAGCTGTATGAGAGTAAATAATTTTAAGGAATAGCACACAAAAGACTAGAAATCTTAATTGAGCTTTATATTTTATCCAACTAATGGATTTGTGAATGTTTGAAATCTTTATGATTGACAAGTGTATCAGTCGTTAATGCGAATCTCTTGAGTAAACTTTGATTAATTATTTCTGAGAGAAGGGTTATTCGAATTTATATTTCGATGGATATTAATTTGTTCATTCAATTTATTGATATGAATTATCTTTGCTAGGAACTAGCAAAGAGCTAAGTATATGGGTGTGATAACTTCTCAAAAAAAAAAACAATTTAGATCCATATATTTAATCTTGTCTAATAAATTTGATAAATGTGGGTTAAAATATGTGAAAAATGAGTAATTTTATATTTTAAGTTTGGTGTTATTGTCATTTCCTTATGTTTTTATTGTAGAAATTTTGAAGAATTCAACTTGAAGAATTGGAGCTAAATTTATTTGAAGTCTGGGAAAATATGTTGCAACAGACAATTATAACTATGTTGCAACAAGTAGTCCTCTGTTGGAGCGGTGACACAAATTCAAAAATTTGTTGCAGCAAATATATTTTTGTTGCAACAAAGCGGTTACGCATTTTGAGATTCAAAAATTCAAAAAAAAAATGGCGGATTCAAAATGGAAAGGAGGCATTTATTCGGAGGGACAGTTTCTGGACGGGGGAGGATTATTATAAAAAGGCATTTATCTATCGAAGCGAGGAGATTCGATTTTCCTTCAAAGAAAGAGAGTTGCGAGTGTAAAAATTTTAGAGGAGAGTGCTTGAGGCGTTAAGATTTGTAATCATCATGTCTTGTAAAATATTTCTTTTCGTGTGGTGTGCTTCTATTTTCATGAACTAAATATTTGAGTCTTGTATGATGAAACTACTATGATTTTGTTATAATGAATTGTCTTTATTTTTATGAGTAGTTGATGAATTATTTTTATTGAGTTTATGAACCTAATATAGAAACCTTTGGCCAAAGTTTTCATTTTTTTACTGTGCTTCATAATTCGAGAGATGGCAGCGTAAGTATAACATAGAAGAGAAAAAGAGATTTCGTCTCTACGTTAGCAGCTTTGATTTTTATTTTTCATACTATTCTTTATTTTGCTTGAGTTAGAGATGACAAGGGAATAAAATGATATAGTGATTTCTGATATCGAGAGATACTGATTTCTGTCATAAAATCGTTGCAATATAGTTAATCGTGTATGCTCATAAATTATCATTCTAAATATTCATCACAATAGACATAAGAAATCAAAATACAAGACTACTTCTCTTAGTTGATAAAAATTAGTATTGTTAGGAAATCTCTGTTCATTTTTTTAGAGTTTTTATTTGTATTCAAATCACTCTATTCGATTTGCTTGAATTTAAAGAAAAAGTTAAACTAGTACTAGCAAGATTCTGGTTAGTTACTTCTCAGTGGGAACGATCTTTACTATCATTATATTACTTGATTCGACACGTGCACTTGCGTATATCTATTTTTCGCATACCAATCTCTTTGGAAGTAATATCTTTTTACTTTATCTTGATCATTTACATCAAAATTCGATATTGGTCGTCTTAACCCAAAATCAGAAAGCAATTCATCAATACAATTAACGGTTCGTTTGGCTCGGCTTATTTGCTCCGGTGAGTTTGGACAAAATCGTCATTGTCATAGAATGTATGTTTGGTATGACAAATGTTACTATCATTACCAAGAAAAGACACTAGTTATAAGCATAAAATGTTTGGTATGACAATGACATTTTTGTCCAAACTCACCGGAGCAAATAAGCCGAACCAAACGAGGTTTAAAGTGTTGTCTCTAACTACATGCAGATGATGGTGACACTTCCTGTTCCATGTTTTGTGTTTTTTGGCTCGGTTGAACAACTTTTGCAAACAAATTCTCCATAACAGTAAATAAATTCTAATCCATGATTGTACAACCCTGTATTCGCCGAGTGGGTCCCGAGACACAAGGGGTCATTTAAGACATTGTTTTCCAGCACGATCCAGGGCAGGAGGAGAAGAGGGCGAGCGGTGGAGGCGGAGGCCTCCCGCTCGCCCAACCAGAGGGGGCGAGCCCCCCTCTCGCCCCCGCCCTCAGCAGTAGTGGGGGGCGAGACCAAGGCGGGGCCTTGCGGTCTCGCCCCCGCCCCAGCAGAGGGGGGGGGGGGGGGGGCGAGAGGAGGAGGGGCGGGCCCCCCTCTCGCCCCTGCCCCCAGCAGTAGTGGGGGGCGAGACCAAGGCGGGGCCTTGCGGTCTCGCCCCCGCCCCACCAGAGGGGGGCGAGAGGAGGAGGGGAGAGCCCCCCTCTCGCCCCCACTCCCAGCAAGGGGGGAGAGACTCGAGGCGGGCGGCCTCCTGGTCTCGCCCCCGCCCCAGCAGGTGGCGAGCCCAGGAGATGGGCGATCTCCCGGCTCGCCCCGCCCCAGCAGGGGGCGAGCTCCTCTCGCCCCTGCCGCCCAGCAAAGGGGGGGGGGGGGAGCTCCTCTCGCCCCGCCCCAGCAGGGGGCGAGCTCCTCTCGTCCCCGCCCCTTGTAAAGGGGGGAAAGCGCCAGCAGGGGGGCGAGATTCTCTCGCCCCCCCAGCAGGGGGGCTAACCCCAGAGGCGGGGGGGGGGGGGGGGGGGGGGCGAGCTCCTCTCGCCCCCTCCCCCAGCAGGGGGGCGAACTCAGGAGGGAGGCACCCTCCCAGCTCGCCCCGCCCCAGCTAGAGGGCGAGAGGAGGAGCCTCAGGCCTCTATCGCCCCGCTCCCAGCAGGGGGCAAGCCCAGGAGGTGGGCGACCTCCCGGCTCGCCCAACCTAGTGAGGGGGGCGAGCAGGGAAGGGGGTCGGCCCTCTCTCTCGCCCGGCTCTAGGAGGGCGTTCTGGTCTGCGTTTAGCGCCGTAGAACAACGGGATTTGGCTATTCACAGGCCAAATCTGGTGGCATTTTGGTAATCTCGCAGGCCAGAAGGTGGCTATTGGTAGACCATTTCCAAAATCCTATAAATAAGTTCAAGGGGGCACCTTTGGAGGGAGCTCTCTTTTGGCCTCTCTCTCTCCAAGTCTCTTAGGCGGGTGAGGAGAGCCTCCAAGGGTAACCAAGCTTAGCATTGGCTTGGGAGGGGAAGCGCTCAACGATCTTTCGGGTGTGTGGTGGGACCTCCTCGCTAAGCCCTTGGCCTTGTTCCTAGTTCCTTAGCCTCTTAGCCTAGGACTCTCCCTTGGGAGGAGTAAGTGTTGGTCACCCCTCTACTTGTTGAGGGCCCGAACTCCTCGAGAGACCAATTTATTGGTTTCAACATTATGGTGTGGTGAGCGTGGAGAGTGACCAACACAAGAAACTCTCACGTTGAGCTCCATGGCTGGAGGTGGAGGATCCGACCAAGGCCCCTCGCATCCCCTGGTGGCTGGAGTGACGTTGGAGATGTTTGAAAACTTCAAGCGGGAGGTCCTACAAACCTTGCAGCTAGCAGTTGCCGCGATAGTGGAGAGCACTCACGACCAGCAATCCAGGAAGGAGATATCAGGAGGGGGCGAGTGGGGAGCGCCATGCCCCCACTCGCCCAGCCCTAAGGAGGGGGCGAGTGGGGAGGCGCCAGGCCCCCACTCGCCCAGCCCCAAGCAGGGGGCGAGTGGGGAGGCGCCAGGCCCCCAATCGCCCAGGTCCAAGGGGGGGGGGGGGAGTGGGAAGGTGTCGCGCCCCCACTCGCCCATCCCCAAAAGGGGGCGAGCAAAGAAGGTCCCTTGTGTGAGCTGATCCTCTCAGCCCCGGTTCCATAAGGGTTCGGAGGGCTGGAGATGTCTCACTACTCCGACAAGGATGACCCAGTCCAGCACCTGCAGTGGTTTGAGGACATGGTCTCCATCAGGCCCATGTCGGATGCGTTCAAGTGTCGACTCTTCGCGACAACTCTGAAGGAGAAGGCTAGAGATTGGTTCCACCAGCTCCCCGCAGGGTCTATCTATGCCTTCGAAGACTTGCGTCGAGGTTTCCTGCTATGCTTCTCGACGTCAAAGAAGAGGAAGAAGGATGCTGAAGCACTTTTCAAGATTAAGCAAGAGCCAAGGGAGTCACCCAAGAGGTGCCAGGCTACACCCTCCAACTCGCTTTCATCGTGGGGCTGCAGGGGGGATTCTTCAAGATGGACCTCAATAGGAGATCTCCTTTGTCTTTTGAGGAGTTGATGGAAAGGGTGGCGGAGGAAGTTGAGAGTGAGGAGGCCAACCCAGAGTTCGCAAGAAGGTTGGCCAAGCTGAGTGAGCCGGAGGCAAGGCAACAGGGGGGGAAGGTAGAGGCTCCCAGGAAGAAGTTCGACCAAGAGGGGGACAACTTCCAGGGAGAGGGGCCCGACCTCCCAGGTTGGAGGCAGGGATCGAAAGCACCCTCTCCACCACCTCAGCAAGTCATGTCAATTGGTGGAGGAAGAAGGAGGAGAGCCAGGAAATCAGAGAGAAGAGGAAGAAGATGGGGTATGGTTGAGTTACCTTACTGTGAATTCCACGATGAGGAGGGTGATGCGACGTCCGCCTGCCCTGAGTTCTTGGAATTAAGGGAGGCGAGGGGTCCGAGTCAGCAATAACAACAACCAAAAGAGGTCGAGGAAGATCAGACCTGGGAGTAGGAGACCAAGTTTCAGTTTTCATACTCAGTTTTTTCTTTAAGTCCATGTAGTATGGTGGTTTACTTTCAGACTTAGTTTTTCTCCCATATAATATGATAATCAAAGTTATGAAAGTTTTCCAGGTACTTAGCCCCGATGCTGGCCCGCTGACCAGGCTCCCACAAAGCTGGCAGGGCCGGGAACCGCTCGGAGGCCGGATGTTTCAGAAGAACTTAGCCTCGATGCTGGCCCGCTGACCAGGCTCCCACAAACCTGGCAGGGTCGGGAACCGCTCGGAGGCCGGATGTTTCAGAAGTACTTAGCCCCGATGCTGGCCCGCTGACCAGGCTCCCACCAAGCTGGCAGGGCCGGGAACCGCTCGGTGGCCGGATGTTTCAGAAGTACTTAGCCCCGATGCTGGCCCGCTGACCAGGCTCCCACCAAGCTGGCAGGTCCGGGAACCGCTCGGTGGCCGGATGTTTCAGAAGTACTTAGCCCTGATGTTGGCCCGCTGACAAGGCTCCCACCAAGCTGGCATGGCCGAGAACTGCTCGGAGGCCGGATGTTTCAGAAGAACTTAGCCCCGATGCTGGCCCGCTGACCAGGCTCCCACCAAGTTAGCAGGGCCGGGAACCGCTCGTTGGCCGGATGTTTCAGAAGTACTTAGCCTTGATGCTGGCCCGCTGATCAAGCTCCCATCAAGCTGGCAGGACCGGAAATCGCTCGGTGGCCGGATGTTTCAGAAGTACTTAGCCCCGATGCTGGCCCACTGACCAGGCTCCCACCAAGCTGGCAGGACCGGGAACCGCTCGGTGGTCAGACGTTTCAGAAGTACTTAGCCCCGATACTGGCCTGCTGACCAGGCTCCCATCAAGCTGGCAGGGCCGGGAACCGCTCGGTGGCCAGATGTTTCAAAAGTACTTAGCTCTGATGCTGGCCCGCTGACCAGGCTCCCATCAAGCTGGCAGGGCCGGGAACCGCTCGGTGGCAGGAAGGTCTCAAGGTACATAGCCCCGATGCTGGCCCGCTGACCAAGCTCTCACCTAGCTGGCAGGGCCGGGAACCACTCGGAGGCCGGATGTTTCAGAGGAACTTAGCCCCGATGCTGGCCCGCTGACCAGGCTCCCACCAAGCTGGCAGGGCCGGGGACAGCTCGGTGGCAGGAAGGTCTCAAGGTACTTAGCCCAGATGCTGGCTCGCTGACCGGGCTCTCACCTAGCTGGCAGGGCCGGGAACCGCTCGGAGGCCGGATGTTTCAAAGGTACTTAGCCCCGATGCTGGCCCGCTGACCAGGCTCTCACCTAGCTGGTAGGGCCGAGAACCGCTCGGAGGCCGGATGTTTCAGAGGTACTTAGCCCCGATGCTGGCCCGCTAACCAGGCTCCCACCAAGCTGGCAGGGTCAGGAACCGCTCGGTGGTCGGACGTTTCAGAAGTACTTAGCCCCGATGCTGGCCCGCTGACCAGGCTCCCATCAAGCTGGCAGGGCCGGGAACCGCTCGGTGGCCAGATGTTTCAAAAGTACTTAGCCCCGATGCTGGCCCGCTGACCAGGCTCCCATCAAGCTGGCAGGGCCGGGAACCGCTCGGTGGCTGGAACGTCTCAAGTGTACTTAGCACCGATGCTGGCCCGCTAACCAGACTCTCACCTAGCTGGCAGGGCCGGGAACCGCTCGGAGGCCGGATGTTTCAGAGGAACTTAGCCCCGATGCTTGCCCGCTGACCAGGCTCCCACCAAGCTGGCAGGGCCGGGAACCGCTCGGTGGCAGGAAGGTCTCAAGGTACTTAGCCCCGATGCTGGCCCGCTGACCAGGCTCTCACCTAGCTGGCAGGGCCGGGAACCGCTCGGAGGCCGGATGTTTCAAAGGTACTTAGCCCCGATGCTGGCCCGCTGACCAGCCTCTCACCTAGCTGGCAGGGCCGGGAACTGCTCGGAGGACGGATGTTTCAGAGGTACTTAGCCCCGATGCTGACCCGCTGACCAGGCTCCCACCAAGCTGGCAGGGCCGGGAACCGCTCGGTGGCCGGATGTTTTAGAAGTACTTAGCCCCGATGCTGGCCCACTGACCAGGCTCCCACCAAGCTGGCAGGGCCGGGAACCGCTCGGTGGCCGGATGTTTCAAAAGTACTTAGCCCCGATGCTGGCCCGCTGACCAGGCTCCCATCTAGCTGGCAGGGCCGGGAACCGCTCGGTGGCAGGAAGGTAGGAACTGTTGGGAATTGTATTCACAATTACCTTGATTTGTGGGAAGTCACCCTTAAACTAAGATTGAATTGCATTTGTATTTGATATGCTTTTCAAGTATTGTCTTGCAGATTATCATTGCTAAGTGTAACTCAATGTCAGGTCACAATGGGTCTGCAAACATAGTTTCATATAATGTAATTCTTCATTATATGAAACATGGTGATGACTCATGTGTGATCTCTTTATTGGGGTACACTTCATTTTCAAGACTATTGAAGACTTTGGAGTGCGGTTGCAGCAAGTGTTCAAGAGAAGAAAAGAAAATTGTTGAAAATAATTTTTCTAAGGACATGTCTCGAGAGATCAAGCATGTCTCGAGAGTTCTGACATGTCTCGAGAGGCAAGTTCTTTGGATCTCGGTATTTCTATTCTTGATGACTCGAGAGATCAAGCATGTCTCGAAAGTCCTTTTTACCGAAATCTTTGTATGTCTCGAGAGATCATCGAGTTCTCGAGACATCTCTTTCCTGCTCTCTTTGCTTCATATTTCGAGAGATCCCTTATGTCTCGAGAGAACCCATATGTCTCGAGAATTCTGTCCGAAATATTTTCTAATTTGTTTTCTCTGTTCTTGTCGTTTCGTAAACGCTCTCTCCCGATCCTAACGTCTATATTGAGTGCATTTAAGGCCGGTTTAACCCTTAATTGCTTCCCTCTATATATAGGATCGCTCTTGAGTTATTGAAAGCAAGTTTTCAAATCGTTCTCAAACCCTAATTTCTCTCCCGATCAAAAAGAATGTGAAAAGCGCCGCCTCGCCATCGTCTACGATTGGAGATCGATCTACTCATTGGAGTTGCCGATTTCTATCAAGAAGGATTCGATTGATCCGTATTCTGATTCCACAATCTCTATTGGATCATTTCGGATTGCCAAAGACAGATTAGAAGGATCGTTGTTCTTCCTCATCGTTCTCAAAAGCTATTCAAGAAGAAGGAAGAAAACGCCTCTGTTATTCAGATCTGGTATCTCATTGTTCAAAACCTTTTATCATCTATTGTAGGAGTTGTTATCTCCGAGTTGTAGGAGAGGTTGTTCTCCGAGTTGTAGGAGAAGTTTTTCTCCGAGTTGTAAGAGAGGTTCTCTCTGAGTTTGTAGGAGTTTGACTCCGAGACTGTAGGATCGTTCTTGATCCGAGTTTAAGTGAGTAGTCAAGTCTAGCTGTGGTGCTAGATTGGAGAGGCCGGCAGTGGAGTACCCAAGTACGGGGAACCACTATAAATTACTGGTGTTATCTGTGGCTGTGATTTATTTTGTGTGCTGTGCTTTACGTTTAATTTTTAATTCCGCAAAAGACGTAGAGATCACCTATTCACCCCCCTCTAGGTGATTTAGGTAGGCAACTAGATACTTCAATTGGTATCAGAGGGAGGTTGTTGTTCGTTACTAGGTTGACACCTTGAACAGGATCCATCCTTCTAGTTGCTAGCAAGCCATGGATAGAGTCAAGGAATCCTCTCTGAAACTGCCCATCTGCACTAAGGCCAACTTTCCTATGTGGAAGGAAGAGTCCGTTTTTATATGGAAGCTGCAGATCCCAGAATCTTCCAAGTCGTGGAAGAAGGTCCCCATGTGCCAATGACCGCTTCGTCTACAAATCCTACTGTTCAGATACCTAAGAAAATGATGGATTTGACCAAGGATGAGATAGCTCTTGTTGCTCTTGACAAGAAGGCTAAAAACATAATTGCAAGTGCAGTGGACGATTCCATGTTGCAAAACTTAATCCACTGCAAATCAGCCAAAGAAATGTGGACATCCTTGATTGTTCTAATGGAAGGTACTGACGAAGTGAGAGAAGACAGAAGATCCCTACTCAATCAAGAGTATGAGGCTTTCAAGCAGAGTAAGAAGGAGTGCATCGCTGATGCGTACGAGCGATTCTTCAAAATAGTCAATGGTCTGAGGAACTACGACAGGGAGTTCACAAACGGTGAACTAAATGACAAATTCTTGCGTTCCCTAACGAAAGACTGGGATAGCAAAATTGTGGCCATTAGAGAGTTTGGAAAACTGCCTAGTCTAGAACCTCAGAATCTGTTCGGGAAGCTGCTATCTCATGAATTACAAATGAACATCCGAAAGTCTGAAGAGGATGTCAATCGAGCTTCAAGCAAAGAAAGAACCTTAGCTTTGAAGGCAGAGAGTTCAAAGAAGAGCAAAGCAGTGATACCGATCAGAGAAAAGGAATCTGATAATGAAGAAGAATCGGAAGCCAGCTCCTCCTGTTCCGAACTGTCTGATGGGGAGTTCTCTTTAATTTCCCGTCAGTTTAAGAAACTGCTAAACAAACGAAGGCACATGAACAACAAGCCGTCTTCCTCGGATCATAAACATTCTCGTCGTGATGGCGACTATCACAGGAAGGGCTCAAGCAATAATGACAGGTACAAATCGAAACAGAACAAACATTTTTCTTCTGACATTATTTGCTATTGTTGTAATAAGCCAGGGCACATAATTGCTGAGTGTCCCTACAAGAAGAAAGAAGGTGGAAGAAAAGAAGACAAGAAATCCACTCACGGAAAGAAGAAATCAGATAGAAGTTTCGTCGCTAAGAAAGCCAAAACTCTGAGCGACAGTGACTCCGATGAGTCGAGTGATGAAGAAGAAGCTTACTTCGGCCTGATGGCCATGTCTGATGATGAAGAAGCACCCCCGTACACCGGAAAGGTAAATGATCACACTATTCTATCTGATTCTGATTATGCTTCGGCTGAACAAAAGGATAACCCCTCAGACGATGAATCTGAGCTCATGTCTCAATATACCAAAATGCTCCAAAGCTTTGACAAGTGCCGAAAAGTTGTCAAAACTCAGGGTAAGGAGATCATGGCTCTCAAGGAGGTGGAATCTAACTTGAGAAAAGAAGTTGAAGAACTCTCTTCTCTCAAAGAGGAAGTCCAAGCCTTGAAAGACAAGATCAAAAGCTCGGAAGAGACTCTTGCCTTGAGAGATCATTCGATAAATGTCTTGGAGGAACAGCTTGCGGCTGAGAAGAAGTTGGTTGAATCATTCTCTCAACCTAAAACTGTTCTGCCAATTATTGGTACTTTTACCACTAAGGCAAAAGGAAGCGGTATAGGGCATGAAGCTAGTACTAGCAATTCTTCAAAAAATACAATTGCTAAGAAGAATGGTCTGGTTGCTAAGAAAGCTACCACCAAAGAAAAGGGGAAAGCTCATCAAGAGCCTGTAGCATTCAAGAGAGTTATATTCCCTACGAATGCTTATGATATGGAGAGTTCCTATGGTCATTTCACACGACCAATTTCTTTTACGCCTGTGAATGATCATAAGGAATGGGCTCCTCCCCGAAACTTCGGAGATAGTGCTTTTCAAGCACCCTATTAAGAGATTAATCGAAAAGGGTACGGTCCATTTGTTCATGGCCCAAGTGCTAAGAAAGCACCAAAAGTGAAGGATGTTGCACCAAAGCCGGAGAAGACAGTTTCACCTTGTGTGTGCTGCCCCCATGAGGCATCCTCATCAAGAAGGACAGCTCCTGCAAGAGCTAACGTTCAAAAACTTAAGCAGGAAAGTGTAAAAAGAAGGTACAACAGATTCGACTGTTGGTGCTGCGGCAAAATTGGTCACTTTGCCATTGATTGTTGGTTCAATACAACGTATACTAGGAGACCACAAGAGAATGTTGCAAGGCAGACCACTCGCAACGTTAACATTCATCGTGGTGCTCAACTGACACGGGACCAAGGACCCAAATCTGTTTGGGCTCCTAAGGCGAAATGATTTGTTTTTGCAGGTATGTCCAAAGGCCAATAAAAATCCTATCTGGTACTTGGACAGTGGATGCTCTTGGCATATGACCGGGACAAGAAGCCTTCTGCAAAACTACATTCCAGTTGCGAACGGTCCAAAAGTTATTTTTGGTGGTTCAGACAGAGGAATAACTAAAGGCTACGGTATGATTTCTAATGGTAATGTATCGTTTTCCGATGTAGCTTATGTGGAAGGATTACAACATAATCTGATAAGCATAAGTCAACTTTGTGATAAAGGATACATTGTTGATTTTCATAAAGATAAGTGTTTGATAAAGTCTGCTGAAAATCTTGAAACGATTTAAACAGGCATTCGCTGTAGAAACATATTTTGTTTAAATTTTCTTTGTATATCATCTTCTACACCAGTATGTCTTTTGGCAAAAGATAGTGCTTCTCTTGTTGACCAATGGCACAAGAGATTAGCACACATAAATCTCAAAACTATTAATAAATTGTTTTCTCAAAACTTAGTGCGCAATGCACCAGATGTTAAGTGCATTAAAGATAGACCTTGTCATGCATGTGTAAAAGGCAAGCAAACAAGAGCTACCTTTAAGAGCATTATTGGCAAAGATTCAACCAGGTGTTTATACCTGCTCCATATGGATTTGTTTGGTCCTTTGCAAATTAGGAGTTTAGGAGGAAAATCTTACACATTGGTTATTGTAGATGATTACTCTCGTTTTGCCTGGGTATTCTTTCTGAAACACAAGTCAGATACCTTTGACACTTTCACTAGTTTTGTCAGGCAAGTCCAGAATGAATTTAACTGTTCGGTGGTCAAAATCAGAAGTGACCATGGTACAGAATTTGAATCTGGAGCCATGACAGAATTCTGTGAAAGCCTCGGTATCTTTCATGAGTTTTCCTCTCCTCGCTCCACAACAAAATGGAGTAGCTGAGAGAAAGAATATAACACTTATTGAGGCTTGCAGAACCATGTTGAGTGACTCTTCACTACCTGAATATTTCTGGGCTGAAGCTGTCAATACTGCATGCCATGTGCAAAACAGAGCACTCATAAAGAAAAACCATGAAAAGACTCCTTATGAACTTCTAAAAGGCAAGAAACCGACCATTTCTTACTTTCGTATCTTTGGTAGTAAATGCTTTGTGCTAAACAATGGAAAGCATTACAAAACTAAGTTTAGTGAAAAGAGCTTTGAAGGTACTTTTGTAGGTTATAGTAGCCATAGTAGGGCATATAGAGTTTTTAATAAGAAAACCCTAGTGGTAGAAGAATCTATTAATGTTGTATTTGATGAGACGAGCATGCTACAAGGCAGCTCCTCTAGCATTTCTTCTGTAGACACTGGTTCAAAGCTGCAGGACTTAAGTTTGGATCAGCCAGTTGAAGAAAATTCTCAACACTTCGTCAAGATTCCCCCAATAACTACCTTTGAAGAAGATCATCCTGATGAAGAGCCAATCCAAGTGGAGGAAGATACTCCAACAGTAGAAGAAACTCCTATTGGTCCAATCATGCAAGGAACCTCGGACTACGACAAATGAGGGATCATCCAGTTGATCAGATCATAGGAGATCCTCATGAAGGAATAAGAACAAGACGAGGTACCATTAACGAGAATATGCATTTAAGTTTTCTTTCGCAGGTCGAACCAAAGAAATTCCAAGAGGCAAATGAAGATCCATCCTGGATAATTGCTATGGAAGAAGAATTAAATCAGTTCAAACGCTGTAAGGTATGGACACTTGTTCCAAAACCCAAAGACAAAAATGTCATTGGAACAAAGTGGGTGTATAGAAACAAGATGGATGAAGAAGGAACAATCATAAAGAACAAAGCCAGACTTGTAGCTAAAGGATACATACAAGAGGAAGGTATCGACTTCGATCAGACGTACGCTCCAGTAGCAAGGCTCGAAGCGATCAGACTCTTCCTTGCTTATGCTGCTTTCAAGGGTTTCACCGTATATCAAATGGATGTCAAGTCCGCTTTCCTAAACGGAGACATTAAAGAGGAAGTATACGTTGAACAACCCCCAGGTTTTGTTAATCCCGATCATCCCAATCATGTTTATTTATTACAAAAAGCTTTATATGGTTTGAAACAAGCTCCTCGAGCTTGGTATGAGACGCTGTCTAACTTTCTTCTTGAGAACAAGTTCACAAGAGGAAAGATAGATAAGACATTATTTCTTAGGGAAGTAAAAGGCAAGATTCTGCTAGTGCAAATCTATGTCGATGACATCATATTTGGCTCTACGGATAATAACCTCTGCAAAAAGTTTTCTAAACTTATGCAAGGGAAATTTGAAATGAGCAGTATGGGTGAGCTGAAATATTTCTTAGGACTTCAAGTGAAACAGTCTGAAGATGGAATCTTCATTTCTCAGACAAAGTTCACCAAGGAGTTGATTAAGAAATTTGGAATGGAGAATGCAACCTCCATGAGGACTCCAATGAGCTCAGCTACGTCTCTGGACAAGGATGAGAAAGGGAAACCTTTTGATGAAACCAAGTACAGAAGCATAATTGGCTCTTTGCTCTACCTTACTGCCAATAGACCTGATATAATGTTCTCTACATGTGTATGTGCTAGATATCAGGTGAACTCTAAGGAATCCCACTATACTGCCGCAAAGCGGATTTTGAGATACCTTAAAGGCACACCAAATCTTGGCTTATGGTACCCAAGAAGTAATGATAGCGAACTAATTGGTTTTTCAGATGCAGACTTTGCAGGTAGCAAAGACGACAGGAAAAGCACTTCTGGGACGTGTCAATTCCTCGGAAGGAGACTTATTTCCTGGAGTAGCAAGAAGTAGAATTGTGTTGCAATATCAACCGTCGAGTCAGAATACATTTCTGCTGGAAGTTGTTGCGCACAACTTCTATGGATAAGAAATCAACTTCAAGACTACAACATGAAGATCAAAGACATTCCCATGTTTTGCGACTCTTCCAGTGCAATTGCTATCTCAAATAATCCAGTCTCTCACAGTCGGACAAAGCACATCGAGCCACGATATCACTTTATCCGGGAGCATGTGGAGATGGGTGATATAAATCTAAGTTATGTCCCCACGGATAAGCAAGTTGCAGACATATTCACGAAGCCACTGGATGAGACTAAGTTTTCTTTCTTCAAAACGGAACTTGGAATGCTCAACATGGAGTAATGATCAAGTCAAGCAAAACCATGAAGACATGAAGATTACAAAAATTCAGAACTTTTCCTGAAAACTTCAGGCATATGTCTCGAGAACTACATGTTGTCTCGGGAACTATCTGTTTTCTCGACAACTCAAGTCACTTTAAAATCTCGACATCATCCAAAGGACTTCAGGGAATTCTCGAGACAAGCTGAAGATTTCGAGATAGACAAGCTGCAGATTTCGAGATAGGCAGATGTCTCGAGACACGGGCTATCACTCGAGACATCAGGGAAAGAAATACCGCGCTGAATTTCTTGAATTCTCGAGACATAACCTATGTCTCGAGACATAAGTATCTTAAAGAATTCCAAACGTCAGGTACGCGCTATTTCCTCTTCTAATTTTCTTCAAAATGTTACTTTAACGTCAAATCAAACTCATATATATATATAAGAAATCGAAAACTTGATGTTCACGAAATCAATTTCCGAGACTTCCCCGACCTTTCGACTTTCTCTCGAGCGGCGACGGTTAGCGACAGGTCTGAGTGCTCTCGGTGGCTCTCGATAATCCATCTTCTCCATTCGACAGTTCTTCATCTCTTGCTTCAATGGCGCCTTCTCCTCATCCAAAGATCGGCGTCGGCAATGAAGTCGTTCGCTCAGGTATCGCCGGTTTATCCGATGATTTCAAAAACCTGTTTTGCTTGCTTGATGCCGCCGGTCTTGCTTTCGTTCTTGAGCATCCTTGCCGGGTGCTGTTTGATGAGGTGGAAGAATTCTTTATCAATGTAAAGCCTATCAAGGAAGGGAGGATGTTGGTCTCATTCGTCAAGGGCATTAAGATAAAAGTCTCACCTAAGACCCTCGTGAAGTACTTGCATCTATCTGAGCTTGATACTGAAGAGGTGCTTGATGACAATGACTGGTTGAGAACAGCAAGGTATTGTGGTCTGGATTCAGATTTTTCGGCAGTGAAGAGGCATAAGATGAATGATGTGGGGAAGCTCCTGGTGGACATTATCTTAAAAGTTCTATTCTGCAAGACAGGCACACAAGGGCATGTGTCTGAAGAGACTTTTCTATTGATGGTTGGAATTGTGTCAGGGAAAAAGAGAGATTGGGCCTCAATCTTATTCTCCAATATCAAAGCTTGCATTAATTCTCCAAAATTTGTCCGGATCATCTCATTGTTCCTGAATCAGTTCAACCCAGCTATCTTTGACATGTCCAAAGGTACAATTATCCATCATCTCAAGAAGATCGATGTTATCTCCATGCAGAGATGGGACATTCGAATCAAGAAGCCGGGAATGGCTAGTGCTACTTCTGAGGGGGGGGGGGGGGGGGGGACTCATCAGTCTGCAGTTGCAAGTGAAGCAGAAATTCCTCCTCCTCGGATTCGTTCTAAAGCTTCAAGTCGTGCCAAGCTGCCAATCCGTTCTAAAGCAAAAGGTCAGCCCTCATCAGCTCCAACAGAACTCATTCCATCAGTGACACAGTCAGATCCGTCAGATACTATCCCATCATCCTCACCTGTTCACACTCCAGATTCAGTTCCACCACCACCTCCTTCTCCATCAGTTATTGCAGCAGAAACTTCTTTAGCAAATGAGATAGTTTCAGCTGTTCTGAAGAATATTCAACAAGAAATATCTGAAGGGCACAGTCCCAGTGGCCAACAGGCAGGGTCTGGTGCTGATTATGTTTTTGAAGACGATGATGATATGTCAGTTCATGAATTAACACCTCCCCTAGTACATGTTGAGGGGGAGTCAGAGTTTGACACAACCAAGAATGCTCCAGATGAGCTAGGTTGTGCAGAAGATAATAAGGTTCATTCTCTTGAGATTGAAGAAATCCCTGATGATGTTCCTGTTGCTGCCCCTGCTGCTACTCTTCCATTCTCTCATCCTTCCCCTCCAATCCATGATGCAGATTCTCTTCTGGGAAAGATTGAAGCTATGCTCAAGAAGCAAAGTGAACAGTTTGAGAACTCTTTGACAACTGTTCACAGGAAGATTGCCTCAGTTGAAAGTGAACTTGGTAGGGAGTTAGCTAAAATCAAATCAAATTATGAAAATCTCTCTGAATTGATGTGCCTGGGAAGCAAACAAATTGAACATGCAACTAAAGGTGTAGGCACAGTGTTGGAACAGACTGTAATAGTAACCAAGCTTCAACAATCTATGATTAATGATGCAGAAGCTAACACCTTCAAAATTGTTGACGAGGTGGGTCATTTCAAAGATGATACTATCCAAACCCTATCTGTAGAAGTCAGAAAGGGGGAGGAAAATATAGTAGCTCAAATGACAGACTTGATTGAAAGCTCCGTATCTGCTCTTCAAAGCTCATGGAAATCACAGTTTGATCAGTTCTCTTCCAGGGTGCTGAAGCAAATTGCTGATATTAATGCTTATTCCTTCAAAACAGCAACGTGGCTTCATAATCAGATTTTTCCTGAGTTAGAAATTGATCCAGATGTTCCTGTTCCTCAGTTTTCTCCAAGGCCAGAAGAACTACTTGGGAAGGCTCCTATTGTTGAAGATCAATCAGATAGGGCTGGGACCAAAAGAAAAAGAATGTTTGGTGAAGGTCCTTCTGCTAGTCGATCTGTTCCGAGTTCTAGCTCTACAGGTCAGTGCAAAGCTAAGGTTGAGAAGGTTTTTCCAGAACTCTGGAGCCCAGTCTCAAAAGACATAATTCTTGAAACCTATAAGTTAGTTCATGAAGGCAAAATGAATAGATCTGAATGCTACAGCTCTCAAGAATGGGAAAAACATGAGACAGCTCAAAGGAAGAGAAGAATCCATTTCAGGGCATTTGGTTATAATAATGCTGATGCTCCGGCTCCACCTCCGTTTTACCATCCCAAGCCTTATGCTTATTTCTCCAGACAAGAAGAAAAGATGAAAAGAAGATCTTGAAGGATAATGCTGATGCTGTCAAGACATATTTTGTTTTGGTTCTGATTTTGTTGAACATCAAGTCTTCTTAACAATTCAATTTAGACATATATATATATATAATTGTTGATTTGATGTTCTCTACTTATTCATTTTCATATCATTGTGTAGTGTAGCATATTTATTCTATATTGTTGTAATTCAACTTAGTATATAGGGTTCTGACTTCTACAAATAGGGGGAGATTGTTGGGAATTGTATTCACAATTACCTTGATTTGTGGGAAGTCACCCTTAAACTAAGATTGAATTGCATTTGTATTTGATATGCTTTTCAAGTATTGTCTTGCAGATTATCATTTCTAAGTGTAACTCAATGTCAGGTCACAATGGGTCTGCAAACACAGTTTCATATAATGTAATTCTTCATTATATGAAACATGGTGATGACTCATGTGTGATCTCTCTATTGGGGTACACTTCATTTTCAAGACTATTGAAGACTTTGGAGTGTGGTTGCAGCAAGTGTTTAAGAGAAGAAAAGAAAATTGTTGAAAACAATTTTTCTAAGGACATGTCTCGAGAGATCAAGCATGTCTCGAGAGTTCTGACATGTCTCGAGAGGCAAGTTCTTTGGATCTCGGTATTTCTATTCTTGATGACTCGAGAGATCAAGCATGTCTCGAAAGTCCTTTTTACCGAAATCTTTGTATGTCTCGAGAGATCATCGAGTTCTCGAGACATCTCTTTCCTGCTCTCTTTGCTTCATATTTCGAGAGATCCCTTATGTCTCGAGAGAACCCATATGTCTCGAGAATTCTGTCCGAAATATTTTCTAATTTGTTTTCTCTGTTCTTGTCGTTTCGTAAACGCTCTCTCCCGATCCTAACGTCTATATTGAGTGCATTTAAGGCCGTTTTAACCCTTAATTGCTTCCCTCTATATATAGGATCGCTCTTGAGTTATTGAAAGCAAGTTTTCAAATCGTTCTCAAACCCTAATTTCTCTCCCGATCAAAAAGAACGTGAAAAGCGCCGCCTCGTCGTCGTCTACGATTGGAGATCGATCTACTCATTGGAGTTGCCGATTTCTATCAAGAAGGATTCGATTGATCCGTATTCTGATTCCACAATCTCTATTGGATCATTTCGGATTGCCAAAGACAGATTAGAAGGATCGTTGTTCTTCCTCATCGTTCTCAAAAGCTATTCAAGAAGAAGGAAGAAAACGCCTCTGTTATTCAGATCTGGTATCTCATTGTTCAAAACCTTTTATCATCTATTGTAGGAGTTGTTATCTCCGAGTTGTAGGAGAGGTTGTTCTCCGAGTTGTAGGAGAAGTTTTTCTCCGAGTTGTAAGAGAGGTTCTCTCTGAGTTTGTAGGAGTTTGACTCCGAGACTGTAGGATCGTTCTTGATCCGAGTTTTAGTGAGTAGTCAAGTCTAGCTGTGGTGCTAGATTGGCGAGGCCGGCAGTGGAGTACCCAAGTACGGGGAACCACTATAAATTCCTGGTGTTATCTGTGGCTGTGATTTATTTTGTGTGCTGTGCTTTACGTTTAATTTTTAATTCCGCAAAAGACGTAGAGATCACCTATTCACCCCCCTCTATGTGATTTAGGTAGGCAACTAGATACTTCAGGAACATAGCCCCGAGGTGGCTCCGCTAGCCGGGTTCTCACTAGCCGGCGAGGTAGGATGGCCTCTAGGGGAGGCTAAGTGTTTTTTTCCCCCGAGGTGGTCTCGCTAGCCGGGCTCTCAGTAGCCGGCGAGGTAGGATGGCCTCTCGGGGAGGCTATGTGTTTTTTCCCCCGAGGTGGCTCCGCTAGCCGGACCCTCAGGAAGGCACTCGCCGAATAGGCAGGGTTGGACTTTTCTTTCCGAGCGTGTACCTCGCTCGAAAAGAGCGGGGATTGTGTACAACTCTGTATTCGCCGAGTGGGCCCCCGAGACACAAGGGGTCGTTTAAGACATTGTTTTCCAGCACGATCCAGGGTAGGAGGAGAAGAGGGCGAGCGGTGGAGGCGGAGGCCTCCCGCTCGCCCAACCAGAGGGGGGTGAGAGGAGGAGGGGCGAGCCCCCCTCTCGCCCCCGCCCCCAGCAGTAGTGGGGGGCAAAACCAAGGCGGGGCCTTGCGGTCTCGCCCCCGCCCCAGCAGAGGGGGCGAGAGGAGGAGGGGCGAGCCCCCCTCTCGCCCCCGCCCCCAGCAGTAGTGGGGGGCGAGACCAAGGCGGGGCCTTGCGGTCTCGCCCCCGCCCCAGCAGAGGGGGGCGAGAGGAGGAGGGGCGAGCCCCCCTCTCGCCCCCCCTCTCGCCCCCGCCCCCAGCAAGGGGGGGCGAGACCCGAGGCGGGCGGCCTCCTGGTCTCGCCCCCGCCCCAGCAGGGGGCGAGCCCAGGAGACGGGCGATCTCCCGGCTCGCCCCGCCCCAGCAGAGGGCGAGCTCCTCTCGCCCCTGCCGCCCAGTAAAGGGGGGGGGGGGCGAGCTCCTCTCGCCCCGCCCCTTGTAAAGGGGGGAAAGCGCCAGCAGGGGGGCGAGCTTCTCTCGCCCCCCCCCCCCCCCCCCCCCCCCCCCCCCCCCCCCCCAGCAGGGGGGCTAACCCAGAGGCGGGGGGCGAGCTCCTCTCGCCCCCGCCCCCAGCAGGGGGGCGAACTCAGTAGGGAGGCACCCTCCCAGCTCGCCCCGCCCCAGCTAGAGGGCGAGAGGAGGAGCCTCAGGCCCCTCTCGCCCCGCTCCCAGCAGGGGGCAAGCCCAGGAGGTGGGCGACCTCCCGGCTCGCCCAGCCCAGTGAGGGGGGAGAGCAGGGGAGGGGGTCGGCCCTCTCTCTCGCCCGGCTCTAGGAGGGCATTCTGGTCTGCGTTTAGCGCCGTAGAACAGCGGGATTTGGCTATTCACAGGCCAAATCTGGGGGCATTTTGGTAATCTCGCAGGCCAGAAGGTGGCTATTGGTAGACCATTTCCAAAATCCTATAAATAAGTCCAAGGGGGCACCTTTGGAGGGAGCTCTCTTTTGGCCTCTCTCTCTCCAAGTCTCTTAGGCGGGTGAGGAGAACCTCCAGTGCCCAAGCTTAGCATTGGCTTGGGAGGGGAATCACTCAACGATCTTCCGGGTGTGTGTGGTGGGACCTCCTCGCTAAGCCCTTGTCCTTGTTCCTAGTTCCTTAGCCTCTTAGCCTAGGACTCTCCCTTGGGAGTAGTAAGTGTTGGTCACCCCTCTACTTGTTGAGGGCCCGAACTCCTCGAAAGACCAATTTATTGGTTTCAACAATGATCACAATGCAAAATTCAATCTTTCTGAAACAAAACATTTACTAAATCTCAAATATCTTCGTAAACAAAACATTTAACAAATCTAATTAAAGCATATTAAGGTTCGTTAGTAATCTTGTCAGCAAACAAAGCTACAATTTGTGCACAAAATGAGATAAATTATCAAGAACACCATGACATCAAGGCAAAAAATTTTGCACCGAATAAGCTAAATATCCTAGATCAGTCTCTATGTTGTCCCCAAATTTTAGTAACTTTAAAATTTTTGTCCCCAAATTGACCAAAAATTAACACTGCTACTTTGAAATCCTTGGTGGCTTCCTCACTTGAGTTGCTTAGGAGAGAGAAAGTGTAGCCCTTAGGAGATATATTATTAATCCTTGATATTTCAGTCTCTTGGTCTCTCTCCGGAGAAGTAGTTGGCACACCTTCAAAACCATTTCCAAGTTAATTTTTTAGAGTTTTGATAAACTAGCAAAGGGTTGGGGAAAAACCTTCTTTCACTTTGACAAGGGCCTTGAAAAGTTGTTTCTGGTTCATCCTCTTTAGAAACTGCGAGATGGAGATGGAATGAGCCAAAGAAGCACGCTCAGGTAAAGAAAAGAGAGAGAGGTGATCACCTTGCCAAGTTAATGGTGAAGACGTAGGATATGAAGACAAAGATGGAGCAAATCGCCGCGACGATCCATGTCGGAGTGAACTCCAAAAGTATTGCGTCTTCAATTACTCCTTCACCCATTTTATCACAACTGTATAATCCGTAATTCGTCGAGATCAGAAATGCCTAAGGAGATGCCTATTCGCAGACCATTCAGCTAGTACGGGCGAGTACCCCTTGTAACTCGCGAGTATGGACAAGTAAATAGTACACCACAGAATTTGTCTATAAATAGACCCCAATGTGCATCAGGAATGGCACATTGAGATCCCCCAAGTTTCAAACTAGCCAAGTCCGTGTCTTCCTTGTACCTCGCTCAGCCTTTTGGTTGCGGAGGAGAAGTTTCTTCCAAACTTCCAGGTACGTGGTGAGACTTCCCTGCTGAGGCACCTGAGGTGTGCTTGTAGACATTTCTCTCTCTAGCTTTAGCCATCAGAATTGTGGCGTTCGGTCGCAGGATCAGTAACCTTATGCAACAACTAGGTCCGAACATTTTCCTGGCTTCAACAACCTCTAACCCAAGTTTTCTCCCTCTTCTCTTTCTCTCCACTTTTCTCCCTCTTCTCCCGCCCTCTCTTGTGGTCGGCAAAATTTATGGTCGTTGGCTAACCCTCCTCGGTAGGTGGCCTCAACGGCCCCCTCGCGACAGGGAGATTTTTGTGTACGGGTCCCGGTTATAACTAGGAGTCGCTGGAGATAAAACTCTTTTATCTGAGATACAACTCTTTTATCTCCGAGGTACCTCAGACCTTTGCTTAAAGTTTGGTGGAGGTCCACCAGAACTTATTGGGTACTCGGACTCGGACATGTCAGGAGATGTTGACACGAGGAGATCCACTTCTGGATTCGTGGTCACATTTGCAGGGGGAGCAGTGTCATGGCAGTCAAGGCTTCAGAAGTGCGTGGCCTTGTCGACAACAGAGGCTGAATATATTGCGTTGACTGAGGCGTCAAAGGAGCTTATTTGGATGAAGAAGTTCATGCTTGAGCTTGGTCTCCGACAGGACGTGTACACGGTATTTTGTGACAGTCAGAGTGCTATATTCTTGGCCAAGAATCCCGCCTTTCACTCCAGGACGAAGCACATCGACGTGAAGTATCACTGGATTCAGGATGCAGTCGAGGAGAAGCTGTTGGTGGTGGAGAAGATCCACACAGATGAAAACCCTTCGGATATGTTGACGAAGGTTGTCCCAAGGGAGAAACACGATTTCTGCCGACGGTCGATCGGCATGATGTCCACATGATGGAGTCAAGTGGAGAACTCCCCTTTATGGTCTGAAGGGGGAGTTTGTTGGGGTTCAGCCCCTAAAGGGAATTTTTTGGTAAATTTTAGTGTTGCAGGAATTTAAGTTGCAACCTGGTAAAATTGCACGTTGCAACGCGCTAGGCTCTGTCCTTGTTTTTGGGACAGAATTTCTGGGCAGTTTTTGGGTCCGGTTCAACTGAACCGGACTGGTTTTGGCGTGAACAGCTATTTTGGGTTGATATGAGGAGGAGTTAGGGTATATTAAGATCATCTCTCTCTCTCCTTCTCTCTCCCGTTGGTGTACAGCCGCCGCCCCCTTTCCTCTTCTCTCGATATTGGAGAGCCACCGCCGGCTGGAGGTGTTTTGGAGGGGCTGCCGCTGCTGCCTGTGCTGCTTGGAGAGGGGTTGTTGCCGCCTCGTTTTGGTGGAGCCATTTGCTGCCGCTTCCGTTGGAGATTTGGCGTAGCCGACTTGTTGTTGGAGAAGAAGAGGGTTGCTGCCCTTTGTGGAGGTCGTTGCCTCCGTCGCCGCTGATCTGGAGCTTGTTGCCGGTGTCGTTGCCGTTGCCGAAAGAGGAGGTGTTTCCTCCGGTTCGCTTGGAGATTTCTCCACCGTTTTCAAAGGGCTTCTTCATCTACGGATTAAGGTGTTCTCTTTCTCATTTTTGCTTGCTATTTTGCTTGAAAAGAGAGTAGAGATTTTATCCTATTGTAGAGGAGTGGTGTATTCATCTTTGTGGTGGAGAGAAGGTTGGATTTGTTGTCAAATCCGGTGGGCGTTCTAGGTTTGGGCAAACCTAGATTATCGTTGTAATCCTTATTTATTATAGTGGATTTTATTGTGCCATGCCCCGTGGTTTTTGACCTTCAAGTTGTGAAGGTTTTCCACGTATATCTCTGTGTTTGTGTGTTTGTTTTTTGTTGGTTTGATTTTCTCAAGTTTTTGCTCTATTGGTCGGTGGGGGACGTCGCTACGGGCGGCCTTCATTCCCTACAAGTGGTATCAGAGCTAGGTTCTTTGGCTTGTCGTTTTTATTTCTCGGTTTATAACTCGGTGCGGTAGGTGACGACTATTGGTCCGCTCCCTATCCTCTCTTGTTAATTCCTTGAAATAAATCGACTTGCGGATCGTGTTAGAGCAGTTGTTGTTTGAGAAAGCAATGGAACAGAACACAAGGATGGTCAGTATGAATGGCAAGAATTGGAGCATCTGGAAGCCTCGGATGGAGGATCTTTTATATTGTAAAGATCTCCATGCTCCGTTGACAGGGAGACCGGCTTCAGTTAAGGATGATGAAGAGTGGAAGAGGATGGATCGGAAGGCAGTAGGGTTCGTTAGGCAGTGGCTTGATGACTCTGTTTTTCATCATGTTTCCACGGAGTCTTCGGCCCAAGCCTTATGGAAAAAGCTGGAAGCTTTGTATGAGCGGAAGACTGCAGGCAACAAGGCATTCCTGATTAGGAATCTTGTTAATTTGAAGTACCGGGAAGGTTCGCAGATGACTGAGCACCTGAACCTTGCCCAAAGTATTATCAATCAGTTGGAGTCCATGAAGATTACCTTGGGAGATGAACTCCAAGCTCTGATGGTTCTTAGTTCCTTACCGGAGAGTTGGGAGACTCTTGTAGTGTCGTTGAGCAACTCAGCACCTGATGGGGTGGTAACCATGGAGATGGTGTCTAGTTGTCTCCTGAACGAAGAATTGAGAAGGAAGGATTCTGGATCTTCCAATTCGGGTGTTTTCCTCATGGAAGGAAGAGGTAGATCTGTGAAGAAGGATGTGAAGAACAGGGGCACTTCCAGGAGCAAGTCTAGGGGCAAATCTAAGAAGGACATTGAGTGCTACTATTGTAAGAAGAAGGGTCATTTCAAGAAGGATTGTTTCCAAATGAAAAGAGACCTAAAGGGAAAGACCAAGGAGGTAGGAGAATCCAGCGGTGATGCGACGACTTCGATTGTGGAGGCTGAGCCGTTATACTTGCAGTGCAGTGGGTCGTCTTGCCAGGATTGTGTTGACACAGACTAGATTGTGGACGGAGGTGCATCTTATCATTGCACTCCTCACAGGGATTACTTCTACACCTATTCTGCGGGAGACCTTGGCGTGATCCGGATGGCAAATTCCGGTGAATCGTTGATTATTGGCAGTGGTGATGTCCACTTGGAGACTGAGCTTGGGAAGATTGTTCTCAAGGGCGTCAGGCATATTCCTGACTTGAGGATGAATTTGATTTCCGTTGGTAGACTTGATGACGGTGGTTACACTAGCATTGAAGGTGGTGGTACCTGGAGGTTGCTGAAGGGCTCTTTGGTGGTAGCCAGAGGAAGGAAGTGTTGTGGCCTTTATCGCACTAATGCCAAGATCTGTGGCCCAATTGTGAATGCTGCTGAAAGCAACTCTATGGAGTTATGGCATCGCAGGCTTGGGCATATCAGTGAGAAGAGTTTGAAGATCTTGGTGAAGAACAAGGTTCTTCCGGAGTTATCGGGAGGGATTCCCAACACGTGTGTGCACTGCTTGGCCGGTAAGCAGAAACGTGTTTCCTTTGCTGAATCTGAACCAAAGAGGAAGGCGGAGTTACTATATTTGATACACACTGATGTGTGTGGTCCTATTGAGCCCAAGTCTGTGGGCGGAGCCGCTTATTTCGTCACGTTCATTGACGATCATTCCAGGAAAGTCTGGGCATATCCTGTGAAGCAGAAGAGTGATGTTCTAGCAAAATTTGTAGAGTTCAGAGCAAAGGTGGAGAAGATGACCGGTAAAGAAATTAAGCGTGTTCGATCTGACAACGGGGGAGAATACATCGGTGCCTTCGATGCTTATTGCAGAGAGCATGGCATAGTGCATGAAAGGACAATCCCGAGGACGCCGCAACAGAATGGTTTGGCAGAGAGGATGAACAGGACGATTGTTGAGAAGATCAGATGCATGATTTCTCAAGCTGGTATTGGTAAGCAGTTTTGGGCTGAGGCTGTGCAAACTGCTGTTCATCTGATAAATCTGTCTCCTTCGGCACCTCTAAATGGTGATTTTCTAGAGCGTGTTTGGTCCGGGAAGGAAGTGTCGTACGGACATGTGCGGGTGTTTGGGTGCAAAGTTCATGTTCATGTCCCCAAGGAAGAGAGATCGAAGCTTGATGAGAAGTCTCGGGAGTGCATCTTATTGGGATTTCCCCATGAGGAGTTTGGATATAGACTCTGGGATCCCTTGAACAAGAAGATGATCAGAAGCAGAGATGTGATCTTTGTTGAAGATCAAGTGGTTGGTGAGCAGATTGCTGCGGAGTCACATGTTCCACAATTGCCACCTGCGGAGGAGAGGTCCTATGTTGATGATGGGCCAGTAGAGACTGTTGCTGATGATGGGCATGCTGAGGAGGAAGTTGGTGAGCTTATTCCTGATGAGGAGATGATTCCGGATGTAGGGGGAGCTTTGCCAGTTGATGTGCCACCTGCGGTGGAGGTTCCTCCTGTCAGATCTGAGAGAGTCAGAAGGCCTAATATCAGGTATTCTCCTCACGAGTATATCCTGCTTACAGATAGTGGAGAGCCTGAGTCCTATGAGGAGGCTCGGAGTGCTGAAGATCGTGAGGCTTGGACGACTGCTATGGAAGAGGAGTTGTACTCCCTTCAGAAGAACGAGACATATGACTTAGTCCCATTGCCTAAAGGGAAGAGAGCTTTGAAGAACAAGTGGGTCTTCAAGCTAAAGTTGGATGAAAATCTCTCTCAGTCGAGGTACAAGGCGAGACTAGTAGTTAAAGGTTTCAGTCAGAAACAAGGTATTGATTTCGATGAGATTTTTTCCCCTGTGGTGAAAATGTCCTCTATCAGACTGGTGTTGGGTATGGCTGCCTCCATGGATCTTGAAGTCGAGCATATGGACGTCAAGACGGCATTTTTGCATGGTGATTTGGAGGAAGAGCTATACATGGAGCAGCCCGAAGGCTTTGTGGCTAAGGGGAAGCATCATCTGGTCTGCCGGCTCAAGAAGAGCCTTTATGGGTTGAAGCAGGCACCCAGGCAGTGGTATAGGAAATTTGACTCGTTCATGATGAAGAGCAAATTCCAACGGACCAGGGCTGATCACTGCGTGTATGTGAAGAGGACTGAGAAGACGTTTACTATTCTGCTGTTGTACGTAGATGATATGCTGATTGTTGGGGATGACAAGGCAAGCATAGCTGAGTTGAAGAAGGAGCTCGGTGAGTCCTTTGAAATGAAGGATTTGGGACCGGCAAGGAAGATTCTTGGAATGAAAATCACCAGGGACAGGAGTGCCGGTCAACTATGGCTATCTCAGTCTGAGTATGTGGAGAAAGTGCTGAAGAGGTTCTTGATGGACAAGGTAAAACCCGTTGCTACTCCTTTAGCCGGGCACTTCAGACTTTCTAGTTCTCAAAGTCCTTCATCTGAGGAGGAGGTGGAAGAGATGAGTCATATTCCTTACGCTTCTGCAGTAGGGAGCTTGATGTATGCTATGGTCTGCACTAGGCCAGACATAGCTCATGCTGTGGGATCTGTGAGCCGTTATTTGGCAAACCCAGGGAAAGATCACTGGAGTGCTGTGAAATGGATATTCCGTTATCTCCGAGGTACCTCAGACCTTTGCTTAAAGTTTGGTGGAGGTCCACCAGAACTTATTGGGTACTCGGACTCGGACATGTCAGGAGATGTTGACACGAGGAGATCCACTTCTGGATTCGTGGTCACATTTGCAGGGGGAGCAGTGTCATGGCAGTCAAGGCTTCAGAAGTGCGTGGCCTTGTCGACAACAGAGGCTGAATATATTGCGTTGACTGAAGCGTCAAAGGAGCTTATTTGGATGAAGAAGTTCATGCTTGAGCTTGGTCTCCGACAGGACGTGTACACGGTATTTTGTGACAGTCAGAGTGCTATATTCTTGGCCAAGAATCCCGCCTTTCACTCCAGGACGAAGCACATCGACGTGAAGTATCACTGGATTCAGAATGCAGTCGAGGAGAAGCTGTTGGTGGTGGAGAAGATCCACACGGATGAAAACCCTTCGGATATGTTGACGAAGGTTGTCCCAAGGGAGAAGCACGATTTCTGCCGACGGTCGATCAGCATGATGTCCACATGATGGAGTCAAGTGGAGAACTCCCCTTTATGGTCTGAAGGGGGGAGTTTGTTGGGGTTCAGCCCCTAAAGGGAATTTTTTGGTAAATTTTAGTGTTGCAGGAATTTAAGTTGCAACCTGGTAAAATTGCACGTTGCAACGCGCTAGGCTCTGTCCTTGTTTTTGGGACAGAATTTCTGGGCAGTTTTTGGGTCCGGTTCAACTGAACCGGACTGGTTTTGGCGTGAACAGCTATTTTGGGTTGATATGAGGAGGAGTTAGGGTATATTAAGATCATCTCTCTCTCTCCTTCTCTCTCCCGTTGGTGTACAGCCGCCGCCCCCTTTCCTCTTCTCTCGATATTGAAGAGCCACCGCCGGCTGGAGGTGTTTTGGAGGGGCTGCCGCTGCTGCCTGTGCTGCTTGGAGAGGGGTTGTTGCCGCCTCATTTTGGTGGAGCCATTTGCTGCCGCTTCCGTTGGAGATTTGGCGTAGCCGACTTGTTGTTGGAGAAGAAGAGGGTTGCTGCCCTTTGTGGAGGTCGTTGCCTCCGTCGCCGCTGATCTGGAGCTTGTTGCCGGTGTCGTTGCCGTTGCCGAAAGAGGAGGTGTTTCCTCCGGTTCGCTTGGAGATTTCTCCACCGTTTTCAAAGGGCTTCTTCGTCTACGGATTAAGGTGTTCTCTTTCTCGTTTTCGCTTGCTATTTTGCTTGAAAAGAGAGTAGGGATTTTATCCTATTGTAGAGGAGTGGTGTGTTCATCTTTGTGGTGGAGAGAAGGTTGGATTTGTTGTCAAATCCGGTGGGCGTTCTAGGTTTGGGCAAACCTAGATTATCGTTGTAATCCTTATTTATTATAGTGGATTGTACAACCCTCATATTTTCCGAGCCGGTGTGACCCGGCATGAGTAGGGTCGCTGTGTTACCCCTGATCCGTCAAGACCAAATCGGAAGTTAAGGGGGCCAAGACAAGCAGGTCGGCCCCTCGGGAGTGACCGAAACTAGCTAAGGCAAAGCACCCGCCTTCCTCGGGTGAGTGGGGGGAGTGGGGGGCCGCCCCACTCGCCCACCCGAGGGGCAAGCCGCCCAAGGGGCGAGTGGGGGATCCCCCCACTCGCCCGCCCAAGGGGCGAGTGGGGATCCCCCCACTCGCCCCGCCCAAGGGGCGAGTGAGGCGAGTGGGGGATCCCCCCACTCGCCCGCCCAAGGGGCGAGTGGGGATCCCCCCACTCGCCCCGCCCAAGGGGCGAGTGGGGGATCCCCCCACTCGCCCGCCCAAGGGGCGAGTGGGGGATCCCCCCCACTCGCCCTCCTCCTGGGCAAGTGGGGATCCCCCACTCGCCCGCCTCTTGGGCATCTGCTCAGCCTGTCAGGTCGGCAAGTGGACGATGTCCACTCGCCCAAGCATGGTGAGCTCGGTTCATTTGGCTATCCGCAGTCCAATTTTGGCTATTCGCAGTCCATTTTTAGGAAAGTCTATAAATAGACCCCCATGGGCACCTTGGGAAGGGTTGGTTCCTACCCCCTCTCTCGCGTGTGAGCAAGCACTACCCCTCCCCTCCCCTTGAAGTTGAAGGTGGTCGGTGAGGTGTTCCTTAGTGCCCTCTAAGGTGCCCAGGCTCAGCATTGGCTTGGGAGGGGAAGCGCTCTAAGATCTTCCGGGTATGTGGTGGGACCTCCTCGCTGAAGCTTAAGGGGTTCGTTTCTAGATTCAAGTGTTCTTCAAGGGCAAGTTCTCCTAGTTCCTAGTAACCGGTCAAGGGCCTAGGCTTAGGTCAAGTAAGGGTTAGTCGCAACCCCCTTTCGAACGCTGAAACCGGGAAACTGGTTTCAACATTCTGGTGCGGTGAGCGTGGAAGCGACTAGTTCGGAAAGCTCTGAGCCATGTCTCATGGATGGAAGCGACGAGTTGGGAGACTCGCCTCCGGCATGCGAGTATGTAAAGAAGGGCGACGTCGATGAGTTCAGCAAAGGGATCCTGGAGCTCCTGCAGGTCACATCCTTCACTCGCGGCGAATGCTCGACACCACCTGCAGGGAGGCGATAAGAACGCCCCCGTCCAACCAGGGGGGAGTAACTTCACCTGGAAGGGCAAAGAAGGAGTTGCGGAGACAGAAGAAGTGGCGAAGAAGATGACCAAGGAGCGTGCGGCCAAGTGAAGTGCCCAGGGAGGGCGAGATATAAGTGAAGTGCCCAGGGAGGGCGAGATGTAAGTGAAGTGCCCAGGAAGGGCGAGATGTAAGTGAAGTGCCCAGGAAGGGCGAGATGTAAGTGAAGTGCCCAAGAAGGGCGAGGTGTAATAAAGTGCCCTGGAAGGGCGTAGGGTAGTGAAGTTGTAATAGACGAACTAGGAATGAAAAAGGGTTCTGGGGGAATACCCCGATCTAAGATCCCCGACTAGAGACCATTCTCCGGGCTTAATCATGCCGGTAGATGGGGGACTCGTCGGGTCGACTCGCTACTTGGTAATTGGACTGGGAAGGCGTTGAGTTCCTCTACCTCCAGGTGCGCTAAGCGCCCAGGACGTGGATGGGTACTTCCACCTCCAGTCAGATTGGGAAGGCGTTGAGTTCCTCCACCCCCGGTTGAGCTAAGACTCCAAGGACGTGGATGGGTACTTCCACCTCCAATCAGATTGGGAAGGCGTTGAGTTCCTCCACCCCCGGTTGAGCTAAGACTCCCGGGACGTGGATGGGTACTTCCACCTCCAGTCAGATTGGGAAGGCGTTGAGTTCCTCCACCCCCGGTTGAGCTAAGACTCCCAGGACATGGATGGGTACTTCCACCTCCAATCGGTAAGGGAACTGGGAAGGCGTTGAGTTCCTCCACCCCCGGTTGAGCTAAGACTCCCAGGACATGGATGGGTACTTCCACCTCCAATCGGTAAGGGAACTGGGAAGGCGTTGAGTTCCTCCACCCCCGGTTGAGCTAAGACTCCCAGGACGTGGACGGGTACTTCCACCTCCAGTCGGATTGGGAAGGCGTTGAGTTCCTCTGCCTCCGGGTGAAGGTAAGCACTCAGGGAGCAGGCGGATACTTCCACCTCCAATCGGTAAGATCCCTGACTACAGACCGTTCTCCGGGCTCAGTCATGTCGGCAGATGGGAGGCTCATCGGATCGATTAACTACCCAATGATCGGTTCAAGTAAGGTATCAAATCCTCAAGCAGTAAAGGGAGAAAGTAAGCTAAGAAATTCATTACAATGATAACTGGTTCAGTGATAACATGTGTTACATTAGTCATTACTTCATCCCTATTGGTGCATGCAGGATTAAAGAAAACAGGTATGCAGGAGATACATGGCTCCTACAAGGAGCCAAAGAAGAGAAGAAGTCCCTGGCCACCCTCACGTTCAGGAGGAATAGCCACCGCTGCAAGGGGACGAGTCGGGTCACGCAGGAGAAGGGGAGAACTCATGCAGGATGACATTGGCAGAAACTCCCCTCCAGCTGTCTCGGGGAGCATCCGCCTCATGAAGGCGGCTCCCCAGGGCTTGGGTCGTTGACGTCACAATCCTCCTGCGAATACACTCGGCTTCAGCAGAGCAAGGTGGGGCAACCGTCGCTGCCCTCGAAGGTTCGCCTCTTTCTCTCTCCTTTCTCCCTTAGCTGTCTTTGGGCTTCAGCAGGCGAGAAGAGAAACCGGCGCGCGGGCACTTGTTGAGCTGCCTCCACTTCCAGTTGAGCCCTGCTCCCTGGAAGATGTTGAGTTCCTCCACCTCCAGGTGAGCTCGGCTCCCTGTTAGGTGTTGAGTTCCTCCACCTCCAGGTGAGCTCGGCTCCCTGTTAGGTGTGGAGTTTCCTCCACCTCCAGGTGAGCTCGGCTCCCTGTTAGGTGTGGAGTTTCCTCCACCTCCAGGTGAGCTCGGCTCCCTGTTAGGTGTTGAGTTCCTCCACCTCCAGGTGAGCTCGGCTCCCTGTTAGGTGTGGAGTTTCCTCCACCTCCAGGTGAGCTCGGCTCCCTGTTAGGTGTGGAGTTTCCTCCGCCTCCAGGTGAGCTCGGCTCCCTGTTAGGTGTTGAGTTCCTCCACCTCCGGGTGAGCTCGGCTCCCTGTTAGGTGTTGAGTTCCTCCACCTCCAGGTGAGCTCGGCTCCCTGTTAGGTGTGGAGTTTCCTCCACCTCCAGGTGAGCTCGGCTCCCTGTTAGGTGTGGAGTTTCCTCCACCTCCAGGTGAGCTCGGCTCCCTGTTAGGTGTTGAGTTCCTCCACCTCCAGGTGAGCTCGGCTCCCTGTTAGGTGTGGAGTTTCCTCCACCTCCAGGTGAGCTCGGCTCCCTGTTAGGTGTTGAGTTCCTCCACCTCCAGGTGAGCTCGGCTCCCTGTTAGGTGTGGAGTTTCCTCCGCCTCCAGGTGAGCTCGGCTCCCTGTTAGGTGTTGAGTTCCTCCACCTCCAGGTGAGCTCGGCTCCCTGTTAGGTGTGGAGTTTCCTCCACCTCCAGGTGAGCTCGGCTCCCTGTTAGGTGTTGAGTTCCTCCACCTCCGGGTGAGCTCGGCTCCCTGTTAGGTGTTGAGTTCCTCCACCTCCAGGTGAGCTCGGCTCCCAGTTAGGTGTGGAGTTTCCTCCACCTCCAGGCGAGCTCTGCTCCCTGTTAGGTGTGGAGTTTCCTCCACCTCCAGGTGAGCTCGGCTCCCTGATAGGTGTTGAGTTCCTCCACCTCCAGGTGAGCTCGGCTCCCTGTTAGGTGTGGAGTTTCCTCCACCTCCGGGTGAGCTCGGCTCCCTGTTAGGTGTTGAGTTCCTCCACCTCCGGGTGAGCTCGGCTCCCTGTTAGGTGTTGAGTTCCTCCACCTCCAGGTGAGCTCGGCTCCCTGTTAGGTGTGGAGTTTTCTCCACCTCCGGGTGAGCTCGGCTCCCTGTTAGGTGTTGAGTTCCTCCACCTCCAGGTGAGCTCGGCTCCCTGTTAGGTGTGGAGTTTCCTCCACCTCCGGGTGAGCTCGGCTCCCTGTTAGGTGTTGAGTTCCTTCACCTCCGGGTGAGCTCGGCTTCCTGTTAGGTGTTGAGTTCCTCCACTTCCAGGTAAGCTCGGCTCCCTGTTAGGTGTGGAGTTTCCTCCATCTCCAGGTGAGCTCGGCTCCCTGTTAGGTGTTGAGTCCCTCCCCCACCAGGTGAGCTCGGCTCCTTAGTAGGTATGGAGTTCCCGCCTCCCACCTCAGGTCGAGTTCAGCTCGACTAGAGGTGTTGAGTTTTTCTCCACCCAAGGTTAAGAACATTTCGACCTAAAGGTGTTGAGCTTTCTCCACCTCCTGTTGATCTCGGCTCGCAGGAGGGGTGTCTAGTGGAGAAAGGTTTTCCTCCCACCTCAGGTCGAGCTCGGCTCGACTAGAGGTGCTGTGTTGAGCTTCCTCCACCTCCTGTTGAGCTCGGCTCGCAGGAGGGGTGTCTAGTGGAGAAAGGTTTTCCTCCCACCTCAGGTCGAGCTCGGCTCGACTAGAGGTGCTGTGTTGAGCTTCCTCCACCTCCTGTTGAGCTCGGCTCATAGAAGGGGTGTTTAGTGGATAAAGGTTCACCTTCCGTCTCAAGTCAGGATCAACCGAAAAGCTCGGCAGGGATGTCCTGTTGGCAGATCTTTTCGTGGACGCCCCTGAGGTCCCACCTACTCGTCAAATAGGTGGGTTGGACTTTCTTTCCGAGCTTGGGACAAGCTCGCAAAGAGCGGGGATTGTGTACAACCCTCATATTTTCCGAGCCGGTGTGACCCGGCATGAGTAGGGTCGTTGTGTTACCCGTGATACGTCAAGACCAAATCGGAAGTTAAGGGGGCCAAGACAAGCAGGTCGGCCCCTCGGGAGTGACCGAAACTAGCTAAGGCAAAGCACCCGCCTTCCTCGGGTGAGTGGGGGGAGTGGGGGGCTGCCCCACTCGCCCACCCGAGGGGCAAGCCGCCCAAGGGGCGAGTGGGGGATCCCCCCACTCGCCCGCCCAAGGGGCGAGTGGGGGATCCCCCCACTCGCCCGCCCAAGGGGCGAGTGGGGATCCCCCCACTCGCCCCGCCCAAGGGGCGAGTGAGGCGAGTGGGGGATCCCCCCACTCACCCGCCCAAGGGGCGAGTGGGGATCCCCCCACTTGCCCCACCCAAGGGGCGAGTGGGGGATCCCCCCACTCGCCCGCCCAAGGGGCGAGTGGGGGATACCCCCACTCGCCCGCCCTGGGGCGAGTGGGGGATCCCCCCACTCGCCCGCCCAAGGGGCGAGTGGGGGATCCCCCCCACTCGCCCTCCTCCTGGGCAAGTGGGGATCCCCCACTCGCCCGCCTCTTGGGCATCTGCTCAGCCTGTCAGGTCGGCAAGTGGACGATGTCCACTCGCCCAAGCATGGTGAGCTCGGTTCATTTGGCTATCCGCAGTCCAATTTTGGCTATTCGCAGTCCATTTTTGGGAAAGTCTATAAATAGACCCCCATGGGCACCTTGGGAAGGGTTGGTTCCTACCCCCTCTCTCGCGTGTGAGCAAGCACTACCCCTCCCCTCCCCTTGAAGTTGAAGGTGGTCGGTGAGGTGTTCCTTAGTGCCCTCTAAGGTGCCCAGGCTCAGCATTGGCTTGGGAGGGGAAGCGCTCTAAGATCTTCCGGGTATGTGGTGGGACCTCCTCGCTGAAGCTTAAGGGGTTCGTTTCTAGATTCAAGTGTTCTTCAAGGGCAAGTTCTCCTAGTTCCTAGTAACCGGTCAAGGGCCTAGGCTTAGGTCAAGTAAGGGTTAGTCGCAACCCCCTTTCGAACGCTGAAACCGGGAAACTGGTTTCAACATGGATTTTATTGTGCCGTGCCCCGTGGTTTTTGACCTTCAAGTTGTGAAGGTTTTCCACGTATATCTCTGTGTTTGTGTGTTTGTTTTTTGTTGGTTTGATTTTCTCAGGTTTTTGCTCTATTGATCGGTGGGGGACGTCGCTACGGGCGGCCTTCATTCCCTACAGATACAACTTCTTTGTTTGAGATACATATACCTTCACGCATGGCTCAATCTGATTGGTTTCATATTTCTCTCCGAACACAAAAATTAGGAGACCAAAAGACAGAAATATCAGGCATTAATCTCTCTCCAAAAGGACACACATTCTCTCCTAATCAGCTCAAGAGAGACATGTTGAAACCAGAGAACTGGTCTCGACGTTCGAAAGGGGGATGCAGCTAATCCTTACTTGACCCGAGCTAGAACCCCTGACCAGTTGCTACGAACCGAAAGACCTTGCCCTTGAAGAACACTTGAGTCCAAAAACGAACCCCTTAAGCTACAGCGTGGAGGTCCCACCACACACCCGGAAGCTCACAAGGAACTTCCCCTCCCAAGCCAATGCTGAGCCTGGGCACCTTGGAGGGCACTAAAGCTAACCTCGCCACCGACCTTCACTGACAAAAAGGGGGGGAGGGGGTAGTGCTTGCTAACAAGACACACGCGAGGGATGGGAGGGGGGGGGGGTTGAGACCAGCCCCTCCCAAGGTGCCCATGGGGGTCTATTTATAGATTTCCCAAAACTGGGCTGCGGATAGCCAAAATTCTGCTATCCGCAGCTCAACCACGAACCTAGACGATCAAAACAAGAGGGGGGGGGGGGGGGGGGGTGGCGAGTGGAGGACGAGACGTCCACTCCCCCCTTGTCGGGGGTCGGACGAGTGGACCGAGGTCCACCGCCCTGACTGGGCGAGTGGACCTCACGGTCCACTCCACCCTTCGGGCGAGTGGACCCTTGGTCCACTCGCCCAACTGCATGGGGAGAGTGGACCACGCGTCCACTCGCCCACGCCCTTGGGCGAGTGGACCCTTGGTCCACTCGCCCCCCCCCCCCCCCCCCCCCCACTCGGGTGAGTGGACCAATGGTCCACTCGCCCGGGTCCTTGGGCGAGTGGACCAAGGGTCCACTCGCCCGAGGCCTTGGGCGAGTGGACCCAAGGTTCACTCGACCAAGGAAATCTGCCCCCCGGGCCTTCTCTTTTTGGGTCTTTGACGACCTCCGATGGTTCGGTCTACTGCGCCATGGTCATCCTCTCTATCATGACCTCATCCACGACGGGCCACACCGACTCGGATATATGAGGGTTGTACAAGACAGTCACCTAGAATTTCAAAGTAAATGTATTAATTTTTGTCAAATTGAAACTAAAATCTTAAAGTTATTGAAACTTCAAGAATAAACTCTAAAATCTAAAACCCTAAATCTAAAACCCTAGATGTACAACCCCGTATTCGTCGAGTGGGTCCTAAGGGCCCCAGGAGGTTAGGTGGCAAGACACTAGAGTTCTCGGGCGAATGATGCCCCATTCGCGGGGCACTCACATGGTAATAAAGCGAGTATCAGTGGCCGGGCGAGTGAGGGGAGGCAGGGCCTCACTCGCCGGGCGTGCCGAGTACCTGGCGAGTGACGCCCTCGCGAATCACTCGCCCGGTCAGATCCAGCGAGAAAGGAGCTTGACGAGTGGTGCCCTCATGGACCACTCGCCCAGAAGGCTTAGGGGGAAATGACCCAGATACCCCTCGTGGGCTGCCAATAGCCCTTCAGAACAGCGGAGTTAGGCTGTTAACAGACCAATTTGGGGTGCGTTTAGTAAAACCAAAAGGCGGAATGAACCTATTTGCAGACCAGACTAGAGAATCTATAAATAGACCCTTAAGGGAACCTTGGAGGATATCAGATCTTTTGAAGCTCTTTCCTCCAGGCTAGTTTCGGAGTTGGCTGCTAGTGCCCTCCAATGTGCCCGGTTGAGCATTGGTTTGGGAGGGGAAGCTCTCTTAGATCTTCCGGGTGTGTGGCGGGACCTCCTCGCTACAGACTTGGGTCTGTTCTAGGTTTTCCATTCTAAGTCAGAAGAGTTCAGTGAGGGAGAAGTAGGCACAGGCTACACCCCCCAGCGGGTCCGAACTCAGAGACCGGTTGGCGGTTTCAACATTTTTGGTGCGGTGAGCGTGGACCGTAGCCAGTGCAAGAAAATCTCGAGCTAAGCTTGATGGCAGGAGATGGGGGGAATGGTTCCGACCCAGGCCACTCGCAGCCGCCGACAGCCATGGAGTGGCTGGAGATGATTGAGAATTTCAAGCGGGAGGTCATGCAGACTGTGCAGGTAGCTCTCGCCGGGAGAGGCGAGTGCGAGACGCCCGTGGTTCCGGTGGTTCCGCCCCAGCAGATCCGCGAGAACGCTCCGGGCCAACGGCTCGGGAAGGAGGTCGCGGCGAAAGAGAGTGCGCGAGATCTCCCTGGGTTGCAACTGTTCAGCTCACCCGGCGAGTGCGGAGGTGTGCGAGTTGACTCCGCGCGAGAGGACCACTCGCCGAGCAGGGGAAGGGAGCCCCTTCTGTGAGTTGATCCTCTCGGCCCCGGTGCCAGAGGGGTTCAGAGGGCCGGAGATGTCCTACTATACAGGAAAAGATGACCCAGTCCTGCACCTGCAATGGTTCGAGGACATGGTCTCAATCCTCTCGATGACGGATGCCTTCCAGTGTCGGCTCTTTGCCACCACTCTGAAGGAGAAGACGGGGGATTGGTTTCACCAGCTCCCCGTAGGTTCCATCTACGCCTTCGAGGACCTGCGTCGGAGCTTCAGGTTGCATTTTTCAACATCAAAGAAGAGGAAGAAGGACGCAGAGGCGCTCATCAAGATCAGGCAAGGGCCAGGGGAGTCATTGGCCCATTACGTTGACAGGTTCCATGAAGGGGTCTTACAGGTCCAGGAGGTCTCGGGGTTCACCTTCCAGCTAGCCTTCATAGTAGGACTGCGGGAGGGGTTCTTCAAGATGGGCCTGAAGCGGAAGCCCCCACTATCATTCGAGGAACTGATGGAGCGGGCGACAGAAGAGATTGAGGGAGAAGCCTCCAACCCGGAGTTTGCAAGGAGATTGGCAAAGCTGAGCGAGCCGGAAGAGAGGCAGCATGAGAGAAGAAGAAGTGACGAGCCCAGAGGTCAAGAGTTCTGGGGGCAGCAGCGGGATTGGGGGCATCAGGAGCCCAACAACCGGTTGGCTTGGAGGCCCCAGGAGAGACCAACGAGAGATCAGGAGAGGGACCATCAGAGAAGGGGGGAGGGGAGGGCCAACCATCCGGGATGGAGGCAGGGTCAGAGACCCCCTCACCCCCTCGAGAGCAAGCGATGGATGTAGGCCGAGGAAGAGGAGGAAGAGGAGGAAGAGGAAGAGGAGGAAGAGGGGGCAGGGTGGCGTTGCCCTATTGTGACTTCCATCGGGAGGAAGGTCACACGGCGGCCACCTGCCCAGAATTTCTGGAGTTGAGGGGAGGAGGTCAGCTGCAGCAGCGGCCAGTGAGGATTGAAGAGGTGCTACCCAGAGAGGGGGAGGATAGATGCGAAGATAGGACCGACGTGGGAGCCAGGGGAGGGATCGGGGTGATCCATGGTGGGGTGGGGATAGAGGCAACTCGCAAGAGGAGCTTCCAGGCGATGTTCAGGAGGAGCGTCGCGTCGACCTATCACACCCCACCCCCCTCGGAGAAGCTCACCTTCTCCTCAGAGGATATGCCGGACTTCGAGGACCCGTTCTGTGATGCCTTGGTGATCTAGACGGCGATTGAAAACTTCACAGTCTCCCGAATCTTGGTCGACAACGGGAGTTCGGTGAATGTTATCTTCAAGAAGGACTTTCACGCGTTGGAGGTGGAAGCGAAGAGGGTGCAAGCCTCGGATGGACCCCTGTTTGGGTTTTCAGGGGAGAGGAAGGAGGTCAAGGGAGGAGCCGACATACAGGTGACGTTGGGAGGGGTCCCCAGGAACTGCCGGTTCATCATAGTGGACGCTCCGAGCAGCTACAATGCCATATTTGGACACCTCTCATCAGTACCTTCCGATGTGTTCCCTCGTCCTTCCATCAGTGCTTGAAGTTCCGCAACGGAGGAGTCCAGGTCTGGATCTGAGGGGATGCAAAGGTGGCGAGGCAGTGTTATGTGACTGTCGTCAACACCATCTCGTGGATGGCAGAGGATGAAAGGACGGATAGAGAGATGAAGAACCCAGAGGGGCCAGAAGGAGAGGGGAAGGAGGGAGAAAAAGAGGGAGAGAGCAGCACCAGAGGAGATGAGAGGGAAGTGGCTTAGGAGGAGCGTGTCGAGCCAATGGAGGAGGAGGCTGCGATAGGGGGGGACACCCTGACTGAAGAAAGGGAGGCAAGGAGCAGATGGGAAGAGTCGGCCCGGCTGGAGGCGGCGGAAGAAGCAGTCGAGATGGAAGTCACCACCCAGGAGGGGAGAGTGGAGAGGGTGCGGATCAGCTGGGGACTTGGCCCGGAGGACAGGACAAGGATGCTGGAGTGCATCCAGAGGAGCGTGGACATTTTCGCATGGAGGGCAACATACATGTCTGGCATCGATGCAGACGTGGCCTGCCACCGCCTCAACCTGGAGCCAGGGGCCCACCCCATCCGACAGAAGAGGAGAGCCATCGCCGACAAGCTGGAGGGGCCGATCCACGAGGAGGTAGAGAAGCTCCTCAAAGCAGGTTTTGTATCAGAGATCCAGTATCCAGGCTGGGTGTCCAATGTCGTCATGGTGAAAAAAGGCGATGGCCGCTGGCGTATGTGTATTGATTTTTCTTTGTTAAACAAAGCCTGCCCTAAGGATTGTTATCCCTTGCCTCGAATCGACGCGTTGGTTGACTCAGCCATCGATTTTTCTGTAATGTCTTTCTTAGATGCTTTTTCAGGTTATCATCAGATTAGGATGCATACCCCGGACGTCAAAGACGTTTCCTTCATCACAAGAGAGGGGTGCTATAGCTATAAGATGATGTCGTTCGGGCTAAGGAACGCAGGGGCGACATACCAAAGAATGATGGACCGGGTCTTCCGGGAGCAAAGAGGAAGAAACTTGGAGGTTTATGTATATGACCTCATGGTGAAGAGTAAGAGCGTGAGCTCTCACCTCCAGGGCCTCGAGGAGACCTTCGCCACCCTGCGCAAGTACAAGATGCGGCTGAACCCCCTGAAGTGCGTATTTGGGGCCAGCAAGGGGAAGTTCCTGGGTCACCTTCTCACCCCATCAGGGGTGGAACCTAACCCGGACAAAGTCAAAGCCATAATGGAGTTGGGATCGCCTCGAAATGCCAAGGAGGTTTAGCGCCTGACTGGGAAGCTCGCGGGGTTGAGTAGGTTTCTCTCCCGGGCTGGAGATAAATGCTCCCCCTTCTTCAGGGTGTTGCGAGGCAACCAGAAGTTTAAATGGACGACGGAGTGTGAGGGGGACTTCCAGGCCCTGAAAAGCCAGCTCACCAAGGCTCCGCTGCTTCAAGGTCCTAAGGAGAGAGGACTTAGCCCTATATCTCAGGGTCGGGGCAGAGGCTGTGAGTTCCGTCTTGGTCCGGGAAGAGGGCAAGAAGCAGCTGCCCATCTATTATGTAAGCCGAGTTTTGAAGAAGGCAGAGCTCTAATATCCGATTTTGGAGAAGCTAGCTTTCGACCTAGTCATCTCGGCAAGGAAGCTCAGGCTGTACTTACAGGCCCATTCAATCCAAGTGGTGACTGACCATCCCCTTCACAAAATATTCGAAAGGGTAGAGCACTCGGGGAGGCTCGCGAAGTGGTCGGTGGAGTTAAGTGAATTCAACATCACTTTCGTCCCTCGGTTGTCGATGAAGGCTCAAGCGGTTGCAGATGTCATGGCAGACTACGTGGTCGAAATGGAAGAGGAGCAAGCCCTTCGTCACATCCCCTGGAAGCTGTTGGTCGACGGGGCATCAGGCAAGAATTCCTTAGGAGGAGGGGTGGTATTGGAAAGCCCTCACAGAGTGAAAATTGAACAAGCACTAGTGATACATTTCCCCATCACCAATAACCAGGCGGAGTATGAAGCAGTGATCGCTGGCCTACGTCTGGCCTAGGAGTTGGGGGTTCATGATGTGGAAGTTCTCACTGATTCGATGGTAATAGCCTTGCAGATCAAGGGTGAGATCGAAGCAAGGGAGCCCACACTCATGAGGTATCTGGCCAAAGTAAGGGGTCTCATCGGGGCATTCAAAATCTTCTCCATCAGACACATACCAAGGGAAGAAAGTGTTCCGACAGATCGGCTGGCCAAGTCCGGCCCTCGGGCCGGAGGAACCTTGACAGACCTGTTCCGCCCTTCGATTGAGGAGGGGGAACTCATGGACATAGAGCAGCGACCCTCATGGAAGGACCCTTTCGTAATCTTCTTGGCGGAGGGTAAATTTCCTGAAGAGGTTCCGGATCAAAGGCGCTTTCGATACAAATCCTCTTACTACGTACTCCATGAAGGGGAATTGTATCGGAAGACCCTCTCGGGACTCCTGGCGCGATGCATCTCTGAGGAAGAGGTCCCGATGATCCTGGAGGAGATTCATTCCGGCGAATGTGGCAGGCATTCAAGGAGCAGGACGTTGGAAGCAAGGATAATGAGGCAAGGGTATTTCTGGCCGACCCTGAGCAAAGACGCGGCGGAGTTCACCAAGAAATGCCGGAAGTGCCAGCTGTTCCCTCCACTTCAACTCTTGCCCGCTCAGAGTCTAAGGAGCATCACGATACCCTGGTCCTTCGCCATATGGGGAATGGACCTGGTAGGGTCTTTCCCTCAGGCCAGCGGGCAAAGAACGTTCCTCTTGGTCATGATCGACTACTTCTCGAAGTGGTTGGAGGTCAAGGCTTTAGTCAAGGTCACCTCCCAAGTCATCCGCAACATCGTGTGGGGGGAGATCATCTGTCAACATGGACTTCCCCAAGCCATAGTCACGGATAATGGCCCGCAATTCGCCAGCGAGGAATTTATCAGCTTCTGGGGCCAGTTGGGGATAGACCTCAGGTTCGCGTCCGTCCACCACCCCAGGAGCAACAGGCAGGTGGAGGCAGCGAATAAGATTATCGTAAACCTACTCAAGAAGAAGGTGGAGAACTTGAAAGGCAATTGGGTGGAGCAACTCCCATCCGTCTTATGGGCTTTAAGGACTACCCCCAACACCGCCACTAGAGAGACCCCTTTCAAGATCTCTCACGGCTGTGAAGCCATCATCCCCATAGAATTCAAAGTCAAGACGCCACGGGTAAGGGCCGCCTCATATGGTGATAAGGAATGGATAGCAGGGAACGAGGAGGAACTGCGACTCTCTCTGGATTTGATCAAGGAGGTCCGGGATCTAGCGGCCATTCATCAAGAGGAAGTCAAGCGGTAGATGGCTAAGTACTTTGACAAGCACGTCAGGGTCAAGCAATTCGAGAAGGGAGACCTCGCGTTAAAAAAGGTCGACGCGGCCGGAAGGTCTGCCGCGGTGGGGAAACTCAATCCCAATTGGGAGGGTCCCTATGTCGTGGAAGAAGCATTGAAGTCAGGAGGGTACCACCTCCAAAATGTGGAGGGCGAGTCCCTCAGTCACACGTGGAGTGGTGACGATTTAAAGCACTTTTATCCCTAAAACCATGTAAAAAGAATACTTCGCTTTAAGTTTGATTTTTATATATATACGTGGTACAGTGGCTTGCGTGACGGTTCTAAAAGTTTCAAAGATTAGCCCTGAGCAGACCCGCTGTCTAGGCTCTCACCTAGCTGGCAGGGCCGAAGGCTCACTCGGTGGCAGGTTCTAAAAGTTTCAAAGATTAGCCCCGAGCAGACCCGCTGTCCAGGCTCTCACCTAGATGTCAGGGCCGAAGGCTCACTCGGAGGCAGGTTCTAAAAGTTTCAAAGATTAGCCCTGAGTAGACCCGCTGTGCAGGCTCTCACCTAGGTGGCAGGGATGAAGGCTCACTCAGTGGCAGGTTCTAAAGGTTTCGAAGATTAGCACCGAGCAGACCCGCTGTCCAGGCTCTCACCTAGCTGGCAGTGCCGAAGGCTCACTCGGTGACAGGTTCTAAAAGTTTCAAAGATTAGCCCCAAGCAGACCCGCTGTCCAGGCTCTCACCTAGCTGGCAGGGCCGAAGGCTCACTCGGTGGAAGGTTATAAAAGTTTCGGAGATTAGCTCCGAGCAGACCCGCTGTCCAGGCTCTCACCTAGCTGGCAGGGCCGAAGGCTCACTCGGAGGCTGGTTCTAAAAAGTTTCAAAGATTAGCCCCGAGCAGACCCGCTGTCCAGGCTCTCACCTAGCTGGCAGGGCCGAAGGCTCACTCGGTGGTAGATTCTAAAAGTTTCAAGTGTTAGCCCCGAGCAGACCCGCTGTCCAGGCTCTCACCTAGCTGGCAGGGCCGAAGGCTCACTCGGTGTCAGGTTCTAAAAGTTCCGAAGGTTAGCCCCGAGCAGACCCGCTATAGGCTCTCACCCTGCTGGCAGGGCCGAAGGTTCACTCGGTGGCAGGTTACAAAAGTTTCAAAGAGAATGGTGTCTATCATACGAGCATTCGCCCGCGAGTGGAAAGGCTCGAGGAAAACATTCGCTAGGCGAGTGTACAGTGTAGGAATGGCCAGCCCCAAGGGGTGCGAAAGCTTAGCGGAGCGAGGAGGGTTCTCGTCGTAGTCTTGTTCCCGGTGAGGATCATCAAGATCGCAAGTCCCAAAAGGGCGGGAGCGAGTGCGCGAGGGTTGCGTTTGAGTGGCACGAAAGCACGAGAGTGTGCGAAGTAATATACATGCGCGAGAGGTAACATGAAGAAACACAGGAAAGAGAGAATCGCAATCGCGAATAGAAGCAAAAGTATTTTTCTTTTCTTTCCATCACAAGGGTTACAGAAGGAGGGTTCTCGCAATACAAACATGAGAATAAGAAAATAAAATAAGTTTTTCACGAGTGATCATCACCCGCCCCGCTAGAATGCCCACTGCTCTCATCCGGTGATTGACGGCCGCTGAGCTCCCGCCTGAGATTGGCGATATCTCCAAGATCGTCCACCGGACGGTAGAGCCACGGAAGCATGTGAGGGGCGAGAATCCTCTCGCCCTCTTCCCTCTAAAGCCCGGCCCACCGCAACACTACCAGCGCATGCTCCGCCGCTCCCTGGGCTGTCTTCTGCATCAGTCCTTTGAACTCGGCGTTGGAATAAAGGTGTCGAGTTTCCCTCTCCGCGGGAGGAGGCCGAGCGACGGCATCTCGCAACCCTTTGTTCTCGTCCTCCAGCTCCTTGTTTCGCTCTTCGAGGATGCGAGACCGTACGAGCAGGGTATCATAGTTGGCTATATCCTGCAAGAGAAAGAAATGTTAGCGCGCGAGAAGGAAGAAAGGAAGTGCGAGAGCCCAAGTCGTAGCAAGTGGAGGGGCTCACCTCTCGGTCCGGATGGCGGGCGAGAAGGGCCTCGGCTGCGGCTAGCTTTTGCTTGGCGGTCGCGGCCTCGACATCTGCGACGTAGAGGGTCTTCTCGACCTCTATGATGTTCCGCGCAAGAGTCATGCTGCGGCGAGAGGACATGTGGGTCAGTTCATGGGCCCGCATCATGGCTCGCGCGACCTCATGCGCGAGATGCTGGGTTGTCGCGGTATCATAAATGGAAGCGCTCTCGCGGCTATAGAGCGCGTAAGAAAGGCCGTAAGCATGGCCGTCGATGGTCTCCTTTTCCACCCAGGACAGAGGGAGGGAGGAGATGGAGACCCGGTTGGCCCTCCGGTCCCATTGAATAAGGGGCTTGCCAGCCAAATCGGCGTACTTCTTGCCGAGAGGGTAGTTTCGGTGACCTCTCAGCACCGGTCCCGAGGAGGACGCCGCTGACGCGACGGCAGGCTCGATGGCCAAGTCCTCCGCCGCAGGAGCACCTGAGCTGGGGGTACCTTCCACGATCATTTTTCCCTTGTCGGCTACAGAGGGATTCGTCCGCTTAGCGGAAGGGTTCAAGGCCGCATCAGGCTTTCGCTTCAGCTTCAGCTTTTGCCCACTAGACTTCGCGAGAGGCGGATTCTCGCGGCAGTCCGCGGCGGCAGACTTCGCGCGTGCAAGGGCGTTGTCGGTAGGGGCCTCCACATTCACATTTGGCGGATGGAGGGGAAGACTCCGAACCCCTGTGTCAAAAGGGTTAGTTAAAAAGGCGGAAGCGAATGATAGAGGAGCGGGAGCTCGGGTCGGAGTGATTCCGCTTACCCTCTCCCGGTGGGACCACCGACAACGAGCCGACGTGCTTCCGCAAGTGAACGACATCCATGTCGTGCTTCAGGAGTGTTGGGTATATTGTCCTCAATATAACCTTGATTTGAAGAGGCATCACTCCTAATGTTAAGGACATATTGTATTTAACAAAGCTATACTTGTGTAGAATATACAGGCACAGGTAACTCAAAAGAAAGGGCCAAACATGGCCTTAGACAAGAAGGAATCATCCACAAGGAGATGAAGATCTGTCTCAGCATAACCGCTGAGACAATGGGTCAGAACCGCTGAGACGAGGAGCCGTCTCAGCGGGTCCACTGAGAAGGGGACTGGAGCTATCGCTGAGAAGGGGACTGGAGCTGCCACTGAGATTGGATGCTGTCCCAGCCCAACCGCTGAGACTGGATGCTGTCTCAGCCCAACCGCTGAGACAGACCCAAATGTCTTGACGGGATCTGCTTTTGGCGCAAATAATATTTGAGAGGGAAAAGCAAGTCCAATCAGCCACATACTGTGTCAGGAGGATCGATATAGCCGTTGAAGCCTTCTGGAGGTATAAAAGGAGATGCTAGGGCACAACAACAAGCATTGTTCGATTGAAGAGCTCTTGCGACAAGCCACAAACAAGTACTCACGTTTCAGCCAGTTGAAGTCATTCTCTGAAGCTGAAGTTAATCTTCTAAGGGAGATTAGATAGCTCCTCCTGTACAAACACAAGAAGGGCAAGTTGATCTTCTGCTTTGCTGAAGGAGAAGATCAAAGAGATCCAAATCTGAAGCTGCGGTTTTCAGATCTGAAGAAAGGATTCAGAAGACCTAAGAGTAATCCTTTTGTCTTTTGTATCTAACTCAATCTAAATTACATCTCTGTAAGGCATTGTTGCCTGAGAAAAAGGTTGTTGAGCCTGTGTGTAAAGCTGTGTTGACAGGTTGAGTGGTAGGACCTCTTGATAGGTCTGAGGTAGGAAATCTGTGGGATTTCTGAGTGGTAGGAGTTCATAACTCTGAGTTGTAGGGCTGCTGTTGAGCCTGAGGTGTAGGGCTGCTGTGCCTGCGGTGTAGGGTTGTTGAGCCTGAGTGTAGGGTTGATGTGCCTGAGGTGTAGGGCTGCTGAGCCTGAGTGTAGGGCTGCTGTGCTTGAGGTAGGATCACTCTTGATCTGAGAAGTTCTGAGGAACTTGTGGTGTAAGCTCAAGAAGCTGAGATTGAAGTTTGGAGGAGTTGGCCCTGTCTAACACTCTGTTAGAAGGGTGAAGGGGGAAAGTGGACTACCCATAGACACACTGTCTTTGGGGAACCACTATAAATTAGTGTGTGCTTTCTGTGTTTGATATTTTTCCTGAACTAAACCAGAAAACTAATAGTCTACGTTAAAGAAATTCAAAAGAGACCTATTCACCCCCCCTCTCTAGGTGAATTAGTCAGCATACTTATAACCTTACAAGTAGTATCCGAGGGAGGTTGGTCAAGAAGGACTTAACAGTTTGACTGGATCCCAAATAGGTATTGCTGACACTAAATTAAATGTCCTCTAGTGGAATGAAGAAGGAGTTAGGATCAATGAAGTTGCCCATATGCTCAAAGGAAAAACTTTGGCATATGGAAGCAAAGAGTGAGGCTGTTCATGGAAGCCTCAGACCCAAGGATCTTCATAACAGTGAAAAATGGTCCTTACACATTTGAGAAAGTCTCAACTATTGACCCCACCAGGAAAGTGGTGAAGGTATTCTCAGAACTGACCAATGATGAAATTGCCCTATACACCATGGATAAAAGGGCTCAGAACATTATTGTCAATACTGTTGATGACTCTACATTTCAGAACTTGGTACACTGCACAACTGCCAAGGAAATGTGGGACACACTGATTGTATATATGGAGGGAACAACTGAAGTAAGGGATGATAGAAAGTCACTCCTTAATCAGGAGTATGAAGCCTTCAGACAACACAGTGGGGAAAGCATCTCCATATGCTATGAGAGGTTCTTCAGAACTGCAATGAGCTGAGAACCTATGAGAGAGCATTCACAAACTATAAGCTGAATGATAAGTTCCTTAGATCTCTAACAAGGGACTGGGACACAAAAATCTGTGCAATCAGGGAAGTGGCCAGGCTTGGTGAGACCCCCACTCACACACTGTTTGGAAAGCTGCTCTCCTATGAGATGCAGCTGTCTGCTAGAAAGGAAGAGGACACCTCAACCAGGACACAGGCCAAGGAAAATTCTGTAGCTCTCAAAGCTGACAGCTCCAAGAGAAACAAGAGTAGGATGGCATCTCCTCCAAGGAGAAGTGCTGAACCTGAAGTCAGCACCTCTGACAGCTCTTCCTCTGATGAAGAGTTTGCTGCCTTTTCAAGGCAGTTCAAGAAGATGATGAAGAGAAAGCAATGGGAGAACATGCCCTCCTCATCATCACACTACAAGAAAGATAGCAGGAAGTCTGAAAGACATCACCCAAAGGGTAACAGAAAAGAAAGTGGTGATAAGAAGCATCTTCACCATAAGAATAGGAAGGGAGAAAGATCCCTCCTAGCAAAGAAAGGAAGAAGCTGGAGTGAATCTGATTCCTCAACATCAGATTCAAATAATGAAGAAGAGGCCCTTATTGGGCTGTTTGCTGCTATGGAAGATGAGGACCTCCCTGCAGCAAAGGTGGGCATCAGTGCCCCTCTTTCTCACCCTGAGAGTGACAATGAGGTGGATGAAGAAGAAGAGGAAGAACTCAACGGTGTCATGGACATATCTGAAGGATCATCAAGCAAAGCATTTGATGTTGATGAGGTACCTACTCTATATTTTGCTCTTTCAAATTCTGAATATAGTACAAGCCCAGATTGTGATGCATCCTCAAGGACTAAGACTGAGGATGGATCTGAATCTGAGATAAATGTTGGTCATTCAGTTGAGAGGTATGATGCTCTTCTTGATGTCCTGGACAAAAAGAAAAAGCTTGTTAAAGAACAAACTGATGAGCTCAAAGAGATAAGATCACATAAGGCTGAGCTACAAAGCAAGATGAACATTCTTCATCAAGATGGACAAAAGTCCATAGAGCTCCAGAAGGTAATTGACAACCTTCTTGATGAGAAACAAAAGATGTGGGTGTACATTAGGAAGCTTCACAGTCAACTTCTCATAGAACAAAGTATAGTAGCCCAATTCAATAAACCCAAATCTGAGCTACCCATCATTAGGACCCTCACCTCTCAATCTAGTAAGAATGGATTATGTAACAATAATGTGGCAGCTAGGACTGGGAACAATAGAAAAGGGAAAGCTCTAGCCAGGATGCAAAGCACCTTCCAAAAGGTGTGGCTACCCTCAAATGGGTATGACCAGAACAACATATGTGTGCAATTGAAGATTGTCAAGGTTCCATGCAAGGAGAACACTCCAAGCAGTGGAAGAAGGAGATTTGAGTCGAGTACTCTGAAAGTACCCCATGAGGAAATACTGATGGATCAATCTGAACCATTTGTATTTGGTGCCTTAGCACCCTCACTCAAGGGAATTGAGGCCAGCCCTTCCAAGGCTGCACCAGCTGTGAAAAAGGCAGGCTGCTGTCATGGGGTTGACCAACATCAGAATGTTTCTGAGGCCACCAACAACATGAAAGCTGAAAGACTGAAACTTGTCAGTAGCTTGAGGAAACACTCTCATGCAACTCAACCCCAACCAGCTGTCACACACCTCCTTCAGCTATAGATTCAAAGAAGAAGGATGCCACCTGCTTTGAACCAAGGCAGACCACTGCCCCTTTTACAAGGGATCAGAAAAGGAGATATAATATCCATGAGTACTGGTGTTGTGGTAAGGTGGGACACTTTGCCATAGACTGTTGGCACAACTCTAATGTGTCATATGCAAAGATGAACCTTCCTACAAAGAGGGCAGTTCATGTAAGGTCATTCTATGACTCTAACAAGTACCTAGGACCCAAAGCTATTTGGGCTCCTAAGGATCACTAAAATCCCTCTTGCAAGATAGTTCAAGAACCAACCTGAACCAAATTGGTACTTGGACAGTGGGTGCTAAAAGCACAAAACAGGAAGAAGGCTAATCTCATGGAGCAGCAAAAAGTAGACCAGTGTGGTTATCTGCACAGCTGATTCAGGATAAATAGCAACTGGGAGTTGCTGTGCACAGGTGTTGTAAATTCAACATTATCTAGTGCTAAATATGAGTTGTTTTAACCTATGTAACTTCATGTTAACCATCTTGTGATTTCAGTTCTTCAACTCACTACATATAATAATGTGACAATTGAAAACTAAAATGGTGGTATACAAATAAAAAAATGCACTTCCTAGATGTGCTTTAACGACAAAAGTATCGTCAGAACAGCGCTAAAATATTTGAAATATTGTTAAGCTCCACAAATCAGAGGCGCTCGACACGGTAGTCATCGAATCCTCGATAAATGCAAAAGGGTGCGCGCCTCTTCACCTTCTCCCACTATAAATAGAGTGAATGCCTAGGATGGAAATTTGCCCTGTGACTTTCCGTTAACAAACCACCTCTTCGTCTCCAACCCTTCATCTTCCAGGAAAAATGTCACATGAAAAAGGAACCAGTGAGATGCCCCCCACTGTGACGATCACCTCCCTGTGGGAGCGAATAGAAACTCTCGTAGAAAAGGCTATAACCAAAATGAAGGATGAAGTGAAGGATGACATCTCTCAACTTACAGCTCTACATGCGCAGTCCACAACTCTCATCCTGAACAGAATCACTAACCTGGAGCAATCCCTAGACACTCATCTCCAGGTAGTAAGAAATGTCACAGATGTCGGAGATCAGGAAATTCTGGAGCAAATATCTGAACTGCAGGCGTCAGTAAAAGAAGTAATCCAAGACGGGGAAAGGAGAATTGGAGAAGAAATCAGAGAAGAGATCAAGGGAACCATAGCTGCTTGCTCGCATCAAGCGAAATGGGTAAGCAATCAGGTAATGCAAGCGCTTCAAGTAACCCCCTCTGAATACATACCCACTGAACCCTCCTCCACCTCCGACTCTGAAACTGAATCGGATGAATCAGCAACAACTAGAAAGAAAAGGAAAGCGTCTTGCGAAGAGTACAGGAAGAAAAGAGTAAATGAGGTTCAACAAGACCCGGAATCTAGCCAATGGAGTCCTCGCTCAACCGAAATAATCACTAAATCTTGGATAGCTTTTGGACACGGTCAGAAAGACCATGAGAGAGCATACTCATCTATCGAATGGAATCGTCACATGAAAGATATGGAAGAAAGAGCAAGACACAAGATGGCCTTTCCTCACGGTCCACCTCCTCCACCAAAGAAAATTCCGAAGCCACTAAACTTCTATGGGAGAAAGAGGAAGAAGGGAGCAAAGGAAGCTAGCTCCAGCAAAGACACCCCGTTTATCTTCGATTGAAAGGAATTTATTTTTCTTTGCTGTTTTGAATTATGCTAAGACAATTTGTCCAGTCATATGACGGATCCTAGATACAAACAATTCTAGTATAAGAACTTTTATATATGAATGCGTATAAGGCATATGTCAGTGCTATTAATATATGCAATTACTGCCATATTCTATTTTTAACTGTTGATAACGTGTCCTGCACCTTGTGTGCTTAGCTTGAAAAATGCAACACAAACTAGAATTCAGTTGCAGGTTATGCAGGATGCAGGAAAGAAGAAAGAAAGGGGGAGCATAGGCCAACCCATGAAGACAATAGTGGGTAGGCTAATGAGGGGGAGCAACAAATGGAATCTTCCCCCCCCCCCCCCCCCCCCCCCCCCCCAAATCTGTCAAGTGTACTTAATGCCTCCAAACAGAACTCCCCACAAAGGATGCTCTGAGTAAGGGGGAGCATAGCTCTCGCTTTGGAAATAATGATGGGTGTGCCAGTGAGGGGGAGCACAACCTAAAAGCTGAAAGAGTTCCCAGATCTGAACCTGAAATAAAGGAAGCTCTTCCAAGGGTTAATCTTAGAACAACAGACTTGACACTTTGGCTTGGATTAAATGAACAACTACTAGTTGAATTTTCTTTTATATATCTGCACTGAACAGTTGAAGTGAAATGACATTTCATATTCTGATCATAATATCGTGTTTGTTACTATTGATATGTACTTTTTATCTCTAGTATTCAGTAGATTAAATGGAGTGTTCAGATTGCAATGGCTCAGCTATTACAGGAAATAGCTCTCCAATTAAGGGGGAGTAAATTCCTTACTTAGTTGAGGGGTAGCTAGCACATGCTAAGAGTGTACAGGTTAGCCTATAGATTGATCCAAAGGGATCTATAGATGTTATCCCTCTATACATAGCAAGTTAAGGGGGAGATAGTAAGTTAAGGTTGAAAAAGCCAGAAAGGGGGAGATAGGTCTACCAATGCTGGAGAAAGGGGAGAAAGGTTCTATGCATTGCTTATGCTTATACTTAGGATCATATTTTCTGTGATAAGATTTTTATTGTTAATGGACCTTAGCATTGAGGATGTTCTGCCTTCTTCAAATAGGGGGAGATTGTTGGGTATATTGTCCTCAATATAACCTTGATTTGAAGAGGTATCACTCCTAATGCTAAGGACATATTGTATTTAACAAAGCTATACTTGTGTAGAATATACAGGCACAGGTAACTCAAAAGGAAGGGCCAAACATGGCCTTAGACAAGAAGGAATCATCCACAAGGAGATGAAGATCTGTCTCAGCATAACCGCTGAGACAATGGGTCAGAACCGCTGAGACGAGGAGCCGTCTCAGCGGGTCCACTGAGAAGGGGACTGGAGCTACCGCTGAGAAGGGGACTGGAGCTGCCGCTGAGACTGGACGCTGTCTCAGCCCAACCGCTGAGATTGGATGCTGTCTCAGCCCAACCGCTGAGACAGACCCAAATGTCTTGACGGGATCTGCTTTTGGCGCAAATAACATTTGAGAGGGAAAAGCAAGTCCAATCAGCCCCATACCGTGTCAGGAGGATCGATATAGCCGTTGAAGCCTTCTAGAGGTATAAAAAGAGATGCTAGGGCACAACAACAAGCACTGTTCGATTGAAGAGCTCTTGCGATAAGCCGCAAACGAGTACTCACATTTCATCCAGTTGAAGTCATTCTCTGAAGATGAAGTTAATCTTCTAAGGGAGATTAGATAGCTCCTCCTGTACAAACACAAGAAGGGCAAGTTGATCTTCTGCTTTGCTGAAGGAGAAGATCAAAGAGATCCAAATCTGAAGCTGCGGTTTTCAGATCTGAAGAAAGGATTCAGAAGACCTAAGAGTAATCCTTTTGTCTTTTGTATCTAACTCAATCTAAATTACATCTATGTAAGGCATTGTTGCCTGAGAAAAAGGCTGTTGAGCCTGTGTGTAAAGCTGTGTTGACAGGTTGAGTGGTAGGACCTCTTGATAGGTCTGAGGTAGGAAATCTGTGGGATTTCTGAGTGGTAGGAGTTCATAACTCTGAGTTGTAGGGCTGCTGTTGAGCCTGAGGTGTAGGGCTGCTGTGCCTGAGGTGTAGGGCTGTTGAGCCTGAGTGTAGGGCTGTTGTGCCTGAGGTGTAGGGCTGCTGAGCCTGAGTGTAGGGCTATTGTGCCTGAGGTAGGATCTCTCTTGATCTGAGAAGTTCTGAGGAACTTGTGGTGTAAGCTCAAGAAGCTGAGATTGAAGTTTGGAGGAGTTGGCCCTGTCTAACACTCTGTTAGAAGGGTGAAGGGGGAAATGGACTACCCATAGACACACTGTCTTTGGGGAACCACTATAAATTAGAGTGTGCTTTCTGTGTTTGATATTTTTCCTGAACTAAACCAGAAAACTAATAGTCTACGTTAAAGAAATTCAAAAGAGACCTATTCACCCCCCCCCCCCCCCCCCTCTAGGTGAATTAGTCAGCATACTTATAACCTTACAAGGAGGTAGGCGTGGAGCTTGGCCTCTTCACCTCCCAGTGTCGGAGGCCGGAAGGTCGACTCGTCCTACTGCACAGGCGCGAGTGGCACGTTGCCAAACTTCCCGGTGACGAAAATAAACCGACGAACCCAGTCGTGGTTTTTGTTGGCCGTACCGATGACGTTGAGGGGGGACTGGCCGGAGAAAAATGCCACTCCGCGAGTGGCCCTGAAGGTAAAGAGCTTGCGGAACACGGGGAGCGAGAACTCGATCCCCTCCTCGCGCATATAGCAGGCGAATGCTACCAGCATAGCAATGGAGTTTGGATTGAGCTGCACGGGAACTACCCCGAAGTAGCGCAGGGTCTGGCGCACTTCTGGCCACAGCGGGAGGCGGAGCTCAACCTCGAAATGTTCGAGGGGGATGGCCAGAGTGTCGTGCGAGAATTGGTTGATGCGGTCTCGGTTCCCCAGGAGGCGCCCGACGAAACCCGGCGGGACGAAGTCAGCGATGGTCTAGTTAAAATCTACTTCAGAGAGGTTGCAGGTCTCGAAGTCTCGGTTCGCGATTGCTAGAGCACAGTTGGCCCTGCCATCCGCATCTTTCGGCATCGCTAAGTGTTGGAGAGTTCTCGCAGAGGTTCTAGAGAGAAGGGCGAGTGGTGCCGCGAGTGCAAGAAAGTGAGAGTTGAAAGCGTAATAATGACGGTGGTTGGACTAACTATTTATAGAAAAAAAGAGAAAATGGTTGAAATCATCTACGCGTGGGGTGCGGATAGCGGCCGCGACATCCTAGCGCCTCGGGGTCTGGTCCACCCACCTGAACCAAGCCGCTCACAGAAGGCGAAAGCGGTGAGCGAGGCCCCTCCTGCGAATGCGAATCAAATAGCACAACAAGAACGAAAACACTCGCGAGACAGCATTTAGAAAAATATCGAAAAGCAGGATATATTGCACACATCCAAGAAATAGTTCGCGAGACGCATCAGGTCACGCCTTAGTCCGGTGCGAGAAAGAGGAAAGAAAGAAAAAGAAGTAGCATGGGTACATGAGAATACTAGGAGCGAGAGCCGGTAGGCTTAGTATTGATCCCACCGCCATCGACCCTGGCCTCGCCTCCTTGTCCTCGGAGGCACTCGCGGGTAGTGGAACGCGCTGACCGCCGTCAGCTCTTGGCAAATCAAGCGTACTTGATCCCTAGCCCGCGCGATGTGCCTCCCAGGCGAGGTCTCCTCGCACCCGCCCCCCTGACGTTCCATCTCCCCGATCAAGTGCCTGTAGTCCCGCTCGAGGACACTTAACCGGTGTTCGAAGGACGCCCGGAGCTCCTCCGTCAGTTTGGATTGATCGCGCAGCATCCAGATCAGCTTGCCGAAAAGCTCCGTCGGCCGTTCCTTCATAGTCCTGGCGTCCTCTGGGTCGCCGAGAAAGTTCGAGATGTCGCAGGGAGAGGGGGGTGGCGAGATCAGCCCCTCCTCCTCTGGGGGGTCAGTTAGCGAAATTTGGCGGTAGCCTGCACGAGGAGAGGTTAGTCCTTTTTTGGGTGCAAATCGTGAGTTCGGCGAAAGAAGGCAACTAACCGGGTACATATTCTTCGACGGAAGACCGGCGAGAGGTGCTGGGCTGCCCTGCGAATGGTTGACTGGGGGAGTGAAGAGATTTCCCGAGCGGCAATCCACGTCTAATGACGTTCCTCATTTGAAGCTCTCGTTGGCGCATCTGATCATACGTCCAGATTTGCCCGCCTGCAGAAATTTGCGCTTGAGTGGCCTCCGGGGCTTGCTTAGCCAGACATGATTTGATATGTCGGGCGAGCGTTGAATTTCCGCTAACGGTTAGCAGCTTCGAACAATGCTTGCACTTCGCCTTAAATCTGTGTCGATCCGCACTTTCTCAAAGTGCTCTCAGACTGGAGCTGTGTGCTTATGCTCTACAATTTCCTGCGCAGTCGATGCGGAGGACGAAGGCATAGAGGAGGAAGATGCCATCTTCTCAAATGAGAGAGAATGAGAGAGAAAGAGAGGAGAGTGAGTTAGTGAGAGAGAGAGAGTGAGAATGAGAGAGAGAGAGGGGGGATCGGAATAGGGGGGGTATATAGTTTATTTATTTTTTCTTTTTTAAACTTTAAAAAATAAAAAATAAATTTCTTAATAAATAAAAAAACAAAGCCTAGGTGTAGGCTCCCAAAAAATGGCAGCCTACACCTAGGCTGCCATTCCTGGCAGCGGTAGGCAGCTGCCAGGAGTTGAACGGCTCTTTAAAAGAGCCGTTCATTTCCGGGCCAGGATTTTCCAGGCCTGGCCCGGGCTTTGCCCGACGTGATCCCAGGCCGGGCCTAAGCCCGGGCTGGGCACCAGGCCTGGCAACTAAGAGAAATGGGGGCCTTGTTAGGCCCCCAAAGCCCGGCCCGGGCCTGGATCGGGCTTTTCCAGGCTCGGGCCTTTCGGTCTTTTACCGGGCCAGGCCCAGGCCGGCCTGATGGGCCCGGTCCTTTTGCCCAGGTCTACTCCAAGGTGCCCGGTTGAGCATTGGTTTGGGAGGGGAATCTCTCTTAGATCTTTCGGGTGTGTGGCGGGACCTCCTCGCTACAGCCTTGGGTCTGTTCTAGGTTTTCCATCCTAAGTCAGAAGAGTTCAGTGAGGGAGAAGTAGGCACAGGCTACACCCCCCATGTGGGTCCGAACTCAGAGACCGGTTGACGGTTTCAACACTAGAATGATAAAAATGGTTAGCCACGCGTCTACATCAATATTAGATATCATTTTCCCCCTTCTTCTTTTTATTATTATATTAAATAAATACTAGAGATAAGGCACAATGTCAATCTATCTATATTAAAAATATTATTTTTCTCTTTTTTCCACTCCCCATCTCTCAAATATAAAAGGATAAATAAATATGACACAGAAGCATGAACACGATTCACTAAAACCGGATACAACACGAGGCATCATAGAGCACAATCATCTAACCTCAAGACAACACACAACATAATTAATTATAAAAGTTTCTGTCTTACGTTATAACTACCTAATTCTCACAATATCAAAGGGATTGTTCTCTTTGATTCATCTCAGCCCATACCGAGTTTTTCTTTTTATAGGTAGCCTACAAACAGAGGCGAAACTAGGATTTTTGCTCAGTCCGAACACAATAAATTAGAACTTATGCGTTCTTGATAAAATGAGAACAGCGTGACTTTTGAAGATGAGAAAAGTATGAAAAAAAAATTCTCACTAGAAATACATTTATGAAAGCTAAGCGCGATCTACATAAAAGTTTTAGTTGAAGCTTGAAGTTGACTATAGAAAAGATAAACACTCTCATTGTTTAAAAGGAAGCAAGATGGAGAAGACAACAGTGAATCTGTGATTGCACAAATACCTCCCACATATACAACATTGAGAGTTTAGGTTGAAATTAGCAAAATTAAGATAGGCTAAACAAAAGTAGGTGAACTAAATACCAACTGCCTAAATGGTAATGAATAATAATTTGATGTTAGAAATTTACAATGCAATTAGAACCCCTATTCACCTAACTGGCCAGATGGGGAAGAAGAATTGGGAAGAATCCGGGCAGAAATCAAGGAGAAAACAGCAGCCGGCATTTATGAGAGCGCGATAGCTAGGCAGTTACGATGAGACTGCGCGCGAGATGAGGCGAAAGACAGAGAGAAGTCAGGCCGCTTTGTTCTGTTCCAATGGGAGGTGAATGTAGAGGCTCTAATAATTAACGCTAGCCAAAATTTTGCAAAAACACACCCAGACACGTCCCCGGGTGTCTCCAAATAGATCCGCCTATGCCTACAATCACTTTTCAGGATATCACTCATCTTAGGACTGCTACCACTGTAGCACACTTAACTATAAAGTTTCCAACTCGACTCAACTAAATGTTCCGAAAAAGCGTCTATTATTACTTAAGCCCAACAACTTTCCTTCCAATTTCAATATGAGATTCCGTTCATTCCTACATCCCTTTTCACCTAAAATCATATCATCCTAGATGTCTATCCGGAGCTGCTTTGTCTGAGCAAGACCTCCCCCAACGACAGTGCCCGCCTTTATGACACCGCCCTCATCGAATTCAAGATGTTACATACGTGCCATGTGGCATCATAATAGCGTGTACACTACCAAATCCTTCTCCGCCATTTGGTCTCATTTCCAAGATGTAATAAATCGTTCTTCCCCACAATTTTGTATCATAATAATTGTATGCCGGTGTCTTGCTAAATATAAGAGCCTCAACCAACTCTATCCAAGAAGCGGGGATCTGCGCGCTTAATACTTGACCTAGGACTCGAATGAGGATTCAGAAGACCGAGAACTACGACTCTACCAATGGCTCACCAATAAATCCCACAGATGTTGTAGCAGCACACATGTACCTGAAGGATCTCATGCTTACACAAGAGAAGCATATAAAGCAGTACATAAAAGAGAAGCATATAAAAGAGACATGTGACTTGTTACTCTCCATATGCATGATATTGTGTGCTTTTATTTCATCTTAAGACTTCCAACTAGTTATTCACCAAACAAGAACACATATTCACACAGGCCTTCAGCTGGAAATTGACAAAATCATCAACAATACAACATGATTCATGGAAATACACTCAATTATTAAGCCCAGCAGACACCACCTGATATCCCCCATTCTCACTCCTCTTGAGAAAGATTGCAGCAGCAACAGCAGCTATGATTCCTCCAGCAAATAAAATCACCCACCAGCTCCCCGCAAGCTCCGTGAACCCTAATTCACACACATTATCAAAATATAACGAGCATGTGATAACAAAGAACAAACAAAACAACGAAAATCTTCAATGCAACTTACATGGTGCTGCCAATCCCCGTGAGAGCAAGGCATTCTGCTGCGTCTGTGGCTCCGCGACTAAGATGTAGAAGAGCCCCATCACTCCAGTGTGCATCTGCGCACTGCTGTAGTTCGAAACGACGGTTACGAGTTCTCCGTCTTTAATGCTAACACTTCCTGGCTTCGGATAGCAGGACGACATCCCAACAATGTAGCCAGCCTCATTTCCTGGTTCTTCTCCATTGCCATAGCGCGGACTGGAAGAGCATAGAAGCCGACCGTCCTGAGAACGAGTTTCCATCAATTGATATATTTGCAAGTTTGATTAAAGAAAACTCGTGTAAACATAACATCTATAATGTACAAATCTATAATGTTCATGCTTTAGATTACCTCTCCGTATAACGCCGAACCTCTTCCACCGGTATGCTGGTGTGCAACACCGTAGACGATATCACCGCCGTGAGGAAGAACCACCTTCGTTCTTCTGTAATCAACACAATTTCCATTATCTTCGCCCACGGAATCGCATGGCGGTACTTTGTACTCCGTCTGCATTAACAAAGAATTGTTACCACTTGAACAAAAGTAATGTGTGTAAGATGTAAGAACTGTACAAAATGCTAAATTTATGGATTGATTTTCTCCGCATGATCTCGATGAATACCTTGCAACTAAATTGGGGATTTGCAGCGCTTGAATGAGATGGATGGTCCCCGGTATCAGTTACATCAAATATGTGGATCTTAACTGGTACGATGTTGGGATTCCACTCAACCCAGTTCACAGTATACCTCAGATAGAGCTTCCTCACACTGCCACTGTACCCTCCTCTGACTCTGCAATGAGTTTGATCATAGCAACAATAGAGACCTCCCACATAGCCATTCGCCAGAGGCCGTCCATATTTGTCGGTGGTCACGTTATAAAGGTCGCATTTGCATTCTGTGCATCCCAATCGGTCCTCCACGCCCCGTGTATCGATAGCATGGACATTCAGCAGCCATCTCTCCTCATAGCCCTCGGGAATTTCAGTAGGATTCCCTACTTCTATGCCATAAGGATCAGGGACCCAAGTATCGGTCCTCCGTGTTTCTGATCCAAGGCCAAAATATTGCCCAAGATTTCTACAAGGCCCAGAGTTTCTCACAAATATAATTTTTGAGTAGTCAGCATCATCTATTGCTCCCTCCCCACCATAGTATCTATCCACCACCCAATGGTGAAGGTATGTCTCATGGAGGGGCACGGGATTTTGGTTCTCGTCAATTACCTCGGCACGAAAGTTCTTGAGAGCTATATGGCCTCTTGGAAAGGGGATGTCAAAATAGTATTTGTCTTCTACTGAACCGGGCTTGAGGTAGAAGGGTGGTGATAAGAAGACCGAAGTTTTTACCGAACCACTTTCTCCTTCAAGCCCTCGAGTTATAACAAGACAAGAAGAAGATAACAAAATGGCCATCAACATCATCCATGGCTGAGAATGCCACATCCTGCAATTTTGATATAATTCAGATTTTTATGGTTAATTTGTGCTGCCTAATGTACTGCATGATCCCAAGTAAAAGCAATTTCTTGTGGTTAATGAATACTTTAGTATGCAATGTATAGTTTTTCATCTATCGAAACATAAGAAGAATCGTAAAGTTTAGAATGAATATGCATATAACATTTTGTTATAATCTAATGGAGGTGTCAAGGGCCATGAACTATATTAAACACGCAAAATCGTATTAGTTCCTCAATATGGGACTATGCTCAACCTGCCCTCTCACATGACCATTTGATTTTTTTTTTGGTTGGATCCAACAATCAAATTTAGTAAATCATTAATATGCAAGGTTGCAGATGTCAGAGACACATCGGTTTGAGTATTTCATGTCGGTTTTAATATGTCGGGGATATATATACACACACACACACACAATTATATATACATATATAATCATTTTTTTTTAAATTTATGTATTTTGATATATTATCAATTTAGCATTTGTTGAAATTTTAAATCTACCAATTACTATAAACATTTGATGTTACACAAGTAATAACAGTATAACGCAGAGAGGAAAGTCAGAAAAAGCAGGAAGCCAAGAAATCGTCGGCAACGATCGAAGATAAGGAATCCCTTGTCCAAAATTCAAAGACCAAGCATAATTGACGTCGACGATGATGGGCACAGGGAAGAGAGCCAGATGAAACAGGACGTGAGTCGAGAGTTAGGCCACAAAAGAATCTAGACAACGAAACAATTTTGTTTTATTGGCCGATATATCGACCCATATATTCCAAAAGGATATTTGCAAAAAAAAAATGTCGGAAACGTGTCGTTTTGTCAGTGAAACTTTTATGTCGGCCGACATGACCACTATTCCTATGAAAAGATACAGTCAAGAATTTTATTATATCCATTTTTTTTATTTATAAGGAATTTCATTTTGTACATTTTCTAGGTTATCTCATAGGGATAAATACTACATATAGCATAGAGCATAGAACAAATAAAGCTATCTCAAAGAATCCTTTGAAGTCTAAAATGAAAACCATTTCAAATTCTTAATAAGAAAAGAAAAAGTAAATCTCTATTTCTCTATTTTATTTAACTATTTAAATTCTCTTTTTAGATTAACTACTAAATTTTTCTACTTTCGATTAAAGTTAATGTATATGGGCAGTTGAGCATTCAAAATCTAAATAGAAATAAGCTAGGTTACAAAAAAAATTAGCTTTTTCGTTATGATGGGAAATGATTTGACAATAGAATACGTCCCTTGAGCACCTATTATTTATGTGAAGCAAGTGTTTCTAGGCCATATCTGCATGCTTAGAAACCATTTTAGAACCTTAGCACCTGACTTAAAATCAATTGATTTTACGTGGAGAGGCACGGGTCTGAATTAAGTGCACAAGGTTATATTAATTTTCAAATGAGACTCTTTTCAACATGTATTCCAATGAATAATATCCACTACTTCCTTCATATGCTAATCACATCTCAAGATCAACAAAAGTTTCCATAAAACAACAAATCATCTTTAACCACAAATATTAGAAAGCTGATTTTTCTAGCACATAAAAAATGAATTAATTAACCAATGAAAAATCATGAAACTTAAGCTAAAACATTCTCTCCATACTTAAAGAGACCATCCCCAGTTAAGGATAATGTGTATGTGGTCTCAGTACGCAGAAGATACGAGTATCCTTATCAACCGGGTTAAACATATACTTTTCAAAAACTGATTTTCCAGCGCACAAATTAAGATCTAACACCAAAGAAAAATCACAAAACTTCAGCTAAAAACATTCTCTCCATACATAAAGAGACCTTCCCAAGTTAAGGATAATGTGTATGTGGTATCAATAAGCAGAAGATATGAGTATCATTAACCGGGTTAAACATATACTTTTCAAAAACTAATTTTCTAGCGCACAAATTAAGATCTAACTAACACCAAAGAAAAATCATGAAACTTCAGCTAAAAATATTATCTCCATACTTAAAAGAGACCCTCCCCAGTTAAGGATAATGCGTATGTGGTATCAGTATGTAGAAGATACGAGTATCCAAATTAACCGGGTTAAACATTTAGATTTCAAAGAAACAAATTTTTCTAGCACACAAAGTAGATTCTAACTAACACCAAAGAAAAATCAAGAAACTTCACCAAAAAACACTCTCTCCATACTTAAAGAGACCTTCGCCAGTTAAGGATAATATGTATGTGGTATCAGTATGCAAAAGATACAAGTATCCTGGTTAACCGGGCTAAACAATTAGTTTTCAAAGAATTAATTTTTCTACCGCACAGATTAAGATCTAACTAACACCAAAGAAAAATCATGAAAATTCAGTTGAAAACATTCTACTTCCCTAATAAAGGAAAATTTGTCTGTAGCATCAACAGAAGATGAGTATCCTAGTTAACCGGGTTGTACGTAAACTTTTCAAAAAACTGATTTTTCCACCACTACAAGGATCTAACACTAAAGAAATCATGAAACTTCCGTTGGAGGTGTATTGTCGGAGGTGTGAAGTCTGATCGTACTGATAATTAATCCATTGCTTTCGGGATTCATTATCTACTTTTATGTTTCTCGATAGCCCTAGACTTCAAGTATAAAAAGACTTCTTTTTGCATCTCGATCTGTAATCGTAATATATAGAAAAAAATCCTAGTGCGACCATGGAGTAGGCCAACTGCCGAACCACGTATATCTCCATGTGCTTGCGCTTTTTTTCTTAGTTTCTTTCGATCTTCGTTCCTAAGAACTTCAGTTACAAAAACATCTCTCCATACTTAAGAAACCTTCCACAACTAAGGATGAATTGTATTTGGCATTAGCAGATAATACTAGTAACCCACAAAAATCAATTTCCTGACATAATTTTTTTCCTTCTCTACCTAAAAAATCAGATGAATGCAACAATCATTGGCTCAACTGTTGGGAATGCGAGCAAATATTCCCGACCAGAGCACCTGTTGCAAATCGAGCATGCACCTGTGCGACCGCGTTGAGCAGTATGCAAATTCGCAAAAGAAAATACGATGCAGAAAAATAATAAACACACAGGATATTTTAACGTAGAAAACCCAATTGGGTGAAAAACCACGGGACGATCGGAGTCCAACCCGGAAAGCCTCCACTAAAAAGGTGTGAAAATCACACGCAATAATTACAGGCTTTCCCACCGATCCACACAGGATCTCCACTCCCCCACCACAAACACGATCCACAAAGGATCTACACAACCACGATCCAAACCGGATCTACACCACAATCTCCTTCTCCAATAATTCACACAAACTATAATGTGCAAGAAGACAATATAAAAACGGTGTGAGGAGTCGTTACCCGGACGGATTGAACAATCCGTCCCAACGTCGAAGATGACGTCCTCCAAAAAACCACGAAGAAGACCGGCTATGCGTAGCCCCTTTCTCCACCGTCTTCAAAACTCCAAGCCATGACGATGGCGGCGGCAAACCTCTTCTCCAACAGCGGCAGCGGTGCTTCTCCTTCAACAACGGCAGCGGCGGCGGTGCTCTTCCTCCTCCAACAACAACGGCGGCGGCGGCGCTCTTCCTCCTCCAACAACAACGGCGGCGGCAAAGTGTCCAGACGGTGGCCAAAACTTCTCCCAAGCGGCAGAATACTCGAGAGAGAGAGGGAGAGAGGAGGGCTGCGGCAGTTTCTATTTACGCACAGGAGAGGGAGAGAAAGAATAGTCGGCGGCTGCTATAAGAGGGAGAGAAGATAATCCAAATGTGCTATGCCCTAACTCCCTCTCACGATGGATTTAAGAAAAACAGTTTTTAACAAAAGCTGTCCGGTTCAACTGAACCGGTCAAAATAAAGGGCCTATTTTTCTCCAAACAAAAAAGGCAGCAGAAAAGGAGTTGCAACCTGACTTTTGAGAGGTTGCAACTTATTGCTGAATCACTATTTCACGGAATTTCTCCACGCCAAACTTCTAACGGATAAAATCACGGGCTGCACCTAGCACGCCCGGTGGTTTTTACCGACTCGGATGGGAACCACGCCCAACAAATCTCCCCCTTCACATCGAGGCGGAAGAAACCGCCATCCCGGCGATCCTAACGCAATGCTCGAACTTCCCCCTTGGCACGGACTTGGTCAACATGTCTGCCCCATTGTCATCAGTGTGCACCTTCTGAAGATCAAGCTCCTTCTGCTCCAGGACATCTCGTATCCAATGATACCGAGTGTCGATGTGCTTCGACCTCGAGTGAAACGTGGGGTTCTTCCCCAAATGGATAGCGCTCTGACTGTCACACAGGAGTGTGTATCGGTCCTGAGTGAAACCAAGCTCTTTGATGAACCTCTTCATCCAAAGCAGCTCCTTCCCAGCCTCAGTGACCGCAATGAACTCAGCCTCCGTGGTGGACAGTGCAACGCACTTCTGCAGTCTCGACGCCCACGAGACAGCTCCCCCTGCAAATAGAATCAAGTACCCGAACGTCGACCTCCTGGAATCTACATCTCCAGCCATATCTGCATCAGTGTAGCCCAACAGCTCTGGCTCACTGTCTCCAAATCTCAGCATCAAGTCGGACGTCCCATGTAGGTATCTCAGAATCCACTTCACTGCGCTCCAATGCTCTCTCCCAGGATTGGAGAGAAATCTACTAACGGTCCCAACCGCATGCGCAATGTCTGGACGTGTACACACCATCGCATACATGAGGCTCCCAACTGCAGATGCATACGGGACCTTCTGCATCGCCTCAGTCTCCTCGGGTGTGCTGGGGCACTGATCAGCGGTAAGCCTGAAGTGAGCTGCAAGAGGCACGCTCACCTTCTTCGCCTGATCCATATCAAATCTCTGCAGCACTTTGCGGATGTACCGCTCCTGTGACAAACAAAGCAATCTGGCTCCCCTGTCTCTACGGATGTGCATCCCTAGAATGGTCTTCGCAGCACCCAGATCCTTCATCTCAAAGGTGGAACTCAACTGCCGCTTCAACTCAGCAATGCGCGCAGTGTTCCTCCCGACGATCAGCATATCGTCCACGTACAACAGTAGGATAATGAAATCCTCTGGAGCGTACTGCTTGATGAACACGCAGTGGTCAAGGGTGGTCATCCTGAAGTCAATCTCCCCCATAAAAGAATCAAACTTCTTATACCATTGCCGCGGGGCCTGCTTCAGGCCATATAAACTCTTCTGCAAGCGGCACACCAGACCTTCCTTTCCCCTGACACCAAAGCCCTCAGGCTGCTCCATGTAAAGCTCCTCGTCAAGATCGCCATGCAGAAAGGCGGTCTTGACGTCCATCTGCTCTATCTCCAAGTCAAGCCTCGCAGCGAGGCCAAGTACCATACGAACAGACGACATCTTCACCACTGGTGAGAAGATCTCATCAAAGTCAACGCCCTGTCGCTGTCCAAAACCTTTCACCACCAGCCTGGCCTTGTATCTGGGAGGTGTGGAGGAATCTCCCTGCTTCACCCTGAAAATCCACCGATTCTTCAAGGCCTTCTTGCCCTTAGGCAATCTCACCAGGTCATATGTGTGATTCTTCTGCAGCGACTGCATCTCATCCTGCATAGCAGCCATCCACTGACGCTTCTCGATACTCTCCACAGCGTCGCCATAGCTCTCAGGCTCCCCCGCATCAGTCAACAGTATGAACTCTGATGCAGAATATCTAGCGGACGGGTGCCTGACACGATCTGATCTCCGCAAGGCAGGCTCAGGGGCCGGTGCAGGCACATCATCAGCAATGTCCTCAGCGACTCCTGGTTCACCATCAGTGGTGATATCATGATCTGGAAGGGTATCAGTACCCTGTGCTGGCTCAGGCTCAGTAGCCTCCTCAGTATCGTCATCTCCAATCATAGGTGACTCTGCAGCAGTGCGAGAGTCAACCTCAGACTCAACAGTCTCCTCGGGATCACCAACAGTCTGATCCTCACAGAAAACAGCATCACGGCTACGTACAAGCTTCTTCTCAACTGGATCAAAGAACCTGTACCCAAACTCTCCACTGTAGCCGTGCCCCAAGAAAATACACTGTCGGGTCTTCGAATCCAACTTGGATCTCTCGTCCCTTGGGACGTGCATAAAGGCTTTGCAGCCAAATACCCGCAAGTGACTATATGAGGGGTCCTTCCCGTACCAGACCCTATCTGGGACATCCTCCTGCAAAGCTGAACTCGGCGAGAGGTTGATGACATGCGCTGCAGTAAGAAGAGCCTCGCCCCAAAACATCCCTGGCAGCTTCGACTCAGATAGCATGCATCGAATCCTCTCCATCAGTGTCCTGTTCATCCTCTCAGCTACGCCATTCAGCTGCGGCGTCTTCGGTGGGGTCTTTTCATGTCTAATGCCATGGTCCCTGCAGTACTCGTCAAACGGACCAATGTACTCTCCCTCGTTATCGGACCTGACGCATCTCAATCTCCTCCCAGACTGTCTCTCCACCTCAGCGTGGAATCTCCTGAAGGTATCGAGGACCTGATCTTTGGTCTTGATAGCATAGACCCAAAGCTTCCTCGAATGGTCGTCAATGAAAGTGACGAAGTAAGATGCTCCACCTCTAGTTTGGACCTTCAGTGGTCCGCAAACATCAGTATGAACTAGCTCCAAAGGCTCAGATCTCCTGGTGGACGTGTGGCTGTGAAATGATATCCTATTCTGTTTCCCAGCCATGCAGTGGTCGCACCTCTCTAAGTGATCCCCAGAAATATCACAAATTAGCTTTTTCTTCGCCAGGCATCCTAAACCCTTCTGGCTAATGTGTGTCAGCCTCCTGTGCCATAAGGAAGTGGATGCCTCATCCCTGACGGAGTTGGCCTGAGCAGCTTCAGGCCTCCCCTCCATGTAGTACAGTCCAGAATCTCTATAGCCCCTGGCCATCACAAGAGATCCCCTGATCAGCTTCCAGAAGTCTCCTCCAAAGACACTCAGGTGTCCTTCGTCTCCAAGTCTTCCAACAGATATCAGATTGAAGCGAATATCTGGCACATGCCGCACATCCCTCAGAACCAGTAGGGCACCAGTACTCGTCTTCAAGTGCATGTCTCCACGCCCAAGAACCTTGGACGTATCCCCATTGCCCATCCTCAACACCCCACAGTCATGAGTGGTGTAAGTGGCAAATAACTCCCTGTTGTGGGAGACATGCGCAGAGGCTCCAGAATCAACGATCCAGCATCGGTCGTCACACGCGAGTGCAGCAGTGACATCGTCGCCAACAATAATGACGTCGTCCTCCTCAGTCGAAACAGTGGCTGCCGTGTGACCCTCATCCTTGCCCTCAGTGGCAATCCTCTTCTTCTTCTGATCGTTCTTCAAGGAGTAACAGAACTTCTTTATGTGTCCCTTCTTGTGGCAGTAGTGGCATTCCACGTTCTGATAACGTGACTTCGACTTGCCCCTACTCTGACTCCTGTCATCCTTCCTGCTTCGGCTCTTGCTCCTTCCTCTCCCCCTGGACTCAGTATAAAGAACATCAGCTCGTGAAGAAGAGCCTGAAGTCCCCTGAGACTTTTGTCTCACCTCCTCATTCAAGATCCCACTCTTGGCGATCTCCATGGAAACAATCCCCTGGGGGGAAGAATTGATCAGAGAAACTCTGACCATCTCCCACGAGTCTGGAAGTGACTTGAGTAGCCACAAAGCATTCACTTCGTCTTCAAACGTCACCTTCATAGCAGTCAAGCGATCAATAATTCCCTGGAACTCATTGACATGATCCAAAATGGGTGAGCCCTCTCGGTATCTGAACTCTCCAAGCTTCTTCAGCAAATACAGCTTGTTGATGCCCGTGCTCTTGTCATACAACGTCTCGAGAGTCTTCCACAAAGTCTTCGCATCAGTGATGCTAGCCACATGGTTGTAGACGTTCGGCTCCACGAACCGTCTAATGAACCCACACAGCTTTCGATGCTCCACCTTCCATTTTGCCGGATCCGTGTCCTTTGGCATCTCCTCAAAGACAGGAGCATGCCAACCCTTCACATATATCAAGTCTTCCATCAGAAGATGCCACTGGTGGTAATTGGCACCATTCAACTTTACCATCTGCTCTGAACCTGATGTGGACTCCATCCTGCTCTGCCAACTGGCCGGACCGACCACTGATCTTTGAGTCGACTATCTCAAAGTATGCAACCAAAGAGGATAGCCAGAGGACCAATGGTCGTAAACTACCGCACCCAATTACACACCCGAGATCACAATCAACTCGTCCTGAAACCCAAAAGGTCAGCCCGGTAACTGCTCTGTCACTGAAACGGCTCTGACACTGAACCTCGCTTTGATACCACTTGTTGGGAATGCGAGCAAATATTCCCGACCAGAGCACCTGTTGCAAATCGAGCATGCACCTGTGCGACCGCGTTGAGCAGTATGCAAATTCGCAAAAGAAAATACGATGCAGAAAAATAATAAACACAGGAAATTTTAACGTGGAAAACCCAATTGGGTGAAAAACCACGGGACGATCGGAGTCCAACCCGGAAAGCCTCCACTAAAAAGGTGTGAAAATCACACGCAACAATTACAGGCTTTCCCACCGATCCACACAGGATCTCCACTCCCCCACCACAAACACGATCCACAAAGGATCTACACAACCACGATCCAAACCGGATCTACACCACAATCTCCTTCTCCAACAATTCACACAAACTATAATGTGCAAGAAGACAATATAAAAACGGTGTGAGGAGTCGTTACCCGGACGGATTGAACAATCCGTCCCAACGTCGAAGATGACGTCCTCCAAAAAACCACGAAGAAGACCGGCTATGCGTAGCCCCTTTCTCCACCGTCTTCAAAACTCCAAGCCACGACGATGGCGGCGGCAAACCTCTTCTCCAACAGCGGCAGCGGTGCTTCTCCTTCAACAACGGCAGCGGCGGCGGTGCTCTTCCTCCTCCAACAACAACGGCGGCGGCGGCGCTCTTCCTGCTCCAACAACAACGGCGGCGGCAAAGTGTCCAGACGGCGGCCAAAACTTCTCCCAAGCGGCAGAATACTCGAGAGAGAGAGAGGGAGAGAGGAGGGCTGCGGCAGTTTCTATTTACGCACAGGAGAGGGAGAGAAAGAATAGTCGGCGGCTGCTATAAGAGGGAGAGAAGATAATCCAAATCTGCTATGCCCTAACTCCCTCTCACGATGGATTTAAGAAAAACAGTTTTTAACAAAAGCTGTCCGGTTCAACTGAACCGGTCAAAATAAAGGGCCTATTTTTCTCCAAACAAAAAAGGCAGCAGAAAAGGAGTTGCAACCTGACTTTTGAGAGGTTGCAACTTATTGCTGAATCACTATTTCACGGAATTTCTCCACGCCAAACTTCTAACGGATAAAATCACGGGCTGCACCTAGCACGCCCGGTGATTTTTACCGACTCGGCTGGGAACCACGCCCAACATCAACACCAAATTATAGTGAGGCAATAATTTCTTGCAAGAAGAAAACAAAAAGGATTCATGTCATCCAAAACTCGTAATACCATTGAATAGTGATAACCATGTCAGTTTGTTTTTTAGCCCAGAAAACAATGTGCAGCTACACTATCTTCCAAATTAAATAATTCCTCAACCTTCCTAGAAGAAGAAGAAAAAAAATCAAAACTTTTTTCCAATTCAAAGCATGAAGAATCAAATCCAGACAGATTTTTAGCCGAGTGGGACAGAATCCTTCAGGAAAACGAAGAATCGAGTACAAGAAATAATTTTAAACAACACAAGCAGATAATTAAACTACGAAAAAGGAAGGGATTTGGTTTTATTGCATTCAGTTCTTCACTGAAGCCATGGACAGGTATGAAACCAAGCTTCGCATAGAAGAGGTTTGCCGATTAACCCCCGTGGCGACTGAAATTTACAGGTTTTGGGGTCGAAATGGAAGGGGGGGTTAAAGGGTACTGACCTTATTGACCGCCTAAAGTTGCACAGCAACTCAACTCGAAGGAAAAATCGAGTTTTTCACTTTTTTGTGTGTGTGTATATAATAGAGCGGGCTTGGAAAAACTCGAAGGAAAACTCGATGGAAATGCTGAATTTTAAATGCATGGAAATGTTGAAAACGCATTACTTTGTTTGTATGATATCGCATTGGGATCATCTAATAAAATAACTGAGCCGGCAGCAGGTGTATATAATATTTAAATAACAACGTTGTTTTATGGTAATTGTTAAGTGTTTTATTAAGGTGATTGTTATCCGCACTACAGTTTTGGCTATCCGCCCTTTTTTTGAACGAGTTATTATGCGCCTTTTGAAAATACGCCTTGCACATGCAATTTTAGGAAAAGTGTTCAACACGAAAGTTGTAGATCTCGTCGAGATCTACAACTTTCGTGTTGAACACTTTTCCTAAAAAATGCATGTACAAGAAGTATTTCCAAAAATTCACTATAGTTACGCGCATATTTCAATCGGGGCGGCAATACGTCTTGTGGGTGCATTTTTAGGAAAAGTGTTCAACACAAAAGTTGTAGATCTCGATGAAATCTACAACTTTCGTGTTGATCACCTTTCCTAAAAATTCATGTACAAGACGTATTTTCAAAAGGCGTGTAATAACTCATACAAAAAAATGCGGATAACAATCACCTTAATTAGAATTTAAAAAAAATCTTTAAAAAATCTTAAAAAAAAGGGCGCTGCTATTAGCACCGCGCCTTTTTCTATTAGCACTCAAAATTTTAAAATTTTAAGGCTTATTAGCACTCACTTTTGTCTATTAGCACTCAAAAATTTAAAAATTTATGGTGTTATTTTTAATAGCCGCAAGCAGCACTTTCCCCTTAGATGCATGCCCCTACAGATCTCTTCTCGCAAAAACGGCGCCGTTGGAGTCGGCGGCCATGACGATGGTGTTGGCGGCAGTGACGATGGCGTTGGCGGAGGCGACGATGGCGTTGGAGTTGGCGGCGACGGCGATGGCGTTGGCGGCAGCGACGATGGCGTTGGCGGAGGCGACGATGACGTTGGCGGAGGCGACGATGACGTTGGCGGAGGCGACGATGACGTTGGCGGAGGCGACGATGACGTTGGCGGAGGCGACGATGGCGTTGGAGTTGGCGGCGACGACGATGGCGTTGACGGAGGCGACGATGGCGTTGACGGAGGCGACGATGGCGTTGGAGTTGACGGCGACGACGATGGCGTTGACGGAGGCGACGATGGCGTTGACGGAGGCGACGATGGCGTTGGCTGAGGCGACGATGGCGTTGGATCGAGTTGGCGGCGTCGACGATGGCGTTGGCGGCGGCGGCGACAGCGTTGGCGGCGGCGGCGACGGCGTTGGCGGCGGCGACGATGACATTGGCGGCAGCGACGAGATTCCAACATGCTTGAGCATATACATATTTAAACTTCTTATACGTATTGTAAAATTATTAGGTATGCAACAATATTTATATGACCAATAATAACATTATTGGGTATTCAAGGAAAGCGGAGCAAATAATTGACAATCTATTTTTTGATATTTAATTTATAAAATGTGTTATCTTTTGAAGTGTTCTTTTACAATAGTGAAAATGATATTTTTATTATGTTAAAAAGAAATTAACAAAAAAGTGCTAATAGTAATAGTGTTTTGCTATTAGCCAAGTTGAGTGCGAATAGACAATCACTTAAAACAGCATTTGCTAATAGCGGTGAGTGCAAATAGACAACAGCGCAGTAGCAGCGCCCAAAAAAAATGCTGAAGATACGTAGGGGAAAATCAATCCAAAAAAAAATGATATAACTTTTCAGAATTATTCTTTTCATCGCCATGAGTTTCTCTTCAAATAGTTCTGCAGTTGAAGCCATAAAATTCATGCGAACAAAAATTGTAAAACTAGAAATCTTTCGTCCCCAAAATTTTTATCAATAGTTCACCAAAACTTTTGACTGAGGTACTTATCTTGTGTGTGTTTTAGCCACGAGTCCACTGCGATTTTCAGATTCGAATTTCGTTGGGCGAATTGAAAGTTCGGTCGTTTGAATGAATTTATTTTGAAATGTACTTAATAAATTGACGTGCACTTATAATTTTATGATTTACATTTAAAATAGGTCTACACATATTCGAAATAAATTCACATAAATACAATCACCTATTTTATACAGAGGATTGAGCTTGCCGCATATCTATATCTAACCAAAAAGATTATTTGATTATTTATGATTATATCGTCCTTTCAATCCCAAATATTTACTTGATTTAGATTTTTAGACCCAAAAGTTTTGTTTACTTAATTCCTATGTGATGGGTTCCCCCTCTATTTATGGGAAAAACCGTAACTCCCGCACGCCGGATCCCATTACCGCGCGCCGGATCCCATTACTGCGCGCCGGATCCCGTAACCGCCGCGCGCCGAATCCAACTTCCGCACACCGAATCCCACTCCCGCGCGGCGATCCAAACCACCGCGCGGCGATCCAAAACCGCTTCGCGCGGGATCACAACCGCCGCCGCCGCCGCCATTACTGGCAGGCGGCGGCCCCCCGTCGCCACCGGCCGCCCCCTTGCGGCCGGCGGCCGTGGCCGGCCACCCAAGGCCGGCCACCACCGAGCGGCCGGCCACTCCCGGTCGGCCGCCGCCGCCGCCGGCCGCCCCCTTCGCGGCCGGCGGCCGTGGCCGGCCACCTCCGGGCGGCCGACCACTCTCGGCCGGCCGCCGCCGCCGCCGTCGGCCGCCCCCTTTGCGGCCGGCGGCCGTGACCGGCCACTCCCGGACGGCCGCCGCCGCTGCCGTCGCCGGCCGCTCCCTTCGCGGCCGGCGGCCGCGGCCGGCGGCCGTGGCCGGCCACCCAAGGCCGGCCACCACCGGGCGGCCGACCACTCTCGGCCGGCCACCACCGGGCGACCGACCACTCTCGGCCGGCCGCCCCCTTGGTGACTGTCGGCCAAGGCCGGCCCTCATTGGCCGGCCACCCCTTGGCGGCCGACCACCCATGGCCGGCCGCCGCCTTCGCCGCCCAGTAACCACCTTCGTTCTCCACCGTCCGATCTCCACGAGCCTCCGCGGCCCTCCGATCATCACAAACGATCTCGGCCCTCCGATTCAGTGGTTATCCACAATAACCACCGTAACCACCGTAACTTCCACTTCAAAGCCCTATAAATACCCCCATATGCCTCCTTTCAAAGGGGATCTCTCATTCTCTCCTTCTCTCTCTTCATTTCCCCCTCTCCCCAGAGCTTCTCTCTCTACACTCCACCATTTCTTCTCTCTTTACTACTTGACAGGTTCCTCCTACGAGCGCCTCTCGCCAGGGAAGAAGTGCAGCACCGCCCAAGGCGAGCGCTCCAAGCCCGAGCAGCAAAGTCAAGGCACTCCGCGAAGTGCTCACCCAGGAAGTGCGCAACCACACCAGACGCGCAGCAGGGCGCTCAACTCCTAAGCGGTGGCCTGTTACCCACGGAGTCCTCTCTCTCTCTCTCCCACAATTGTAACGAGGCGCGGCCTGTCGCCCTCGCATTCTCCAAGAAAGCACTGTAACATCCTAATATAGTGGATTTCGGCCAGCACCGCCCTGGCCACGTGGTTTTTCACCCTTTGGAGGGTTTTTCACGCTAAAGATCTATGTGTACAATTTTCAGCATTTAATCTCTGCAACATTCTGACTGTGTGCGCACTCGACCGCCCGGGCTAAGATGGACCGAATCTGAACCGGTCTACCGAGGGCGGAAGCCGCAACAGTTTGGCGCCGTCTGTGGGAAACGTGTTCCCTAAACTCTGCAAAGGCTCTCTGAAGACAGTATTCGCCTCACGGCAATACTCGTGACTAATAGCGATGGCAAGACGAAGTGCTCGCACCGCTAACGGCTCCATTCCTGAAGGACGCATTGATCCCGCTCCGCCTCATTCACTCATCAACGCGCCTCCCGTCGAAGAAGTCCCTCTAGCACATGTCGCCGCGCTAGAAGGGCGCATGCGTCAGATGGAGGAGCAGCAAACTGAAATGCTAACTCTTCTCAGAAACCTAGAAGCCCCGCGAGGTCCTGCTCCACCTGTCGCTCCAGTCATCCCGCCCCCCTTGGTCCCTAATCATGCTCCCTTAGGGGAGGCCGCCCAAGAAGAGGAAATGTACGCAGAAGAATACTCGGATGCGGCCAGCTCTGCGCATCCGGCCCGTCCTGGCAGGGGAGCTAGGGAAGAACCCCCGCGCCGTCAGCAAGGAGCAGGAATCAATCAAGCCGTAAGAGGACCCACTCGCGAGGAGATCCGCGAAGTGATTGCCGAAGAGTACGGACAAGTCGGACGCCGGGGCATCTTTGCCCGCTGTCCTCCGCATCACGGCTCCCCCTTGGCACAGCAACTCCTAGTCCATCCGGTTCCACACGGTTTCAAGATTCCTAGCATCGAATCGTTTGACGGAACGGAGGATCCACTGGAACACATCAACCATTTCACCACCATCATGAGGATCTACAACGCTGCCGATCAGCTCCTCTGTCAGGTGTTCCCGGCAACACTCAAGGGGCAAGCACGCACCTGGTTTCACTCCCTACGAGAAGGATCCATCAACAACTTCACTGAGCTGGCTCGACTGTTCGCAGATCAGTTCGTCGCCAACCGAAGAATCGTTCTAGATCCCTCTCATCTTTCGGGGATCCGCCAGAACGAGGGAGAGACCCTCAAAGATTTTTTTCGTCGCTTCACCACTGAGGCGCGACAAATCCCAGGGGTTGACCCCGAGCTTCTGCGCGGCGTCTTTCTAGGAGGGCTCCGCCCAAGCGGCTTCTATTCCGCTCTGATGAGGGAAACAATTCCAAATTATCCGGACCTCGTGCACAGAGTAGAAGCGCAGATAGCAGCGGATGAAGCCATCGAGGCACATCGCCAACAGTTCGAAGGAAGTCTGAAAAGGAGGAAAGGGTCCGAGCAAGCTCCCAGAAGACAGGAAGAGCGGCGTACCGAAGAACGCCGGAACCATAATCATGGTCGGGATCTCCGAAGGGATCAGGGTCCCCGGCCACCGCTGAATTACACTCCCCTCAACACATCGCGAACCAACGTGCTTTATGCCATTCAAGAAAACCCGGCATTCTGTAGGCCGAGGCCGCCAATCCAAAACGAAAGAACCGACCAATCAAAGTACTGTGAGTTCCACAGAGGAGCCGGCCACACGACCGAAGAATGCGCCAGGCTGAAAGAAGAAATCGAGCGCCTTGTCAGGCAAGGGCTCCTTGGAAGGTTCCTGCAAGGACAGCAACCGAACCAGCAGCAGCAACCCAGGCAGCCCAGAGATCAGCCCCCTGCACCTCACGGCGCAGCGGCAGGAATGCCGATGGTAGGACAAGTCGAGACTATAGCCGGGTCTCCTAATCTCGCCGCGCAAATTCTCTCCATCGCTAGGCCAGAGAGAGGCCACGAAGATAAGAAGTTAAAGCAAGACGTCGTCATCGTCTTCGGAGATGAAGACCTCGAGGGGTTGCGGCTGCCACACCAAGACCCGCTCGTGATCAGTGCTGGGATCGGGGATCCCTGTTTCAACGTCAAGAGGATACTGGTCGACAACGGGAGCTCAGTCGACGTCCTGTTCCTCTCCACTCTGCAGAGCATGAAGCTCACCAAGGAGCACCTCAGCCCAGCAGCAGGGCCCGTCTACGGTTTTGATAATCGCCCCGTCCCGGTCCAGGGCATGATCACCCTTCCGGTAACACTTGGCGAGTTCCCAAGACAGACAACCCACAACATCCAGTTCGTGGTCGTGGAGTCAACCTCCGCCTACAACGCAATCTTCGGGAGACCGCTCCAATCTGTCTTCAGAGTTGTCCCATCAATCCCGCATTTAGCCATGAAGTTTCCGACCGCCGCCGGAGTCGGAGTCGTTCGTGGAAACCAAGAGGCAGCCAGGACCTGCTACCTGAAGCAAGCTCAACCGGCAAAGGCGACGGCCCTCAACATCGACAACTTCGACCTGCGAGACGAGGCAACTCTTCAGCGGGGGGCACCTGTTTTGAAGGATTGGTGGAAGTGCCGCTCTCCCAGCAGGATCAGACCCGGGCTGTCCAGGTCGGATCCCTCTTAACGCCAGAAGAACGAGAAATATTCACAACCTTCCTGCAAGAGAACGCGGACTTTTTCGCCTGGAGCCCGGAGGACATGCCTGGGGTAGATCCTGAAGTCATTTTTCACTCATTAAATGTTAACCCTGCCTGCAGGCCCGTGATTCAAAAGAAGAGGAACTTCGCCCCCGAGCGAGTAAAGGCAATCGAGGAAGAAGTGGCTAAGCTTCTTGAAGCGCGGTTCATCCGCGAGACTGATTATCCCACGTGGCTCGCTAATGTGGTGATGGTAAAGAAGGCGTTCTGAAAGTGGCGGATGTGCGTCGACTACAGCAACCTGAACCAGGCATGCCCGAAAGACAGTTTCCCTCTTCCGAGGATTGACCATCTCGTCGACGCAACGGCCGGCCACGAGCTGCTCAGCTTCATGGATGCATACTCAGGCTACAATCAGATAAGAATGAATCCCGCGGACGAGGAGCACACCGCCTTCCGCACCGATAAAGGAGTCTACTGCTATAAAGTGATGCCGTTCGGCCTTAAAAACGCCGGAGCGACATACCAAAGACTGATGAATAAAGTCTTCAAAGACCTCATCGGGGAGACGATGGAGGTATACATGGATGACATGCTAGTGAAGAGCGTCCACCGTCGCGACCATTTGAAAGACTTGGGAAAGTGCTTTCAGCTTCTTCGTCGCTTCCAGATGCGGCTCAACCCCAGCAAATGCGCGTTTGGTGTGACGGCGGGGAAGTTTCTGGGTTTCATGGTAACCCACCGGGGAATCGAGGGCAACCCCGAGAAGATCAAGGCGTTGGAGGACATGTCGCTGCCTCGTTCAATCAAGGAAGTGCAACGCCTGAATGGGAGGATCGCAGCGCTATCACGCTTCCTGTCAAGGACATGGGATAAGTACCTTCCCTTCTTCAAGATTCTCCGAGGAGCGCGCCACACTGGGTTTCAATGGACGGACGAGTGCCAGACGGCTTTCGAACTTCTCAAACAGTACCTGGCCTCGCCGCCGCTTCTGTCAAAGCCAATCCCCGGGGAAAACCTGTTCTTGTACCTTGCAGTTTCGTCTACGGCCCTCAGTTCAGTTCTTGTGAAGAATGAAGGAGGAGTGCAACGGCCGATCTACTACCTCAGCAAGGTCCTCACCGATACCGAAACCAGGTATCCGGCAGCAGAAAAAACGGCCTTAGCACTCGTCTTCTCGGCGCGAAAGCTTCGACCCTATTTCCAGGCGCACACAGTAAAAGTACTAACTCAGCTCCCGCTGCGAACGATCCTCCAAAAGCCAGAAGTCTCGGGGAGACTGGTAAAGTGGGCAGTAGAGCTCGGCGAGTTCGATATCCAATTCTTGCCCCGGCCGGACATCAAGTCGCAAGTGCTCGCTGACTTTGTTGTAGAATACACCATCCCACCGGAAGCAACTCCTGTCAAAGATATTACCACACCCCATTGGACTCTCTACGTCGACGGCGCTTCAGGAGCTGAGGGAGCTGGAGCAGGACTGCTCCTCATAAGCCCCGACGAGATTACTCTGGAATATAGCCTCAGACTGAAGTTCCCAGCAACCAACAACGTCGCGGAGTACGAGGCTTTGATCGCCGGCCTCCGGCTCGCCATCGATTGTAAGGTAGAAAGCCTGACAGTTCACGCCGACTCCCAGTTTGTAGTCTCGCAAGTTGAGGGAGATTATGAGGCCAAGAGTGACCAGATGGCGCATTACCTCACATGCGTAAAGTCGCTCCTTCAGAAGATCCCGTCGTACCAAATCCTGCACGTACCCCGGGAGCAGAATTCTAGAGCGGACGCGCTCTCTAAGTTGGCAACTTCACCCTCCAGCTATCAGTCGCGAAGGCGCCGAGTGGAAGAGATCATGACCCCAAGTATCCCAGGGCCGTGGGAGATCGCAGCCATCAATGAAGAAGAGCCATCTTGGATGACCCCTCTGCGAGCTTACCTCGAACAAGGGCACCTCCCCGAGGATCGCCTGGAAGCGCGCAAATTGCGAATGCGAGCAGCATCGTTCACCATCATAGACGGGGAAGTCTACAAGCGGGCATTCTCAGGGCCCTATCTAAAGTGTTTGCCGGCCGGCGAAGCGGACTACGCCTTAAGAGAGGTACACGGAGGGGTCTGCGGAGAACACCTGGGAGGAAAGGCACTGGCCCAGAAAATCTTGCGCCAAGGTTTCTATTGGCCAACGATGAAGAAAGACGCGGCTGAGCTCGTCCAGAAGTGCAGGAGCTGTCAGCTTCACACAAATGTACCTCACCAGCCCCCAGTTGCGCTCACCGCGCTCCAGAGTGCGTGGCCCTTCGCACAGTGGGGGATTGATCTCCTCGGCCCCCTACCTCTGGCATCGGGGCAGAGAAAATTCATCATCCTAGCAATTGATTACTTCACCAAGTGGGTGGAAGCTGAGCCCCTGGCAAAGATCACGGAGGAAAATGCTAAACAGTTCGTCTGGAAGAACATTATCTGCCGCTTCGGGATCCCAGCAACAATCATCGCCGACAATGGCACCCAGTTTACTGGGAAATCATTCACCAAAATGTGCGATGACCTAGAGATCAATCTCCGCCACACCGCCGTAGCACACCCCCAGACGAATGGGCAGGTGGAAGTCACCAACCGCACCATCCTCAAAGGGCTAAAGACGCGTCTTGAAGAAGCTGGGGGCAATGGGTGGATGCACTCCCAAATGTATTATGGGCATATCGCACGACGGAGAGGACTCCAACAGGAGAGACACCATACAATCTCTGCTACGGGACCGAAGCCGTCATCCCCATCGACATCGGAGTGCCAAGCATCCGGGTGCTGACTTTCGATCCCAGCAAAAATGACGAACTGCTCCGCCAAAATCTCGATTTAATCTCCGAAACTCGAGACCACGCCGCCCAACGCATTGCTACCTACCAAAGGCGTGTGGCCCGGCTCTACGACAGAAGGGTGAAGCCCAGACCAATCAATGTCGGAGATCTCGTCTTGCGCAGCATTGAAGCAGCCGGGAAAGGCCCGCAGAAAGACAAACTTTCACCAGCATGGGAGGGACCTTATGTGGTCACCGCAGCAGTAAAACCTGGAACCTTCAAGCTCAGAACGGCGGAAGGAAAGACCCTCCCACGCACCTGGAGCGCGCAGAATCTGCGCTGATTTTATCAGTGATTTTATTTCATCTTGTCATGTAAAAGTCGCGAGCCTTGACTTGCGCAAACTATCCTACTACCATCTTATGTACAAGACTGGCACAAACTATCTGACTACAATTCTATGTCCAAGCAGCGAACCTCGATTCATGCAAACCACTTCTCAGCAATCATTACAACTCTAAAAGGCCACGAGCCAGACTCGTGCAAAAAGCCGCGAACCAGACTCGTGCAAAAAGCCGCGAGCCAGACTCGTGCAAAAAGCCGCGAGCCAGACTCGTGCAAAAAGCCGCGAGCCAGACTCGTGCATCGTAGGGGCCTGCCCCCCTTACGTTTACCCTCGGTTTGAATACAAACGCTACTCACCGGCCAAGCCGCGAGCCAGACTCGTGCAAAAAGCCGCGAGCAAGACTCGTGCAAAAAATCCGCGGGCCAGACCCGTGCACCTATTTTATATAAAAGCCGCGAGCCAGACTCGTGCACCTATTTTATATAAAAGCCGCGAGCCAGACTCGTGCACCTATTTTACAAAAGCCGCGAGCCAGACTCGTGCACCTATTTTATAAAAGCCGCGAGCCAGACTCGTGCACCTATTTTACAAAAGCCGCGAGCCAGACTCATGCACCTATTTTATAAAAGCCGCGAGCCAGACTCGTGCACCTATTTTATTATCTAAAAGTCGCGAGCCAGACTCGTGCACCTATTTTACAAAAGCCGCGAGCCAGACTCATGCACCTATTTTATAAAAGTCGCGAGCCAGACTCGTGCACCTATTTTATTATCTAAAAGCCGCGAGCCAGACTCGTGCACCTATTTTACAAAAGCCGCGAGCCAGACTCGTGCACCTATTTTATAAAAGCCGCGAGCCAGACTCGTGCACCTATTTTATTATCTAAAAGCCGCGAGTCAGACTTGTGCAAACTATTTTTTTGACTAACATAAAAGCCGCGAGATCAAGTTTGCGCAAACTCATCTGTAACTTTGAAAATAATCAAACTACGCAGGTGCTAACAACCAGACTAACAAGATCATGCAGATGAACAAGTACGATAAATACAATAAAAGAGATACAGCCATATCCGGCAAACACGGCTACAAGCAGCTAAAGAAATCACTCTTCATCAGGGCTACGACCCTCCTCCTCCGACAGGTCATCAAATCCGAGGCCATTAACATCATAGCCCCGTTTTCGGGATACCATCCGAAGAGCCTTCGACACTCCCCGACGAAGGGCAAGCTCTCGTGAGTCCTCCAAATGAGGCTCCACCTCCTGAGTCCAGATCTCGTCTCGGACCTCCTCGAAAATCAAGCAGCGGTCCCGCAGGTAATCAATCGACTCCAGGTACTCGGCCAAGACAGCCGCCTTCGGCTCGGTCTCCCGCTCCACGGAAGAAAGACGCGCTATCTCAGCTCGGCACTGCTCCAGCTCTGCATCCCGACACACCACGTCACCACGAACTACCTCTAAGGAACGCAAGGCCTCCTCCAACGCCGCCTTCTCCGCGCCAAGCCCAACCCTGGTCCTCCCCAGCTCATCCTGCATCTCGGAGCCAATCCGTCTGAGGCGCGAGACGTCGCGATCCCGCCGTCTCTCCGACTCTGCAAGGGCGCTCCTCGCCTCCCGGAGCTCACCCTGGATCGCCATAAACCCGTCCTTCAAGCTCACGTAATGATCGTTCCACGTGAGCGCGATCGACGCCTGAGCCTCCATTTGCAAAAGAAAGTAGATAGGTCAGAGCCGCAACCTCAGAATGACGCCGAGCAAAAGGAAGAAGAAATCCTGCCTACCGCCTGGTTCATGGACTCCAGAGAGGAAGAGACCCTCTTCCCTTCCGACACCTTTCGAGCTGTGCCTCGCTCCGGGGAAGCCTGGGGGGCAGAAGATCCCAGGACCTCGAGCTCCTTATCAGCCGGCTCGCCATCAGCTCCAGATGCACAAGGAGCCACCTCATCCTGAGGAGCATCCTGTACCGGTGGAGGAGCAGAGCTTGGCTCCCCAAGACCTCTGAACACCAACTTCCTCTTTCTGTCTCGAACAAGAGGAATGTCAGCAGCACGACCAGCATCAACAGACAACCCACATAGAAGCAGGCGCTTCTCGTCTACGAATAGGGCAATACTGTGCAGAATGTTCCCCAACTCTCGAGCATCTGAAAATCCGAGAACGGGAGAAAACTCCCGCTCACGTCCTCTAAGGCGCCGACAGCGATCTGGTAAAGAGTTCCACACCTCCGGTAGTCCTTCCGGGTTCCTGACGTAGCCAAATAAAGTATTCCCGTGACGGCGGTCCACCCGGGTCTCGAACTCCAGCCATCTCTTGTTGCTGAAGACTTCAATATGACCTCCGACATCAACCCGCACTTCACACCATTCCTTGAAAAGGCCCAAGGAGAACTTCGCACAGTGCTCTCGAAAGAAGGCGATCAGCCCCATGATCCGCACAATCCCCTGAGGCGTAAACTGTGACACTGGGACGCCGCAAAATTTCAGGATCTCGATCAACTCCTCGCAGGCCGGGAGGCGAAAGCCGCTCCGAAGCGATGACTCGCAAACGGTCATCCAACCCCGAGGCGGATTCTGTACTCGCTCCTCAGGACCCGGGATCCGAACCTCTAATCCCGGGGGCAGGTTGAAGCGCCTCCTCCATATTGCAACATGATCAAGAGTAAGACTCGAGGCCAGTCGCATTGGGCGACTTTGCCCGCCACACCGAGAAGTCTGAAAAACAAGGGGAAAAGCGTCAGCACGAACTTTAGGTAAGGATAAGGGGAGTCCATCCGCGAGTCTAACCACCACGCAAGCTTCGCACACAGGTAAGCCTCGAGAACACGCACGCCAGCACGCAGCAGACCCCGCGGGAGCAGCTCGCGCGACTACCCACGCGGCAGCCCGCGCGCGCACACCCGCGTTACCGCCGCGCGGTAGGCCGCGTGGTAGTCCGCGCAGCAGCCAGCGCGCGCGCGCTATCGCCGCGCGGTAGCCCGCGCGGTAGTCTGCGCGACAGGCAGCGCGCGCGCGCTACCGGCGCGCGGTAGCCCGCGCGGTAGTCTGCGCGGCAGCCAGCGCGCGCGTACTACCACCGCGCGGTAGCGCGCGTGTACTACCACCGCGCGGTAGCCCGCGCAGCAACTCGCGCGGGCGCACCCTGCCGCGTGAGCACGCGCGCACCCTGCCGCGCGAGCACGCGCGGGTGCAGCCCGCACGCCGCGCGAGCATGCTCGGGCGCGGCCCCCGCACGCGCCTAGCCGCGCAAGCAAACGCGGGTGCGGCCCGCGCGCGCACCCCTCCGCGCAAGCAAGCGCGGGTGCGTCTCGCGCGCGTGCCCCTCCGCACGAGCACGCGGCCGCCCGTTCCCTCCACGCGACTCCATGCGCCCCTTGTGCGCCCGTTCGCCAGCCTCTGTGGAAGTTAGACCTTTCACCCTCACGCTCACCTTGGCACCGCCATCGTCGCCGCCGACCTCCGCACCTGAATTCACTTCGGCCATCGCTCACGAATGCAAGTCGTAAAGGTAAAATCCTATCGCTCTCCGTGCGCTCCAAACGTAGGATTTGAGGAGCAAATGATGGGTTCCCCCTCTATTTATGGGAAAAACCGTAACTCCCGCACGCCGGATCCCATTACCGCGCGCCGGATCCCATTACTGCGCGCCGGATCCCGTAACCACCGCGCACCGAATCCAACATCCGCACACCGAATCCCACTCCCGCGCGGCGGATCCAAACCACCGCGCGCCGAACCAAAACCGCCTCGCGCGGGATCCCTACCGCCCCGCGCGGGATCACAACCGCCGCCGCAGCCGCCATTACTGGCGGGCGGCGACCCACCGTCGCCACCGACGCACCCTTGCGGCCGGCGGCCGTGGCCGACCACCCAAGTCCGGCCTCCGCCGAGCGGCCGGCCACGCCCGGCCGGCCGCCGCCGCCGCCGGCCACCCCTTCGCGGCCGGCGGCCGTGGCCGGCCACCCAAGGCCGACCACCACCGGGCGACCGTCCACTCTCGGCCGGCCGCCGCCGCCGCCGTCGGCCGCCCCCTTTGCGGCCGGCGGCAGAGACCGGGCACTCCCGGCCGGCCGCCTCCGCCGCCGGCCGCCCCCTTCGCGGCCGGCGGCCGTGGCCGGCCACCCAAGGCCGGCCACCACCGGGCGGCCGACCGCCGCCGGCCGCCGCCGGCCGCCCCCTTGGTGACCGTCGGCCAAGGCCGGCCCTCATTGGCCGGCCACCCCTTGGCGGCCGGCCACCCATGGCCGACCGCCGCCTTCGCCGCCCAGTAACCACCTTCGTTCTCCACCGTCCGATCTCCGCGAGCCTCCGCGGCCCTCCGATCATCACAAACGATCTCGGCCCTCTGATTCGGTGGTTATCCACAATAACCACCGTAACCACCGTAACTTCCACTCCAAAGCCCTATAAATACCCCCCTATGCCTCCTTTCAAAGGGGATCTCTCATTCTCTCCTTCTCTCTCTCTCTTCATTTCCTTCTCTCCCCAGAGCTTCTCTCTCTACACTCCACCATTTCTTCTCTCTTTACTACTTGACAGATTCCTCCAACGAGCGCCTCTCGCCAGGGAAGAAGTGCAGCACCGCCCAAGGCGAGCACTCCAAGCCCGAGCAGCAAAGTCAAGGCATTCCGCGAAGTGCTCACCCAGGAAGTGCGCAACCACACCAGACGCGCAACAGGGCGCTCAACTCCTAAGCGGTGGCCTGTCACCCACGGAGTCCTCTCTCTCTCTCTCCCACAATTGTAACGAGGCGCGGCCTGTCGCCCTCGCATTCTCCAAGAAAGCACTGTAACAACCTAATATAGTGGATTTCAGCCAGCACCGCCCTGGCCACGTGGTTTTTCACCCTTTGGAGGGTTTTCCACGCTAAAGATCTGTGTGTACAATTTTCAGCATTTAATCTCTGCAACATTATGACTGTGTGCGCACTCGACCGCCCGGGCTAAGACGGACCGAATCTGAACCGGTCTACCGAGGGCGTTGAGAAGCCGCAACACTATGTTTCCTCCTACTTTTGATTTAAGTCACAAAAGCTAATAAAGTTAACACTGTGAGTACTTATCTGTTAAAACCTTCCCAGAGAAGATGATTGATATGCACCCATTTATATAGTCCTCTTGGGGTGCGTTTAGCCGCATCCCCATCTTAAGAGTGGAGTTAGTGGGGAGAGTGTTAACTCCCCTGAAATGAGAGAGGGGAATGATCCGCCACATCAATTGGAGCCGCACATACACGCCCCTCCGCGGGGAATGATCTGCCACATCAATCAGAGCCGCACATACACGCCCCTCCATCATCGGCCGAAGCCGCACCCCACGTAGTGGGGTGCGGCAGGAGCCGGCACCGCACCCGACAGGGGGTGCGGCCGGAGCCGGCACCGCACTCGACACCTTGCCTTCTACGCCCGAGATAACTCCTTTGAAGATTTCCTTGGAATTCTCCTTCGGCGCTTGAAGATCTCCTTCGATCTTCGAAGATCTTCTTCGAATCATCAAAGATCTTCTTCGAGCCTTCGAAGGTCTCCTTCGTGCCTTCAAAGATTTTCCTTCGCTTTGGAAAATAGCTATTTAAGTGGATTGAGAATCCTTCAGGTTACGAAAGGCGACTTGAGAATTTCACTTTCGTTCCCAGAGAAATGTTTAGTCTCTCGAGAGGTGGTATGTCACCCTCGAGGTTTACCGTCTTTACCATTGTAACGAGCAGCTGCCTGTCGCGCTCGAGTTCTCAGCTTTCAACTGTAAACGTACCAGAAGATAGTGGAATTTGGTCGGCCCAGCTCCGACCGCGTGGTTTTTTACCCTTTTCGGATTTTCCACGATAAAAAGTGTTCTTGTTATTAAGAAATTCTCTCATTGACTGTTTGCGCGCTCGGCTCGCTCGTCAGCTAAGGTGGTTCAATTCGACCGGTCTACCAGAGCGTCGAGTGACCTGCAACAATGATAAATTAAAAAAATTTGTGTGTTACTCGCACGACACTATTCACGTGCAGGTAGTCCTGAGCAAAAAGCCCCCCGGGCCCGGGCTTGAACCGGGCTTACCGGGCCCGGGCTTTTTGGAGCTGGCCCGGGCCGGGCCTTGGTTGCAACCGGGTCGGGTCGGGCCGGGCTTTCGCCAATGGAAGAGGGCCTGCCTAGGCCCCCTGGGCCGGGCCGGGCCAGACCGGACTTTCGCCAATGGAAGGGGACCTGCAGGCCGTTCGACGAACGGCCAGGCCAGTTCGTCGAACGGCCAGGCCAGTTCGTCGAACGGCCAGGCCAGTTCGTCGAACGGTCAGGCCAGTTTGCCGTTCTATGAACTGGCGTGACTGTTCGTCGAACTGGCGTGGCCGTTCGTCGAACGACCACGCCGTTCGTCGAACGGCCACGCCGTTCGTCGAACGGCCACGCCGTTCCACGAACGGCCACGCCGTTCCACGAACGGCCAGGCCAGTTCGTAGAACGGCAGGCCGTTCGTAGAATGGCTGGCGCTCGCAGAACTACTGCTACGAGTTTATAAACTATAAAATATATCGAACGGCCAGGCCGTTCGACGAACGACCACGCCGTTCCACGAACGGCCAGGCCAGTTCGTAGAACGGCTGGCGCTCGCCGAACTGCTGCTACGAGTTTATAAACTCTAAAATATAAAAAAGATACATATTTCCAAATTTATAAACTATAAAATATAAAAAAAGATACGAGTAATATGAGAAAAAACAAATTTTATTAATGTTGAACGAAAACGAATTACACAGAATTATTCATATGCGTATTTGAAAATTTGAATTCTAAAATAAAAATTAATAATTATCCGTATCAAATAACTTTGCAAATACATTTATTATAAAAATAAAGATTACATATTTCGTCTGCTTTCCAAAATCCCGGCTCGCCACCTTTGAGGCTTTGAGCTTTTAGCTTTTAACTAAGTTAGGTTGATTGCGTCCATCTCGTCTTCCATTTCGGACGAGCTATCCTCCAAATTTGAAGTATGCTGCTTCCTCCTCATTGCATCCAAGTGATCCTTGTAGCATATGCAGATTTCGAGTGATTCTTCGCTTAGACGACTTCTCCGCTCGTTCAACACCCTGCCACTAAGAGAAAAAGCAGACTCTGAAGCAACTGTGCTAGCTTGGATCGTTAGTAAATCTCGGGCCATATATGCCATAATAAGATAGGTATTTACTTTACCTTTCCACAATTTAAAAAGATCAAAATTTTCTATTTTGTCCGTACTCATAAAATCACGAAATTGTGTCTTCGTATACAAACCTAATTCATTTAAACTACTAGAAGTTGTGCGCGCTTTTTTCCTAGATGCTAGCTCTAACATTTTATTTTTAAAACTATCGCGTGTTTTTGGTTGCGACACATCATCTCAGGGCTGCGGTTCGTTTAAATTATCGTAATAATTAAATACTAATATTATCCATATTTGAGTAACTAATATTTTCGCCTAAATTATTATTTATTTCTTTTATTAAATTTACAACGCCTTCTACGCCGAATAGAGGATTCAAAGCGGCGGCGCATAAAAACATCGCTGACATTTCTTTATAATATTTTAAAAAAAAATCCATTAATTCTATTAAATCTTGTCATCTGATATGTTATTTAAAATAATTTAATTTTTGTGTTATATTAACAAAATTTTTAATAACTAGCGGGCTAGTAGGATAATATACGTCCGATAAATAATTTGTTACCGTGTAAAAAACTTATAATAATTCCATATAACTTTCTAAAACTGCTCAATCGGCCTCACTTAAATCGAACATACCAAATGTAGTATAATATTCCATAAGTAGTGATTTTTGACGAATCGCCCGTTTTAACATTATGTTGGTCGAGTTCCATATAATTGGCATGTCAAATCAAGGTTTCAAAAAATTTTCACCTTGTGCGTTTACGAATTTTTTAAAATCTTGTCGTTGTTGTTTAGAACTATAAATAAATTGTAACATTAAACGAATTTTATTAATACATGGTTCCATATAAGTTAAACTATCTTGTATGACTAAATTTAAAACGTGACATACACAACGAGTATGAAAAAATGCCCCGTTTAACATAGGTTTTAAATCTCGTTTTAATCACTCAATTGCGGTGGTATTATTTGTGGCGTTATCGAAAGAAATACTCATAATTTTATCTTCTATTTTAAATTCCCGCACACATTTTAAAATAATTTGATAAATCGCTTGACCGGTGTGCGGGACTTCAAAACTTTCAAAACATATTATGCGCTTATTTAGATCCCAGGAAACGGGATCGAACCAGTGACAAGTGATACAAAGATATGATAATCCTAATTTTATACTACTTGTCCAAACGTGCTAATTAAACTCACTCGACCCTCAAAATTTTCAAAATAATTTATTAAAGATTGTTTCGCTTCTAAATAATATTTAAGTGCGTCGCACTTAATGGTGGATCGACTTACTTGATGATATTTGGGTTGAAGCCCTTGATGTATGTACCCGGTCCTCCGCATTATCATAGTGGTTGAACGACAACCCACGTCTGATGACGTTCTTCACATGCAGCTCCCGCTGCCGAGCTTGATCGTATGTCCATATTTGTGCGGATCCGGATAATTGTGTCTGACTGGACTCGGGAGCTTGCTTCGCCATGCACGACTTAATGTGTCGTGCGAGTGTTGAGTTGCCATTGAGGGTGAGCAGTTTCGCGCAAAGTTTGCACTTTGCCCTGTGTTCGTTGCCGACTTTGACTTTCTCGAAGTGCTCCCACACTGGAGCCATGTGTTTGTGCTCCACAATTTCGTGCGCCAACATTGATGACGACGACACCATGCTCGACGACATTGAATGAGACTATGAGAGAGAGTAAGAGAGAGAGAGAGTAAGAGAGTAAGAGAGAGAGAGAAACTTAGTAAGAGAGAAAGTGAGAGAGAGAGAGAAGAGATATAATGAAGAGAGAGGGGGGTATAAATAGAATTTTTTTTAAAATAAAAATTTAAAAACTAAAATTTTAATTTTAATTAAAAATTATTTTTTTTACAAAAATAATAAAACAAAAGTGGTTGCTGCCACTTTAATCAAGTGGCAGCAGCCACTTAATGCTGCTGCCGCCTGCAGCAGCATTAAATGCTGCAGGCGGCAGCAGCCCAACGACTATAGAGCCGTTGGAATTAATGGGCCGGGGCAAAGCCCGGCCCAGTTCCAGCCCGGGCTTAAAACCGGGCTTTGCCCGGCCTGGCCCGGGCCGGTTTTCAGGCTGGGCTTTGCCCCAAAATCGGGGCCCTGCAAGGGCCCCGTAGCCCGGCCTGGCCCGGGGCGGGCTTAGCCCGCCACCGGGCCTGCCCGGGCTTTGGCCAGGCCGGGCCTGGGCCGGCCCCCCAGGCCCGGTTTTAAAGCCCAAGTGTACGTGCAGGTGAACATCTAGCCTTCCAAATACACATCAAAAATCGTGCGGATGATTGATGTGTATTTGGAAGGCTGGATTTTCACCCGCACATGAACAGTGTTGTGCGAATAACGTACCTAAATATCTCTCATAAATTAGATGGTCATTGGGGTGACTAGGAGGGAGAAAATAAAGGCTTTTTGGGTTGTGTGAAAACCTGGAAGCTATAAGAAGGGCAACATCGACGCCTGGAGATATATGACTTAGCTTGCTCGGTTTTCATTGTAAGGTTTTCGTTTTGATCCAAAATGAAATAAATGTACGTTTTTGAAATGAAAAATTATTGTACGTTTTCATTTTAAGCCAAAACAAAAACTTATATTCGTTTGAAAAAAAATAGAATCATTGTTGCTCACATATTTTTCACCATCCATAATAAGTTCTGAATGACTAAGGTTAAAAACAAGCTTAAAGACAAATTAAAGTAACTAGAAATTCTTTTTTTTCAATGAAGATCTTAATCATACAAAATATTTTAAGGGGAAAATGCGCGAGGAAATTCGATTCATGACGGGTTTTTATATTTGTCAGATGGATCAAGTAGGCTGCCCGAAGGCCCTTTCAGGAGCTAATGATTTATTCATATATGGTTGATTTGAACTGCTTTGGTATCATATAAATCTTAAGCTACAGGTTTGGGCGGACCTTCAATTTATTAATACTGTAAAACAGAGAGCGTATTAATTCCTCTCATTGAGAATAAACATGACGACGAATCGATCAAGAAGAATGTTGGTACCTCTTCAAGAAGAACGCTGCTCCTGCTGGGGGCGGAAACTGGAACAGTCGCCAGATTCGCTGCCGATTTGCCGGAGGCTAGAGAAGACCGCTTGAGGAGTCACGAAAGAGTCGCCGGAGGGGGTACTGTGGGGAGTTGCCACCGATTCGTCGGAGGAAGAAGCGAGGGAAACGAATTCGGCTATAAGTTTCGTGAGGAGTCGCGGAAGCGACGGAGGTCGCCTGTTCTGAAAACGCTGAAAACAGACCTCGCTAGGTCTGTTTTGGGGCACGACACTTTTTGAAGGAATTGAAAACCGAGCATTTTCAGCACAAAACCAAAACGGCCGAAAATATGGCCTAACGAACGCGAACAATTTGTTTTGAAAACTCCAAAACGAAAACAAACCCGTGAAAACCGAGCAAACGAATGCAGCCTAATTGTGATTCAACATATGTTTTGATCTTGATAATCGTCTTCTTCTCTTGATTTTTTTCCCACACTAAGGGAGAAGATCTCACCGGAGGCGTCGATCCAGAAACTAGCGCTCGTTTTGGGTTCCCATCGGTGGCTTTAAGAAAATCCTGAGAAGAGACGAAGAAACACCGATGGAAGACTAACTTGGTTTGTGATTCAACCTCTCTTTTTGGTTTCTCCCGACCAAAGTAAGCTCGAAACCTGGTTGGCAAATAAGTTTGTAGAAAATCATAACAAACAATATATCATCTTGTATATCTCACGATACATTCGATAACTTGATTTTGTGCTTTGTGCAAGATATTGTTGTTGTTTATGAGTGGATTTGATAATTAATAACTCAGATCCCGTCGTATTTAGTGGCGGATTATCCAGAAATTTCAATAAGGGAACTTTTGGTGCAAGCCAAGAAAAATTTCTAATCATCTTCTAACTCCTCACGGGATTGAGCCTAATCCTGAAAAAGTCGAAGCCCACTTGCAAATGAAGTCCCCATCAAATATCGAGGAGCTCCAACGATTAATCGGAAGAATCGCAGATCTCAACCATTTTATCTCAAAGATAGGTGAGAAATGCTCATTTTCTTCAAAGGCTTGAATGCAACAACTAATTTTGAGTGGAACATAGGAGAACCCTCACGTAGGAGAACCCTCACGTAGCAGCGACAGTTAATTTCCCCAACACTTCTATAGAGCCCTCACGTAGGAGAACCGCTATATCTATATCTCGGCGTAGGAAACGAGGTGATTAGTTTTGTTCTATTTCGAGAAGAAATTAACAAACAATTTCCTATTTTTATGTTAGCAAGACTATGAAAGGTGTAGAATTGAAGTATCATATTTTGAAGAAGCTTGTTCTATCTCTAATCATCATTGTGAGAAGACTTCACTCATACTTTCAGGCGCACACTATTCATATCATTACTGATCATCCTCTCAAGTATATTCTCTACAAGGTCGTATGCTCAGGCCAACTTACCAAATGAGCAATTGAACTGAGTGAATTTGACATTACTTTCATCCCACAGACTGTCATGAAGGCTCAGGTACTCGCTGGTTTTGTCGCAGACTTAATGAATACAGAAGAAATCTTTCCACCTTCTACCTCATTGGAACTATTTGTCGATAATGTTTTATGGTTCATGGATGGCCAAGGAATCATTCTCCATAGTACCATCGCCATCCTCATACAGTAAAGCACTACGATCACATTTTAGATTACTAGTAATCAAGCTGAATACATAGCTATTCTTACTGACATGTGCCTTTTCCAAGGCCACTATGTCACCACTTTACATGCCCGCATGGACTTACAAGTGGTTGTCATGCAAATCCATGGAGAATATGAAGTGTGAGAACCTATTCTGATATAATATCTGAGCAAGGTGAAGAATCTCATTCGAACTTTCAAACAATTCGCGATCCATCATACTGCGAGAGATGAGAATATGCTCGCCTATGTATTGTCAAAGCAAATTTTTGTGGTCGGGGTGCCCCCGACATCTTGTCTTGTATGTCTATCAATGAAATGGAGGTTGCGATCATTGAGCATCAGGAGAGCTGAATGAGTCCAATCATCTAATATCTTTCAACGGACACTTATCATCCCTCAGTGAGCACCCGAGCCATATAGGATTTCCATTGGGTTCTATGATGATATAGATCTCAATATTGTGACCCTTGATCATAAGCTTGATCATGTTCATAGTGTTGCATAAATAAGAGAAGAAATAAGAACGAAACAAAAACCAAACAAGCACAAATAACACAGATTTACGTGGCTCATCCCAAAATGGGCTACGTCCATGGGCAGCAGTGTGATCTTTACTATCAAGAACAATGACGGTTACAGAGAGAGAGGGAAGATTTTAGAGTTCAGATTTCCCAATACCCAAAGCCCAAAACAACCAGGAGTTTATATAACACTCCGCACATTAGAATTTCGAAAACATGATCGACACACAGGCAGTGCCACATGATCATATGCCTCGGCCGTGTGTCCCCAAACGACATGTATTTTTATCAACAGTTGTGTACCAACCACCTGGAACCGTCAGAATGACACACGTTCAGGGCACATGCCCGTGTGCCCTGAAAAGTCACGCCTTCACCTTCTGGATGCGTTTCCTGACTTATGGATCAGTTACAAACGCACATGCCCGTGTGTCTCGGGCCGTGTGCCAGAAAAATTTCGTCCAAGGCTGCGGCCCCGGACCCCGTGGGTCGTATTCAGCATTGGTCGTCGCCTTTAGGTTAGGATTCAAAGCATATAATTAACAATCACCACCTTGCATTAAATCCTATCAAAACAGAAGTAACACGTCATGAATCTGTTGCTGCCAGGATCCACCTGGGGCTATCTCTAACTGTCAGTATTGAGCAAGTCTAAACAGTGCACGAACTTGCTCTTCGGAATTGGTTTAGTGAACATATCCGCTGGATTAGCTGTGCCAACCTTCTTCACTTTGATCTTTTTTCTGACTGGATAAAGTGATACTGCACATCAATGTAGTTGGTCCTGTCACGATGCACCTGATCCTTTTCCAAACATATGACACTCAAACAATCGCAGAAAATGATAGCTTGATCCTGATGAAAACCCAGAAAACTCAGAAGGCCCTTTAACCAAATAACTTACTTGGTCGCTTCCGTCAAGACCATGTACTCTGCTTCTATAGTGGATAATGTAACTGACCGCTGCAAAGTAGCTTTCCAACTGACCATTGAGTTACCAAGAGTAAAAACATACCCTGTAATTGATCTTCTGCCATCCACATCTGTTGCATAGTCAGAATCTGGGTATCCAGCAACAATGCAATTAGTGTTTCCTCCATAGATAAGGACAACATCTGTTGTCCCTCTAAGGTATCAAAAAATATGTGTCACGGCTTAACAATGCTCCTTCCCAGGATGAGTCATATATCGACTCACAATATCGACTGCGTGTGCAATATCAGGACTCATACACACCATAGCAGACATCAAGCTTCCCACAACACTAGCATTAGGAATCTTAGACATGTATTCTGACCCTTCTTCTGACTGAGGTGCATAAGCAATAGACAAACAAAGATTTGGAGATAATGGAGTATTTAAAGGTTTATCCGTGAACATACCAAACATGGATAAAACCTTCTGAATGTAACTGTTATGAGAAAGAAAGAGCTTACATTGATGGAGGTACCTATAAATCTCCATCCCTAGAATTTTTTGTGTCGCGCCAAGATCCTTCATGTTAAACTCTGCATTAAGTGTCCTTTTTAGCTTTACAATTTCAAACATATCACGAGCCACAATAAGCATATCATCAACATACAAGAGTAAATAAATGAATGAACCATCCTAAACCTTTTGTGGTTTACACAACAATCATCGGTAAAAATGAACAGTTAAGCCTCTAAGAGTTCTCTAGAGAGAGGGTGAATAGAGATTTAAAACTATTTATTAAAATATTAACTAAATTCTGACAAACATAAACAAGCATCCACAAAAACACACAACCATAATTAAGCATTTCACAATAAAAGTAAATGCAGTAAATAAAATAAAAGTAAACACAGAAAAGAAATAGAACAAATGAACACAAAAGCTATAGTAGTTCCCCAAAATTTGGGTACATCTACTCTTCTACCACTTTGGTAGGAGTCCACTATCCCAGTGCTTGAGTCTTTTGATAAGGAGACTCTTAAAACTAGTGTCCGAGTCTTTTGATAAGGAGACTCTTAGAACTAATGCATGAGTTTTTTTATAAGGAGACTCTTAGAACCACACAATATGATCTTTTGATAAGGTGATCTAACCAACAACTGAATCCTTTCAAGAGGGATTCTAAAAATTGTCTTCTCAAATCAAAGATGCGAAAGAAGGAAGAATGAGAAGAGAAGAAGGTGCAGAGAAATATTCTGATGTGAATCCTCCTTTAACAATAATTATGCGGATTCCTTAGCACTATAGTGGATTGTATCTTCAGTAGCTGATGATGAATCCTTGATGAAGAGAAATGTAAGGATTGTATGCTTTGATCCACTCTCAAATTTTCTGTGGAAGAGGAAGAAGAAGAAGAAGAAAAAGCGTCGTTCTTTTTGAATATGCTCTATCGCTTGTTGTGTCCTTCATAGAAATTTGAGTATTTGTATGTCTCTATCATTTTGAAATGTTTCCTATTGATGACTATTTTTAGAAGAAATAGAATAAGATATGATAAAACCTTTCTAAGAGCGTTCTTCAATAATCCCGCCAATCTCTTCAAATTTCTTCCAAATACTCCTTCAGAAATTCTGTAGAAATCTCTTCGCATAAGTACTCTTCTAACAACGCTTAAAATTCAAATGAATTCCATCAAAATGATCTTCAAATATCTCTGAATGAAATCCCCTGAATTTTCCTTTATGGATAAGTATTCGATGATGCGTCGAGTTCTGACTGAAGATGCATCGAATCCTGCTTCAGATAATGCGACAAATTCTAATAGGAGTTACGTCGACTTCTAGTCGACCCATATTTAACTTAGTTGATTTTCTTCTTGTTCTCAGACTGTCTTCTTATGCCCTTGATTGAACTGACTCTCTAGGACATCTAATGATCAAATTACCCTCACTATACATCATGGGTAATTATCCTAGGATACAAAATCGCTCAGAAATAATTTGTTAAGTTAAATATAGGATTTTTCTTAACAATCTCTCCCTATTTAGCTTAACAAATTTTACAAGAATTTAAAATGATTTTACAGCATAACAAAAAGATAAATAAGAATTATAAAATATTTACGTAGACATGATGAGAGTCAGAATTCGATCAGACAACTAAAAGCTTTTGACAATATTTACTATCTTCAAGATAGAGTTCACAAGATATAATCCCAACCAGAAATTTGTGAAGATTAAACAACAATTTAAGTTTAATCTTTTCAAAATTTGAATTCCAATAGTCAGGATGTTCCTGAAGAAAATCCAACACAACAACTAGCCTTTCCTAGTTTTTAAGCGCTTTTGGATATACCTGATTTAGATTTTTGCCTCTTTGACTAAGTTCAGCAACACAACTCATGATTTCTTCTTTGTCATCTTTAGATTTCATTACAATGGTATTGGAGAAATGCGGCAACTTCCTTTAGTCATTTTCATCATATCTTCACCTTGTCCTGCTACATATCTTCCTTTGGGGGGGGGGGGGGGGGGGGGGGGGGGGGGAGCCTTTCTCTTTTTAGAATATTGAATTTGCACATCCCTTTTAGGAAACACCAGAGGTTGCTCATCATTTTCTTAAAGCTCCCTATGAGCTGGTGTAGCAGTCTGTTTAGCAACTTTAGTTGTATCAAAAAATCTCTTCAGTTCAGCATCATTCTCCCCTGGATGTGTGCAACCTCTTGTGCTGCATCTTTGGCAATATCCAATACAGTATGTTCAAGAGTCTCATTCTCCCCCTGTATTGGGGCAACTTCTCCTGGATCCTTCAGATCCATCAAAATATTTTCATTTCCAGCCATCTTAAATGTGTCTAACCTATGTGAAGAATCAGAGATCACTTGTTCAATTTCCTGGTCTTCCTCCTGATCTCCCCCTTCTTAACCTCATTGACAAGGGAGGTTAAGAATGACTTGGTCACATAGGAGGAAGATATCATTGATTGCATAGACTTCACAGATGTAGTGACCCCATCAATTTGGGTTTGCATGTGGTCAAATGTGTTTTGAAATTTGGAAGCATGCTCACTCATTAGAGTGGAAAGTGTGATAGTTGCAAGCTGCACTGCTTATAGAATGATAGAATTTTGGTTGAAAGATGGAGATGAGGATGAAGGTATGGGAATGGTGGATGGTAGAGAAGGTGTCAAAGTGGGAGGTGCATGAATGTCATCTTGACGTGTAGGGGATTGATGAGATGCATAAATGTCATCCTAAAGTGATGGCTCTTGTTGGGAACCAGACTTGATGATTTTCCTGGTCCATTTTGAAAATAAAGCTATGGTAATTTTCTTCCTAGGAGGAATATGCACTCCCTTTAATGTGCACAAATCAGGGTAGTCGTGCTTCAGGATCTTACTCATGATTGTCATATAAGAGTTCTCTTTCTGTGCATACTTATGAGATATCATTTTCAAAAGACATTTCCCCCAATTAATATTCTTTCCCAAAACTAACACTCCCATCAAGTGCAACTGAACTTTGGGAATAACATCATGTGCAGAGATCTTACACAGTAGAACTTTCCCTATAATATTTGCCAGAAATCGGAATTCTTCTGAAAGATCATTCTTCTTTAGTGTATTGGCTTGTCCCTTGAAAAGTTCATGGTGCTAAGAACCTCTTGAATTTCAGGTTCAGATAACTCTGCGCCTGCTTCACCTGGTGGAAGACCAAATGTTCGTTGAATAACTTCATATGTGATTCTAACTTCTGAACCAGCAATGCTTCCGTTCAATGACCCATCATATTCAAATTGAACTTGTACCAAGAATTCAGTTAGTTCTGCTTCATATAATTTACATATGGTGGATATCAACTTATCCATATTGAGATTACTAAAAAGTTGAAGAATTCCCTTGAAAATATCAGCAGCAGCTTCGAAGGAATCGATGTCAACATTGAACCATGAATTTGTCTTAGATGCCATTAATGTACCTACAAAAAACTCTTAACAAACAAGAGAACAGGAAGAGGAAGGAGAGAGTGGGAAAGATGAAGAGTTTGAATGTGTAATAAATTATAACAGATGTTTGGTTTAAGAAGATGAAACGTCGAAAGTTAGGGGTACAAATTGACGTATTTTAGAAAAGAAGTCGATGCAGCGCGTCAAAATTGGTCTAAGGAATGTCGAAAAGGAATTTTGTGCGCGACCGAGAAGTCGACGTTGTGTCGAATTGTATTCAATTCAACTTTGAATAAAACTATCATACATCCTGTCGACACATGCGACAATTAGAAATCAATGTTGCGTCGAATAGTTTCACACACTTCATAATTTGCCTACTCTCGACGCATGCATCGAGTAAAAATTGTCGTTGCGTCGATTTGTATTCGACGTTGCTTCGATAAAGACTAAAAAATTTCAAATCTTTTGTTGTTTTTACCATCAATAATTGTTTTATAGAAAATAGATTTGACATGAATCTTACTGAGCACCATCAAGCATTCCCAATGCATTGATAAAAAACTTGTGCTTGATTTCATTAAGGGGTTTTGTGAAGATATCGACCCTTTGATTTTTAGTGGACATATTTTAAAGGATATCTTTGCTTTCTCTATATTATCCCTGAGGAAATGATGTTTTATTTTTATGTGCTTAGTCCGACAATGGATCACTGGATTTGATGCAATAGATATTGCACTTGAGCTGTCACAAAATATTGTGGAGTTTTTAATAGAAAAATTGTAATCAAGTAATTGGTTTTGCATCCACAATATCTGTGAGCAACAACTTCCAGCATCTATATACTCAGCTTAAGCTGTGGAAATAGAGACTGAAGTTTGCTTCTTACTAAATCAAGAAATTAGTCTAGCACCTAGGAATTTACAAGTCCCTGAGGTGCTCTTCCTATCCAGTCTACAACCAGCATAATTTGCATTAGAGTACACTACTAACTCAAATTCAGATTCTATTGGATACCACAAGACAATTTCAGTAGTACCCTTTAAATATCTTAGAATTCTTTTGAATGAACTCAAGTGAGACTTTTAGGGTCCACTTGGAATATAGCGCATACATAAGTGTCAAACATAATATTTGACCTACTGATAATGAGATAGAGAAGAGAGCCAATGATTGCTCTACATGTCTTTTGGTCAATAGATTAACCTGCTTCATCTCTATCAATTACGATATTGGTAGACATGAGATTTTTCATAGTGGAGGCACTTTCCATCCTAAACTTCTTGATAAGCTCTTTTATGTACTTAGACTGGGATATGAAGATGCCTTTATCACTTTGTCTCACTTGGAGACAAAAAAAAATAAGATAGTTCTCGCATGCTACTCATTTAAAATCTAGACTGCATTAGGTCGACAAATATTTTCCAAAGTCTTGAATCTGTTGAGCCAAATATAATATCATCAACATATATTTGCACTATCAATGGTTGATGCTTATTTGCTCTAGTGAAGAGTGCCTTATCCACCTTTCCTCTTTCAAAGGAGTGCTCTAAAAGGAAAGTGGATAGAGTCTCATACCAAACTCTTGGAGCTTGCTTTAGAACATAAAGTGTTTTATCTAATCTATAAACATAAGAGGCTAAGTATGATTGACAAAACCTGAAGGTTATTCCACATAGACCTCTTCTTGTATTGTGTCATTGAGGAAATCATTTTTGACATCCATTTGGTAGACTTTGATCTTCATGTATGCAACATAAGCAAGAAATAACTTTATGGCTTCCAATTTAGCTACTAGTGCAAAAATCTGATTGTAATCTATGTCTTCTTCTTGCCTATACCCTTGTGCAACAAGTCTTACCTTATTCCTGATGATAACTCCTTTGAAATCCAACTTGTTTCTATATATCCACTTAGTTTCAATGATTGGGTAATTTCTAGGCCTTTCTACCAATTTTCAGACCTTGTTCCTTTCAAATTGAGCTAGCTCTTCTTGAATGAAAACAATCTAGTGGGGCTCATTGTTTGCTTTCTCAAACTTTTTTGGTTCAAATTGAGAAAGAAAGCATTGAAGCATAAACTCACTTGATAGTTGATTTCTTGTTTGAACACCAAGTGTCATATCTCCTATCACTTGAGAAGGGGGGTGATCCTTGAGATTTATTCTCTCAGGATTAGTTCTAATTACATCAAGGATAGGAGTGACTTCTTCAATAGCTTCTTCAGTAATTACTAGTTCAACATCTTGCACTTGATTTTGAAGAGAATCTTGTGCTGATTGGCTAGCATCATGAGTGAATTCATCACTATATGGAGGTTTTCATCTAAATCAACAATGCCCAATTGATTATTCTCTTTTGAGCAACCTTCTTCATTATTCTTAATACTTATTTGCTCAATCTCAGCAACTAGATGATCTTCTTCCTGCAAAATAGTATTGGTGGAAGTTTCCTTCCCCTTGGAAAACATGTTAGTTTCGTGAAAAACTATGTGCATTGACTCTTCTATTCTAAGAGTCCTCTTGTTGAGACACATATAGGCTTTGCTTGTTGATGAATATCCTAAGAATATACCATATTAGCCTTCTTGTCAAATTTGGCAAGATGGCTCTTTCTTTTATTCAAAATGAAACAAGTGCAACCAAAAATTCTAAAATATGAAACTATAGGTGTCTTTCTCTTCAGAAGCTCATAAGGGGTCTTCAATTTGGTCTTGTGAATGAGACTTCTATTCAAAACATAATTGGCAGTGTTAACTGCTTCAGCCCAAAAGGAGTTAGGCAAGTTTGACTCAGCCATCAATGTCCTTCCTGATTTAATTAGAGTTCTATTTTTTCCTTTTAGCAATCTCATTTTGTTGGGGAATTCTAGGAGTTGAAAAGTTTTGTCTTATCCCTTCATCCTCACAGAATCTATAGATTAACTGATTTTCAAACTCTGTGTCATTGTCACTTTTGATCATAACAACTTGAGTGTTGAACTCAGATTGAATCTGTCTAATGAATCTTGAGAGGATCTTGAAAGTTTCAGATTTAGCTTTCAGAAAAAACACCCAAGTGAATCGATAAAAGTCATCCATTACAATTAAAATGAAAGATTTCCCTCCTAAGCTCTGAGTGGATATTGGACCAAATAGATCCATGTGAAATAGATAAAGTGGTCTAGGAGAATCATTCTTCCCAAGTGGATTGAATGAATACTTTGTTTGCTTGCCCAATTGACAAGCCATATAAGGATATTCTTTCCTGTACTTACCAATTGGCAAGCCTCTAACAAGACTATTTGTAGCTAACTTGGCAATGGTCTTATGATTGAGATGACCAAGCCTTCTATGTCAAAGCTCATTTCTATCTATATAAGAGTTGAAGAAACAAATTTCAGTTGAACAAGAGTTGAAGTCAACTACATACACATTACCCTTCCTATAGCCAGATAACACTATTGCATATGACTTTGAGCTGGCAATTTGGCATAGATTGTGAGTGAATACTACCTTGTATTCACCATCACAAAGTTGACTAATACTAATTAAGTTATGTTGAAGACCTTCAACATAATCTACTTTGGAGAAAGAAATGCCTCCAATTTTGATCATGCCATAACCTTTGGTTTGACCACAATTGGAGTCACCAAATATTACCTTAGGGTTATCCTTGGCCTTATAGTTCTCTAATAATTGTTGGAGCATGCGTTTCGCACTCTTCCAGTTTGATAATAACAAAATCCTGTTTGTATTTGATTCTACTTTTATTGATAGTGTGCAGGTAACAGGTATGAGATCTTCACAATTCTGCTGGAGCTCAATTTGACTGTATGAAAATTTCGATGTCGGAATTTTCCGACATCTACTGTCGCTCAGGCGACAGGACAGAAGTTACAGCAACTACCCGCACGGCAGCACGACGAGCAGCGGTTTGGCGCTGTCGGAAATCCGACAGCGATGTCGCCCAGGCGACATGCCAGAAGTTACAGCAATTGCTCGCACGACAGCACGACGAACGACAGTTTGGCGTTGTCGGAATTCCGACAGCGATGTCGCCCAGGCGACAGTGAAAATATATATAGTGGTTCGTTTTGTTCGTGCATCCAAAGCATTGAGAATTCCAAGTCTTTTCCTGAGTGCATACGAACCAGAGAGCTCCAGAACCTCATCAACTTCCATTTGTGCTTAGAAGGTTTGAGATTGAAGACGAGATCGGACGCGCTTCTACATCAACGATCATCTCGAGGCTTCAACCTTCCTTTCAGAGATCTGAATTTCTAGGGAGTTCTTCGTTTCATTTTGTATTTTCATTTATATACATTTCATTTTATATTAGTTGGGAAATCATCTCCTTGTGCGTGACGTCTAAGTCCTTGCGTGGCTTAGGGGAAAATCGCTTCCTTGTGCGGAGCGTCCAAGTCCTTGCGTGGCTTGGTGGGAAATCGTGGCCTTGTGTGCTACGTCTAGATCTTAGGAAGATCTAGAGGATAGGCTTGGGCTTGGTCTAGGGAGAGACAAGTGATAGCCTTCCGATCCTTGGGAGAAGGATTGGTAAACAAAAATTGTCAAAAGTTTATTATCTTATTTGTGCCTTGATCTTAAGCATTGTTAAGATCATTTTTATTGTATATGAATTTCATGATTAAAATATTATGTCTTTTCTTTAATTACAAATTTAGTTGCTTAATCTTTAACTTAGAAATTTGTGTTTGATCTAATTTAAAAATTTCTTAGTTTGTAAATATTTATAAGTGATTTTTACAAAAGCAAAATTTGTTTTGAAAATTCTTAAGTAAAAATTCATAATTCAAAAAGGCCCATATTCACCCCCCCTCTAAGGGCGCCACAAGATCCAACACATGGTATCAGAGGTAGGTTACTCCAAAACGGTTTTACCACCGGGAGTAATGGTGCACAACGATCACGCGTTCGTTGAGGGGCAAGGAATTAGTAGGCCACCACTTTTTACGGGTACATACTATAACTATTGGAAAACCCGAATGCGGTGTTTTCTAATAGCTCTCGACATGGAAGTTTGAAATATGGTCGAGACGAGTTATACTTTCCCAACATATGATGTAGGAAATGTAACAATGGACAAACCTAAAGAAAAGTGGGATTACAATGATAAATTAAAATGTAAAAACAATGCAAAAGTCATGAATGCTTTATTTTGCGCACTAGATCGCACTGAATTTAATAGAGTTTGTGCTTGTGATACTGCATATGAAATTTGGAATCTTTTAGAAATCACTCATGAAGGTACTTCGCAGGTAAAGGATTCAAAGCTATTTCAACTGGAGTCAGAATTCGAAAGATTCAAAATGGAGGTGGATGAAGAAATTGATACAATGTACACACGATTCACTAAAATCGTGAACGATTCAAAGGTGCTGGGTAAGGTTTTCTCCAATGGAGATTTAGTAAGGAAAATCTTAAGATCACTTCCCCCGAAGTTCAATCCTAAAGTGACTGCAATCTCTGAGTCACATGATCTTAAGACCTTACAATTGGAGAGCCTCATTGGGAATCTGAAAACTCATGAGATGGATTTGAAAATCCAAAACCAAGAGTACAATTTGGAGCCCAAAACAAAGAGCTTGGCGTTGAAATCAAGAAGGGAAGTTGAGACTGAATCTGAAGAAAGTGAGGAAGATGAGGAAGGACTATTTGTGAGGAACTTTAAAAAGTTTATGAGAAATCCGGAGAGGAGAAATTCATTTAATTTTTTTTTCAAAAAGAACGATTTTGTCTACCAAAAAGGCAAAGGAAAATGGAGAATGAAGAGGAGCGTACGCTACCGGAGTGATACCATTGCAAGAAGATTGGTCATATCAGAAGCAAGTGCCCAAAATATCTGAGAGAGCAGAAAGAGAAGAGGCACGATAAGAATTTCAAAAAGAAGGTTCTGAAGGCGGAGACTTAGGATAACACAACTTCTGAAGGCTCAAGTGAAGCAAGCGATGAAGATAAAGAAGAAGCAAATGTATGCTTGATGGGGAAAGAAAATGCGTCATCTGACGATGATTGCAGTGTCCAAAGAGACACTGAGGTAACTCCTCCATCTTATGATGATTTATATTCTGAATTTATGAAAACATGCAAATTTTTTGATAAAAGCCTAAAGGAAATTGATTTTTTAAAATGTGAAAATAAAGTTCTTTTGAAAGTAAATAAAAAGTTATCAAATGAGTTGAAATCTATTGGGAACGAGAAGGTAATTTGTCAAGGGTGTGATCACTCTTCGACAAGGATAAAAGAACTTGAAAACATTATTTCTAAGTCCGATCAAAAAATTGATCTACTTGTAAAAGAGAAAAAGGACTTAGAAAAAGTTGTTAAAACCTCTCATTCTCAATTAGAGAATTATAAGAAAAATGTTGCAAATAGATGTGGCATGATAGTAAAAGAAAATTCAATTTTAAAGTCCAAAGTAAATGAGTTGAACATGGCAATTGGAAAATTTAGTGTTGGAAAAAATCTCTGGATATGCTTTTAGCCAACCAATGCCATGGGACAGCAAAATTTGGGCTAGGATACGTTTCTGGAAGCTCTGGAAGCTGTCGGAAATTTCCGACAGCTGATGTCGGAACCAGCGACAGCTCCAGGTTCAGAAAACCTCTTTTTCAAAATGAAAATTTTTCTAAGTCCACACATAAAGATGTTTCCTCCAGCAAGAGTCCAGAGAAACCATTAAAGAATGGTTCCTCACTATTCATTGTATGTGCCAAATGTCATCGATTTGGTCACATCTCGGACTCATGCTGGAAGAAAGGAAAAGTTAATGTTAAACAAATATGGGTACCTAAGGCGTCCACCTATACCATGGGATCGACCACTTGGGTAACTGGATCTTTACTCTCATCATCTTTTTAGGTGTGCGTGCAGGCTAGGAACAAGGAAGACGTGTGGTATTTGGACTCTGGATGTTCAAAATACATGACGGGCGATAAATCAAAGTTCCTTAGCCTGGAGATGAAGAAAGGTGGAACAGTGACATTTTGAGATAATGGCAAGGGTAAAGTCAAAGGCATTGGAGTAGTAGGTAACGAAGAATTTAAAATTTCAAATGTTTTATATGTTGAAGGTTTGAAACATAATTTAATTTCTATTAGTCAATTATGTGATAAAAATCTAAATGTTTTATTTGACTCTAGCTCAAACCTTTGCAAAATTATTGATTCTAAAACAAACGAAATCGTATTTACTGCACCAAGGATAAACAATGTCTATACAATCACTTTTCATGATTTATCTCATTCTACACTTAAATGTTTTATTTCAAAGAATGGTGAACTTGAATTATGGCATAAGAGACTAGAACATTCTAGTGCTAAACGCATAGTAAAGCTTTCTAAGAATAAAATTATAAAAGGTTTGCCAAATTTGAATGGAAAGCTTTCTCCATTATGTTCACCATGCCAAAAAGGAAAGTTTACAAAATCATCTTTTAAAAGCAAAAATGTTATTTCTACCACTAGACCTTTACATTTATTACATATGGACTTGTTTGGTCCAATTTCTACACAAAGTCTAGGAGGTAGAAAATATACGTTTGTTATTATTGATGATTATTCTAGATTTTGTTGGACATTGTTTTTAAATTCAAAATCTGATGCTTTTGATGAATTTGTAAAACTAATTTCACGTATTCAAAATGAACTTGATTTAAAAGTAAAATGCATTAGATCAGATCATGGAGGAGAGTTTGATAATGAAAAATTTATTTCATATTGTAATGAATTTGGGATAAAACACGAATTTTCCGCTCTTCGCACACCACAGCTAAATGGTGTAGTGGAGAGAAAAAATAGAACACTTCAAGAATTAGGACGTACTATGCTTTGTGAATTTAAATTGCCAAAATATTTTTGGGCCGAAGCGGTTAGTACTGCATGCTATATTATTAATCGTGTCATGATTCGTCCTACATTACAATTAACTTCTTATGAAATTTATTTTCAAAGAAAATCAAATGTATCTTACTTTAAAGTTTTTGGTTGTAAATGCTTTATTTTGAATACAAAAGATAACTTAGGCAAATTTGATGAAAAATGTGATGAAGGAATTTTTATTGGTTATTCTTCAACTAGCAAGGCCTATAGAGTTTATAATAAACGTACTAAAGTGGTTGAAGAATCTATTCATGTAAAATTTGATGAAAACATTTCTTGTGTAGAAAATACTAAAGTTGCAGGAAATGAGAAAAATGAAGAAGATGTGGAACAAAATCTGAGGAAAAATGATGATGATGATGATGATGATGATGAAGAAAAAGTAGAGAAAGAAGACGAAAAAGATAGTGAAGAAGAAGAAGAACAAGGATATGTACCTCCAACCGAGCTAAGGTTCTCAAAAGATCATCCGCAAGAATTTGTTATTGGAGAACCATTAAGTGGGGTACGTACACGTTCTAGTTTACATGAAAGTTTTTCAAATTTATGTTTTGTCTCCTATATAGAACCAAAAGATATTGCCACCGCTTTAAATGATGAATCTTGGTTTCTAGCTATGAATGAAGAACTTAACCAATTTGAAAGAAATAAAGTTTGGATTCTTGTTGATAGACCTAGTGATCATCCAGTGGTAGGAGTCAAATGGATTTTCAAAAACAAATTAGATAGTGACTCTAGGGTCACTAGAAACAAAGCTAGGCTTGTAGCGAAAGGATATAATCAAATTGAAGGGGTAGATTTTGATGAAACATTTGCACCTGTAGCATGATTGGAAGCAGTTAGAATTTTTGTTGCATTTGCTAGTCATAAAAGATTTAAATTATTGCAAATGGATATTAAAACTGCATTTTTAAACGGGTTGATTAAAGAAGAAGTTTATGTTGAACAACCCCCAGGATTTGTAAATGAAAAATTTCCTAATCGCATATATAGATTGCTAAAAGCTTTGTATGGTTTAAAACAAGCACCACGAGCATGGTATGATAGATTGACTATATATTTATTACAAAATGGTTTTAAAATGGGTGGTGTTGATTGTACACTCTTCATTAAGCAAGTAGATGATGATTTAATTGTTTTACAAATTTATGTTGATGATATTATTTTTGGAGCCACTAATGAAGAGTTGTGTAATTATGTTGTAAAAATGATGGAAAGTGAATTTGAAATGAGTATGGTAGGAGAATTAAAATATTTCTTAGGATTTCAAATTGTTCAAAAATATGATGGAGTTTTTATTAACCAATCAAAATATATTCATGATGTTTTAAGACGATTTGGATTTGAAAATCTCAAACAAGCAAATACTCCTATGAGTGTATCTTTAAAATTAGGAAAAGATGAAAATGGAATATCAATAGATCAAACTTTATATAGAGGCATGATATGTTCACTCTTATATTTAACTGCTTCTAGGCCGGATATTATGTTTCCAGTTTGTTTATGTGCTAGATTTTAAGTCGATCCCAAAGAATCACATTTAAAAGCGGTAAAAAGAATTTTTAGATATTTAATTGGCACATCTAAACTTGGTTTGTGGTATCCTCATAGCGATGATTTTACTCTTTTTGGCTATTCTGATTCTGATTATGCCGGTTGTTCACTAGATAGGAAAAGCACTAGTAGCACTTGTCACTTTTTAGGCCCTTCACTCATTTCATGGTCGAGTAGGAAACAAAATTCTGTTGCCCTCTCAACCACCGAGGCTGAATACATCGCACTTGGTAGTTGTTGTGCACAAGCTCTTTGGATGAAACAAACTTTAGAAGAGTTTAGCATTACACAACAAACAATAGAGCTATGGTGCGATAACAAAAGTGCAATTGATTTAACTTACAACCCGGTTCATCACTCTAGGTCTAAACATATTGATGTTAGGCATCATTTTATAAGAGACCACATTAAAAATAATCAGATTAAAATTTCATTTATAGGCACAGATAATCAACTAGCGGATATATTTACTAAACCGTTACCGGATTCCCGTTTTTCTATGCTTAGGCTAGAATTGGGAATCCTAGACATTTCACAATGATTATATCACTAATTATGACCTATAAAATTAAAAATATCAAAACCTATACATTTTAAAAAGAAAAACTAAATTTTAAATCAAACCATAGAATTTGAATGACTTAACAAAAATTCTCACATCATTAATATTACATACAAATTGTTCCAGATAAACAGTAGAAATCAACATAAGATTAAGTTCATTAACAGAAAATGAAATCTGGGCAAGTTCACTGTCGCCCAGGCGACAGTGAATGTCAGAAAATTCCGACATCAGTCAGAAGCAGCAACCTGCTGGAAACTACTCAGAATCGTCATATCCAGCCCCGCTGCTTTCTGGATAGTCTTCTGAAGATCCACGTCTTACGACCTTTCCACGTCGAGTCCGCCTAACCGATTGGCATGGCGGTTCTTCATCTGGGACTTCCCATTCGGCCGCTTCTTCAGGAGTAGGCTTTAACTTCAGTCCCTTCACCAGAAATTTCATAAACTTCTGCATTCTACTGCGATCTTTCTTCACTTCTTTCTTGTGCTCTTCAAATGAATCACAAAGATCATCTATAGACTCTCGTAGTGATCCTCCTCTAGGATTTGTAGGCTCTCTAATCTCTATTCCAGGATGAGGCTTTTTATGAGACTTCTTCACTTTCATGGTACCCGTATAGTATATCTCAGGAACACAATCATCTAAGTACGAATCTTGACCTATCCATTCATACTTCTTATATAGAATACGTTGAATTATAGCCCCATTGGCAAAGTATGAATCTTCACCCATTTTGGATGTTTTAATCTAAACGCATAACGAATCTGGGCAAGGATGAGGTCCGCTACATCGAAGGGTTCCTCCTCCATAATAAAATATGTAAACAACGTCAACTGTGCTGTGATACTCCTTGTATCACCACTTTTTAGCATGACCGTGTTCTTTAATATGTCTTGGACTAAATAGGCATCAGGAGTAAGTGAAGAGACTTCCGTGATTAGCGTCCTCTTTTGACTTCCATGTAAACTCATATTTACAAGAGTCCAATCTCTGTCCTTTCTATAACTCTCTACTATGTCTGGCATATTATCACTCATAAGAAGACCAAATTCATCTCTAAGATCAACATGTGTTATTTCCACATGTTGACCTTGGATTCTCGATCTCACTCCCCCATCCAATTCAGTGTATTTCGGGTCTTCCAAATGGTTGTAAAACTCTCGGATCAAGACAGATGAGAACATATCTACTAAAATTACTGATAATATACCTGCATTAGCAAGACGAATGTAGATATGGTCGTCCTTAGGAGAGTCAAATTCGACATATTTTGAAACTCTAATTATTGCTTTCTCAATCCCCGGATATACTTGATAAGAACTATGCGCATCTTCAGATGTACTTTTCTGAGCCTTAGAACTGGAAGCCATTCTGCAAACGTAACAAAACTAAGTTAAACAAGTTCTGTGCACTGGGACGATGTCGCCCAGGCGACATTGACTGTCGGAAAATTCCGACAGTAATCCAGTGAACTTTTTATAAGATTTTTCAACTAGACTTCCAGATCTACTCAAAATCAAGCTATATTTCTATTAAACAAAAAATTTCTTGAACAAAACTACACCTTCTCACATATCATTTACTATTCATCTTCTTCAACCATCTTCAAAAGGAAAATCTTCAGTTTTTGAAATTAAATCATATAAAAATACAACTCTTAAACCCCAAAAATCACAAGGTCCAAACACATTTCACCAAGATCCAACAAGATCCACTTGATTTACACTAGATCTACACCTTTTATACACAAAACTTCAAAGATCTAAACCATTCATCCAAGTAAAATGAAAAACACATTTTTCTTCTTCTCTACTTTAACAAAATCTCAAATCTCTAAAAAATTTGAGTCAAAAACCTAAAAATCAAACACACATACCTTAGATCTAGGTTGTCGTCGCACTCCGACAGTTTCCTCTCGCCTTCTAGTCCAACAAATGAGGTACAATCGGGTTTGACTCGGTTTTTAGCCGTTTTTATACTTTTAGCTGTCGCCCAGGCGACAGTGAGTGTCGGAAAATTCCGACAACTCCCAAATCTGACTAATCTTCAATTTTGGTCTCTCTGATACTCTACACTAGTTCTATGTCATTATTAATGCCACAACTCATGATTTGATGCCAAACCATATGCTTTCTATTTTTAAAAAATGGCTATCTACATGATTATATGATTTCATTTCCGCTCTATCATAGTATTGACACTCCTGCTAAGTGGTTTAGACTATTGGAAATTGTTTTCGCATGCATCTAAGTATGAGAAATTGTTTATATATCATAATGAGCTATCACGTTCACTTCTTTTGATTCATAAATATGTCTTTCTATTTAATATATACATGAATCATGTTTGCTTTAACATAATACAATAACATTTCATAAATACTACTTTCAAGCTTGATTTGTTAGCACAACCAAATATACACCATCTTTTGTGATTCAAGTGAATTCAGAGATCCTTGGTCAATCAAAAATAAAAAAATATAAATATCTCAAAGTTAAGATATTTCAAAATATGTGATCAACAAAAAGTTTAAATTGAGGACAAGGATACTCCACCAAGCACTACTTACCCTCCTGATAAGTCTTAATAAGCATTGTGAGGTTGAGCACCTTGGAAAAAATTGTAAAGTGTCTTGTGCAAAAGAAAAAATGGTATTCTATTGTTATTGTGCTATATCTTCAAGGTCCAAGTTGTTTTTATATGCTTATATTATGTTTTCTATTCCAATGATCATGTAAATTAAATAATTTCATATGTTTGATCAAAGCAACACTTGTACACATCATTATGTTATATAAACTTTCATCTCATGAGAATTAGACCGAAAAGATTCCAAATTTCTATACACAATTGTGTCTTTCTATGATACTTTAAAATGACATTAATCATGTTTAAGTTATTTTTTATTCTACTACTTCATATGGCTATCCCATCTCTTCATGAGTTTATTCAATACTATGGCATTTACTATTATTTCAAGACCTTCAATCATTTTCAACACAAGTGCTTCCGCTTACTCTTATTTTCTACTTCCTATCTCTTCCCTTAAGAACTACTCATTCATTTCCACTTAACTTTTGCTAATACCAAAAGGGGGAGAATTATAAGTATATTCAAGAAATCAAAGAATAATTCCACCTAAATCTTTCACCTAAACAATACATCATTTCACTTTACTATAACATTTAGTGGGAGCATTCATTTAGGGGGAGCTTACATTTAAGAGGAATATATCATATTATTTTTATGCACACACCATATGTTAAAAACAACAACCTAAATAGACATGATTTCTTTTTATACGGATTTGTTATTATCAAAAGGGGGAGATTGTTGGAGCATGCGTTTTGCACTCTTCCGGTTTGATAATAACAAAATCCCGTTTGTATTTGATTCTACTTTTATTGATGGTGTGCAGGTAACAAGTATGAGATGTTCACAATTCTGCTGGAGCTCAATTTGACTGTATGAAAATTTCGATGTCGGAATTTTCCGACATCCATTGTCGCCCAGGCGACAGGACAGAAGTTACAGTAACTGCCTGCACGATAGCACAATGAGCAGCGGTTTGGCGCTGTCAGAAATCCGACAGCGATGTCGCCCAGGCGACAGGCCAGAAGTTACAGCAACTGCTCGCACGACAGCACGACGAACGACAGTTTGGCGCTGTCGGAATTCCGACAGCGATGTCGCCCAGGCGACAGTGAAAATATATATAGTGGTTCGTTTTGTTCGTGCATCCCAAACATTGAGAATTCCAAGTCTTTTCCTGAGTGCATACGAACCAGAGAGCTCCAGAACCTCATCAACTTCCATTTATGCTTAGAAGGTTTGAGATTGAAGACGAGATCGGACGCGCTTCTACATCAATGATCATCTCGAGGCTTCAACCTTCCTTTCAGAGATTTGAATTTCTAGGGAGTTCTTCATTTCATTTTTGTATTTTCATTTATATACATTTCATTTTGTATTAGTAGGGAAATCGTCTCCTTGTGCGTGACGTCTAAGTCCTTGCGTGGCTTAGAGGAAAATCGCTTCCTTGTGCGGAGCGTCCAAGTCCTTGCGTGGCTTGGTGGGAAATCGTGGCCTTGTGTGCTACGTCTAGATCTTGGGAAGATCTAGAGGATAGGCTTGGGCTTGGTCTAGGGAGAGACAAGTGATAGCCTTCCGATCCTTGGGAGAAGGATTGGTAAACAAAAATTGTCAAAAGTTTATTATCTTATTTGTGCCTTGATCTTAAGCATTGTTAAGATCATTTTTATTGTATATGAATTTCATGATTAAAATATTATGTCTTTTCTTTAATTGCAAATTTAGTTGCTTAATCTTTAACTTAGAAATTTATGTTTGATCTAATTTAAAAATGTCTTAGTTTGTAAATTTTTATAAGTGATTTTTACAAAAGCAAAATTTGTTTTGAAAATTCTTAAGTAAAAATTCATAATTCAAAAAGGCCCTTATTCACCCCCCTCCCTCTAAGGGCGCCACAAGATCCAATAATAATTCCTTTTGTCCAGTCATGTGCATGGGGCAACCACTATGCAAATACCACAGCTAGTTTATGAATGGACAACCTCTAATCTGCACATGTAATTTAGACATTAATAAGGACCCAGGCTAACTTGGGCTCATTGCTTTTACCGTTGAAATTGTTATGAAAGAAAATGAAGGTCTTTCATGATAACCCTTAGGGTGGAAGAGTGATGGTTTATTATGCCAGCAACTTTTAGCAAAATGTTCTAATTGATTGCAACAATAACATCTAAAAGTAGTATAAAGAGAATCAGTAGAAAGCTCGGAATTGTATTTACCGGAAATAAGATAGATACGTCGAGTAGAATTCGATGCATCTGCTTGGTTGCGTCGATAAGAAGTAGACGCGGGTATGTGGTTGTGCCAAGTTAAAGTCAATGCACCTTCATACTTGTGTCGATTAGAAGTCGACACACCGACAGAGTTGCGTCGAATAGAAATCGACGCATGTTTTCAGTTATCAGAAAATTTCACATTCAAAAACTATTTTTCTGTAGGATTTTTCCTTAGAATTCCCTGATGATCTGGTGAACTACTCCTATTGAAAATGTTGATCCTATCAGGGTTCTCATGTGAATCTTTAAGGGGTTGTTTATCTTTAGCTCTAACAAAGACTACTGGACTCTTCCATGCAGGTTTGCTGGAAGATTTACTAATTGTTGATGGATCAACACCTAATTCTAAGTTTTTAAATCTCATAGAGAGATTCTCAGAAATGTTTTTATGTTTTTTATCCCTACTTATCCCTACCATTCAGTGAGTCTTCAAAGGCTTTTGGCTTCGTAAGATCTTCCTTGAGTGACTGGTTCTCTAAGGTCAACTCATCAATTTGTTTTTCTAGCTTACCTAGTTCAACCCTAAGTTGATAGTTCTGATAAGTCGAGTTCTCATCAAGCTTCTCATTTTTCAACTCTTTTAATTCTTTTCTAAGTTGTTTTATTTGCTTTTCTGCCTTTAGATGTTCTCAGAAAAAATTCTCTAAAACAAACTTTGAAATCATCAGAAATAAAATCAACATTACTAAAAATAGGATACCTGGTCTTCCTATGTGGATGCTTCCAAAGCCATCAAGCAAGCTTCTTCAACAATAGTCTCCTCTTCACTTCCTAAAGAAGAATTGGATTCAGATTCAGTATCACTCCAGGTTTCAGCAATGAAACCTTTGCCTTTCTTCTTATCTTTCTTCTTAAAGGATTGCTTCTTATGCTCCTACTTGTGAGCTTTTTCTTTCCGATTATCAAGATACTCTGGTGCTATGTTCTGGCTTTCTGCAAGCATAACATGCAATCTCCTTGTTAGGAGTCTTGTCAAATTTGGGCTTGCTTGAAATTCTATCTCTCTTTCTTGAATCTTCAGATTTGATACATTTTCTGAATCTTCGAGCTAGGAGATTGAATATCTCCTCTCCAGTGTTGAAAGACTCTCCATCAGATGCATTTAGTGTAATTGATCTCTCTTTTGATGGAGCAGAGACTTTCTCCTTGGCTTCAGATTCAACCATACTTTTGAGAAGTAGCTCATACGACTTCAATTTTCCCAGCAAGACATCAATGGTGATCTCCTTGTGGCATCTTAATTCTCTTATAGCCCAAATTCTTGAATCTCATGTGTTAGGGAAGCACATGAGGAGTTTGTCATTAATTTCTATAAATGAGATTTCCATGTCCAGCTCTTTGAGTTCATTGACAATTATGTTGAATCTAGTATACATTTTAGCAACTAACTCTTCTACATTCTTTTAGAAGTTCTCATACCGTGTAATGAGAAGAGATCTTCTGTCCTTTCTCTCATCTGAGCTTCCTTCCAAATTCTTGAGAGTGACTCCCATTTTTCTTTGGCAGATTAGCAATCAGCAACTTTTTGAAATGCTTCATCTGACATGGTAGATACCAAGATGTTCATGACCTTGGCATCACAGACTTTTGCTTTCTTCTCAGCTTCTATTCATTCAGATCTAGGGGCAATATCTTGTGTAATGTTTCCATTGGAGTCCTTCTTATATGGCATTTGGGGACCTGCAAGTACTTAGTCAAAAATATCTTCTTCAATAGAATTCATATAAAGCTTAATTCTGATTTTCCAGAGTGTAAACTTTTCTGGGTTACACACTGGAGATCTTGTTGATGCAAACTCTTTATAATGATTTGAGCTCATTTTATAAAATAGTTTTTGTGTTAAAAGATATAAACTAATAACTCTTCAAATCTTTTGATCAAGGTGTGAACCTTTTCTGATCAACCTACCTCTGATACCAATTACAAATAAATAGTTAAGCCTCTCAAAATTCTTTAAGGGGGGGGGGGGGGGGGGGTGAATAGAGATTTAAAACTATTTATTAAAATTTTAAGTAGATTTTGACAAACTTAAAAAACATCCACAAAAACACACAACCAAAATTAAGTATTCCACAACAAAAGTAACTGCATGAAATAAAATAAAAGTAAACACAGAAAAGCCACAAAATAAATGAACACAAAAGCTATAGTTGTTCCCCAACATCTGGGTATATCCACTCTTCTACCACTTTGGTAGGAATCCACTATCCTGGTGCCTGAGTGTTTTCCTAAGGAGACTCTTAGAACCAGTGCCTGAGTCTTTTGATAAGGAGACTCTTAGAACCAATGCCCAAGTCTTTTGATAAGGAGGCTCTTAGAACCACACAATATGATCTTTTGATAAGGTGATCTAACCAATAACTGAATCCTCTCAAGAGGGATTATAAAAACTCTTTTCTCAAATCAAAGAAGTGAAAGAAGGACGAATGAGAAGAGAAGGTGTAGAGAAATCTTCTGATGTGAATCATCCTTCAACAATAATTCTGAGTCTTCCTTAGCACTTTAGTGGATTGTATCTTCAATAGTTGATGAATCCTTGATGGAGAGAAATGCAAGGATTGTATGCTTTGATCCACTCTCAAACTTTCTGTGGCAGAGGAAGAAGAAGCACTGATATTTTTAAATGTGCTCTATCACTTGTTGTGTCCTTAGAAATTTAAGTATTTGTATTTCTCTATCATTTCAAAATGTTTCCTCTTGATGACGGTGTTCAGAAGGAATAAAGTAAGATCTGATAAAACCTTTCTAAAAGTGTTCTTCAATAATCTCGTCAATTTCTTCCAAATACTCTTCAGAAATTCAATAGAAATCTCTTCCCTTAAGTACTCTTCTAAAGCTCTTAAAATTCAAATGAATTCCATAAAAATGATCTTCAAATATCTTTGAATGAAATCCCCTAAATTTTCCTTTCTGGATGAGTATTCGATGATGCGTCGAGTTCTGACTGAAGATGCGTCGAATTTAGCTTCAGATGATGCGACGAATTCTAATCGTAGTTACGTCGACTTCTAGTCGACGCATATTTAACTTAGTTGATTTTCTTCTTGTTTTTAGGCTGCCTTCTTCTGCCCATGATTGGACTGACTCCCTAGGACATCTATTGACCAAATTACCCTCACTATACATCAAGGATAATTATCCTAGGATACAAAATCACTTAGAAATAATTTATTAAGTTAAATCTAGGGTTTTCCCAACAGTAGGGGCTCTGCCCGACTCATCAAGATATCTTCTTCTAATTCTCCATGTAGAAAAGCTGTCTTCATGTCGAGTTGCTCTAATTCCAAATCTTGATATGCCACTAAAGCGAGTAGCACCTGAATGGAAGTGTGTCGAACGACATGCAAAATAATCTCATTGTAGTCCTTTCTCTCTCTCTTTTTGACTATATCCTTTTGTAACTAGACGTGCCTTGTACATTGTACCTTCAACACCTGGGATCCCTAATTTCTTCTTGAAGACTCCATTTGCAACCAACCACTTTTCTCCCTTTCGGAAGCCTAATAAGTTCCCAAGTCTGATTCTTGTAAAGAGATTCCATCTCTTCACCCATTATATCAACCCAATGTGTAGCTTCAACATTTGAAATAGCCTCCTAGTGAGTAGAAGGCTCTGGTGACTCCACCTCTTTGGCCATTTGGAGAGCATATGCTATAAAATCAACATAGCCATATTTTCGTGAGGGATAGATCTACCTTCTCGGACGATCAGTGGCAATGTTATATTGTCTCTCCTGAAGTGGACCTATATGAGACTTCACCTCAAACTCTACAATTGAATCTTCATCTATTTTGTTTGAGTGAGATAGATCATCTCATTGTTCCAAGTTTGGAGTTATTTCAAACTCCACCTGCTCGCTAACAGTGTTATGTTTCCCTGCAACATCTGACTCCAATCTTGGGTGAAGCATATAATTTTCGTCAAAAGTAACATCCCTACTCATAATGATTTTTGACTCAGCAGACCAGATTCTATACCCCTACACCCATGTAGCATATCCCATAAAAATCCCCTTCTTTGCTCTAGCTTCTAATTTTCCCTCATTAACATGATAATAAATAGGGAAACCAAATACTTTAAGTAAAGAATAATCAGCGGGTTTATCAGATCATACCTCAAAGGGTTTTTTGTAATCAATGGTTGTTGTAGGAGAGTGATTTATCTGATATCAGGTTGTGTTCACAACCTTATCCCAGAAGTCCCTTGATAACCCAACATTAGAGAGCATACATCGAGCCCTCTCTAAAAGTGTCCTGTTCATGTGTTCTGCAACTCCATTCTGTTGTGGAGTTTCCCTAACTATGTGATGCTTGGCAATACCTTCATCCTTTCAAAACTCATCAAATTCAGTTGAACGGAATTCTACACCGTTATCTGTTCCCATACGCTTAACTTTCTTCTCAGTTTGGTTCTCAACTAGAACCTTCCATTGCTTAGAACTTTTAAAGACATCAGTTTTGTGTTTCAACATAAACACACACACACACCATTCTAGAGTAATCATCTATCAAAGAGTGAAAATATCTTGCTCCACCTTTCGATGGAACACGAGAGGGTCCCCAGACATCTGCATGTATGTAATCAAGAGTTGTTATGGTTCTGTGCATCGCTTTGCAAAATTGAATCTGCATTGCTTGCCGAAGATGCAATGCTCTCAGAACCCCAAAGTAGAAACTTTGTGACCTCCCAATAACCCTTGCTTACTCAGAATCACCATCCCATTTTCACCAACATGACCAAGTCGCATATGCCGCAACTTGGTTATATTTGAATCTAACTTCTCTCCAAATGATACTGCATCCGCTGTACCAATAACTGTTGCCCCTTGTAGGACATACAAGGTATTCTGCTTGAGTCCTTTCATTATCACCAGAGCTCCTTTGGTGATTCGTAGGACTCCACCTTCACAAATGTACTTGAATCCCTTTGAGTCCATATTACCTAAATAAACTAGGTTCTTCATCAGATCAGGGATGTGTCAGACCTCTATCAGCATTTTAATGATAGCATCATGCATTCTGATATGGACTGAACCAATGCCAACTATTTTGCATAGAGCATTATTTCCCATTAGAACATTTCCACCATCAACTTCTTCATATGTGTGTAACCAATCCATGTTGGGGGACATGTGAAAAGAACAACCAGAATACAAAATCCACTGATCCACTGGGTGTACTTGATCGACGATAGATAGTACCAGATCTATCTCAGAACCTAGGTCTTCTTTTGCAACAACAACCATCAGGGCTTTGCCCTTCTTTTTAAGACATTCATTCTTCCAGTGACCAGATTATTTGCAGTAGTTACAGATATCACGTGGATTAACACGTGAACCTCGATCTCTGAATTTGGATCTTCCCCTTGCTTTCCACTTTCTATTACCCTTTTTCGATCGACCCCGTGGCTTGTCAAAATTTGTAGATGCCAAACCAACGGCTTTCTTTTCTAAACTGTTTCCAGAAGCCTTGTGTAGATGTTCTCAAAATGGAGACTAGAACGGATTTCCTCGAGAGAGATAGTGTCTGTACGAACAACAAAAGAGTTTACATAATTTTTGTAAGAGGAAGGTAGAGATACTAACAGAATTAAAGCAGCATCCTCATCTTCGACTTTGACATCCATGTTTTTCAGATCCATAAGGATGGAATTTGTTAGAACATATACATGAATGTGCAGTTAATCGTGTTTTAAACATACCTTGCGGTTAGTGAGGTTAAGATTGGCTAATCGCAAGTTGTGCAGATCTAGATTGAGATATATGTGCGGTCACCCGTGTGGAATTGCACTTTGTGGAGATCGTGGCTGATTGGTGGACCGCAAGCTTTGCTGATGAAGACCGACAAATTCATCCTTGTTACTATCGTTGTTGTTATGGGTGGTTACTCTTGTGTAACAACACATACATTTGCGGTTAACTCATATCTGACCGCACGACCTGCGCCTGTCGCATCTCTTGTAGATTCTTGTATTTAGTCCCACATCGTCAAATTGTAAATTCTTTCTCCTCCTCTCTTCTGTATAAAGTAGGAGCATCCTTGTAATATTCAAATTTTTTGGAAATACAAATTCAGTTATTTTCAATTTCCTACGTGTTATTGTTAATTTCGATCAAGTTATTTCTAAGTTCTCACAGAGTTCAAATCGTCAAAATGTTCCTTGAGAATTGCACCTTCCTTCATACGAAAAGAGAACAGGCGTTGTTTCAACAACAATTTGTTGGTTAGAGATTTCGTCATTTAAAGACATTCCATCTTCAACCACAAACCAATAGTCGTATCTTCATCGGCTACTTCATAAATGACTTCATCGGCAAGACAGACAAGATTGTCAAGTGTGCATTATCATCTTATTGTTCATATTCTGAATCCTCCATTGATTCAGGTTTCTTTCCTGAAAGCGGCGCCCAGATTCCATGTTGCTTCAACAGTGCTCGCATCTTTATACACTCGAGACTAAATCTATTCTTCCTTGTGAACTTTTCGATCTTCATGTTGTTATTTGTCATCGTTCTTCAATCTTCAAAAATAGACGAATAGATCACAGACGAACGTGAAATCTGCCTCTGAAACCGGTTTGTTGCAGAAATAAGAGAAAAAAGAAGAACAAAAAAAATCAAACAATTAAGCACATATGACATAGATTTACATGTTTCACCCCAAAATGAGCTACGTCTACGAGCATTAGCAGTCAAATCTTCACTATCAATAACAGAGGCGGTTACAGAGAGATGGAAGATTTCAGAGTTCAGATTTCCCAATACCCAAAGCCCAAAACGACCAGGAGTTTATATAACAATCCGCACATTAGAATTTCGGAAACATGATCGACACACGGGCAGAGGCACACGCCCGTGTTCCTCGGTCGTGTGTCCCCAAATCGTCTTACATCAACAGACGTGCACCAACTACCCTGGAACCGTCAGAACTACAGATGATCAGGGCACACGCCCGTGTGTCTCGGACCGTGTGCCCCGAAAAGTCAAGTCTCTGCCTTCTGGACCGTGTGCGCCAGCATTCGACAATACCCGGCCAACGACGGCGAGCTTCGCCCGCACATATACATGAGTACTCAAAATGACCGTAAAAAATATACATCAATATTTTATAATTATTTTTTTCAAAAACATTTATTTTTTAACAAAAAATCATTTTAAAGTGAGTCATTATATTTAGAAATTAGTTTTTGTAGGCCTAATGATAACCTACTAAAAAGTTTTGGATTTTATGAATTTTCATTATTATTTTTATTAGAAGGATATGATGTAATTACAAAAATAGTCATTACATTTTATGAATTTCTATTTTTTGTATAATATATGTTAAGACATTTGAGTAAAAGAATGAGAATATATTTGACGATTTTGAATGTTGCACCAAAGACAGCTTCTTTTATATTGTAGTTAAAGATATATATATATACACTAGTGATAGACACGTGGCTCTGCCCCTACGATCAACCACGATAGTACCTCGATTGTGATAGTACTCCGGCCGCGACAGGCACGGGGCTCCACCCCTATCAATTATTTAATGCAGTTTAAAATAAACACATTATTAATTAATTAATTAATGCGGAAAATAGGTATACACTATTTTTCGATTTTTGTTAAAAAAAATTCATATCATTATAAATATATTATTATTTTTCATAGTTATTTTTATAAATTAAATTAATTGATTTTATCATTACTTTTCAAATCAACTTTAATAAAGTTGATATGTCTAATGATAGTCTCCTATAGTAGGTATAAGAGCTACTTAAAACTTTTTCTGAATTTTAAGGTTTAGATGAGCATTGTATTTTTTTAAATAGATTATAATATATGTTGTTATACACTCATAAAGGCCTTGTGGTGCGTTTAGAGAAAACTCCACTAAAGAGAGGTGGGGTCAACGGTCAACGTATAATCGCTCGAGTTGAAGAAACCGCCGCCTAGTCCACATCCAACCGCCCGTGCAAAGACGCACGCAGAACGCGCCGCGGGCCGCACCCAACCATGCGCGCCAGCACCGCGCGCGGCGATGCCGCGCACAACTGCAGGCACTACTGCGCGCGGTAGCGGGCGCGCCACCGCCACGACGCGCGTGGCGGTACCGCGCGCTAGCATGCGCGGTAGCGCCGACCCCCCCCCCCCCCCCCCCCCCCCCCCCCCTCTTGGGGTGCGGCCAGGGCCGCACCCCTCCTTGGGTGCGGCCCAGCCGCACCCCTCCTCGGGTGCGGCCAAGCCGCTGCACCCCTCTAGGGGTGCGGCCGAGCCGCACCCCCCCCCCCCTTGGGGCGTGACCGGGCTGCACCCCCCTTGGGGTGAGGCCACGCCCCGTGCGGATACGGCCAGACCGCCCCCTCCTGCATAGGGTCCTGCGGAATGCCCGGTCGGAACCCAGTTCCCCCTCAGGGGGCGCGACTTCCCTTTTTTCCGTACCCGCACTCACGCGCGGTCAGAACGCCTCCGCACTTACGCGCACCCAAAACGCTTCTGAGCGCGCTCAGAATGCTTCCCCAGTAGCCTAGATTGCTTCTCCGTTGCGCGCTCAGAACGCTTCTGAGCGCGCTCAGCTCACTTTTTGTCTTTCTGACTTATCACATTTTGTCTTTTTAGCGCACTCACATTTTGTCTTTCCAGTTTCTCAGATTTCAGGAACAGCTTATCGCCTTTTTCACCTCCAACAAAACTGTCCGAACTGCCCAAACTGCCCGAAGGGCAAGATGGTCATTTACGAAAAATGGCGACCCATGCGCCCCGAACCAGAAAATATAATTCGTCTGCCAGGTATTTATGGAAGTTACAACGGCGAAATTACCGGACTACCCCCGGCCAAAGCTATAAAAGAAGCCCCAGGGCTTCATTTGAAAGGACCTTGCCTTCTGCACCCGGGAGAGCTCCTTGCAGACTTTTGCGGAATTCTCCTTCGGCGCTTGAAGATCTTCTTCGCGGACTTGAAGGTTTCCTTCGTCCCGAAAGGCGACACCGCTTCTCACTTTTGTTCTCCGGAGCCTTCTCACTTTCGTTCTCCGGAGCCTTCTCACTTTTGTTCTCCGGAGCCTTCTCACTTTTGTTCTCCGGAGCCTTCTCACTTTTATTCTCCAACATTCTCAGAAGGAAAAATACTTAGTTTTCCGAGAGGTGGCATGTCACCCTCGGAGCTATCTCTCTATTATTGTAACGAGCAGGGCCTGTCGCGCTCGAGTTCTAAGTACCAGATTGTAACCCCCAGAAGATAGTGAAGTTTGGTCGGCACAGCTCTGGCCGCGTGGCTTTTTATCCTTTCCGGGTTTTCCACGTTAAAAAGTCTCAGTGTACTCAACGAATCTCACATTGACTGTTTGCGCGCTTGGTTCGCTCCCGAGCTAAGGTGGTTCAAGTAAACCGGTCTACCAAGAGCCCTAAGCGACCCGCAACAGTTTGGCGCCGTCTGTGGGAATATTCCCAAAACTATTTGAAGGCCAACTGCAATGGCCAGAAAGAGTGCTCTCACTACCGAAGGATCAATGCCGGAAGGGCGCATCGACCCAGCTCCCTCTCACTCGCTTATCAATGCACCTCCCGTGGAGGGGGCAGTTCCTGCGCCCGCAGCAGGACTGGAAGGGCGCATGCGGCAGATTGAAGAGCAGCAAACCGAGATGTTGGCTCTCGTAAGGAATTTCGGGGCTCCCCAAGTTCCAGTTCAACCGCCAGCACTGAACGTACCGCCTCCCCCGGTACCAAATCATGCCCCGAGCGAAGAGGTCGTTCGAGAGGACGAAGCTTCAGAAGGATTCTCCAACGCAGCAAGCTCCGCTCACCCTGCCCCACCAGCTGGGGGCCCAAAAGCTGACCACCGTCACCATCACCCGAGAAGAGCTGCCCTGATCGAGCAGTAGAAAGAACTACGCGAGAAGAAATACTCGACATGATAGAAGAGGAATACGCCCAAGCAGGACGACGCGCAACCCTCGCCCTCCGTCCCGCACACCATAGCTCCCCTTTATCGCCTCAAGTCTTGGCCCATCCGATTCCGAATGGTTTCAAGCTTCCCAGCATCGAGACATTCGACGGGACGGACGATCCGTTGGAGCATGTCAATCACTTCACCACCATCATGAGGATTTACAGCGACCCTGACCAACTCCTCTGTCAAGTGTTTCCGGCAACTTTGAAAGGACAAGCGCGCACCTGGTTCCACTCCCTGCGAGATGGGGCCATCAACAACTTCGCCGAAATGGCACAGCAGTTCGTGGACCAGTTCATCGCAAATCGTAGGATTGTCCGAGATCCCTCCCATCTCTCAGGAATCCGCCAAAATGACGGAGTGACTCTCAAGGATTTTTTCCGACGCTTCACCTCGGAGGCTCGACAGATCCCAGGAGTCGATCCCGAACTCTTGCGGGGAGTCTTCCTTGGAGGACTCCGCCCAAGTGGCTTTTACTCACCTCTCATGAGAGAAACCGTACCAAGTTACCCCGACCTCGTTCACCGAGTTGAAGCTCAGATAGCCGCCGACGAGGCCATCGAAGCATCGCCGGCAGTTCGAAGGGAGCTCAAAGAGGAAGAAAGAGGAGTCGTCGCTGCAGATAGTTCCCAACAAGAACAACAAGCATCGCGACAATCCCAGCCGAGACCGAAGATCTCGCCAGCAACAAAACTACACTCCCCTGAACACAACCAGGACTAACGTTCTCCTTGCCATCCGCGATCATCCCACTCTCCAGAGGCCTAGGGCTCATGCACCAAATTCTGGAGACCAATCCAAATATTGTGACTACCATCGAGGTCGCGGGCACAAAACAAAAGATTGTTCGCGACTGAGCGCAGAAATCGAACGATTCGTACGTCAGGGACTCCTTGAAAAATTTCTCCAAACCAAGGATCCTGAATCAACAAGTCAAGAATGATCCAGCAGGGGAGCAATCCCCAGAGCGACAGACCCGAAGAATAGCTTGTTCTACGCCTGACGTATGTACTTGTATCTCGTGTTTTCAGCATCAATGTAACAAATAAATATCATTCTATTTATTACTCTTCATCATGCACCCAAACCACAAGCGTCATTTTCAATTGTACTGTTATTCCCAGAACAGAGTGTTCAGATTGTCCGACAATGGACTTTGACCTCTCCCAGAACAGAGTGTTCAGGTTGTCCAACAAAGGACTCTGCCCTCTCCCAGAACAGAGTGTTCAGATTATCCGACAAAGGACTCTGCCCTCTCCCAGAACAGAGTGTTCAGATTGTCCGACAATGGACTTTGACCTCTCCCATAACAGAGTGTTCAGATTGTCCGACAACGGACTTTGACCTCTTCCAGAACAGAGTGTTCAGGTCCCAGAACAGAGTGTTCAGGTTGTCCGACAAAGGACTCTGCCCTCTCCCAGAACAGAGTGTTCAGATTGTTCGACAACGGACTTTGACCTCTCCCAGAACAGAGTGTTCAGATTGTCCGACAACAGACTTTGACCTCTCCCAGAACAGAGTGTTCAGGTTGTCCGACAAAGGACTCTGCCCTCTCCCAGAACAGAGTGTTCAGATTGTCCGACAAAGAACTCTGCCCTCTCCCAGAACAGAGGGTTCAGATTGTCCGACAACGGACTTTGACCCTCCCAGAACAGAGTGTTCAGATTGCCCGACAACGGACTTTGACCTCTCCCAGAACAGAGTGTTCAGATTGTATGACAAAGGACTATGCCCTCTCCCAGAACAGAGTGTTCAGATTGTCCGATAACGGACTTTGACCTCTCCCAGAACATAGTGTTCATATTGTCCGACAAAGGACTCTGCCCTCTCCCAGAACACAGTGTTCAGATTGTCCGACAAAGGACTCTGCCCTCTCCCAGAACAGAGTGTCCAGATTGTCCGACAAAGGACTCCGCCCTCTCCCAGAATAGAGTGTTCAGATTGTCCGACAAAGGACTCTGCCCTCTCCCGGAACAGAGTGTTCAGATTATCCGACAAAGGACTCTGCCCTCTCCCAGAATAGAGTGTTCAGATTGTCTGACAATGGACTTTGACCTCTCCCAGAACAGAGTGTTCAGATTGTCCGACAAAGGACTCTGCACTCTCCCAGAACATAGTGTTCAGATTGTCCGACAGAGGACTCTGCCCTCTCCCAGAACAGAGTGTCCAGATTGTCCGACAAAGGACTCTGCCCTCTCCCAGAACAGAGTGTTCAGATTGTCCGACAAAGGACTCTGCCCTCTCCGAGAACAGAGTGTGCAGATTATCCGACAAAGGACTCTGCCCTCTTCCAGAACAGAGTGTTCAGATTGTCCGACAAAGGACTCTGCCCTCTCCCGGAACAGAGTGTTCAGATTGTCCGACAAAGGACTCTGCCCTCTCCCAGAATAGAGTGTTCAGATTGTCCGACAAAGGACTCTGCCCTCTCCCGGAACATAGTGTTCAGATTGTCCGACAAAGGACTTTGACCTCTCCCGAAACAGAGTGTTCAGATTGCCCGACAAAGGACTTTGACCTCTCCCAGAACAGAATACTCGGATCGTCCAACAAGGGACTCTGCCCTTTACCAGAACAAAGCACTTGTATATGCCATACAGAAAGGACAAGCTCGATCTCCAACACAATCACTGGGCAGCAAGCCCACAACGTAACCGTTCAAGGCGAGATAGAAATCTCTCCCACAACTAGAGCCGAGCGACGACTTCCGGCACGTCACACGAAGATGACAGTGATCCAAATTGCCGCGAAGGAAAATCAAAACCTCCGAACTCCTCCGCGTAGTAATTCGGACTCCGAAGGTTTCGGGGGCTTATGTTATACACCCATAAGGCCTTGGGTGCGTCTAGAGAAAACTCCACTAAAGAGAGGTGGGGTCAACGGTCAACATATAATCGCTCAAGTTGAAGAAACCGCCGCCTAGTCCACAGCCAACCGCCCGTGTAAAGACGCACGCAGAATGCGCCGCGAGGCCGCACCCAACCATGCACGACAGCACCGCGCGCGGCGATGCCACGCGTAGCTGCAGGCACTACCGCGCGCGCCACCGCCACGACGCGCATGGCGGTACCGCGCAGCACTACCACGCGCTAGCATGCGCGGTACCCCCTCCCCCCCCCCCCCCCCCTCAAGGGGTGCGGCCCAGCCGTACCCCTCTTGGGGTGCGGCCAGGGCCGCACACCTCTAGGGGTGCGGCCAGGGCCGCACCCCTCCTCGGGTGCGGCCAAGCCGCTGCACCCCTCTAGGGGTGCGGTCGAGCCGCACCGCCCCTTGGGGTGCGACCGGGCCGCACCCCCTTGGGGTGAGGCCACACCTCGTGCGGATACGGCCAGACCTCCCCCTCTTGCATAGGGTCCTGCGGAATGCCCGGTCGGAACCCAGTTCCCCCTCAGGGGGCGCAACTTCTCCTTTTTCCGTATCCGCGCTCACGCGCGCTCAGAATGTCTCCGCACTTACGCGCACCCAAAACGCTCCTGAGCGCGCTCAGAACGCTTCCCCAGTCGCCTAGATTGCTTCTCCGTTCGTTGCGCGCTCAAAACGCTTCTGAGCGCGCTCAGCTCACTTTTTGTCTTTCTGACTTCTCACATTTTGTCTTTTTAGCGTGCTCACATTTTGTCTTTCCAGTTTCTCAGATTTCAGGAACAGCTTGTCGCCTTTTTTGCCTCCAACAAAACTGCCCGAACTGCCCGAAGGGCAAGATGGTCATTTACGAAAAATGGTGATACATGCGCCCTGAACCAGAAAATATGTTTCGTCCGCCAGGTATTTATGGAAGTTACAACGGCGAAATTTCCGGACTACCCCCGGCCAAAGCTATAAAAAGAGCCTCAGGGCTTCATTTGAAAGGACCTTGCCTTCTGCCCCCGGGAGAGCTCCTTGCAGACTTTTGCGGAATTCTCCTTCGGCGCTTGAAGATCTCCTTCGCAGACTTGAAGGTTTCCTTCGTCCTGAAAGGTGACACCGCTTCTCACTTTTGTTCTCCGGAGTCTTCTCACTTTCGTTCTCCGGAGCCTTCTCACTTTCGTTCTCCGGAGCCTTCTCACTTTTGTTCTCCGGAGCCTTCTCACTTTTGTTCTCCGGAGCCTTCTCACTTTTGTTCTCCAACATTCTCAGAAGGAAAAATACTTAGTTTTCTGAGAGGTGGTCTGTCACCCTCGGAGCTCCCTCTCTCTCTCTCTATTATTGTAACGAGCAGCGGCATGTCGCGCTCGAGTTCTAAGTACCAGATTGTAACCCCCAGAAGATAGTGAAGTTTGGTCGGCACAGCTCCGTCCGCGTGGTTTTTTACCCTTTCCGGGTTTTCCACGTTAAAAAGTCTCAGTGTACTCAACGAATCTCAAATTGACTGTTTGCGCGCTTGGTTCGCTCCCGAGCTAAGGTGGTTCAAGTAAACCGGTCTACCAAAAGCCCTAAGCGACCCACAACATATGTTAAGTCATTAGATGAAAACAATAAAATTACATTTCAGAATTTTGAATGTTTCACCAAAGACAACAAATTTGAATGTTAACTCAACCAGTTGTATGAGATGTAAAGATTGATACATAGAATTTTTTTTTATTCGATGGATAATCATACGAAGCATAAGATATTTTAGCATTCATGTCAAGCTCAAACTTTCATCTTGCACGCGTGCTCCTCCAGAAGTACACACGATAATGACAGGCGGGGATCGATTAGTAACATAATCAATTAAACGGGTTACACACAAGGGCGGATCCAGAAATTTCAACATGGGGGTTGGGGAGGGGCAAATATCATCTTTCTCTGGCCCCCAAAAAATTCGAACGTCTTCATCTTACCATAGCCGTTTTTCTCTTATCCGACCATCATTTTTGACACGTAAATACTCGAAATTTATTGCCTCGACAAGAAAAATCTAAATCCGCCGTTCATTTTTGATCACACAAAGAAACATAGAACAGAGGCATTTGTCTTACTATCTAACTTTCATCAATCGGTAGTCATGCTTTCAAACAAAATTATTTTATTTTTATCCTTGACATTACGGCGTTGGCAAGTTCACACTGATTCATTGCATATTCTCAAAGGTAATGACTAATGACGCATGCGCATACGATCGAAAAGAATTTAAATGTTCATATAATAATTGAAGTTTATATAGATTTTTTTTATATAAATGTTTTTTCATGATTAATGTTGTTGCGGATCACTCAAGGCTCCGGTACACCGGACTAGATTGGACCGCCTTAGTCCGGGAGCGTTTGAGCACGCAATCAGTCACAGAAAAGGGGAAAGCTGACAAGGCAATTTTTTTAACGTGGAAAACCCGTCAACTGGGTGAAAAACCACGCGGTCGGGTCAGTGCCGGCCGAAACCTCCACTATTTGTTGGTTGTTGTACAAAGCTACTTTAAAGAACTCGAGGGCGACATGCCGCCTCTCGTTACAATTGTTGAGAGAGAGAGATACTCGGAGGGTGACAAGCCACCGCTCCTGGAGCTAAGACTTTTGTCTGATGCAGATGGGGATGCTGCGCTCTAAGCGCTCTAGAGGTTTTGACTGCAGCTTGAAGGTTGGATTGATGTGCTATGTGCGTCTTTGTCTCTGTCGGTTGTCTCCTGCTGCGCTAGAGGAGTTTGGAGTGTTGTTCTTGCTGGAGGCTGGAGCGTTTGTTCTTGAGTGCGCGGAGTGCTTGTTGCTGAGTACGCGGGGTTATGCTTGGACGGTCTTGAGAGCGGAGCGCGCAGAGGCGCTCTTGGAGCAGTCTTGAGAGCGGAGCGCACGGAGGCGCGCTTGGAGCGGTCTTGAGAGCAGAGCGTGCAGAGGCGCGCTTGGAGCGGTCTTGAGAGCGGAGCGCACGGAGGCGCGCTTGGAGCGGTCTTGAGAGCGGAGCGCACGGAGGCGCGCTTGGAGCGGTCTTGAGAGCGGAGCGCACGGAGGCGCGCTTGGAGCGGTCTTGAGAGCGGAGCGCACGGAGGCGCGCTTGGAGCGGTCTTGAGAGCGGAGCGCACGGAGGCGCGCTTGGAGCGGTCTTGAGAGCGGAGCGCACGGTGGCGCGCTTGGAGCGGTCTTGAGAGCGGAGCGCACGGAGGCACGCTTGGAGCGGTCTTGAGAGCGGAGCGCACGGAGGAGCGCTGGTGAGCGCGCAAGGAGGAGGCGCGCTTGGGAGCGCGCAAGGAGGACGCGCGCTTGTGAGCGCGCAAGGAGGACGCGCGCTTGTGAGCGCGCAAGGAGGACGCGCGCTTGTGAGCGCGCAAGGAGGAGGCGCGTTTGTGAGCGCGCAAGGAAGGAGGAGAGAGAAAATCCGTAGGAGGATTTTTCCCGGCCGGAGAGAGAGAAAGTCTCAAAAGAGGGGAGAGATGGAGGAGGAGAAGAAGAAGAAAGAGAAGCCTTGATGTTCTATTTATAGTTTTTGAGGGTGGCACTTTCGTAATTAAATGGGTGGTTATGGTTGTTATGGTGGTTATGCGGCTACCCGCACACCATAACCAATTTATGTGTTATACGCACACTTATCATGAATATAGCTACGCGCACACCAGTTTGTATAGTTTTGCGGTGATATGTATTCATATGACGGATATGGTTATGCGCACACCATAACCATATTATTTGCTATATACGCAGACCGTATTGAAGGATTTTACTATTTGCACCCCCATGTTGGAGGATTTTACTATTTACACCCACATGTTGGAGGATTTTACTATTTACACCCACATGTTGGAGAATTTTACTATTTGCACCCCACAATGGGGGATTTTACTATTTGCACCCTCATGATGTGGGATTTTACTATTTGCACCCACATGTTGGAGGATTTTACTATTTGCACTCAGTGATGGGGAGTTTTATTATTTGCACCCCATGATGTGAGATTTTACTATTTGCACCCCCATGTTGGAGGATTTTACTATTTGCACTCCATGATGGAGGAATTTACTATTTGCACGCCCATGTTGGAGGATTTTACTATTTGCACCCTATAATGGGGGATTTTACTATTTGCACCCCCATGTTGGAGGATTTTACTATTTGCACCCCCATGTCGGAGGATTTTACTATTTGCACCCCATGATGCAGAATTTTACTATTTGCACCCCCATGTTGGGTGGTTACGGGGCTAGTGGGGTTTCTTTGGATAACCGCACACCCATGAATGGGGTGCGGTTAGCGCCTTCAAGGAAACCCTATCATTTGCCCCCCAAGTCCCCGAAGTTCATAGCCGTGGCGAGAGAGGTGCGGAGACTTTTTGTGCGAAATAGTTGTGGCGATTGTGGTGGAGTCAGCAACGTGGTATGGAAGGAGGTGCTTGAAGAGTCTCGGAAAGGACTTCCTGCAGCGGAGCGGTGTGAGGAAGGTGCGCTCGCATGCTGTGCGGATGTAGGAGTGGCGCCCACATGTGGTGAGCGCGCGGGGAGCGCACCTGTGTGATGTGGCTCATACCTACGAGCCTTTGCTCGTGAAGACTCGGGCGACTCCTTGGCCTTTCAGGGAGCGAAGCATTGTCCTCAGGGGTAGTTTATGTAGTGGCGCTCCTCATTAGTTGTGGAGCATGTTGATGTTTGAAAGTGACGGTATGGGATGCCTGCAAGTCCGGGAGTGAAGTTCCCTTGTACGGCGGTGTTGTCGCATTGCTGAGATATATCTGAGCTTGATGTCGGAGGTCTCTTCGAGGGTGAGAGGGAGACTGGTGTTGATGTGGATGAGGCGTGGCTCCATCTTTATCGTTTCTTTGCACATTTGCATTATGCAGCAGCTTGGTACTTTGCTTACAGAGCTTTAGTAGCTCCTTGAGCGTTGCTTGAGTGTTTGTTTACTGTTCCAGCCTTGTCAATCTGGTTGTTAGCACCTGCGTAGTTTGATTATTTTCAAAGTTACAGATGAGTTTGCGCGGACTTGAGCTCGCGACTTTTATGTTAGTCAAAAAATTAGTTTGCATGAGTCTGACTCGCGGCTTTTATATAAAATAGGTGCACGAGTCTGGCCCACGACTTTATAATAAAATAGGTGCACGAGTCTGGCCCGCGGCTTTTTGCACGAGTCTGGCCCGCGGCTTTTTGCACGAGTCTGGCGCGCGGCTTTTTGCACGAGGCTGGCTCGCGGCTTTTCGCACGAGTCTGGCCCGCGGCTTTTTGCACGAGTCTGGCTCGCGGATTTTTGCACGAGGCTGGCTCGCGGCTTTTCGCACGAGTCTGGCTCGCGGCTTTTCGCACGAGTCTGGCTCGCGGCTTTTTGCACGAGTCTGGCTCGCGGCTTTTTGCACGAGTCTAGCTCGCGGCTTTTTGCACGAGTCTGGCTCGCGGCTTTTTGCACGAGTCTGGCTCGCGGCTTTTTGCACGAGTCTGGCTCGCGGCTTTGTTTGCACGAGGATTGCTCACGGCTTTGTTTGCACGAGGATTGCTCGCGGCATTGCCGGAGAATGTAAGTATTCAATCCGGTGGCCATCGTGAGGGGGGCAGGCCCTGACGATGGCGGACGTCGGCGGGCAGTCATGCTAGAGAATGTAAATTCAATCCAGCGCCAGAGAATGTAAATTCGATCTGGTTGCGGGGCCTAGCCACGGGTCAGAGAATGCCAGTATTCGATCTGGGAGAAAAGACTACTGGAGAATGCAAATTCGATCCAGAGCTGCGAGCAAAGATCTGCGTTGGTACTGGAGAATGAAAATTCGATCCAGGTTGTGTTGGCTTTTCCGGTTGAGGGGATCGCCGGAGAATGAAAATTCAATCTGGGGGCTGCAGATGGAGGCGCGCTTGGAGCGGTCTTGAGAGCGGAGCGCGCGGAGGCGCGCTTGGAGCGGTCTTGAGAGCGGAGCGCACAGAGGCGCGCTTGGAGCGGTCTTGAGAGCGGAGCGCACGGAGGCGCGCTTGGAGCGGTCTTGAGAGCGGAGCGCACGGAGGAGCGCTTGGAGCGGTCTTGAGAGCGGAGCGCACGGAGGCGCGCTTGGAGCGGTCTTGAGAGCGGAGCGCACGGAGGCGCGCTTGGAGCGGTCTTGAGAGCGGAGCGCACGGTGGCGCGCTTGGAGCGGTCTTGAGAGCGGAGCGCACGGAGGCGCGCTTGGAGCGGTCTTGAGAGCGGAGCGCACGGAGGAGCGCTTGTGAGCGCGCAAGGAGGAGGCGCGCTTGGGAGCGCGCAAGGAGGACGCGCGCTTGTGAGCGCGCAAGGAGGACGCGCGCTTGTGAGCGCGCAAGCAGGACGCGCGCTTGTGAGCGCGCAAGGAAGAAGGAGGAGAGAGAAAATCCGTAGGAGGATTTTCCCGGCCGGAGAGAGAGAAAGTCTCAAAAGAGGGAAGAGATGGAGGAGGACAAGAAGAAGAAAGAGAAGCCTTGGGGTTCTATTTATAGTTTTTGAGGGTGACACTTTCGTAATTAAATGGGTGGTTAGGGTAGTTATGGTAGTTATGCGGCTACCCGCACACCATAACCAATTTATGTGTTATACGCACACTTATCATGAATATAGCTATGCGCACACCAGTTTGTAGTGTTTTGCGGTGATATGTATTCATATGACGGATATGGTTATGCGCACACCATAACCATATTATTTGCTATATACGCAGACCGTATTGAAGGATTTTACTATTTGCACCTCCATGTTGGAGGATTTTACTATTTACACCCACATGTTGGAGGATTTTACTATTTACACCCACATGTTGAAGGATTTTACTATTTGCACCCCATAATGGGGGATTTTACTATTTGCACTCCCATGATGTCGGATTTTACTATTTGCACCCACATGTTGGAGGATTTTACTATTTGCACTCCGTGATGGTGGGTTTTACTATTTGCACCCCATGATGTGAGATTTTACTATTTGCACCCCCATGTTGGAGGATTTTACTATTTACACTCCATGATGGAGGAATTTACTATTTGCACCCCCATGTTGGAGGATTTTACTATTTGCACCCCATAATATGGGATTTTACTATTTGCACCCCCATGTTGGAGGATTTTACTTTTTGCACCCCATGTCGGAGGATTTTACTATTTGCACCCAATGCAGAATTTTACTATTTGCACCCCCATGTTGGGTGGTTACGGGGCTAGTGGGGTTTCTTTGGATAACCGCACACCCATGAATGTGGTGCGGTTAGCGCCTTCAAGGAAACCCTATCAAATGTATTCACGGTATTTTACCAAATATTTTTGTATTTTTTTATATAATTACTTTTTGTTTGAAACATTTTTTCCTCTTAACCAGAGGCGGACTCACGTGGGGTCCAGTGTGGGAGGAGTTATCCACCTACGATTAAAGCTCTGTTTGGCATGGTGATGACGGTCATGAGCGCGATGGTTATGAACCATCGTTCGTGAACGCCCGAACACACCTACGTATTCATCCACTCTTATATTCAAAACTAGTTTTATTTTCTTCGTAGTAGTCGTAAGGTAAAACCACTAAATTAGTCCCTCAAGTCATGTTATTTTATGAAATCAGTCCCCAACTTTAAAGAAATATTGAGATCAGTCCTAATTAACGGAATGGACTAACGGAAAACAATTTATTTGATAATCTAGACCTAAAAATTTACAAAATAGCGTAATGTGATGATAAATTTTCTAAATAGCGTCGTAATGTTATGAGAACATTGTTAACCTTGCAGGATAAAATTTATTGTTGGGATGAGGCTGCAGTGCTGCACTGAATGTATATGTTTAACATCGGAATTATGTTCCACGGAATGAAACGTTAACTTTACAAAAAATATAATTTGGATTATTTACTTCCATTTATTGTTTGGGGTGCTACTGAATATAAATAGTTAAAAATCATATATTTTTTTCTTGTATGAGCCTTGGCGGCACCGGTTAAGGTGTCGCTGTGTGACCTTTTGAGGTCACGGGTTCTAGTCCTAGAAGCAGTCTCTTGCAAAAATGCAAGGTAAGGTTTAGCTACATTTCACCAATGTGGTGGGTGTAACACCTCAGTTTTGCTGATCTGAGAGTTAATGTCGCGCGTTAGGTCTTCTTCGTTGAAAACTGCCATAATGACAGATTTTTCTTAACGCACGATCGTGCGTTTTTCTTGACGCACGATCGATCCGTCCGTGCGTGCTCTACGACTGGGAAAATGGTGTTCCGAGTTTGTTCGTGCGTTTTACGCACGGTCGTGCGTTCGGTCGTGCGTTCGCAAACTGACGGAAACAGATTCGTAAACAGTGAAATCTGGGCGTCCGTTTGGTTTAGATCTTGATCGGATGGCTGTGCGAGGCTCGTGGGAGAACCCTAAGTAGGTCTGAGAGGGTTTTCCCTCTTCATTTTCTTTCCATCGTGGGTTTTGAGGGTTGAGAGAGAGAAGGGGCTTGGAGGAGGAAGAGAGCTTAGATCCCGCCATTGTTGGAGCTTCAGAGCTCCGTTCGCCGATCCGAACCGGCAGCGCGTAGGGGACGTCGAAGCGCTTCTTCTCCTCCATTCTTTTTCAAGTTTCCCATGGCTAGGAGGAAATCTCAAAAGGTAACGACATTTCTCCTCCCGGTCTTTAGGATGCGTGCATGGCATCCCTTTTTCTCTCTATTTTGCTGCATTTTGGCACCGGATCCGTCGAGTGAGAGGGATCCGGGTCGCCTTGGTTCAAGAGGAACCTTCGGGTTGATTGAGTCCGTCCCCGACATGATTTGCACTAGAAATCCGCTCCGTTAGTGGATTAGGCATTGTGGTTGAAGCCGGATTCGCGACCGTTGGTCCGATTCGGTGATGTTGATTGACGCGCATTTTAGGGGTTTTGCTAGAAATCTGAATACGGCGAATTCATCGTCGTGATGCCCTTGTAGGTTCGTATATTAACGAATGTTGGGTTTTGGGCGGGGAGAATAATGTGCTTATAATGAGGCGTGTGATGCCCAGTGATGTGCGAAGGTGTGATTTGGTCTTTGTGGTCGGCTGGCTATCCCGTGAATGCCGGAATTCATGTGTGGAGAGTGTCCCGACAAGACAAGTCCCTTCGGTGTTGGCGGCAAGAGCAAGTGAGCTGTTTTACAAGCCTGATGGCCTGGTGGGCCAGGCGCGGTGGGTCACAGTGTGAGCTCTTGGCCTTGGGCTACGATGCCCTTTGGGGGAAGTGTTTAGTACCCCGTGGTTGTGCTGTGCGCAATGTTGGCAGCAAGAACATGTGAGCTGTTTGACAAGCCCGATGGCATGGTGGGCCAGGCGCGGTGGGTCGCAGCGTGAATTCTTGGCCTTGGGCTACGATGCCCTTTGGGAGAAATGTCGAGTACCCCGTGGTTGTATTATTGATGTATGATGATGTGTTAGATTCATACGCTGTAGGGTGCCTTGGGTGAAACCGGGTTGCATTCATATTGCATTTGTAGGCCCCTTTTATTACTTGCTCAACATAGAAATGTGAATGATGGTTGTGACACTCTTGCCTGTTATTTATGTTGCTTTTATTTATATACATGTGCATACGAAGTGCTGACTTGCAGGGTGATGTAGTTCCCCCGGGTCCGCTAGGACGGTCGGGAGGAGGGGTGTTGTTACACAGTTTGTGGTCAGCCATAGCTGACCCTCGTTTACCGCTCTTTGTGATTTGGATGCAGGTCATGGATCGCAGGCTGGAACCAGCTCGCAGGCCAAAAAGGCCTAAAGCCTCATGAAGTGTTTATTTTGTTTTCCTACATTCCTGTACTTGTCTTTTCTTGTTTCCGGCTTGCATGCCGAGGTAGCTTAGGAGAGCTAGTTTTTCCCTTTTGGGGATTTCATGATTGTGGTGAATGTTTAATGATTTGGACACTGGTTTTGTAAGGCCTTAAGGCCGGTTTTACTCCTATGTAGTTGTGGACAATCTCTGTGTTTCTTAGTTTTGTTTCCGCTGTGTTATCTGAGTTTTGAGTTGGGTAGTTATATCATCTTTTAATACTGAAACTGTGGCGGTTATATGCTGTGGGGTCCCGGACGGACCTACATTATATAGTCATTACAGGGGAGGTGTTACAATTTGGTATCAGAGCTAGGTTAGTATTCTTGCGAGGTCTAGTGTATTCGGATCGTGTAAAGAGGTTGTCCACATAGGAGTGTTGTGCGGGATCATGAGTATCCCTGCGTTCGAGTCTTGCGAATAGAACTTGATGAGTTTATTTCCTTGCTTATGCTAGGATGTTCGCGACGACGCGGGGACATCGAGAAGGCAAGAGGAGCCTTCGGGAAGCAGTGCTACTGCTCCGGGCCTCATGAATATGGGCATGTCCCCGACTGATTTTTGTCGCATGCTAGAGGAAGCAATGGTAGCGGCTCAAGCTACGACGATGCCACGGGTTCCGACGCTGGTAGTGCAGGTTACGACTCCTGTTACTCTGGCTGCTACACCAGATACACAAGAGGTTGGAGTGAGGCAAGCAGAGCTTTTAGCGGAGAGAGCTTATGGGATGGGCGATCGATTTATGAAGTACGTCTTGAGTTTCCATCCTCTGACATTCAAGGGAGTTGGCACTCCAACGGATGCCGAAGATTGGCTTTCGAGGATCCAGGAACTTTTGAAGGCAGCAGAGACCCCATCGGAGAGGCAGTCCCACTTCGCGAGCTTCATGTTAGAGGGCGATGCGAAGCTGTGGTGGGTGAATCACAGTGGTCGCCATTTCTTTGGGCACGTACCGTCCATGGAGGAGTTTGGGAATGCGTTCCTCAAGTGTTATATTCCGTCGTCGACGAGGTTAGCACTGCAGCGGCAGTTCTTGCATTTGGTGCAGTGGGAGAAGACAGTGGACGAGTATCTGCAGGAGTTCACTCGGTTGGGTCGTTATGCATGAACGACTATGGAAGACGATGAAGAGAGGGACAATCTCTTCTATCAAGGCCTAAGAGAGAATTTAAGGCAACCGTTGATAGCCTTAAAGAACGCATGATTTAATGAGTTGGTCGAAGCCGCTCGCACATTAGAAAGCGACCTGGAGCGAACCCAGCGGCGAAAGGGTTTTGCGGCAAAGCAGGGAGAAGGAAAGCCTTCTCAGTCTCAGCCTCAGTGGAAGTCTGAGGGCAACCGATGGAAGAAGAAGCCCCGTCCTGGTGGGCCTGGGGAGAGAAGTCGCGCACCTTCGGGAGACTTTCGCTCCAAAGGTCCGTTTACTTGTTTCAAGTGTGGCAAGGTGGGTCACATAAGTCGGCTTTGTACCGAGGGCGGAGCTGAGCCAGAGCCGAGGCAGGAACAATCGGTGCGTTCCGGCCCTAGCGTTGTGGAGAAAGGGAAGGCGACAGAGTCTAGTGCTTTGCGGTTACCTCCGGTGCAGCCTAGAGCGTATAATCTTGGGCAGCATGAAGCGATTCGTCAACCCGATGTGGTGATAGGTACGCAAAGTTTACGTTTTCATTTGTTACGGTAATGTAGTTTGCGGCCTTTTATGTTTGTTATGCATGTGGTTAGGTTTCGTGCTAGTTTCGGGCTACCCCTCTCGAGTGTTGTTCGACACGGGAGCATCACACTCTTTTCTCGCGGAAAGCTTTATTCGGAGGATTGGCGCTGAGTCCGTCGAGGCAGAGGTGGAGATGAGCGTGCGCATGCCGAATGGGTCTTTCATGACCACCGTGAGGAAAGGACGCATTGTGTTGCAAAATTGTTATCTTAGGGATGGACTGGCTTGCAGAGCAGCGAGCTAGTATCGACTGCCAGTTGAAGGTGGTAACCCTGAGAGGCGAGGGTAAAGCATAGGTCAAGTTTGAAGGCCTAAGCGGAGTGGCTGGCTCCCTGATTTCCGCCATGCAAGTGAGGCGTGCGGTAAACCAAGGAGGCGAGGCGTTTATAGCTTTGTTGGAGACTCACTCCACAAGGTTGGCTATTGGAGATGTTCCAGTGGTGGAAGAGTTTGAGGATGTATTCCCCGAGGAGCATCCGGGAGCACCTCCTCAGCGTGAAATCGATTTTTCGATAAGATTGGTACCGGGTGCGAGGCCAGTGTCGCGTCCTCCGTTTAGGATGGCACCGAAGGAACTGGCCGAGCTTAAGGTTCAGTTGCAAGAATTGTTAGAGCAAGGGTACATTAGGCCCAACTCTTCGCCGTGGAGCGCGCCAGTATTGTTCGTAAAGAAAAAGGACAGAAGTATGCGGTTGTGTATTGACTACCGTGAGCTAAATAAGTTGACCGTCAAGAATAAATATCTGATTCCCCGAATCGATGATTTGTTTGACCAGTTAGTGGGGTCAGTGGTGTACTCCAAGTTGGACTTGAATTCGGGGTACTACCAGTTGAAGATTCGAGAAGAGGACATTGCTAAGACAGCGTTTGGGACTCGGTATGGCCACTATGAGTTTTCGGTGATGCCGTTTGGACTAACAAATGCGCCATCTGTGTTCATGGATTTGATGAACAGGGTTTTTCGACCGTTTTTGGATTCGTTTGTGGTGGTGTTCATAAATGATATCTTGGTATATTCGAAATCGGAAGCGGAGCATGAGTCTCACTTGAGGCTAGTATTGCAGACTCTAAGGGAGAACCAACTTTATGCTAAGTTCTCGAAGTGCGAGTTTTGGATCGAGAAGGTGGCATTTTTGGGTCACATGATCAGTGGAGATGGGGTGACTGTAGATCCGACGAATATTAAAGCCATTAGAGATTGGCCTGTTTTGAGAACCGTGACGGAAGTCCGGAGTTTCCTTGGACTAGCCGGTTATTACAGAAGGCTCGTGGAGAACTTCTCGCAGGTGGCATTGTCCCTCACCACTCTTACTCGCAAGGACCAAAAGTTCGTATGGACGCCGGAGTGTGCCCGTGCGTTTGAGAATTTGAAGGAAAGGTTGATGTCTGCTCCAATCCTTAGTCTTCCTAGTGGAACGGAAGGATTTCAGATTTTCAGTGACACATCAGGTTGTTGTTTGGGTTGCGCGTTGGTGCAGCACGGCAATGTGATAGCTTATGGGTCAATGCAGTTAAAGACTCATGAGAGGAATTACCATGTCCATGATCTGGAGTTGGCGGCGGTAATCTTTGCGTTAAAATTGTGGCGGCACTACGTATATGGTGCAAAGGTGGAGATCTTCACGGATCACAAAAGCCTGAGGTATCTCATAGACCAAAAGGATCTGAATATGCGGCAATGTAGGTGGGTCGAGTTCCTTGGGGACTACGACGTGGAGATTCAATATACGCCAGGTAAAGCCAACGTGGTGGCGGATGCCTTGAGTAGGAAGTAGTCCGGGCAAGGTAATTGGATTGAGGCGCACGACGAGCGTTTGGTGCGAGACTTGGAGTCTCTTGACATTGCTTGTGTGGCTAGAGGTGAGTCTAGCGTGGCTCGGTTGAACTGGATTGAAATGCAGTGTGATATAACGGATCGAATCCGAGAGGCGACTAGTGCAGACGAAGAGTGCCAACAGTTGGTGTTGGAAGCTCAGCAAAGCGAAGACAGTGCTTTGGAGATGGTCGGTGGGATTTTGAAAAGAGACGGAAGGGTTTGTGTTCCACGTTTTGGCAAGCTCCGCAAGGAGTTGATGTTTGAGGCTCACTTTACAAAGTACTCCATTCATCCAGGTAGTACAAAAATGTACTCGAATATGAAGAAATCCTTTTGGTGGCCTGAGATGAAGCGGGACGTAGCTGAGTATGTAAGCCGGTGTCAGACTTGTGCTTTAGTGAAGGCTGAGTGCCAAAGGCCGGGCGGGTTCTTGAAGCCTCTTCCTATCCCCGAATGGAAATTCGACGATATCTCCTTGGATTTTGTGCATGGTTTGCCTCGATCGCAGCAGGGTAACGATGTGATTTGGGTGACAGTGTTTCGCCTGACCAAGGTGGCTCACTTCATTCCGAATCAGAAGGGCGATGGCGCGGAGAAGCTCGTGGAGATTTATGTTCGAAATATTGTGCGGTTGCACGGGATTCCTAAGAGCATTATTAGTGATCGCGATGGGAGGTTCACGTCGAAGGACTGGAGGTTAGTGCAGAAAAGTTTAGGCACCAAACTCAAGTTTAGTATCGCGTTCCATCCGCAGACCGATGGTCAGACGGAGCGAACGAACCGTACATTGGAGGATATGTTGATGATGTGTGCTCTTGACTTTGGTAGGAGTTGGGAAGACCACCTTTTCATGGTGGAGTTCGCTTATAAGAATAGCTTCCAGGCAAGTATCAAGATGGCGCCATACGAAGCATTGTATGGAAGGAGGTGTCGAACGCCGATGTCTTGGGCAGAGGCGGGACACACTAAGCTTTTGGGAAAGCAAGTGGTGGCGGATGCTTGCGAGATCGTGCGGACGATTCAGGAGGGCATGAAGGTTGCTCAGGATAGGCAAGCGAAGTATTTTAACGCGCGCCATAGAATTGTGGAGTTTGCAGTGGGCGACATGGTCTACTTGAAGATCAAGCCGTTCAAGGGCGTTTCACGTGTGCGACGACTCAAGAAGTTGAGTCCGAGATATTTGGGTCCGTTCGAGGTTACAGAGCGTATAGGCGAAGAAGCCTATCGTTTGGCTCTGTCCGCTGAGCTGAGTGGATTACATGATGTTTTCCATGTATCTGTACTGAGGAAAGCTTTGGTAGAGCCAAGCGTCGTGGTTGAAGCGGCGGCAGTGCCGGTGATGGAGGATCTGAGGACGAAGGTTCGTCCGATCTGCGTGGAGGACTCGGAAGTCCGGCAGTTGCGTAACAAGGAAGTCAGGCTTGTAAAGGTGCGATGGGACAATTGCGGGCGAGACGAATTCTTTTGGGAGCGTGAGCAAGAGATGCGGGAGGACTTCCCGGAACTTTTGCATCGGGTATGCATCGCAGTTTTCTGTTTCAGTTTTGAAATTTCGAGGACGAAATTCTTTTAAGGGGGGTGGAGTTATAACACCCCAGTTTTGCTGATCTGAGAGTTAACGCCGCGCGTTAGGTCTTCTTCGCTGAAAACCGCCATAATGACAGATTTTTCTTAACACACGATCGTGCGTTTTTCTTGACGCACGATCGATCCGTCCGTGCGTGCTCTACGGCTGGGAGAATGGTGTTCCGAGTTTGTTCGTGCGTTTTACGCACGGTCGTGCGTTCGCAAACTGACAGAAACAGATTCGTAAACAGCGAAATCTGGGCGTCTGTTTGGTTTAGATCTTGATCGGACGGCTGTGAGGGGCTCGTGGGAGAACCCTAAGTAGGGCTGAGAGGGTTTTCCCTCTTCATTTTCTTTCCATCGTGGGTTTTGAGGGTTGAGAGAGAGAAGGGGCTTGGAGGAGGAAGAGAGCTTAGATCCTGCCATTGTTGGAGCTTCGGAGCTCCGTTCGCCGATCCGAGACAGGCAGCGCGTAGGGGACGTCGAGGCGCTTCTTCTCCTTCATTCTTTTCAAGTTTCCCATGGCTAGGAGGAAATCTCAAAAGGTAACGACATTTCTCCTCCCGGTCTTTAAGATGCGTGCATGACATCCCTTTTTCTCTCTATTTTGCTGCATTTTGGCACCGGATCCGTCGAGTGAGAGGGATCCGGGTCGCCTTGGTTCAAGAGGAACCTTCGGGTTGATTGAGTCCGTCCCCGACATGATTTGCACTAGAAATCCGCTCCGTTAGTGTATTAGACATTGTGGTTGAAGCCGGATTCGCGACCGTTGGTCCGATTCGGTGATGTTGATTGACGCGCATTTTAGGGGTTTTGCTAGAAATCCGAATATGGCGAATTCGTCGTCGTGATGCCTTTGTAGGTTCGTATATTAACGAATGCTGGGTTTTGGGCGGGGAGAATAATGTGCGTGTAATGAGGCGTGTGATGCCCAGTGATGTGCGAAGGTGTGATTTGGTCTTTGTGGTCGGCTGGCTATCCCGTGAATGCCGGAATTCATGTGTGGAGAGTGTGCCGACAAGACAAGTCCCTTCGGTGTTGGCGGCAAGAGCAAGTGAGCTGTCTGACAAGCCCGATGGGATGGTGGGCCAGGCGCGGCGGGTCACAGCGTGAGCTCTTGGCCTTGGGTTACGATGCCCTTTGGGGGAAGTGTTGAGTACCCCGTGGTTGTGCTGTGCGCAATGTTGGCGGCAAGAACATGTGAGCTGTTTGACAAGCCCGATGGCATGGTGGGCCAGGCGCGGTGGGTCACAGCGTGAGTTCTTGTCCTTGGGTTACGATGCCCTTTGGGGGAAATGTCGAGTACCCCGTGGTTGTATTATTGATTTATGATGACGTGTTAGATTCATATGTTGTAGGGTGCATTGGGTGAAACCCGGGTTGCATTCATATTGCATTTGTAGGCCTCTTTTATTACTTGCTTAACATAGAAACGTGAATGATGGTTGTGACACTCATGTCTGTTGTTTATGTTGCTTTTCTTTATATACATGTGCATACGAAGTGCTGACTTGCAGGGTGATGTAGTTCCCCGGGGTCCGCTGGGACGGCCGGGAGGAGGGGTGTTGTTACACCGTTTGTGGTCAGCCATAGCTGACCCTTGTTTACCGTTCTTTGTGATTTGGATGCAGGCCAAGGATCGCAGGCCGGAACCAGCTCGCAGGCCAAAAATGCCTAAAGCCTCATGAAGTGTTTATTTTGCTTTCCTACATTCCTGTACTTGTCTTTTCTTGTTTCCGGCTTGCATGCCGAGGTAGCTTAGAAGAGCTAGTTTTTCCTTTTGGGGATTTCATGATTGTGGTGAATGTTTGATGATTTGGACACTGGTTTTGTAAGGCCTTAATGCCGGTTTTACTCCTATGTAGTTGTGGACAATCTCTGTGTTTCTTAGTTTGGTTTCCGCTGTGTTATCTGAGTTTTGAGTTGGGTAGTTATATCATCTTTTAATACTGAAACTGTGGCGGTTATATGCTGTGGGGTCCCGGCTGGACCTATATTATATAGTCATTACAGGGGAGGTGTTACAGTGGGACCCTTCCCCGGACCCTCGCTGTGCGGGGATGCTTCTTGCACCGGGCTGCCCTTGTTTTATCTGTCTTAATCTATTTCATTTGATTTTTTATATTCCAATTGCTTGCCGTGAAACTTCATTTTCACGAGATTAATTCATATTTGCTTGCCGTCAATTGTGAAAGGCAATCCGAAGGCAATTTTGAAATCTTGACAATATATGAGAAAATTGGGGAATAATTAACGACAACTTGTAGCCGTCTTGTAATTTTCAAGGAAGAAGATCGACAATTTATAAGATCGTCTTGTAATATTCCTTTCCAGTTAATAATTTCGTAATAATATTCTGCTATTTATAAAATTTAAAATCACATGTTGTTAGTTTGTTAATTTTTATGTCTATGGATCATCAAATAAATTGCTTTCCGTTAATATATTCCGTTAACTAGGACTGATTTCAATATTTTTCAAAAGTTGGGGTCTGATTTCATGCAAATATAACTTGAGGGACTGATTTCAAAAAGGAGAAAGACTTGAAGGACTAATTTAGTGGTTTTACCTAGTCGTAATTACCGTTGTCATGCCAAACACACATTCTATGATGGGGGCGTTTTTGTCCAAACTCCCCAGAGCAAAAACCCCCATGCCAAACGGAGCCTAAGTACACCTTGGTGCACGCAGTTTGGAGAAAATTTTCTGTACGCGTAACGTTCCTATAAGATGGTACAGGACAGTATTTTTAGTTGAAATTGCGACTGTAACTGTATTCATAGTTATAGTTACAGTTGTAAAAACATATGTAATTTACAACTGTAACTGTATTAAAAAAAATCACTTTTTAACACGTGTATTTTTAGGCTGTAACATATACATATGAGATCTTAAAATGATCATAAAAATATGTAAATTAATATTCTGTAATTTATTTTTAAAAAAACACTGTATTTTAGCCTACAAATACAATTTGCAACACCTTTCTTTAGAAAGGTTACACGTACCTAAGTATTTTCCCACATAAGCTAGGTATGTGCTGTAGGAAAAAAAAACTTGAGTGTTGGGTATAGATAGACATACACAGGCCAGTGTGGGTGGATTTCTTCAATAAAAAAATCAAAAAATATTCCAAATTTAAAATTATTATGTAAATATACGCAAAATATTTCAAGCAGTTTTGTAAATATATGCAAGATATTTTAGCCTAGGTGGCACAAATCTATCTTGCACATTACAGAAACAATGATATCACAACTCTTCAAGTGTTGTGGGTGTTTAGCGTGCCGAATATCCGCAATATTTCATACACGAAGAATGCTGAATGCAAAAAGGGATACCCAAAGTCATTCGCATAAAATATAATTCAGGGAAATGACTCATATCCGATTTATCGTCCACAGGGTGATAAACCGTCTATTGTCATAGGCAGAGAGACGGTGAACTAGTTATAGACAACGGTTGAGTTATATATACCCTATAACTCATGGTTACTATTGAAGTATGACTGTCATATTAATCTTGAAATATGCAGCATCATACAAAGTATTAAAAACGTATAGAAGTATGTGAAAAGGGGATTTGATTATATGTGTCGTTTGAGGCGCGTCAAAGACGACTATGATGATGTTAGTAAATATGCAAAGAGGACTATGATGATGTTAGTAAATATGTTGATGGTAGATGGATATTGTTAGAAGGGGCGCTCAACCCCTCTCCACGGTTGACTGCAGTCCACCGATCCAACCTCTCTCCACGTGGCAGGAACTCCTCCAGGCCCACTGGCCATCGGGCCACACAGACCCTCTTCTGCCACGTGGCGGGTTGTTGAGATCGGCGAGGCGTTGCACGCTCGGTCTCGATCCCCCGACCTCCTTCTCCATAAGAGGGGCATTCAACCCCTCCTATCACCCAACTGCGCTGCAGCTGAATAGAGAAGTCACCTAAATTAAATGCTATTCAATTTCTTTTCTTATCATGTCTTTAGAGGGGTTTTAATGGATATGTATTAAGCAATATATTAGATAGAAATAATGCATACATAAAGTTAGAAATAAACACAAAAATAAAACAAGAGAAAAAAATAAAGCATCGAGATGACACATAAATTTTTTATAAAGGTTCCCAAAAAATGGGCACTCCTCTCTTCTACAATTATGTGGGCTAGCACTGACTCTTCCCCAAGACGACGAGTCTTTTCCACTAGAGACTTCAACCAAATGAATCTTTTCTACTAGAGACTTCAACCAAATGAATCTTTTCTACTAGAGATTCAACAATATGTAGCTCATTTAAAAGGATATCTTTTCTACTAGAGATTTATCATCAGAGTGATGGTGATCAGCTGATTCCTAGCTAGAAGAAGGATGATTCAGTTTACAGTAGAGAGAAGAGAGAGAGAGAAATCGCTATTTACGACTTTCTGTGTTCCGAGGTTTGTTGATTCTAAAGGATATAGCTTCCTGAGAGATAAGAGAACTCTAAATATGTCCCTCTTTTCCGTTTTAGAATAAGTTCCAAAAACCATAAGCGGCATAGGCGGCAGAAAGCTGGCGCTTTCATTTCTCAAAATCTTCAACGACTATATTTGAATTAGATTTAACTCTGTCAACAATCGATGAGCACTTTGGTCGACAATCATTGAGTGAAGGTCTTCTCTGGGATCGGCCTTCTTAGTCTTCAGAAAGACTTTCTTTGATCTTGAGTTAGCGGTAGGCGATCGCGCGCTAAGCAAGGTCAACGGATGTTGGTCAACGATCATTGATCATTGAGATGTTTCTTCAAGTCTTCTATCTGTTGTGTGTCTGACCATTAGTCAACGAACGACGGTCATCGATCATATAGATCGCTGAGCTCGTTTTTCAATCTTCAATCTGTGAGCTTCCTGGTTGCCCGTCAACGGTAGGCGGTCAACGATATATCATTAAGCATTCCTATAGATCGACGAGCGTTGAGCACTACAATCACTGATCAACGAATGCCGGTCAACGAACATTAATTGTAGAGCTTCTTTGGGGGATTTTTTCTCCAGCTTAGACTTCACTTTGAGAGACCTTCTTAGGAAGATTAAAGTTACATCCTCTCCTGACATTTTGAGGAGTTGATACATCATCAACAAATAACTTAATTTGTCTCGTTAAATCTGTAGGAATTTTCCCCAACAGCATTCAAGAGTGTTCGACTAAAGCTAGAAAACGAAGGTTTTTTGTAACAATTTTATTCTATTGCGAACAGACTCGAGTGAGGAGTTTATGAAGAAAACTACTCAAATATGATTAAGGATTATGCTTCTTCAGGTACTATCGATAGGGCGTACATCGCAACAAACTTCTACATGGCATTGACAATATACTTGGTCATCACAACAAAAATTTAAATGATTACGATCTTCCTCATCTACCCGAAGATTTCCAAGATTTCAAAAATATTTCAAATATACTAGAATGTGAGCTTCAATCTCCGTCTCAGAAGATGATTTAAATTCAGTAAAGTCCCTAAATACAACAGTCCATTGCATCTGATGTTATTGTTGAAGCTCTCTTCTTTATGCAATATTGGCTACTTTTTGAAAAGAAGGTTGCATCTTAATTGTCAGCAACATCTTCATCGGGTATTGCAACAACTCTTCTAGCGGGAGTAATCATCGCCCATTCGAAGTTCAAAACTCCAATCAAATTTGAACTGATATCTTTCTGTTGTTTTGGTAAACATGCAGAACTGCAGACACTAACAGAGAAGTCGTCAATATGGGATGAAGCACAAGTGTCAAATGTGAGAGAGTTTGAGATAGTTGATTGTACATTTATAGACATGCTCGGGGTCGATCAACCATTTGGTGGACAACTCATAATTATGAGAGGAGACTTTCGTCGTAGTGAATGAAACTAAAATAAAAATTATTGGCGCGAGCATTGTCGAATCACTACTGTTATGTGTATTTGTTAAAGTGTTGAAATTAACACATAATATCAAAGCTTTGCATAATCGAAAATTCTTTAATTTTATACTTCGTGTTGGTAACGGAGATGAGCTTGTTGGAATTTTTTAATCGCTAGATAAAAAAAGCTCAAAATAATCATATAAACACTCTTACTAATTGGTGATGAAATATATATGTTTCTTTTAATAAATTATAATTATTTGATAATATGCTTAAAATGTTTTCAACTAAACATCTAAATATATAGTTTAATTATTATATTTATCAATTAACATCATTATGATAATTTTAATTATATATATATATGATAAACGTTTGTAATATTAAAATTTATATTATAACTCTTAATGCTTTTAATAAATATAAACATTTATATGATATAAAAGTGTTTAAAACATTAAAATTAAATATTTTATATTAATTGTTATAATTAAATGTATTGATTTTTTGTTATAAATTTTGAAATGAAATTTGAGTCTATAAATAGCTCTTCAAAATATGAGAGTCTACATGTAATATTTTTCTCTCATTTTCTTCCTTAAGCTCTCATATTATTCTTTACTATTTTCTTGCGATACTACGTTTGCTTCATCAAGTGAAAGTTCGGGAGCTCTGTGCTTTTTTGATATCCGCGCACATCAGAGTTTCAGGATCCAGCCGAGTGTTATGCCTTGGAGAAGTGAGAATCCAATGAAGATAAATAAGTTGGCAAATTTGTATCATAATTACTTTTGTTTATTTTTATTGTTGTTTGGTAGGTACAATATGTTTTTTAGAGTAACAATACGGTCAAATCAATCACATATTCAATTGTTTATTCCTCTTAATGTTTGTTCTAATACTTCTATTTAAGATTTTTAATGATTTTTTGCTATTAATGTTTTTTTTTTCAAGTGCTATTTACCTTCATTGGATTTCTAAAGCATTTTTGGTTGGCTTTTCTCTAATCTGTATTTTGTCTCCCACTACAAAAAAAAAAAAGTTGTGCAAATTAATTTAGATATGAGGCGTGGTACATCACGCATTTTACTCGTAATGAATTCTTAAGAGAATCATATCATAAGTTGAACTCTCTCAACATCATCCTTGCCCACTTATATGTCATCTAGAATTCATTCTCAAATTATCTATTTAATTGAAAATGAATTTTGGTAGAGTGTATTGATACGGTGCTCAAAGCATCCCGCGTGACTGTCAAGTTTGGAACGATCTTCACGTTGCCCCCATCGGGGGTATTAATAGGGTGAAATCCTAAATTCCCGACGACCCGTTATCAACTTGTTACCTAATATAAAATATACATTAACATACATACGGTGTAGTCTAGCATTGCAGCTTCTTACGGTTGTTGTGCCGCAATACTGCTGAACATCTACGACAAACTGTAGTTGTAGATTGCAGCAACTGCAATGTTGCAGCTAACAAATGCTGCAAACTGCAACTTCAACTAACAACTTGCATTTCGCAGCAGCCATATGCCGATGCGGCAGTTTGCAGCAGCTGTTAGCTGCAGATGTTGTCGCTGTTAGCATCTGCTAAGAGTTGCAGCTGCAATGTTGTAGCACTGCAGTTTACTTGTTGCGGGTCGCTTAGGGCTCTTGGTAGACCGGTCGAATTGAACCACCTTAGCTCGGGAGTGAACTAAGCGCGCAAACAGTCACAGAAATTCGTTGAGTACACCGGGACGTTTTAACGTGGAAAAACCCGGAAAGGGTAAAAAAAACACGCGGTCGGGGCTGTGCCGACCAAACTTCACTATCTTCTGAGAGGTTACAATCCGTTGTTTAGAATTCGAGCGCGACAGGCCGCCACTCATTACAATATTAGAGAGAGAGAGAACGTTTCGAGGGTGACAGGCAACCTCTCGAAAAAACTAAGTCTTTTCCTTCTGAGAACGGTGGAGAACGAAAGTGAGAATGCTTTGTCCGCTTTCGTGAAGACGAAAGTGAGAGCGTTGTGTCCGCTTTCGTGAGAACGAAAGTGAGACTGCCGAGTCGCCTTTCGGGACGAAAGAAAACTTCAAGTCCACGAAAGAGACCTTCAAGCGCCGAAGGAGAAATCCGTGGGAATCTTCAAGGAGCTCTCTCTGGTCATCAAGGACGGGTCCTCCCAAATGAAGCCTAAGGGGTCCTTTTATAGCTTTGGCCGGGGGTAGCCCGGTAATTTTGCCGTTGTAACCACCATAACCACCTGGGAGGACGAATCATATTTTCCGGTTCAGAGCCCACGGATCACCATTTTTCGTAAATGACCGGCCTGCCCTTCGAGGAAAGGCGACAAGCTGTTCCTGAAAAGTGAGAAACTGAAAAGACAAAAAGTGAGCGAGACAAGTCCGAAAAGTGAGCGAGTCGGAAATGTGAGCGAGTCGGGAATGTGAGCGAGTCGGAAAAGTGAGCGAGTCGGAAATGTGAGCGAGCCGGAAATATGAGCGAGTCGGGAATGTGAGCGAGTCGGAAATGTGAGAATGCTCCGAGCGCGCTCAGAAGCGTTCTGAGCGCGACGAACATGGAAGCGCTTTGAACGCGCTTAGAGGCTTTCTGAGCGCGCGTGAATGCGGAGGCATTCTAAGCGCGCTCAGGAGCGTTCTGACGAGTGCGCGAATATGGAAGGGCCCCTTGCAAGCCCCCCGGTGAGGAAAGCGGAAGAAGGAGGAGGCTCGACCGTACCCCGTCTCGGGGAGGGGAGCGGCTTGGGCGCACCCCACAAAGGGGGGTGCGGCTCGGCCGCACCCCGCAAAGGGGGCGTGCGGCTCGGCCGCACCCCAAGGGGGTGCGGCCCGACCGCACCCCCAAGGGGGTGTGGTCCGGCCGGCCGCACCCCTTGCGGCGTGGCCGCACCTCGTGGGTGCGGCTTGGCTGCACCCCATGTGGGGTGCAGCTTGGCCGCACCCCACTAGGGGTGCGATTCGGCCGCACCCCACGGGGAGTGCGGTTTGGCGTGCTTAGCGCGTATTTTCGGATTGGCGGTTGGTGGCGGGAATGACGGTTCTGGCTTTGATCTCCCACTCTCTCCCACTAAAGTAGTGGGGGAGTGGTTTATGGGAGTAACCGCCATCCGTTTTTTCTCATAAATGAGAGCTCGTGATAAATCCTCATCATAAGCCCCCCAAACCTTCGGAGTCCGATCCTCCGTGCGAAGGAGTACGACGGTTTCATCTCTTGCATTGACTCCGGTCATCGTTATTGTCGGCGTGTGGCGCATTGAACTATGGCGGAGGTAAGTTCTACCATTGTTTTTTTTTCTTTTGCGAGGAAGGAGGAGATGGCGGAGCGCGCCCGCGAGGGTGGTCCCGACCGAGGGGGCGAAACGTCAGGAGGGCGAACGCCCGTGCGTGGCCGGCGCCGGCCGCGGGGGCCGGCGTCCGGCGGGCGCACGCAACCCGCGCGCGGGTGCAGCCGGCCGTGGGAGCGGTCCATCGGCGCCCTTTGCGGCGCTGCCGGCCGCGGGATCGGGGCGCCGGCGGCCTCCGCGGGCCGTACGCGCCGCCCGTCAGCGGGGGGCGCATATGCGCCTCCATGCGCGTGCCCCCATGCGCGCGCGCAGCGGTTGGTCGCGCGCGTCCCCCCGCGCGTGCGTACGCGGCGCTTTTCTGTGTACTTCTGCGCGTCGGTTTGCCGCGCGCGTCCTCCGCGTGCGGCGGTTAACCGAGCACGCGGGGTGCCAGGTGTGCGCGTCTCGTCGCTCGTGCGGTTTGTTGCGCACGGAAGCCGCTGCGTGAATGTTTTGCTGTGCGCGTGACTTGTTGCGCGCGTGCGATTAGTTGCGTGCGAATTGCGGAGTGTGCATGGCTCGTTGCTTTCATGCGGTTGGTTGGCATAATTGCGCGCTGGCGGGTTGAATTCACTTGACGCGCATCTTTCAGGATCTTTATTCACATGCATTTATTTCATTGGATATATGTGCTTATGTGCGCGAATTTTTCTTTGCAGGCTTCGAAACGAAGTGGCCAGTCGAGGCGCATGCGCTCTACTTTTGATGGGGCGCGGGTTGAATCATGGCGTAAGCGGTTCGGGTTGCCCCCTGATGTTGAGGTGAAGATCCCAGGGGCGGAAGAGCGCGCCCAAAATCCGCCGACCGGTTTCATGACCCTTTTGGAGAGCTGTTTGAAGTCCGGGTTTCGCATTCCTCCGCCCGAGGAGGTCGTTGAGATATTCCGGTTCTGCGGTGTCCCGATTACCCAGTTCACACCGGCTGGGATGACGAACATTATGAGGATGGTGGTATTTTTTCGGGAACATAGCGCGCGCTTCTCGCTCGAGATTTTCAAAGATTGGTGCGAGGTTTCTACCGACCTGGGCGGTCGTATTGAAGTTCGGAGCAACAAAAGCTGGTTTCACTTTGGAGCGAAGGCTGATTACCGCCACGGGAATACTTTCTATGGGTATGTCCAGAGTCGATGAGAGCTACCAGAGTTATGGAGATCGCTTCCTGGACGCTGTGGCCGGCAGACTGGTCGGGAAGATGAGTTCCTTCCTATCCCTGGTTTTGCTGGCCGAGAGGGGCTGTCGAAGGCCTTGCTTTCCATTTCTGGTTGCGTGGATGAACGTCGACTGCACTCGGTGGGGCTTTCCTTGGATCCCGAGCGGGAGGCTGCTGTCCCCTTAGGTCGTGGGAAAAAGAGGAAGATCGTTATTAAGAACGGTCCTTCCGGTCCGCGCCCTATTCCACTGGCGCCTATGAGTCAAGATTGCGAGGCCGGCCCGAGCCGTCCTAGGAGAGATCCGGTTTCGCCCGATCCGGAGGTGGAGATTTTGGCGTCTCCTATTGCCGACCGGGTCCCGCCCGAGGATTTGCTGCCACCGCCTCCCCTCATGCCGGCGAAGCGTGTTTCTTCCTTACTTCAGGCGATGGCTTGTGCGATAAGTGAAGCTCTTCTTTCTTGATCTCAGCCTTTACTCTCCGTCATTATTTATGCTTGCTAACCGTTTGACTTTTGTTCGCAGATAGAGGCTTTGACTAGCGTTGCGCTCACATGGAACTATCATTATGTGAGCCTCAAGGACAACTACTTCGCTCTTCAGGAGGAGTTACGCGTGGCGAGGTGTGACATGTCCGTTTTGCATAGGAAGAGGGACCGCGACGCAGCTCATATCAAGCAGTTAGAGGGTGAAGTCGAGAAGCTGTGAGTAGAGTACGGCGGTGATAAGACGCTCGCCCAGGATGCCCTTCGTCAACTATCGGACGCGCAGGGGGAGATGTTTCGCCTGGAGGGGGAGTTGGGCTTTCTACGGAGCGAGGTGGACCGATTGTCGTCGATCGAGCAGAGTTTTGAGGAGGCCAAGACGACTGGGGTAGCCGAGTACAAGGATTCCCTCACTTTTGCGGAAGAGCATTTCCAGATTGTGGAAGAGATCCGCGCCGAGGTGATGACGAAGGAGGTAGAGCCCCTGATAGAGGACGAGTGCGAAGTCACTTTTCAAAGAGGCATTCAGAAGACTCTCCGTATGATGGGGAGGAAGTTCGGGTGCGACACCGCTGGCCTTGGAGCCGGAGATCTTTCTGGGGATGACTACTCGGACGTGGCCGAGGACTGATGTTGTTTATCTTTCATTTTCTTGCTTTGTTGTTTGTTTGTGTGTTTGTCGGATGTGGTTGTATCTCCTTTATTGCATGCGTCGTACTTGTTTCCCTGCATGATCTTGTCAATCTGGTTGTTAGCACCTGCATAGTTTGATTGTTTTCAAAATTACAGATGAGTTTGCGTGGATCTGAGCCCGGGGCTTTCATACTAGTTTGCACGAGTCTGTACTCGCGGCTTTTACATTATATATAAAGTTAGTTTGCACGAGTCTGTGCTCGCGGCTTTTTCATAAAAAATTAGTTTGCGCAAGTCTGTGTTTGCGGCTTTCGCACGAGTCTGGCTCGCGGCTTGGCCAGTGAATAGCGGGTGTATTCAAACTGAGGGTGAACGCAAGGGGGGCAGGCCCCATACGACACCGGGACTCGACGACGGAGGAGAAGGGCGAACCTTCAATCGACGGCGGTGCAAAGTCCCCGGGGCAGGGCCCCGAAGTGGCCGGTGAATAGCTGGTGTATTCAAACCGGAGGTGAACGTAAGGGGGGCAGGCCCCTACGACACCGGGACTCGACGGCGGAGGAGAAGGGCGAACCTTCAATCGACGGCGGTGCAAAGTCCCCGGGGCAGGGCCCCGAAGTGGCCGGTGAATAGCTGGTGTATTCAAACCAGAGGTGAACGTAAGGTGTAACACCCCAAATCTGGTAGTTCCGCGAAGTAGGCGGAGTGGTAGTGCGGCACGTGAAGCAGGCTAGAATTTTCCCTGTCTGCTCTTAGCACACGATCAGTGGCCTCATCGCGCACGACCAGTGATCGTGTGCCAGCGATCGTGCGTTAATTCAGAAGAGAATCGAGTTCTGTCTCGGACAGTGCGCACGACCATTTCCCTCTTCGCGCACGACCAGTGATCGTGCGCCAGCGATCGTGCGCTTATTAGCAAGAATTCAGAGTTCTGTCCCGGATAGTGCGCACGACCATTGCCCTCGTCGCGCACGACCACTGACCGTGCGCCTGTGATCGTGCGCCCTGTTTATTCTGTTCCGCGATTTTGAGCGGAGAAGAAGATCGGGCCGTCCAAATCTTTTGAGATCTGATCCGATGGCTAGGATTAGATGCTGGAGGCTATTAGGGCTTATGAGAGGAGATTAATCCTCATTATTTTGAGGTGTTTCTCTCTCCTAGGCTAGAGGAAGAAGAAGGAGGCAAGGAAGAAGAAGGAAGATCCCGCCATTGACGGAGCTCCGGAGCTCCGTTTCGCGAGCCGTTTCCAGATTTGGAGAGTGCAGCCCGGTGCGGTCGTTTCTCTCCGTATAGAATCTCGGATCCATGGCGAAAAAGAAAGCGCCTAGGGTAACGGTTCTTCCTCCCGAACTTTGGACTTGTATTTGTCCATTCATTCCTCTTTCTATGCTTGCATGAGGTGTCTCTTTCACCAAAAGGGTGAAGTGTAGGATTTCCTCAAGTTCTTCGGAACTCCGGGTAGATTGTGTCCGTCCCCGGCATATTGCATGTAGAAAATCCGGTAGTCGTGCGGATTTAGGCATTTTGTGAGAAGCCTATTCGTGGCCGTGAGCCCGAATCGGTGATGCTTGATTTGCGACGTTGCATTTAGGTTAGGCCTAGAATGCGTGCCGGAGAATGACTCCGTGAAATCTTCTATAGTATTGCGGGAATTAAGCGTAGGCGTCTTGCGAAGATCCTAACGAAAGCCCCATGCTTTGAGAGTTGGATGAAGGCAAACCTTCACCACGAAATTGATGCGGAGCGAGTTGTATCTCCTTTTTGGTTACGTGTAAAGCCTATGTCCTCGTGAAGGCTTGGGTGTTGTAACTTATGTTTTGTGTAGCACTAGCAAGTGCTAAACCCTTACGGGCCGAGGTGATGTCATACCCGCATCGTATGTGTGAACTCGACGATGAGAGCTCGGGAATTGACTGAACTGAACCCGTTCCCATGCAGTATCGGTAAAGGGATAGTTGTCTCTCGTAAAGCCGTGTGATCGTGGGAGAGGTCGCGGAAGGTGTTTACCTAGACGGGCCATAAGCTCTTTTCCCATCTCAAGTTTTCGGACTCATGATGGTGTTGGTGCTCGGGAAGAAGTACCTTTGATCCATGCCTTGTGAGCATGGAGCGTGCGGTTGTTGTACCCACGTCTGTGATAGAATGATGTCATGTTTAGCCTCATGCGGTGGCTTAGGCGGTTGTGGGGAACCTTCGGGTGAACCCAACCAACATCATGTGCATACCTAGGTTCCCTTCTTTTGATGCTCAACTTAGAAGATTGATTGTGCTTGAAACCTCACATCGTGTAGTTGCACTTTCTTTATATTAGTACTTGTGCTAGTATGGCTTGCTTGCAGGGTAGAAGCTCCGCCACCCCGGGTAAGGGGTGGGGTCGTTATAATTTGGTCAGCTGTGCTGACCGTTACCTTGTTTGCCACCGCTTGGTGGAATGTTCTTATGCAGGTGCAGGTGAGCCTAGCGGGAAGTAGCGGGCGTTGGCCCTTTTGCTGTGTTGTCCCTCGAAGGCCAGCCTTTTTCCTGTTTTCTCATGTATTGCCGGCCTGCGTGCCGATGTATGCCTTTTTGGAGTTTTGTACATTGTTTGATGTAAGGCCCTAAGGCCGTAACTCTTACTTCTGGACTCATTCCTATGATAGTGGACATGTCTTTTTGAATGGTTTAATTAATGCTTCCGCTTACGTTTTCGTACTCTCGTTTTGTGGTTACTTTTCTGGTTATCACCTTTTAACTCCTAGCTAGTGTGGTTTGTATGGCGTGGGGTCCCGGCCGGACCTGCTGTTATACTTTTCGTACTGGCAGGGTGTTACAATTTGGTATCGGACTTAAGGCGTCGATCCGTAGTTTAGCGAATTCGGGACGAATTCCTTTTAAGGGGTGGTGCGCACGGGCTGTGCATTCACCTACAACGACAAAAACTAATAAGAATGTCCACTTAGGAATGAAAAAAACATACTTGTTTGCGGAACCTGAGCGTTCCATGATTGATGTTTGATATGTTTTGAGTCACTAAATCGTGCCTTGCATGATTATAGGTGACTGGAAGTGGTGCGGGGCAGTCTCGACCCCGTAACACCGCTGATGGTAGTGGGTCGGCTGAAGTGCCAGCGACCGCTCCTTCGGCTGAGATGATCAGAGTGGTCACAGAAGCGGTCTCGGCTGCACAAAATGCATGGCTAGGAAAGCTGGTACAGCCTCCCAGTCTTATTGTGGCCCCGGTTCCGACGAGGGCAAGTGAGCCAAAAGCGGAACCGCAATTGCGCTATCAACTGTTAAAGTACTTTCTGAGCCTCAACCCTCCATCCTTCGCGGGGACCGAATCTCCTGTGAGAGCTGCTGAGTGGTTGTCAGAAATAAAGAAGACTTTAACGTCAATACTTATAATTAAGGATATGTTGGTAGCCTTGGCCACCTTCCTACTTATAAGAGAAGCAAGACTTTGGTGGGAAGAGGAGTTGGTGCACAAGTTTGGTGGGAGACAACTTACCGAAATCTCTTGGGAAAACTTCCATGAGTCATTCCTTCTAAGGTACATGCTCTCATCAGGGCATTTGGCACTACAGAACCAGTGCTTGCACCTGGAGCAGGGAGCACACTCGGTGGATGAGTACCTGAATGAGTTCATCAGTCTGGGTCGTTATGAGAGGTCTATGTGGGAAGATGAGGAGACCAAGGTCAACAAGTTCTACAATGGCCTGCGAGATGACCTAAGACAAGTGCTTGTGGGTCCAATGTTACTTGGCTTCAACGTCTTAGTCAAAGCAGCAAAATCTCTAGAAATAGAAATGAAGAGTATGCCACGCGCGAATGACTTCAATGAGTTACATGCGCCGACCTCTCAATCCAAGTCGGAGTTCAGAAGAAACAAGAGGAAGTCTAGGTTCGCGGAACCAGCTCCTTCTAATATTTTGGGAGCCACGACCGTGCGGGGACCTATTACGTGTTTCACCTGCGGGAAGGTGGGGCACAAAGCCGCGGTGTGTCGAAGTGGTCCTCCAAAGGCAAAAAGCGGAGAAGTGGACTATGCTCGTGCGATGGGTTCAGCTGCTATAGAGAAAGGAAAGGCGGTGGAGTCTTCGACTCCCCAATATTCTTTAACCCAGCCGAGAGTCTACTCTTATGGCCAGCAAAAGGTCGTTCAACAATGCGATGTTGCCACAGGTATGGATGATCATCTCTTAATATGATTTCTACCCTGTGTGCGGTTAAAGATTTCATTGTATCCGATGACAACAAAATTTTATGTTTTGAATTTGTGTGCAATTAGGCCTTGTCCTAATTATCGACTATCCGACGAAAGCTCTGTTGGTGTGGGAGCATCGCCCTCTTATCTGTCTAAGGACTTCGTGTTATGAATCGGAGTGTCGTTTACCTTAGTCAAGGATAGATTAGAGGTAATGCTGCCCAATAGATCTCGGGTGAGCGCGGTTAGGAGAAGCTGTGGAAAGGCGCGAAGATATTCTTCACCTTGTTGAAGGATTCGGGGCCTAAGACCAGCCTTGGTGTTGTCCTAGTAGTAGCAGATCAAACTGACAGAGAAGAACCGTTATTCGATTCCGAGAATCGACGACGTATTTGACCAACTGGTTGGGTCGACGGTATACTCTAAGCTTAACTTAAGGTCCGGCTACTAACAACTTAGGATAAAGGAATGTGACATTCCAAAAACAGCGTTCAGTACCCGCTCTGGGCACTATGAGTTCACGGTAATGCCGTTCGGTCTATCCAATGCACCGTCGGTATTCATGGACTTGATGAACGGGACATTCAGAGAGTATTTAGATCAATTTGTGATCGTCTTCATCGACGACATTTTGGTATACTCTCAGTCGGAAGAGGAGCATGTAGAGCATCTGCACGCAGTCCTGAGCACCTTGAGGAGGAGTCAGCTTTATGCCAAGTTCTCCAAGTGCGAGTTTTGGCTACCGTCAGTGGCATTCCTTGGTCATGTTGTTAGTGGCGAAGGAATTGCAGTCGATCCGTCGAAGATAGAAGCGATCCAAGCGTGGCCTTTGTTGAAAAACGTAGCGGAAGTCCGAAGTTTCTTAGGACTTGCCGGCTATTATAGGCGCTTTGTGGAAAACTTCTCGAGGATCGCACTTCCTCTCACAAAACTGACTAGGAAGGATCATAAGTTCGTTTGGTCGCCCGAGTGCGCACGAGCTTTTGAAGAGCTAAAGAGTCGTCTGATCACGGCGCCCACCCTATGCTCGCCACAGGGTACGGAAGGCTGAAATTTATAGCGACGCCTCAGGAAGTGGGTTGGGTTGTGTCCTAGTGCAGTTCGGGAAGGTAATTGCCTACGGCTCCCGGCAACTGAAGGTTCACGAGAGGAATTACCCGGTCCATGATTTGGAGCTAGCGGCCGTGGTTTTTGCCCTCAAACTTTGGAGGCACTATCTATATGGCGTGAAGATCGATATCTTTACCGACCATAAGAGCCTCAAGTACTTACTAGATCAAAGGGAGTTGAACATGCGCCAAAGGAGGTGGATGGAGTTCCTTGGGGACTACACCTTCGATATCAAATATACTCCCGGTAAAGGAAACGTAGTTGCAGACGCGTTGAGTCGTCGGGCTCCCGCACAAGCAAATTGGATTTTGATGCACGATGAGCGTCAAATCCGTGAGCTAGAAGAATTGGAGATCATATGCATTGATAGGAGAACGTCTACTTCAGCATGCTTGAACTGGACGGAAGTTCACTACGACCTTGCCGACCGAGTTCGACAAGCATTGGAGTTGGACGAGAGCTTGAAACGATACAAAGCGGAAACCGTTGAAGGGTTAAACGCTGATTTCTCCTTCGAAGACGACCTTATGTGGAAGCAGGAAAGGTTATGCATCCCAAACGTTGGTACTCTACGGGCGGAGTTGATGTACGAGGCTCATCATACCAAGTACTCGATCCACCCGGGGAGCACTAAAATGTTTATGGATATGAAGAAACTGTTCTGGTGGCCGGGCATGAAGAAAGACATTGCCCTTTACGTAGCCAAGTGTCATACTTGCGCGTTGGTGAAAGCGGAATGTCAACGTCCCGGTGGGTTTTTGAAGTCCTTGCCGATTCCGGAATGGAAGTTTGATGATATTTCGATGGATTTCGTGCATGGATTGCCGAGATCGCAACATGGAAATGACGCCATCTGGGTGATCGTGGACCGTTTGACAAAGGTATCGCACTTCATTCCGAACCGGAAGGATGATTCGGTAGAAAAACTAGCAAAGCTCTATGTGGATAGTATCGTGAGACTGCACGGTGTCCCTCGTAGCATCGTCAGCGATCGTGACGGGCGTTTCACATCGAAAGATTGGAGGCTTATCCATGAACTGTTGGGCACAAAACTGAAGTTCAGCACGGCCTTCCACCCGCAAACGGATGGACAGACCGAGAGAACCAACAGGACTATGGAGGATATGCTCCGAATGTGCACTCTAGACTTTGGAAAGAAGTGGGAGGATCATCTCTTTATGATCGAATTCGCCTACAATAATAGCTACCAAGCCAGCATAAAGATGGCTCCTTTCGAAGCCCTCTATGGTAGGAAGTGTCGTACGCCGTTGTCTTGGGCGGAAACGGGCGATACTAAGCTATTGAAGCGAAAGGATGTTGAAGAAGCAACTTCGACGATCCGGTCTATACGCGAAAGGCTATTGGTTGCCCAGGATAGGCAAGCAAAGTATTTCAACGCCAAGCATAGGAACTTAGAGTTTGCCGTCGGTGACCGGGTTTACTTGAAGATCAAACCGTTCAAAGGGGTATCAAGGATTCGACGCTTGAAAAAGCTCAGTCCGAGGTACTTAGGACCGTTCGAGATCGTGGAGCGTGTTGGTGATGCGGCTTATCGGCTTGCACTATCTGCAGAGCTGAGCGGTCTGCACGACGTGTTCCACATTTCAGTGTTGAGGAAAGCAGTGCAAGAGCCTACTCATATCATTGCGGTCGGCAAAGTTCCGGTTGATAGTGGGTTGTCGACGAAAGTCAAGCCTTTACGCATCGAAGATACCGAAGTAAAGCAGCTGCGGAACAAGTCCATTCGGATGGTAAAAGTCCGGTGGGATAACTGCGGCCGAGAGGAGCTCTCTTGGGAGAGAGAGCAAGCGATGCTTGCGGAGTACCCCGAGCTATTTCCCTCAGGTAAAGTATAACTGTAATTTATGCTATCACTGTTTCCTGGATTTCGGGACGAAATTCTTTTAAGGAGGGTGGAGTTGTAACACCCCAAATCTGGTAGTTCCGCGAAGTAGGCGGAGTGGTAGTGCGGCACGTGAAGCAGGCTAGAATTTTCCCTGTCTGCTCTTAGCACACGATCAGTGGCCTCATCGCGCACGACCAGTGATCGTGTGCCAGCGATCGTGCGTTAATTCAGAAGAGAATCGAGTTCTGTCTCGGACAGTGCGCACGACCATTTCCCTCTTCGCGCACGACCAGTGATCGTGCGCCAGCGATCGTGCGCTTATTAGCAAGAATTCAGAGTTCTGTCCCGGATAGTGCGCACGACCATTGCCCTCGTCGCGCACGACCACTGACCGTGCGCCTGTGATCGTGCGCCCTGTTTATTCTGTTCCGCGATTTTGAGCGGAGAAGAAGATCGGGCCGTCCAAATCTTTTGAGATCTGATCCGATGGCTAGGATTAGATGCTGGAGGCTATTAGGGCTTATGAGAGGAGATTAATCCTCATTATTTTGAGGTGTTTCTCTCTCCTAGGCTAGAGGAAGAAGAAGGAGGCAAGGAAGAAGAAGGAAGATCCCGCCATTGACGGAGCTCCGGAGCTCCGTTTCGCGAGCCGTTTCCAGATTTGGAGAGTGCAGCCCGGTGCGGTCGTTTCTCTCCGTATAGAATCTCGGATCCATGGCGAAAAAGAAAGCGCCTAGGGTAACGGTTCTTCCTCCCGAACTTTGGACTTGTATTTGTCCATTCATTCCTCTTTCTATGCTTGCATGAGGTGTCTCTTTCACCAAAAGGGTGAAGTGTAGGATTTCCTCAAGTTCTTCGGAACTCCGGGTAGATTGTGTCCGTCCCCGTCATATTGCATGTAGAAAATCCGGTAGTCGTGCGGATTTAGGCATTTTGTGAGAAGCCTATTCGTGGCCGTGAGCCCGAATCGGTGATGCTTGATTTGCGACGTTGCATTTAGGTTAGGCCTAGAATGCGTGCCGGAGAATGACTCCGTGAAATCTTCTATAGTATTGCGGGAATTAAGCGTAGGCGTCTTGCGAAGATCCTAACGAAAGCCCCATGCTTTGAGAGTTGGATGAAGGCAAACCTTCACCACGAAATTGATGCGGAGCGAGTTGTATCTCCTTTTTGGTTACGTGTAAAGCCTATGTCCTCGTGAAGGCTTGGGTGTTGTAACTTATGTTTTGTGTAGCACTAGCAAGTGCTAAACCCTTACGGGCCGAGGTGATGTCATACCCGCATCGTATGTGTGAACTCGACGATGAGAGCTCGGGAATTGACTGAACTGAACCCGTTCCCATGCAGTATCGGTAAAGGGATAGTTGTCTCTCGTAAAGCCGTGTGATCGTGGGAGAGGTCGCGGAAGGTGTTTACCTAGACGGGCCATAAGCTCTTTTCCCATCTCAAGTTTTCGGACTCATGATGGTGTTGGTGCTCGGGAAGAAGTACCTTTGATCCATGCCTTGTGAGCATGGAGCGTGCGGTTGTTGTACCCACGTCTGTGATAGAATGATGTCATGTTTAGCCTCATGCGGTGGCTTAGGCGGTTGTGGGGAACCTTCGGGTGAACCCAACCAACATCATGTGCATACCTAGGTTCCCTTCTTTTGATGCTCAACTTAGAAGATTGATTGTGCTTGAAACCTCACATCGTGTAGTTGCACTTTCTTTATATTAGTACTTGTGCTAGTATGGCTTGCTTGCAGGGTAGAAGCTCCGCCACCCCGGGTAAGGGGTGGGGTCGTTATAATTTGGTCAGCTGTGCTGACCGTTACCTTGTTTGCCACCGCTTGGTGGAATGTTCTTATGCAGGTGCAGGTGAGCCTAGCGGGAAGTAGCGGGCGTTGGCCCTTTTGCTGTGTTGGCCCTCGAAGGCCAGCCTTTTTCCTGTTTTCTCATGTATTGCCGGCCTGCGTGCCGATGTATGCCTTTTTGGAGTTTTGTACATTGTTTGATGTAATGCCCTAAGGCCGTAACTCTTACTTCTGGACTCATTCCTATGATAGTGGACATGTCTTTTTGAATGGTTTAATTAATGCTTCCGCTTACGTTTTCGTACTCTCGTTTTGTGGTTACTTTTCTGGTTATCACCTTTTAACTCCTAGCTAGTGTGGTTTGTATGGCGTGGGGTCCCGGCCGGACCTGCTGTTATACTTTTCGTACTGGCAGGGTGTTACATAAGGGGGGCAGGCCCCTACGACACCGGGACTCGACGACGGAGGAGAAGGGCGAACCTTCAATCGACGGCGGTGCTAAGTCCCCGGGGCAGGGCCCCGAAGTGGTTCCTGCAGTAGAACAGTTTAGGACAGATAGAATATAACTAGAAAATATTGATACATGCGCAAGTGCAATCTTGCGGCTTTTGAGCCAGTAAGTTTCTGATACATATTTTACGAGAGAGGAGGTAACGTCGAGCTCTCGTTGTGCTGCGCTTGCTCGAGCTTTTTTGGTCATTCAGCATGGTGGGCGGCGGTGACCCGGCGACTGATCTTTGGTGGCATCCTTCTGTGTCTCTTCACGGAAAGCCTCCAGGTGCCCTAACTGGACGAGACGTTCAATTTCTTCTTTCAGTCTTGCACAGTGCTCTATTCGGTGCCCTCGGCCTTTATGGAAGTGGCAAAATTGGGCTTGATCTCCCCTGTGCAGGGAGAGCCGTTTGGGCCAGTTGATGATCTTGCTATTGCTGATTACAGACAATATGTGCTCGCGGGGGGTATTCAGCGGGGTGAAGCTCCGGGAGACTTGATTTGCTAGCCCTTGGGAGCGGTCTGCTCGGTTCTGAGTGAGCAGTTCAGCCTTCTCGAACTGCTGTTGCTGCCACTTTCTCTTGCGGCATGTATCAAACTGCAACGGATTTGCTGATGCCTGAAATTTGGCTTTTGCTGCCCCTTTCTCTTGCGATGGGTCGTTGTTGATCCAAGGGAGCTTGGAGGCGGGTGTGTCGAAACCGTGAATCACGTTCCTGAGGATACTCCCTTTGTTGGCCATGCGCCCGGACATGGAAACGTCGTGGTCCAGGGCGTCCAGTAAAAGGCTCCCAAATATTGCGTCGTAGGGGGAGTCTGCCTCGGCGACGACGAACTGAACGTCGTATTGGACTGGTTCTGCGTGCATCCCTACTTGGATGGGGAGGGTGATGATTCCTACGGTGGGTACCGTAGTTCCGTCTGGGAGCTCCGCGTCGCTGGCCCTGAGTTTGAGGTTCCCGCTTAGGAGTTTGAGCCATACTACGGCAGCCAGGAATAGGATGTTGAAGGAGATGCGGTGAGTTACCAACGCTCTCTTTAGCTTACAGGGTGGACTGCCGATGCTCGCGTCTAAGGCGAAGTCCATCCATGCGCAGGGGCGCTCTTGGTGAAAATTTGTGCGGATCTTCTGTTACTGCGTGCTCCACTCCGCCTCCCTTAGGCGGGGCGGTTTGTCCGTGCCGGGCTTTTCTTGCTCTTCTTCTTGGATCCTCGGTGCGCGCGCTTCATGCCATTCAACGAACAGCTGGAAACACTCGGTGAAGTTGTGAATCGCTCTGTTTGGCAGGGATTGATACCAGCGGAGGGCGTTCCCGCGCAGTGTCTTGGTGAAGATTTTGCAGCTGATTTGGTCGAGAAGTCTGAACGTCCGTACCGTCATCAAGAAGTGAATAACGTGCACATACGGGTCTTCTGCTCCATGGAACTCCTTGATGTGCGGGAGCTTTAGCCATGACGGGACTGGGTATGCCAAAATTGACTCTAACAGGGGGGATCGCCTTTGCCGGTGCGCGATATCGTTCGGATCCTGCCCCGCTGTGAGAGGGTCCGGCTTGCTAGTCGGTCCATCCCACTGGGGCTGGATTGGTGCTGCGATGAGCGCTCTTTTCATCGGGCCTTCAGGGATTGAGGAACTGCATGCGTCGGATAGTACGGGAGAGGTGTCCACCCTTGCTGGTTCCGTGAACTCAGGCGAAGCGGGCACTGCGTTCGGAAATCCTTTGTTCGGTAGTTGGGGATCTATTCCCACAGATGACGCCAAACTGTTACGGGTCGCTTAGGGCTCTTGGTAGACCGGTTGAATTGAACCACCTTAGCTCGGGAGCGAACTAAGTGCGCAAACAGTCACAGAGAAATTCGTTGAGTACACCAGGACGTTTTAACGTGGAAAAACCCGGAAAGGGTAAGAAAACCACGCGGTCGGGGCTGTGCCGACCAAACTTCACTATCTTCTGAGAGGTTACAATCCGGTGTTTAGAATTCGAGCGCGACAGGCCGCCGCTCGTTACAACATTAGAGAGAGAGAACGTTCCGAGGGTGACAGGCCACCTCTCGAAAAAACTAAGTCTTTTCCTTCTGAGAACGGTGGAGAACGAAAGTGAGAATGCCTTGTCCGCTTTCGTGAAGACGAAAGTGAGAGCGCTGTGTCCGCTTTCGTGAGAACGAAAGTGAGACTGCCGAGTCGCCTTTCGGGACGAAGGAAAATTTCAAGTCCACGAAGGAGACCTTCAAGCGCCGAAGGAGAAATCCGTGGGAATCTTCAAGGAGCTCTCTCTGGTCATCAAGGTCGGGTCCTCCCAAATGAAGCCTAGGAGGTTCTTTTATAGCTTTGGCCGGGGGTAGCCCGGTAATTTTGTCGTTGTAACCACCATAACCACCTAGGAGGACGAATCATATTTTCCGGTTCAGAGCCCACGGATCACCATTTTTCGTAAATGACCGGCCTGCCTTTCGAGGAAAGGCGACAAGCTGTTCCTGAAAAGTGAGAAACTGAAAAGACAAAAAGTGAGCGAGCCGAGTCGGAAAAGTGAGCGAGTCGGAAATGTGAGCGAGTCGGAAATGTGAGCGAGCCAGAAACGTGAGCGAGTCGGGAATGTGAGCGAGTCGGAAAAGTGAGCGAGTCGGAAAAGTGAGCGAGTCGGAAATGTGAGCGAGCCGGGAATGTGAGCGAGTCGGAAATGTGAGAATGCTCCGAGCGCGCTCAGAAGCGTTCTGAGCGCGACGAACATGGAAGCGCTTTGAACGCGCTTAGAGGCTTTCTGAGCGCGCGTGAACGCGGAGGCGTTCTAAGCGCGCTCAGGAGCGTTCTGACGAGTGCGCGAATATGGAAGGGCCCCTTGCAAGCCCCCCGGTGAGGAAAGCGGAAGAAGGAGGAAGCTCGGTCGTACCCCGTCTCGGGGAGGGGAGCGGCTTGGGCGCACCCCGCAAAGGGGGGTGCGGCTTGGCCGCACCCCGCAAAGGGGGGGGGGGGTGCGGCTTGGCCGCACCCCAAGGGGGGTGCGGCCCGGCCGCACCCCCAAGGGGGTGTGGTCCGGCCGGCCGCACCCCTTGCGGCGTGGCCGCACCTCGTGGGTGCGGCTTGGCCGTGCCACGTGGGTGCGGCTTGGCCGCACCCCATGTGGGGTGCGGCTGGGCCGCACCCCACTAGGGGTGTGGTTCGGCCGCACCCCACGGGGAGTACGGTTTGGTGCGGCCCGCTCACCGGCGGGAGGGGACGGCGTCGCCGTGCACGTTGCGGTTCGCGTGCTTAGCGCGTATTTTCGGATTGGCGGGAATGGCGGTCCCGGCTTTGATCTCTCACTCTCTCCAACTAAAGTAGTGGGGGGAGTGGTTTATGGGAGTAACCGCCATCCGATTTTTCTCATAAATGAGAGCCCGTGATGAATCCTCATCATTACTGTAGGCTAGAGCTGCATTGCTACTGATGCAGCAAATTGCAGCTATGTCGCGATAGTGCCCTGACATACGAGTGATCTTTATTATAAATATTTGACGTTTGTAAGTTCTATTTTTAACCACGGACCCGCGAAGCCCATTGAAAACCCACGACAGGGTGAAGCCCATTCAAAATTGGCGGAGCTACCAGTGTATTGTCGTGGTCGGAGTACTGATATGTCCGGGGATTGACGATGTCTGGTACTGTCACGACTACACAAGGGGCTCTCTCTTCGTGCACTTAATTATTTAATTAATATTATTAATTCATTATGATTTTTTAGTGTTACACATGGTTCACCAATTGGGCTATCTAGATCAAACCGGTGATGTGTGCTAATTGAGAGTCACTCTTTGCAGAACCATTTAAAGAGATAGACTCAATTTTTTAGTCTTACAATACCCCAGGGTGCAAGAGTTCTATAGCTCCAATTGCAGAACCATTTAAAGAGAGAGACTCACAACGACGAGAAGAATGCTTTTGAAAAGTTGTCACATTCTGAGTTTTTTTTTTGAATTGGTTCGCCTCTATTCATCTTTAAAGTTTATTTTTAGATATATATTTTTTGATTTGATTTGCCCCTATTCAGTTTTAGAGTTTATTTTTAAAAATATTTAATTAATAATTTATTCTTTTAGCGTTTATTTTTTTTGAACAAAAATTGTGGGCTCAGTTATTTTAGGGGATTGTTATCCGCACATCGAAAATGGCTATTCGAAGATTATTACTATTCGCAGCTCCAAAGGAACTTAAATTTGTTATTCGCCGAGATTATTGTTATTCGCAGACCAACATAAAAAAATAAAAATACTTTAGAAATGTTAACCGCAAATATATCCTACAGCAAGAAGAAATCAGTGGAAAAAAATCTCGATTATTGCTGGCGGGAAGCTTTTAAAAGAGACGACGACGAAAGCTTTGCTCACCGGTGAAATTAGACGAATAGATGAGATTCTTCTTCGCCGGCAATGTTAACTGCAAATATATCCTCCTGCAAGAAGAAATCAGTGGGAAAAAAATCTAGAATAGTCATTTTCGGACACCCAAAAAATGGCTATTATTTGCCTGCGAATAGCCTTTTTCGGACACCCCAAAAAATGGGCTATTATTGGTCTACGAATAGCCATTTTAGGTTTGCGGTTAACAATCCCCTTTTATTAGATGATCCCAATGCGATATCATACAAACTTTCAAAGATACGCTTTCAACATTTCGATGCATTTAAAATTCAGCATTTCCGTGCATTAAATAAGGGTGATTATATTTGCAGGCCCTAAAGAGATATTTGCAACCCAATTTTTACGAGTTATTACGCGCCTTTTGAAAATACTCATTGCCCATGCATTTTTAGGAAGCGTGTTCAACATGAAAGTTATAGATCCCGAGAAGATCTACAACTTTTGTGTTGAACACTTTTCCTAAAAATGGACGCACAAGACGTACTTCCAAAACTTTACGTTCATGTTTCAATCAGGGCGGCAATACGCCTTGTGCATGCATTTTTAGGAAAAGTGTTCAACATCAAAGTTGTAGTTCTCGTCGAAATCTACAACTTTCATGTTGAACACGTTTCCTAAAAATGCATGGGCAAAGAGTATTTTCAAAAGGCGCGTAATAACTCGTAAAAATTGGGTTGCAAATATCTCTTTAGGGCCTGCAAATATAACCACCTTAAATAATATCATCAGCAGCGTGCCGGTGGCCCCCTTGGTGCCGGCCCAGCGCATTTCTACCGCTGGACCCGCTCTATTATATATGAGAGTTGATATTAGCAGTTAAATTTTCACTATTCGCACCACAAAATAGTAAATATTCTAATTATATCTGCATTCCAATTCTTGCTAATCGCACTCCATCGAATAAACTCCTCTCCATCTCTCTCCTCCTGTTGCCTAAACCCTAGCCGTAATTCTATCGGCGCGTCGTCTTTCCCCCTCTTAGATTCACCTTCTTCCAAAAAGAAGAAAATTATCCAGCGAAAATCCAAAAAAATAGTCAGTTTTCTGGTTAGAGGAAGGTTTGCATGTCATTTAACTTGATTTAGAGTTGATTGCTCTATGTATGTCATTTAACTTATTTTTCTGCTAGGTTTTTAAATTGTTTTAGAATCTTTAAGATGTTTCTGTAGGCTTCTAGTGCTTAATAAATCAACAACGTTTCACTTATTTGGGATGGGAGTGAGATGTAAATATAGTTTTGAAATGCAAATGAAATTTATGGACTACCAATAGCAATGGACTGCGAATAGCCAGTTCCGGACTGCTAATATCAACTTCCTTTCATTTCGACCCCAATACTTGTAAAAATTTCAGTCGTCGTGGGGGTTAATCGGCAAACCCTCTTCTATGTGAGTGAAGAACTGAATGCAATAAAACCAAATCCCTTCCTTTTTCGTAGCTTAATTACCTGCTTGTGTTCTTTAAAATTATTTCTTGTACTCGATTCTTCGTTTTCCTGAACGATTTTGTCCCACTCAGCTAAAAAACTGTCTGGATTTGTTCTTGATGCTTTGAATTGGAAAAAGTTTGATTTTTTTTCTTCTTCTAGGAGGGTTGAGGAATTATTTAATTTGGAAGATAATGTAGCTGCAGATTGTTTCCTGGGCTAAAAAACAAACTGACATGGTTAACACTATTCAATAGTATTGATCCTAAGAGCAATACATCGACTGACGTTGCCGCCTGCCAGGAAACAATTGTCCCCCCTCTCACCGCCCTGGTGACCTCCACCTCTTCCTCCACCTCTCCGGTGATCTCCCTCCTTGTTAGCAGCATGACCGACCTTTAGATTGGACCGGCAGTCCATTGTCATATGCCCGTACTTCCTACAGGCAAAGCAAAGGGATCTCCCCATCTCATCGCGCGCAGGGAGGAACTTCCTCCCATCTCCCTGAGATGACGTTGAAGGTCCATCTCCGGAGTTCTTCTTTTTCTTGTCTCAGGATCTCCTCTTTCCTGAGAACAAAGCCTCACCATCTCCTCCTGAGATGGATACTCCCGTCATCTGCTTCGCCAAGCTCTCCTGTGACGACATCAGGTTCTCTAGCTCCAGTAAGGAGGGTTGAGTAGCCCACCCTTGCACGGAAGTAACGAAGGGGACATACTCCTTCCTCAAGCCTCAGAGTATGTGCCGCTTCAACTTCGCCTCTAAGATTGGCTCTTCAGGATCCAAGGCCGAGATCTACCCACATCGGTTCTTCACCTTCAGGAAGAAGGTGGATATCGCCATCTCGCCTTGAGTTGACTTTGTCAACTCATTCTCCAAGAATTATAGCCGCGCTACATTCTTCTTGTTGAATAACCCATCGAGGGCTATCCAGATCTCAGACGCTGACTTGCAACCTATGATGTGGTCGAACAAGTCAGGTGAAATGACTCTCTTCAAGGTGAACTCCGCCTTGGCGTTGGTCTTCCTCCAAGCTCTCACAGCTTGACCATTGTCTTCGAATGGAAACACTTCTGCCTGCTCTTCTCCTCCAACGACCTCCCATAGGTCCTCTCCAAGCAGATAACTCTCCAAGCAAGACTTCCACTTCTTGTAGTTGGTCTGGGTGAGCAGCTCAATGTCAAGTCCTCTAGCATACCCTCCTCCGCCGTCCATCTTGGTTGCTCAGTCCTTGTTCCCACTATCCCTCTGATATCATGTGAAATATTTGAAGTCGGAAGAACACGTCAACCAACAGGAGAATAAGGACACCAAGAAAGGAACTATACTATCACTATTTAATAACTCTGGCAGCTAGTTACAAATGAACAAGGCTGAATACATGTTGCATCCAACTTGAATCACAACAGCCAATAGTAGGAAAGAACTTGGTCACAGACAAGGTCCGCTTCTTCTCCGGAGCACACCGCGCAGGTGATACTCGCTCCTCGCTACCGCCGGCGTTAACGCTATCGCCCAGCGTTAGCTCTCCAACTCGCAAGCTCGCTGCTCGCACTCCAAGCTACTCGCACGCTCGCCGCGCTTCGCTTCCTCGACTTCTTGCTACTGCGAGCGTTATCACTAGCGTCGGGCGGTATCTCGCGAGTAGGTAACTCTCCTCCTGAACTTACTCCAAGTTCGATGCTCGCTAAGTAGCGCTCTGGTATCTCTAACTCGCTCAAAATTGAGGATACTCACCACTTTCAGAATGCATGCTCTTGGGGGGGGGGGGGTACCCCTCTATTTATAGACAAAAAATCAGGGGGGTGGCGAGAAGGAGCTAACAGCGGCGGTACGCTAGCGCCGGGCGTTAGCTCACTTCAAAAAATCTAACAGAGGTCTGAGGTAGTCAGACCGCAGTGATCGTTGTGACAGCACGGTCTCTGCGGTCTCCCTTTTGCAATCTTGATGTTGCATTGGCTATGGCTCAAACGAGTTTCCTCTTGTGATCGCGGGATCTCCCCTTGTGTGGTCTGGTTGGGGCGATTACTGTATCTCCTTTGAGTCAGTGACGACATCTGTCTGTCAGTCTATAAATAGAGGTGCAGGGCCAGTCATTTTTATCGAGAATTGTAAGAACTAAAGCTTGTGTTGTTTTGTCGGTCTCATTTTTGAGGTCGTGCGGTCTGAAAGTGGTTTGATCATTTATTGTGTTCGTAGGTTAATTAGCGGCCATCAGTTAGCGATCTTCTTCCTTGGTGTTTTTCCCAACATTGAATAACCAGTTCGCCAACGGTCTTCTTCTGTGCGGACTGAGTTGTGCTTCTTCTGTTGTTCGTGGCAAGCTCATCGGTCAGGTGATCCCAGCGGTCAGGCGATCTAGAGTTGCGGTCACGTGACAACTTTTGCAGTTTTTGTTCTCTGTTCGCGGGTAACTTCTGTGATTATGCGACCTTGCGGTCAGATGATTAAGAAGTTCGGACATGTTGTTTTCTCTGCAGAACAATAAGTCAGCTCACGCGATCTAAAGTGGCGGCCTGGCAGAGTACAGGTTGGCGCCCTATTCTGTTTGCGTGATATCAGTAGTGGCGTGTGGCTTGGCGGTCTCAGCGGTCTGGTGGTCACAGTCCTTTTTTGTCCGCTCGGTCTCTTGTTGTTGTTTTTTGTTTCTCTTCATCTTGTAGTCTGATAAATCATATATCGTTTTGTATGCCTCGCATTGTAAAGAGATAGTTAATACCTGATTTTTGTCCTTCTATTGTTGCTGGTTGCTTAGTTTGGTATGATTGAAGTGTTCATGCGTCTGATTCCCGATTCTAAATATTTTAACTTGGTATCTAAGCTGAAATCTATCAGAAGATATCAAAGTTGTAGAAATTTCAACATGGTGTCAGAGGGACAGAAGGCTTGAGCAGCCCAGAAGAAGCAATAGAAGAGGTGGATTAGGGTAATGTCATGCGGAGGTCCAAGCGGACTATCATTCCACCAGCTCGGTATATAGGTGGAACTTGTTGAGCTTCATCCCATGTTTCTTTGTTGGCCCTTTGGATCAGCGAGAGCCGTCATGCTTTGAAAATGCCAATGGAGTCAAGGAGTGGGAAGATGTCATGGATGAGGAGATGGCAGCCCTCAGGAAGAATGAGACTTGAGATCTTGTGCCCATGGTTGATGGCATTATTCCTGTGATGTGCATGTGGGTTTACAAGCTCGAGAAGAAGTCTAACAGCAACATTGAGCAGTATAAGACTCGTCATGTAGCTCGAGGGTTCTCTCAACAGTACGACGAAGGCTATGAAGAGACATTTAGTCTCGTTTCCAAGATGACTTCAGTTCGGGTGGTGATTGCATTGGCAGCTTGCTAAGGGTGGATGATTTGGCAACTCGACGTGAAGAATGTTTTCTTGTACGGCGAGATTGACAATAATATTTTTATGGTGCAACCACCTGGCTATGTTTCCGAAGTTCATCCAGGACATGTCTGCAAGCTCAAGAAGGCTCTTTACGACTTGTAGCAAGCGCCTCGGATGTGGTATGGGAAGATCGCATAATATCTCCAATTCTGCAGATATTTTGCTTCGGATTCCGATTCAAGCCTGTTTGTAAAGAAGATCGGAGAGCTACATGTATTGGTGTTGTTGTACGTAGATGACATGATCATCAGGGGGAACTCTGAAGTGGAGGTAGCTAGGCTCCGGGCTGAGCTAGCTATCAAATTTGAGATGAAGGATTTGGTGAGCTCTACCATTTCCTTGGTCTTGAGGTGGAGAGGAAAGAGAGCGGCGTGTTTGTTTCCCATAAGGGCTATGCAGAATGGATCGTGAAGCGGTTCGGCATGGAAGAGGGGAAGAGTAGCTCTACACCACTGGAAGTTGGTTTAAAGCTTCGACGAGATGTGGGAAGGGTTCTTTCTGATTCTTTGGTGTTCCGGGCTTTGGTTAGAAGTCTGATTTATCTGACAATTACGAGGCCGGATATTGCTTATGTTGTGGGCCGAGTAAGTCGATATATGGCGGAACGTCGGAAACCTCATCTAGTGGCGGCAAGGAGCATTTTGAAATATGTGAAGTCCACCTATGATATGAGTCACCTTTATGGGAGAGACTCGAGCTTCAATCTGCACGATTACACAGATGCTGATTATGGAGGAGATTCAGATGATCGAAAGTCGACTTCTGGGTATGTCTTTATGACTGGCTCCGCAACTATGTCATGGTGCAGCAAGAAGCAAGATTCGGTGTTTGTCTCCACTACGGAAGTGGAATGCAAGGCTTCGGCCTTGGCTGCTCAGGAAGCCATCTGGCTTAGGAGGTTAGTGAGAGATATCCATAAGGAGGTGCGAGGTCAACTCTGCTTCGCGGTGACAATGTGAGTGCTCTTAAATTGGTTAATAATTCAGTTTGTCACGCACGGACCAAGCACATCGAGATCGAGCATCACTTCATTAGTGAGAAGGTGCTGGAGGGATCCTTGATGGTTGAATATGTGTGGGGCGAGGACAATGTCGCGGACACCTTCACGAAGCCGCAGTCGAAGGGACCTTCTGGTCGATTATGGAGTTTACTTTGGCTGACTTCCACTTTCCATTGCAAGGGGGAGTGTTAAATTTTTGAAGTGGAAGTAGAAATGGACTGGGCGGGCTGAGGTAGTCAGACCGGAGTGATCGCTGAGACCGCGCGGTCTCTGCGGTCTCCCTTTTGCAATCTTGTTGCTGCATTGGTTATGGCTCAAGCAAGTTTCCTCTTGTTATCGCGCGATCTCCCCTTGTGCGGTCTAGTTGGGGCGGTTACTATATCTCCTTTGTGGCGGTGACGACATCTGTCTGTCTGTCTATCTGTAAATAGAGGTGCAGGGTCAGTCATTTCTATCGAGAACTGTAAGAACTACAGCTTTGGTTGTTTTTGTCGGTCTCATTTTTGAGGTAGTGCGATCTGAAAGTGGTTTGATCGTTTGTTGTGTTCGCAGGTTAGCAGCCAGCAGTTATCGATCTTCTTCCTTGCTGTTTTTCCCAGCTTTGAAGAACCAGTTCACCAACGGTCTTCTTCTGTGTGGACTGAGTTGTAGTTCTTCTGCTGTTCGCGGCAAGCTCAGCGGTCAGGCGACCTTAGCGGTCAGGAGATTTAGAGTTGCGGTCAGGCGACAACTTTTGCAATTTCCGTTCTCTGTTCGCGGGTAGTTTCTGTGATTATGCAACCTTGCGGTCAGGCGATCAAGAAGTGCTGACAGATTATTTTCTCAACAGAAAAATAAGTCAGCTCACACAGTCTGAAGTGACGGTCTGGCAGAGTACAGGTTGACGACCTGTTCTTTTCGCGTGATCTCAGTAGTGGTGTGCGGCTTGGCGGTCTCAGCGGTCTGGCGGTCAAAGCCCTTTTGTCCGCTCGTTCTCTTATTGTTTTTCTATTTCTCTTCATGTCTCGTCATGTATGTCTCGCATTATAAAAAGATAGTTAATACTTGATTCTTATCTTTCTATTGTTGCTGGTTGCTTAGCTGGTATGGTTGAAATATTCCTGCGCCTGATTCTCGCTTCTAAATATTTTAACTTGATATCTAAGCTGAATTTTAGAATTTTAAACACATTCTATATATGGGAACGATGAAATCGACATCTAAAATCATATTATTATATGTATTATAAGAAAAATCAGACATATATTTGCATATCCTAAACCCTAGAATGAAAAGGGGAAGAAATTTTTTACCAAGAGGTGGTACTCCGCCTCTGCTTAGACGGTCGCCGGAGAGGGGAGGGCCGAAGTCGGGATCGGCTTAGTTGTACGTTGCCGGAACAGATGCGTCGTTGGATTGGGCGGAGTGGTTGCGTCGGGCAAAATTGATGGCTCAGGCGAGGAAGAGTGTGCCGGCGTTGTTGGGGATGCTAGGGGTTACGTTGCCGGCGAGTGGGAGCGGCTAATCGAGGAAGATGGTGAGTGGCGGGCAACAAACTCGCGATCGGCTCCGTCTCGCGAGGGGTAGGGCACGAGAGCGAGATGTTTGCGAATGGGACATCTTTGATTTGAAAAAGAAATATTAAAATGTTTAGTCAGGTAGAATGCTGGCCTGCGATTAGATAAAATAGATTTGCTAATAACAACCGCCTTTAATTAAGAATACGCCTGTTCAGAACTTTTCCTTGTTTTTATGTAAGAAGATATGTTTGTATATATTTTTATAAAACAAAAATGCTTTTGCTGATGATTTCTAGAAAGTATTGACTTTTTCTGAGATGCTTTTTGGCGCTATGCATTTCCCAAATAATTTAGTTTGATAATTTGCATCCTGAAAATTTAAATATGACACTTTGCACCCTCCATTTGCATATATTTTGACACTTTAATTTGCACCCTAGGCTTAAAATTTAGGGATAATTTGGTCCATTTTTTCGCTCGAGAAAGGGGGAAAGAATTTCGGGATTTGGGGCGCTCATAAGGAATCAAACATACATGTCTATTGATAAGGAAGCTGAACGAAAATATTCCTCATTACAATACCCTAGGGTTCAAATTGCCAAATATACGTAAATTGGGGGGGGGGGGCAAGTGTCATATTTAAACTTTTAGGGTGCAAGGTGTTAAAATGGGTTATTTGGGGGGGGGGGGGGGGGGGGGGGGGTTATTTGGGGGCATAGTGCCAAAAAGCCATTTTTCTCTCATAGGCAGTCGCTGGAAATTAAACTCATCTTTAAAAAAAGGTGATTGTTATGTGCAAATTATTTTTGGATACGAGGAAACCAATTTCTATGAATTATTACGCGCCTTTTGAAAATACGCCTTGTACATGCATTTTTAGGAAAAGTGTTCAACACGAAAATTGTAGATCTCGTCGAGATCTACATCTTTCGTGTTGAACACTTTTCCTAAAAAAAGCACGCACAAGGCGTATTGTCGCGCTGATCGTAACTATAGCGAATTTTTGAAAATACGTCTTGTACATGCATTTTTAGGAAAAGTGTTCAACACGAAAGTTGTAGATCTCGACGAGAACTACAATTTTCTTGTTGAATACTTTTCCTAAAAATGCATTTACAAGACGTATTTTCAAAAGACGCGTAATAACTCATAAAAATTGATTTGCACGTATCTAAAAATGGTTTGCAGATGACAATCACCTAAAAAAATTAGACTATTGCAAATATATTAGGTTTTGCATGGGAGATAGGAGGAGAAACAGCGGAGGCCATGGTCAACTACGGACACCACTGCCGGTGGGGGCCTACTGTGCACCTGCTCGCCGGAGACCGGCGAGCGGAGACCTGCGGAGAAATCGCCGGAAAATCGAGGAGGGTCAGGGGTTTGAGAGGCTATTCATGAGATGCTAATAGTTCAAAAAAAAAAGCTCCAACGTCAATATTTTAGAGTTTCCAATAATGATAATAAAATAATATTATAATAAAGAAGGCTGCGGGCGGATTCCTTCATTCAATAGATATTGCTATAAAGCCAGACTTATAATAACAAGATAATAGTAATAATAATAATATAATAATAATAATAATGGCACTATCCAAAGGGATGGGTCCACCGTCCTCTAAGGGGAAGGAATTATTCACCGTGGGATAAGGAGAAATTTTTTGCTGAGATAATCGCACAGAATATTTGTGCGTCTTTAAATATCCTGGGCTCACCTTTCTCACCTCTTTTCCGCCTCTTTCCCTCGCCAAAAAAAGAAGAAGAAGGCGGGCAGTTGAGGCTTCAACATGGCCACTTCAAACCCCGAGATCCTCAACCCCCGAGTTACTGATGAAACGGCACGTTTTATAATCTGTGTGAATTCAGTAACTCCCTTCGATTATATAGCGCACATGAATTTTTACAACTGTACAAATTAGGTAATTTTTCGACTGGATTTTATATCATATTTTTCTAACTGTATAAATTAACCTGATTTGCGACTGGATTTTTGGTTTCTTTTTTGGAACTGTATGACTAATCTAATTTTCTGACTGAATTTTAGGATGCATGAATAAACTAATTTTATGGCTGGATTTTTATGTTTCAACTGTATATAATTACAAAAATGAAGACTGATGCTCTCTATGAACCTATTGTTTTTGTTCTCACAGGTTAAGATAGAACTCGTTGTGTTTCCTATCGTCCATTCAGATGAAGAGGCCTACAAAATATATTGTGATTATGCCCACAAGACAGGTTTCAACGTTCGTAAGCAACACTTACTGTACTGGACGTATACACGAATAGTTAAACTACGTGATTTTTGCTGCTCAAAAGTGGGCTGAAGAGTACAAAGAAATCACATTTGAAGTACCGCAAATCTAATACACGCACTGGGTGTCTTGCTTGTGTTACATTCCAAGCTGATAAAGAAGGCAAAAACTGGACAGTGACAAAGTTTGTAGAAGAGCATAATCATCCGTTAGCAACTGAGAAAAAGATGCATTTATTGAGGTCTTGCCGCAAAATTTCTGAAATGCAAGACAACCTTATGAAAAACATGACAGTCGCGGGAATTAGAGCAGTGGATTCATATAACTTCCTATCCACAGAAGCCGGTGGGGTTGAGAACATAGAGTTCTTCAAGACGGATGCCTTCAATTACGTTCAGCGGGAAATAATGACTTTAATAGAAGCGATGATGCTTCCAGCTTGCTTACTCTACTTCAAAAAAATAGTTGACAGATAATATGTTCTCTTACGAAGTCTTTTTCTGACTGGAAAGTTTCTGTAGAAAAAACAATCTAACATGCCAGAACACGAACATTGCAAGAAGCACATACCATAGCAGTATTCCATGTGATCGAGTAAGCCAGCAGCAGTCGGCAGTGGGGAGGATACTTCAGCAACAGTCTGCGGTGGGGAGGAGGCTACGACAATGGTGGGCGGCGGGGAGGAGGCTTCGACAGCGGTCGACGGGGGGGGGGGGGGGGGGGGGGGGGGGGCTTCGGCTAAGCTGTTTGCTAGGGTTCAAAAGCTGGATGGGCGGAATGCGGAATGAGGAGAGGTTCAACGGCGAGGAAATTTGAAATGAGGTGGGCCCGGGGTATTTAAAGGCGCACAGATATTCTGTGCGGTTAGCTCATCAAAAAAATTTTCGGGATGAAGATGGAATTTTTGGGATCGAGCTTCCTTTCCAAATGTTCGTCCAGGATCAATAAGGAGATGCCACGTATAATATATTTTTGCGCGTGGGGCCGGAGAGAGAGGATGTCAGATCGCCGGGAGATCAAAAGGATAGCGTAGGAGATTTAAAGGATCGCTTAACTAAATTCAAATCCTAAAGCGGCATTTTACGCGTATAAAAATAATACACAATATAGACTTTTAATCGTATGTTTTCTCGGAGATTTGATGGACTATTAATCAAGCCAAACTAATATTCTAGAGCTAATTGTAAGAGATCAAGAAATAAGAATAATTTTATGAGGTAATTTATTGCTTTCTTTATCATAGGCGGTTGTTATTAACACCGCACTTTTGGCTCTCCGCATTTATTTGATAACCGCAAATCATTATTTTCAAAAATGAATATCCACAGACAAAATTTAATTTAATTTTTATAAATTTGATTAAATCATAGGTACCACTGCCACACACTTACATAAGTAAACAAACATAATGATAGCAATAATAAAAATGAGTGCTAATAGCCATATGTATAGTACTAATAACAATCACCTTATAATATCAGTAATTTAAATCCTAATATTATTTAACAATATCACAAGATTGGACATATAATTATAATTATACAAAAATAATATAGGAATGTCAATTATATGAATATATTAGACATGATCATAAAATTTACTCAAACTTAAATGATGTTATTGACTCAAGAATTGTCTAAAATTTAATACTATTTTGGATGAGATCAAGCTGCCAAAAACAAATAAATGTAATTTTTGTAGAATATTGTTTAATAATTTTTTTCATAGTTTTCATTCTAGCACTTCATGCAAGAACCGAGATCAATATGCCGGTTCACGATTCATCCGCGGTTCTTGGCTGAAACCGTTCTTGAGCAAGATCGGATCGGTTTAGAGACAGACAGACTTACACACAGACGGTCCGACTGTCGCCGCGAATATAATAATTTGCATAAAAGTTGCCGTAAGAGATTTTGTTTGTTTTGGTGGACCAAAACACTTGGGGGGCTATCTGCTCCTGCTATGTTATTATATATACTAAGTAAAACTCTGTTATCTTCCTCCACTCAAAGAAATAATATATTTTCCTTCATCTCAGCTCAGATACCCATAAATCTCAGTGTTTTGGTAATATTTCTTCCAACTGATATCTCTTTTCTTCCTAGTTTTATCTTGATCCGGTTGTTTTTTTCTTTCAAAGTTAAGCTTTGCTGGGGTTTACTTTCTCATGATGATTTTCAAAAGAGTAAAAAGTTTGTGTGTTTGATTCTTGAGTTTCTTGAATGATTCCGCCCTCTTTCATTTCAGAATTGGGATGAATTCGGATTTTCCTGCTTTGTTCTGTGAATAGTTTCCTGGATATAAACAAAATGAAAAAAAAATCAAAACTTTGGTGAAAATGTTTGATTTTGTTTTATAAAAGATTGAAGATTTATTCAATTTTGTGATTGATGATGCAATTTTGTGCAAAAGCTTGATTTTGTTCCCTAAATAGTTTCCAGGATATTAAAAAAATACAAAAAAAAAAACAAAACTTTGGTGAAAAAGTTTGATTTTTTAATATAAAAGATTGAAGATTTGTTCAATTATGTGCTTCTCCAGTATTTTCTTTCTGCTGTAAAACTGGACCGAATGTTTGATGATGCATCCAGCTTGTTGATCTTGAGGTTAAGCTTAAGACCCTAAACTTTCTTTAATCTTCACTGTCTACTAGTCTCTTTTCTCTATTTAGAAGATACAAGAAATCAAACCGCACGAGCGTCGGGCGTAGAGTTGGGCCGATGCCCTTGTTTAGGGCACCAAATACTCGTTGTAGGTATTTGCCATCATATTTTCAAATTCCTAGTATTTTTTCCTTCAAAATGAAGTTTTTTTTTATAAAAAAAGTTGTCTTTTTTACCCAAGATATATATTGATAACAACTAGTCTCATGCTCCTTGCTACTTTGTGTTTTTTGTATTTTTTTTACTTGAGGTACTGAAATTAGTTTCTTTCTTTTTCATTGATAAATCATGCTAGGAAATCGGTTAGACACAGCTGAAACACATAGCATAAGAAGAGCACAAACTATCTGGTGATAGGCTCTATTTCGTCGTGGCGCTTTTCGCTCTGCTGAGTTTGGACAAAAACGACACCGTCATAGAATATATGTTTGGCATGACAACGGCTGTGACCACCACCAAAAGAACAAAACTAGTTTTGTACATAAAAATGAATGAAATTCTTTAGTAGAGATCGGGCGTTCACGAACAACGGTTCATAACCACCCCGCTCGATCATGACCGACAACGCAGCGCCAAACGGATATCACATATGCATCTATTGTTGTGTGTTTCTCATGCTTTTTAACCCAAGATATTCGGAGTAATGCGTCCTTCGTATCAACATTGCAGAGACAGAATGCGGGATTTTCAGCTATGGATGTTGTTGCTGACCACCCTTGTGTTATCTTCTTCTTCTCTCATTGCAACTCGCGGCTTTCAGGGAGATGGTAGCTCGTTAAAAACATCGGTCTTCTTGTCACCGCCGTTCAACCTCAAGCCCGGCTCCGTAGGAAATAAAATCTATTACGACATCCCCTTCCCAAGAGGCCACATAGCTCTCAAGAGCTTTTTCGCCGAGGTGGTTGATGACAACGGGAACCCGGTGCCCCTCCACGAGACATACCTTCATCACTGGGGATTGTTTAGATACTACGGAGAGGAGGGAGCGGCTGATGATGCCGCCACCTCGAAGATTATAGTGATAAGAAATTCGGGGCCTTGCGGCAATGTTGGGCAGTATGTAGGCATAGGATCAGAGACCAGGAAGACAGATACTTGGGTCCCTGATCCTTATGGCATTGAAATAGGGAACCCTGCTGAAATTCCTGAGGGCTATGAGGAGAGATGGCTGCTGAATGTACATGCCATCGATACGCGCGGCGTGGAGGATCGTTTGGGATGCACAGAATGCAAATGCAGCCTTTATAATGTGACCGTGGATTCTCGCGGCCGGCCTCTGGACGACGGGTACGTCGGAGGTCTCCATTGTTGCTATGATCAAACGCGGTGCCGGGTGAAAGGAGGATTCAATGGCGGTGCGAGGAAGCTCTACTTGAGGTACACAATGAAGTGGGCTGAGTGGAATCCAAGCATGATACCGGTTAAGATCTACATATTCGACGTAACTGACACCGGAGACCGACCGTCTCCTTCGAATTCCCCAAACACCCAATTTGGCTGCAAGGTAAGGCAGTTGTTCAAGTGAAAAAATTGGCATTTTTTTCCATTTTTCGCAGCTTACACATTGGGCAAGCTCCTCAATTGTTAGATGAACAATTTGTGTGATAATTCTTGCTTAATGCAGGTGGAATACGTGGTGCCGCCGTGCGATTCTGTAGGGGAAGCAAATGGTGATTGTCTTGATGTCAAGAGAACGAAGGTGGTTCTTCCTCGCGGCGGTGATATAGTCTACGGTGTTGCGCACCAGCACACCGGCGGATTAGGTTCCGCGATCTTTGGGGAGGTAAGTGAAATGGTGGTTTTCGTAATTCAATTGCCTGTTGTTAGAATCCAGACATCCAACATAAAACCAATTGGTTGGAGGTGGAAAGGCCTGAGATCTGTATTAGTTTTTCAATGTGGGACTATTCTCAACACGTCTCCTCATATGAGTTTTTTAAACGAGAAATGTGTGGGTAAGTTGTTAGGCCTAATTTGCTTTGATATATGTATGAACCATAGTAGGTTTACAAAAGCTTTGCATGAATCAACTTGTAACATAAAAAAAGTTTTAATTTGAAGTCATAGAACATTACATGAATTCCAAGCATGCTTAAATGCAAAAGCAAAAGTCTGCAAGCATGAAATTCTTTATGCAACCAAATCATCACCTAACAAGAAGTCTACAACCTCAGGATGGCCGCCCTCTGTGCTCGTCCACTCCACTCTACGGCAACGGAGAAGAACCAGGAAATGAGTCCGGCTACATCGTCGGGATGTCGACATGCTACCCGAAGCCAGGAAGCGTGAGCATTAAGGACGGAGAACTCGTAACCGTCATTTCGAACTACAGCAATGCGCGTATGCACACTGGAGTGATGGGGCTCTTCTACATATTAGTCGCGGAGCCACAGCCGAAGCTGAATACCTTGCTCTCACGGGGACTGGCATCACCATGTAAGTCGCAAGGAGTGGTTTCGCCAATTCGTTTATATTTTTAACTTTTTGTCATGCAATTTTGATTCTGATAATTTGCGTGAATTAGGGTTTACGGAGCTCGCGGGGAACTGGTGGGTGGTTGCGCTTGCGGGACTAATCATGACTGTTGTTGTTGCTGCTGTCTTTCGCAAGAGAAATGAGACTGGGGGATATGAGAGGGTTAATGGATAGGCTTAATTGAGACACAAAGATAAAAAACCATGGAGTATTGTTGATGGCTATCTTCATTATTTCCATTTGGTTGTTTGAAACTATGTTTCCTTGTTTTTTTTTTCAATAAGTGAATGGTTACAATGTCATCCTATGGAGTCTCAGTCACATGAGAGCTTTATATTCTAATCTTTTCATGACTATTAGCAAGCCGCGCTTGTCTATTCATCGATTTTGTCTATTCGCAGCTCTAAAGGATGTCAAATTTGTTATACGCAGATATTTTTGTTATCCACATATTAGTAAAGAAAAAAATAATAATTTTGGTCGTCCTCTTCGCCTTCCTCACCACAGGGAGAGAGTAACCATAGCTATCTAAATCTTCCCAAACAAACCCTGGCTATCTAAATCTTCCCAAACAAATCGAAATCGCATGAACAACGAAGAAATCGTCTTTCTTCCTCAACTTGGTCTCTATCCGCGCATTCATTTTATGAATCACGATTCGTGCACACGTTGAAGTTCTCTGAAGATCGTCGGAGTGTTTCCTTCATTGTCGGGCCCTATTCAGGAGAACGAAGACATCGACTGCTCAAGTTTAAAATTGGTATGCAGACAACAATTTGTAAACTCAAATAAAGTTGGAAAAAATTGGTCTACGGATAGACATTTATGATCTGCGAATAGCAATTGCCTATATTTTATATTGGCATCCAATTTTTGACTTTATTGAATAATAGAGTCAGCTATATTCATTTCAGAGCTTTATGAAATTCCTCACCTCAAACTTGAAGATTAATGAGAGGGGTGCACTCATAATGTATGTTAATTGAGAGAAAGTATCCCATAATATTGTAAACTTAAAGTAGAGGAGAGGAGCTCTCTGTAATTAGTGCAAAGTAGAGAGGCACTCATAATTGGATTTTTTGGGGGGTATTTTGTAATGAATAAGGTTATTTTTAAAAAAAAATTAATAAATTAGAATATAAATTAATATAAAATTTGAAAATTGGGATGGGCAGGGTTTAGGGTAGTTAGAAATATGCATTTGAAAAAATATTAGGCTTGCGAGTTGCTCGTCTAGTACGCACAAACTAGCTTTAGGTTCTATTTGGCACGGTGTTTTGCTCCGATGAGTTTGGACAAAAACACCACCGCATAGAATGTATGTTGGTCGTGACAACGGTTATAACCGCCACCATGAAAAGAAAACTAGTTGTGAACATAAAAGTGAATGGAGTTTATAACTTCTTGCGTGTTTGGTACAACGGTTGGGCGCATGTGTATGTTAGGCGCAACGGTTGGGCGTAGGCATATGTTTGACACGGTGGTGGCGGTCAAAAATGCGGTGATTATGAACCGTCGTTGGTGAACGCCCGACCTCACCTAAGGAACTTCATCCACTTTTATGTTCAAAACTAGTTTTATTTTCTTGGTGGTGGTCAAGCCAAACATACATTCTATGACGGTGGCGTTTTTGTCCAAACTCACGGAGCAAAAACGATGTGCCAAACAGAGCCTTAGTCTTGATAATCAAAATAGATCTCATATATTATTCACACTTAAGGATACATATATACACAGGAGAGGGTGATCCCAACACTCAGAGGTGAGCCTAAGATGGTCTACCACCAGAATATACAATACAATACATCTAACACCTCCCCCCCCCCCCCCCCCCCCCCCCCCCCCCCTCAAACTCACGGAGGTTCATACACCGAGAGTTTGGACAATAGATAAACATTTTGGGTCTGAGTCTGCGGCTTAGTCATCAAGTCTGCAAGCTGCTGCTCAGAAGGAACAAAAGAAGGTGCATGAGTGCCCCGACTATACTGCTCGCGAAGGAAGAAAGCATCCACCCCGATATGCTTGGAAAGATAATGCTTCACCGGATTCAAGGTGATCTGAATGGCACCGGTGTTATCACAGTGGATTGGAGTCGGATCCGAAGAAGAGACACCAAGATCCTCAAGGAGCCAGCCGAGCCAAATAATGTCCTCAGTAGTAGTAGTCATGGCACGCAGCTCAGCCTCAATACTGGAACGAGAAACCTCGGTCTGCTTCTTGGACTTCCAGGCAATAAGTGAAATACCCAAGAACAGACAGAAACCAGTGACCGATCGGCGGTCAGCAGGATCACTGGCCCAAGTAGCATCCGAGTAAGCACGAAGTTGCAGGAACTGCTACTGGAGTAGAAGAGACCACGTGAAGTCGTCGGCCGGAGATAACGCAAGAGAGCCGCAGTAGGTGACCATAGTGCATAGAAGTAGGCGCACTAACAAACTGACTCAACACATAAACAACATGGGCAATGTCCGTCCGAGTAATAGTAAGGTAGACGAGACTCCAAACAAGGTGACGATAGTGAGTAGGGTCATAGAGAGAAACTCCATCATCTGGTCATATCTGAAGGTGAAGCTCCATAGGGGTGTCAACAGTGTGAGAGTCAGGAAGAGCAGCCCGAGCTAAGAGATCTGATGTGTAACACTGCTGAGAGAGCTAAAAACCACAGTATGTGGATGCGATCTCAAGTCCTAAGAAGTAGCTCAGTTGTCCAAGGTCAGTCATCTGAAACTGCCGCTGAAGATGATCCTTGACGAAAGCAACATGAGAAGGATCATCACAAGTAATGATCATATCATCCACATAAAGTAGTAAAAGAGTCTGGGCACGAGAGGAGGAGTGCACAAACAGAGCTGAATCATATGGGCTCGGTTGAAAGCCGACGACTGTAATGGCGGAGCTGAAACGTGCAAACCACGCGCGGGGCGCCTGCTTGAGCCTGTAAAGAGCTCGCCTCAGATGACAGACAAGTCCTGGAGGAGAGGAGAGACCGAGAGGAGGGAGCATGTATACCTCCTGTTGATCGTTCGTGGTCATGGTTGGACTGCGGATAGCAGGATCTTGGCTATCCGCAGTCCATTTTTGGGAAAGTCTATAAATAGACCCCCATGGGCACCTTGGGAAGGGCTGGTCACTATCCCCCCCTTGCGTGTGTCTTGCGAGCAAGCACCCCCCTCCCTTGTCATCCTTCAGCTGACAGTGAGGTGGTTCTTAGTGCCCTCCAAGGTGCCCAGGCTCAGCATTGGCTTGGGAGGAGAAGTTCTGAGTGGGCTTTTGGGTGTGCGGTGGGACCTCCACGCTGAAGCTTAAGGGGTCTGTTCCTAGACTCCAGTTGTTATCAAGTCCGAGTCTCTTAGTTCTTAGTGACCGGTCAAGAGTCAAGGCTTAGGTCAAGTAAGAGTTAGTCGCAACCCCCTTTCGAACGCTGAAACCGGGAAACTGGTTTCAACATTCTGGTGCGGTGAGCGTGGAAGCGACTAGTTCGGAAAACTCTGAGCCAAGTCTCATGGCTGGAAGCGACGAGTTGGGAGACCCGCCTCCACCTTGCGAGTATGTGAAGAAGAGCGACTTCGACGAATTCAGCAAGAGGATCCTGGAGTTCATGCAGGCCGCATCCTCCGCTCGCGGCGAGTGCTCAACACCACCTGCACCTAGGATCCCCTCACTCCCCCTAGTGGAAGTGAGAAGCAGTCAGCAAGAGAAGGGGCCAGCCTCGGAGGAGGGCTTGAGCCTCCAGGTGCGAGTGCTCTTCAATAGTTCGCCCCGGACCAGCTGCCAAATAATGTCCTCAGTAGTAGTAGTCATGGCACGCAGCTCAGCCTCAATACTGGAACGAGAAACCACGGTCTGCTTCTTGGACTTCCAGGCAATAAGTGAAATACCCAAGAATAGACAGAAACCAGTGACCGATCGGCGGTCAGCAGGATCACTGGCCCAAGTAGCATCCGAGTAAGCACGAAGTTGCAGGAACTGCTACTGGAGTAGAAGAGACCACGTGAAGTCGTCGGCCGGAGATAACGCAAGAGAGCCGCAGTAGGTGACCATAGTGCACAGAAGTAGGCGCACTAACAAACTGACTCAACACATAAACAACATGGGCAATGTCCGTCCGAGTAATAGTAAGGTAGACGAGACTCCAAACAAGGTGACGATAGTGAGTAGGGTCATAGAGAGAAACTCCATCATCTGGTCATATCTGAAGGTGAAGCTCCATAGGGGTGTCAACAGTGTGAGAGTCAGAAAGAGCAGCCCGAGCTAAGAGATCTGATGTGTAACACTGCTGAGAGAGCTAAAAACCACGGTATGTGGATGCGATCTCAAGTCCTAAGAAGTAGCTCAGTTGTCCAAGGTCAGTCATCTGAAACTGACACTGAAGATGATCCTTGACGAAAGCAACATGAGAAGAATCTTCACAAGTAATGATCATATCATCCACATAAAGTAGTAAAAGAGTCTGGGCACGAGAGGAGGAGGGCACAAACAGAGCTGAATCATATGGGCTCGGTTGAAAGCCGACGACTGTAATGGCGGAGCTGAAACGTGCAAACCACGCGCGGGGCTCCTGCTTGAGCCTGTAAAGAGCTCGCCTCAGATGACAGACAAGTCCTGGAGGAGAGGAGACACCGAGAGGAGGGAGCATGTATACCTCCTGCTGAAGGTCGCCGTGAAGAAAGGCATTCTTCACGTCGAGCTGAAACAGAGACCAGTGACGAACAACTGCAACTGCAATAAGAGTACGGATCGTAGTCATGCGTGCGACTGGAGCAAAAGTCTCATCATAGTCTTGTCCCTGCTCCTGCTGAAAACCAAGAGCCATGAGTCGAGCCTTGTACCTCTCTACAGAACCATCTGAGCGAGTCTTGACCTTGAAGACCCACTTGCAAGTAATAGGAACATCACCACGGGGAAGAGGCAGAAACTCCCAAGTACGAGTGTGCTCAAGCGCCTCTAGCTCAGCAGACATAGCAGCCTACCACTCAGGTATCTGGGCAGCCTCACGATAGGAAATCGGCTCTGGAGTACCACAGGCGGTAGCAGGAAGGGCAGGCAGGTCCAGAGGTAGTGTAGCAAGACTGAGGCGGTCGGGAGGACGTCTCTCACGAAGTCGGTTGCGATGCGCATGAGAATCATCCACAGGGACCTCGCTGGAGGAGACAGACACTGAGTCGGGGGGTACTGGAGGCGAGTGAACAAGAGGGGGACGACGAGTGTGGTGATGTGGAAGGGGAACGATGAGCATGTCAGAGGAAGAGGTGGGTGATAGAGAGGAGGAGGTGGGAGGAGAGACCAGATAGGTCGGTGGCACTGGGAGAGGAGGAGGACAAACCAGTCGAGAGAATGGCACATGAGGTGGTTAGGTGGGAAGAGTGAGAAACTGCACATCGTAGGAAGTCACGGATGAGTGCGAGGTCGGGGGGATGGAGGACACAAAGAAAGGGTGAGACTCATCAAAAGTGACATCACATGAGATCCGAAGATGACGAGCAACAGGATCATAACATCGATAACCTTTGTGCTCAATACTGTAACCAAGAAAGACACATGATACGGACTAAGCAGAGAGCTTGGTGCGCTCACGTGGAGAGAGTAGAACATAACACTGGCAACAAAAAACATGGAGATGAGTGTAATATGACGGTCGAGAGTACAAACACTCACCCGGACTCTGACCCTGAAAGAAACCTCGCTTTAATACCAAGGAGCAGGCTCGGAACCGTCAATGTGGCCCCACAAATCTAGGCCACGGAGAATGACGCCGACGGTGGCGGACCAAGCCTTGCAATTCCGCCCATTGAGGGTGACATCAGCTTTTTGAAGGAAGCCGGAGGAGTGAGAGGAGGCCATCGAGGATGCGGGGCAGCCAGAGAAGGATCAACCCTCAAAAAAAGAAGGCTTGCACAGGATCGATCGACAATAACAATCGATCGATCGAAAAAAAGGATCGGGGTAGTAGGAACGATCGACGAGCGAGATCGATCAGTGAAAACGGAAACGATCGGAGAAGGATCGACAGTAACGATCGATCGAAACAAAGGATCGATCGGCGAGCGGGATCGATCGGCGAACGGGATCAAGCGGGATACGAGGGGGATCCAACTACCGAATCTAGCGGGATATGAAGATGTCTGGATCAACGACAGGATCGACGAAGGGATCGGCGGGGATCAGCCAACTGGATCGACGAAGGGATCAGCGGGAATCGACCGACAGGATCGAGGAAGGATGCCCTAACCTAAAGCTTTGATACCATGATAATAAAAATAGATCTCATATATTATTCACACTTAAGGATACATATATATACACAGGAGAGGGTGATCCCAACACCCAGAGGTGAGCCTAAGATGGTTTACCACCAGAATATACAATACAGTACATCTAACAAGCCTATGGTTTTGGGGTTAGCCAGTTCTAAGTCAGATTTCGGCTAAAACGGTCCCGGATGTTTTTAGGACTGAAATCAACCGGTTCATGTGAAGTTTTCAAGATCAATGGAACACTGAGACAAGCACACCAAGAATGAACAAAAACATATCTATGTTGCTTGACAAGTAATTACAACAATTACACAAGAGAAGACTGAATACAAGTTGCATACAACTTGGTTTACAACAGCCGAGAACAAAGACAAAACAATTGGTCGCGAACAAGTTCGCTTCTCCTCCTCTACACTACCGCCTGCACTAGCTCTACCGCCTGCGCTAGCTTCAGACCACGCGAGCTCGCTACTCGCACACCCCTCTGATGAGACCGCTGGTGCAGACCGCCCGATCTCTGAAACCAATTCCGCCTAGCGCTCGCGCTAGCTCGCGGTCTCACACAGCTCGCGAAACCTACTCTAGGTTGCTTGCCGAACTCACTTCGAGTTCCCTCTACTTAAGACTGCCGGTTCAGACCGCCCAAGTATCTTGCTGAACTCACACCAAGTTCGCTCTAACTCAGACTGTCAAGTTGAGACCGCTCAAGTCTCTATTTCTCTCTGATTTACTGTGCAGGGGGAATGACCCCCTATTTATAGATTCGGGAACAACCACCTGGAAGCTGGGCTAGCGTCGGCGCTAACGCTAGTGCCTGCGCTAGCTCACTTCATAAAACTCAACACTCCCCCTTGAAGTGGGCCCCATCAACAACTCCGAGCAGCAAGCAAAGCTTTCTGAATGGCCCCACAGAAAGGGGCTTCGTGAATATATCCGCAATGTTTTCTTCACTCCACACATGCTCCACCGCAATCAAGCTACCCAACACCTTCTCTCTGATGAAGTGATGCTTGATCTCAATATGCTTTGTTCTTGTGTAACACACTGGGTTGGTAACCAGTTTCAAAGCGCTCTCGTTGTCACCGCGAAGAACAGTAGATCCACTGACCTTCTTGTTCACATCTTCCACCAGCCTCCTCAGCCAAACACACTCTTGGGCTGCTAAGCACGACACCTTGTACTCAGCCTCTTTGGTGGAAAGGGAGATAGAATCCCGCTTCTTGCTACATCACGAGATAGCAACAGTTCCACATAAAAACACGTAACCTGATGTCGACTTGCGATCATCAGTGTCACCTTTGTAGTCTGCATCCGTATACCCGCTCAGCTTGAAGTCAGCCTTCTTCTCATAAGACAACCCCATCTCAAGGGTTCCCTTCACATACTTCAGAATCCCTTTAGCTGCCTCCAGATGAGGCTTCTGCGACTCCTGCATGTACCGACTAACTCGGCCGACGACAAAGGCGATGGCAAGCTCGTGATAGTCAGGTAAATAAGACTCCTCATCAGTGCCCGGAAGATCTTCGGATCAGGAAGAATCCTCCTTTCTTTCTTCCGAAGCTTCAACCCAATCTCCAGTAGAACGAAGTTACTCTTCCCCTCCTTCATACTGAATCTCTCGACGATCTTCTCTGCATAAGTTCTCTGGGAAATGAACACTCGTCTCTTCTCTTCTCTACCTGAAGTCCATGGAAATGGTGCAGTTCACCAAGAACGTAACCTGCATGTACCGACTAACTCGGTCGGCGGCAAAGGCGATGCCAGGACTCATGATAGTCAGGTAAATAAGACTCCCCATCAGTACCCGGAAGATCTTCGGATCAGGAAGAATCCTCCTTTCTTTCTTCCGAAGCTTCAGCCCAATCTCCAGTAGAATGGAGCTGCTCTTCCCCTCCTTCATGCCGAATCTCTCAATGATCTTCTCTGCATAAGTTCTCTGGGAAACGAACAGCCCGCCTCTTCTCTTCTCTACCTGAAGTCCAAGGAAATGGTGTAGTTCACCAAGAACGTAACCTTCATCTCGAATCGAATAGATAACTGATGTCTCAGCGTCGCGACCTCCTCACAGTTGTTCTCTGTCACTATCATGTCGTCGATGCACAGGAACACCAACACATGAAGATCTCCACTCTTCTTCACGAACATGCTGGAGTCTGAGTCTGAGGCATCATAACCATAGAACTGCAGATACTCTGCAATCTTCCCATACCAGGCTCTTAGCGCCTTTTTCAACCCATAAAGGGCCTTCTTCAACTTGCACACATGATGTGGTTGTGACTTGGACACGTATCCAGGTGGTTGCACCATGAATATATTCTTGTCAATCTCTCCATACAATAACGCATTTTTCACATCAAGTTGCCATAACTTCCACCCACGGCACGCTGCAAGAGCAATGACCGTCCTCACCGACGTCATTTTTGCCACGGGACTAAACATCTCATCGTAGTCCTCTCCATAAGTTTTTGAGAAATCCCGAGCGACAAGCCTAGCCTTGTACCGCTCTACTCCTCCGTCATCTTTCTTCTTAACCATGTACACCCACTTGCAGGTGACAGGTTTGATGCCCTCCATCATGGGAACAAGGCCCCATATCTCATTCTTCTCCAGAGCTTTCATCTCTTCTCTCATAGACACGTCTCACTCCTCAATGCCAACTGCATCTTCAAAAAGGGCAGGTTCCCTCTCATCGAATGTTCCTGTGAAGAAGCAAGAGACCAAACTCACAAAGTTCCCCTCCTTATAGCGAGAAGGCGGGACGATGGTCCGCTTCAACCTTCTCAAGGCTTGGCCACTTTCTACCACTCTGGTAAACTCCTCCTCTACAGCTCTTCTCCCATCATCTTTTTGAGCACTGCTCCCCCTGCTTCTAGAACTCAAAGCTCCTCCTGAGATAGATGGTGATGGAGCACTTGGAGATAACTCTAACTCAACAGTAGAGTCCTCAGTGACTCTCTCTTCTCTCATGCTTGATTCTTCACTCTCCAGCAGCACCACAGAAGAGACTCCCTGATACGAGATCAGTTCATCAAACCCCACATTGCGCGAGATGACGAACTTGTGGGTCTGCTGATCCATGCACTTCCAATCCTTCTTCCGCTCATCATAGCCGATGAAGACACACTTCCGTGTTTTCAGCTCCATCTTGGTTCTCTGAGCATTCAGAATGTGCATGAAGCAGGTAGAGCCAAAGACTCTCATGTGACCCACATTTAGCTTTTCCTCGAACATGAGCTAGTGTGGAGACACCATCCTGTTAGGACTTAGAGGTAGCCTGTTGATCAAGTGAGTAGCGCACGTCATTCCCTCCGCACATAAGGCCTTGAGAATCCCCTTGTCATGTAGCCAACTCCTGGTTGTCTCCACCAGATGACAGATCTTCCTCTCTGTGACCCCATTTTGCCGAGGGGTGTGGGCGCAAGAGAGCTCTCGCCGAATGCTGAATTTCCTGCAGAAATAAGCAAACTCATTAGAGGTAAACTCCCCCCCCCCCTCATTGTCATTTCTCAGCTTCTTCACCCTCAGGTTCAGCCTCCCCTCCACAAGTTCCTTCCACTTCTGAAACTTCTCAAACACTTCTGACTTCTCCCTCAGAAAGTAAACCTGTAAGACCCTTTTTTTGCTTCGCTACCGGGTCTTAAGGCCAGAACCGCCGCCTTGCGGTGACACCATCACTCGGGAAGGTCGCTACTACAAAACGCCGATCCTATCAGCCATTTCAATCACAAAGGAAGAAAGATATATAGTTGAACATATATAATTCAAGTCCACATCACATGAAATATAAAACTCAGAATAAAAGAGGTCACATATAGTAACTAAATAAAAAGATAACAAAAATAAGGGCTCCTGCCCAATACATCATATCCTCACTACAACACTCTCGCGGAAGCAACTACTAAAAATCACTCACAGGTCCTGAAACGGGTGCTCTTGTGCTAAACTGTCCCGCCTCCATCTGCACCGGCCTCTGGTGCTGATGTGTCTCCTCGGTCCCCTAAAATGATAAGGTCCACCGATCGTTAGTCAAAAGACTAAGCCAATCCCCCACCTTCCCCCGGTGACTCCTAGGCACCGAGCGGGAGGAATGAAGCGAAGGACAGCAAGGGGTATAAACCAGCAGATGACGGTGAATCTAATCTACAGGAAATGTCTACCACTATGTAGTATATATTATAATGAGTAAAGAAGTAATAAGTAAAGCAGTAATAAGTAAAAAAATAATATGTAAAATAGTAATAAGTAAAAAATAAATAAGAAGAGTAACCTTGATTTATAGGAATGCCCATACAGACCTATAGACCAAGGGGTCATTTAGCAGGGCCTATCGTATAAAAAGTCTTATACCGATTTATATGATAGGGGTAGGGGTTGAAATGCAATGCTTATGTCATGACATGTAGAGTTATGCAGTTTAATGTTATGTTCACACATGTTCAATTCACACACTTCGACTTTATGCGCACAGACCTTTAGTTCCCCTTTTTTGGAGCTAGTAACACTCCCAGGATACTCCCTTAGTGGCAAACAGAAGCGGTGGGATGGGTCTCGCTCACCTCTAGGTTAGTATCTGCACTACCTAACCTAGACCTATCGTACGCCTCAACGCTAAGAACACAACAACGGAGCTCCTGCGTACTCTTGCTGGCCAGTCCACCAGAATTTTTCTTGGTAAAGTGTTAACCACACCTACCGAGCCAAAGTATCGATGTTGGTGCGACGACCTTCAATACTAAAGACCCACTACCTTATGCACATACATTTATGAATACTATTTATATCTCCGAGCCATAAGCTCTCCGGGCTAACCTGCCCGTCCAAGAACCATTTCTGCGTCACAAGCTCACCGGACTAATTAGTCCGCTCCTACAACCACCGAGCCTACTGCTCGTAAGACCAAACCAATTAACCTCCCGTAACCACGGGGTGTGGGAGTGTGTATTATTAAAACAATCTTGCATAACAGTTTATTCCTGCAGTTTAGGGTTAATCTTGGACTTCCTGAGGTCAACCCTGTGAGGGGCTCGCAGCGGTACTAGGAGGTACGATGGGATGATAGCCCATACCTCCCTTTCTCAAGACACTTAGTGTTATTGGTAAATACCCATAAGAATACCCCTCTTATCAGTACACTTGGATTAACTCTAAGTATTTTATGACTCTCTAAGGGGAAAGACGATTTTTCGTCGATCCCAAGCACAACCTTGCCCCTTAGCTTGTTGGGCAGACTCAACATATAGACTCCTGTTGGTGACCTCAAATCTCCTCAACCAGACTAAGTACACCATCTATCTCTCATTCCCACCTAATGGTCTACAAGTTACTCAAGTTTTACAGTTTTACTATACGCAGTCCAATTGAGATGTATGGGGTGTATGAGCGGAGGTACTCCAAATAATCATCCAAATAACCCAAGATTTTTATTGGGGGTTAGTTATGACATTATAACACCAACTCTAGAAATTTATAAATTTTCTACATAATTTGGTATTTATTATAATTGTACAACCCTCATATTTCCCGAGTCGGTGTGACCCGACCTGGATGAGACCAAGACAGTGAAGGTGGTCGAGACGGGCAAGACGACCACGCATAAGCGGTCGAGACCGATCAAGGCAAAGAGAGGCCGCGGGGGAAGCGGGGGGAGCACCCGCTCCCCCGACTCCCTTCGGGCGAGTGGGAGGAGCCTCCCACTCGCCAATCACCTTTGGGTGAGTGGGAGGGACCCTCCCACTCACCAGCCCTTTGTGCTGGGAGTGGGAGTATCTCTCCCACTCACCCGGTCTAGTGGGAAGGATCCTCCCACTCACCGGGCGAGTGGGAGGGACCCTCCCACTCGCCGGGCGAGTGGGAGAGGCACTCCCACTCACCGGCCACCTTGGGGGCGAGTGGGAGGGGGACCTCCCACTCGCCACCCCCTTTGGGCGAGTGGGAGGAATTCTCCCACTCACCCGGCACATTGGGGGAGGCCGGTATGGCCTCCAGTGAGGGGGGAAGTGGGCATCTCGAGTCCCACTCGCCCCCCCTCATGCGTTGATCATTCGTGGTCATGGTTTGACTGCGGATAGCAGGATCTTGGCTATCCGCAGTCCATTTTTGGGAAAGTCTATAAATAGACCCCCATGGGCACCTTGGGAAGGGCTGGTCACTACCCCCCCCCCCACCCCCCCCCCCCCCCCCTCCCCCTTGCGTGTGTCTTGCGAGCAAGCACCCCCCCTCCCTTGTCATCCTTCAGCTGACAGTAAGGTGGTTCTTAGTGCCCTCCAAGGTGCCCAGGCTCATCATTGGCTTGGGAGGGGAAGTTCCGAGTGGGCTTCCGGGTGTGCGGTGGGACATCCACGCTGAAGCTTAAGGGGTCTGTTCCTAGACTCCAGTTGTTATCAAGTCTGAGTCTCTTAGTTCTTAGTGACCGGTCAAGAGTCAAGGCTTAGGTCAAGTAAGAGTTAGTCGCAACCCCCTTTCGAATGCTGAAACCGGGAAACTGGTTTCAACATTCTGGTGCGGTGAGCGTGGAAGCGACTAGTTCGGAAAACTCTGAGCCAAGTCTCATGGCTGGAAGCGACGAGTTGGGAGACCCGCCTCCACCTTGCGAGTATGTGAAGAAGAGCGACTTCGACGAATTCAGCAAGAGGATCCTGGATTTCATGCAGGCCGCATCCTCCGCTCGCGGCGAGTGCTCAACACCACCTGCACTTAGGATCCCCTCACTCCCCCTAGTGGAAGTGAGAAGCAGTCAGCAAGAGAAGGGGCCAGCCTCGGAGGAGGGCTTGAGCCTCCAGGCGCGAGTGCTCTTCAACAGTTCGCCCCGTACCAGCTGCCCCGGCGGGGAAGTGATGGGAGCGCCTCCCCCAACCAAGAAGAATGGAGAAGCCCTTTCTGCGAGCTGGTCATGTCAGCCCCCGTTCCGGATGGGTTTCGCGATCCTGCTATGTCCTACTACGAGGGGGATAATGATCCTCTCCAGCATCTTCAGTGGTTCGAGGACATGACCACGATCAGGAAAATGTCGGACGCCTTCATGTGCAGGCTTTTCGCCGTCACGTTCCAGGGAAAGGCGAGGGATTGGTTCCACTCGCATCCGGCGGGAACCATCTACCGCTTCGAGGATCTGCGTCGAAGTTTCTTGTTAAGGTTCTCTACCTCGAAGAAGAGGTGGAAGAGCATGGAGCCTTGTTCGCAGTCAGGCAAAAGCCAGGGGAGACGCTGGCTAGCTACATGGATAGGTTACAGGCGGAGGTCGTTCTTGTCGTCGAAGTTCCTGGGCACACCCTGCAGCTAGCCTTCACCCTTGGGCTGCAGCCTGGGCTGTTTCAGTTGAGTCTGACTCGGGACCCCCCTGTCTTTCGAAGAGCTGATGAAGCGTGCTGATCGTGAGACCGAGTGTGAGGCTACCAATCAGGAGTTCGTGGCTAGGTTAGCCGAGGTAGCAGAGGAGGAAAGGAGAGAGCGTGGAGGAAGAAAGAAGGAGGAAGTGAGGAGTCAGGGACCTCCCGTTGGGCAGGAGCAAGGCTGGAAGTCGCAACCGACAGCCGACCGACCAGCTTGGAGGTCACAGGTTGGTCCCCCTCAGGGCCAAGGAAGGGGCCACTTCCAAGGAGGAGGGGGTTATCAGGGGAGGCACGGGCGGTTCCACCCGGCAGGGTGGCAACAGAACTCGGGGCCGCTGCAAGTCCAGCCCCTGCAAGCCATGGCCATCGACCGAAAGAAAGGTGGAAGGAAGAGGGAGCGTTGGGAGAAACGGGGGGGGGGGGGGGTGGGGGGAGAGCTGGCGCCGCTATGCTGTGACTTCCATCAGCAAGAAGGTCACGCGACCGCGGCTTGCCCAGAGTTCCTCGAGATGAGGGAAGGAAGAAGAGCCCCAGCAGGGGGGAAGCAGTTGTGTCTGGAAGGACCGCGGGCAGGGGAGAAGGGGAAGAACAAGGAAGAGGATGATCCGTGTGAAGAGTGGGTCGATGTAGGGGCCCTGGAAGGGATCGGGGTCATCCACGGAGGAGCAGGCAAAGAGGCCACCCGGAAGGGGAGCCTCCACGCCATATACCGTCGGAGCATCGCTTCGACCTCCCGATCCCCACCTTCAAGCGAGAAGATTACCTTCTCAACTCAAGACCTGCCGGCCCATGAGGACCCCTTCTGCGACGCGCTGGTCATCAAGGCGGCAATCGAGAACTTCACCGTCTCCCGAATCCTAGTCGACAACGGGAGCTCGGTGAATGTGGTGTTCAAAAAGGCCTTTGAAGGGATGAAGGTGGAAGCAAGGCGAGTGCTAGCGTCGGATGGACCACTCTTTGGATTCTCCGGGGAGAGGAAGGAGGTGGAAGGAGGAGTCGAACTCCTCGTCACCCTGGGGGGAACTTCAAAGAACTGCCGGTTCGTCATCGTGGATGCGCCGAGTAGTTACAACGCCATCTTTGGGCGTCCCCTCATCAGCGCGTACAAGTGCGTGCCTTCCTCCTACCATCAGTGCTTGAAGTACAACTCCGGAGAGCTCCAGGTGAGAGTTAGAGGGGATCCCCGGGAGGCGCGCCAGTGTTATGTTACTGCGGTCAACATGGTCGGATGGATGCAAGTAGCTGAGGAAGTGGAAGAAGCGATGACAGAGATGCCCAAGGAGCAGGCAGCCGAGTGAACCCGGAATGGGCGGGGTGTAAGGAAGTGCCCAGGGAGGGGCGAGGTGTAACGGCGTGCCCAGATAGGGGCGAGGTTTAGTGAAGTGCCCGGATAGGGGCGAGATGTAAAGAGGGGCCCAGAAAAGGGCGAGGTGTAACAGGATGCCCAAGAGGGCGTAGCGTAGGCAAGTTGTAATAGGTAAAAACTATGAATGAGAAAGGGGTTCTGGAAAGATATCCAGGTTCAAAATCCCTGGCTAGAGACCCTCCGCCGGGCTAAGTCATGTCGGTAGATGAGGGACGCATCGGGACAACTCGCTGCTTGGTAAGAGGACTGTGAAGGCGTTGAGTTCCTCCACCTCCAGGTGCGCTAAGCACCAAGGACGTGGATGGGTACTTCCACCTCCAGTCAGATTGGGAAGGCGTTGAGTTCCTCTGCCTCCGGGTGAAGGTAAGCACTCAGGACGCGGATGAGTACTTCCACCTCCAATCGGTAAGAAGACTGGGAAGGCGTTGAGTTCCTCCACCTCCAGTTCCGCTAAGAACCAAGGATGTGGATGGGTACTTCCACCTCCAGTCAGATTGGGAAGGCGTTGAGTTCCTCTGCCTCTGGGTGAAGGTAAGCACCCAGGACGCAGATGGGTACTTCCACCTCCAATCTGTAAGTGGACTGGGAAGACGTTGAGTTCCTTTACCTCCAGGTGCGCTAAGCATCAAAGACGCGGATGGGTACTTCCACCTCCAGTCAGGCTGGGAAGGCGCTGAGTTCCTCTGCCTTCAGGCAAGCTAAGCCCCTAGGACATGGATGGGTACTTCCGCCTCCAATAAGATTGGGAAGGCGTTGAGTTCCTCTGTCTCCAGGTGAGCTAAGCACCTAGAACGTGGATGGGTACTTCCACCTCCAGTCAGGCTGGGAAGGTGTTGAGTTCCTCTGCCTCCAAGTGAGCTAAGCACCTAGGACGTGGATGGGTACTTCCACCTCCAGTCAGATTGGGAAGGCGTTGAGTTCCTCTGCCTCCGGGTGAAGGTAAAAACTCAGGGTGCAGGCGGGTACTTTCACCTCCAGTCGGTAGGATCCCAGACTAAAAAAGGCCACTCCCTAGACTCAGTCATGTCGGCAGATGGGAGACTCATCGGGCCAATCAACCGCTCGGTGATCGATTCAAGTAAGGTATCAAGTCCTCAAGCAGTAAAGGGAGAAAGTAAGCTGAGGAAATTCGTTTAGGTGACTACTGATTCATTGATAACATATGTTACATGAGTTGTTGCTTCACTCTTGCTAGTGCACGCAGGCTTGAAGGAGAAAAGCAAACAAAAAAGTACATAGCTCCCATGAGGAACGAGAGAAAAGAAGAAGTCACAGGCCACCCTCACGACCATGGAGAGTAGCCGCCGCTGCTAGGGGGCGAGCCGGATCGCCCAGGTGAAGGAAAGAACTCAGGCAGGATGTCGCTAGCGGAGACCCCCCTCCAGCTATCTCGAAGAGCATCCACGTCATGGAGGCGACTCACCATGGCTCGGGCCGTTGACGCCATGATTCTCCCCCGAGCGCGCTCGACTTCAGCAGGTCGAGGTGGGACCGGCATCGCCACCCTCGAAGGTGCACTTCCTTCTCCTCTCCCTTCCCTTAACTGCCTATGAGCTTCGGCAAGCTGAGCCCTCAGGTCCTGCACCTCCTGGTCCGACTCCTCGCATCGTCTCCTGAGCGAGTCGGCGGCACCGGGTCCCTGCAGGCCGGCAAGGCAAATAAATTAGAACCTACGAATAATAAGGAATTAAAAAGAGAAAAGGAAAATTCATTAAGGTGGGCACGAACCAAGCCTCTGGATGATTCCTCCAAGAGTTTCTCAGCGGTGGCCAAGCGAGCCGTGAGGTTGATAGCCTTCTCTTCCGCTTCCAGCTTCAACGCATCCGCCTGCATCCGCCTGTTCGAGAGACTGAGACCTCGGCGGGCGGCCATATGGGAGAGCTCGGCCGCGCGAAGCTGGGCCTGAGAACTCGCGTACGCAAGGTCGCGCATAGACATCCCCTTGTAGGATGCAGCGTCCTGCCGACCGTAGATACCATAGGTGAAGCTATACGCCGAGCCATCAGTAATATCCCCCTCAACCCATGAAGGCCGTTGGGAGGTGAGGGAGACCCAGTTCACTGCTTCATCCCAATGGATGATAGGATCGCTAAGAGGGTCCGTTGCCTTCCCCCCCCATCTCAAAGTTAGGGTGGTTGGCCAACGCGTTGGGGTCACTCGGTTCCCCCCTCTCCCCAGTTAGCGCCCTGGAATCCCTTCAGCAGATAACCTTTCCCCGCCGCATCCTCGGTCCCTTCGGAGGGGAGGAGGGCACATCCTCCTCTACCACCTGTTCCTTGTCCTTCCTTTGCCTCGACCCGGACACCTCCGGAGCCGAGGCAGAGGCAGCTGCAACCTCCTCGACGCGCCCACGGGCGAGGGAAGAATTTCCCCCCGCAAAGGGGAGGTATCGAGGAAGGGACCGCTCACCTGCACAAGTTAGGATGGAGTAAGCAGCCATAGGTAGAAGTGAACCAAAAAAGAGGCGAGTTAGTGAGGTCCCAATACCTGTCCCCGGCTCCACGTAGGTGAGACGGTTAATGTTCCTCCGGAGGTGCTCAACCTCGAAGCTCGCGCCCTTAAGGAAGCGGTGCAGCTCAGCAGCCTCCCCACGTAGCGAGGGGGGGGGGGTCTGCAGACCTTCTCAGGTCTCTGTGTGGGGGAAAAAGGGATGCCGTCCAGGTCACCCTGAACGAACACAAATGAGTCGTTCCAGTGATGGACCTTGTTGGAGGTCTCATGCACGTCCACGTGTGTGCCGGTCAGGAAGCAAACCCCATCGACGGTTGCTCGGAAGATGAAGACCTTGCGGAACACGCTCAGGTCGAACACCACCCTCTCCTCCCGCGGGTAGCACGCGTAAGCTGTCAACATCGAAATCGCATTCGTGTTGACTTGAGCCGGGACTACGCCGAAGTAGTCCAGGAACTCCTTCACCTCAGGCCACAAGGGCAGCCGTAGCCCAGCCTCAAAGTGTGGGAGGGGGAATGCAAGCCAATCATCGTAAAAGGAGTTAATGGTCTCACCCCCTGACGGGCGTCTGCATGACCACCCCTCGGGGAGGTAGGAACTTCTGAAGGCCGAGAGGTCCTCCTTGGATACCTTTCCCACAGGGAAAGAACACCCTGAAAAGTTGGCCGCGTTCTGATCCCTGCCATTCCTCTTGACAGGTGGGCGGTTGGATGCCATCTTACAGGAGTGAAAGGAAGAGGTAGAGCTGGCTATGGGAGGAAGGCAAGGCAAGGGGAGAGAGGAAGGTGAGGACCTTGAGGTAGAAGGGGGTGTATTTATAGGGGGAGATAAAAAAGAAGGCGAGTGGACTGTGGGTCCATTCGCCCAAGGGCATGGAGGGGGAGTGGACCGGGTGGTCCACTCGCCCCGGGCGAGTGGACCGCAAGGCCCACTCGCCCCGAGCACAGGCGAGTGGACCTTGAGGTCCACTCGCCCGGTGCACGGGGGTGGACCTCATGGTCCACTCGCCCGACAGAGGAGGGAGGGCCCTGCGGTCCTCTCGCCTGGTGTAAGGATACGGACTGAGGGGTCCCCTTCACCTACGCCTCCCCCTGACACCACCCGACCGCTTCGTCCCCGGATCGTCCTTTCGAGGCCTCTATCTCCTGCCCGTTAGTCAGCTGTTTCAGCATCATTACGATCACCATGCATGTTAGTTAACCAAAAGATAGCAACTCGAGCGAGACATAAATCAGCGGGATTATTGAAGCAAACGTAAGGGAGACATAACGAAACAAACAGTCCGATCGCGAAGTAGACGAACTGCTATGGCGAGCCGATCCTTAGTATTACATAACAAATAGTAGATCCCCGAAAAAAGGGTAACTAACGCGCCGTCCACTTCCAGTAGCCCTGGTCCTGGGTGAAGGGGACCCCCCCCCCCCCACACGTGGATTCGAAGCATGCCTTGGCTGAGGAGAGCTCCTCGCCCACGGTGCGCACGGAGGCCTCCACCCGGCGAAAGTGATCCTCGAACGGTGTCGTCATGCCCCCGAATGCGAGTCGGACCTCTCCCCGTATGAGGTTGAGTTCAGCCTCCAACCTCTCGACCCGACGCTCCAGCACGCAAACACGGGCGAGGGGATCGGGTCCGGAAGACAGCCTCCCCTCCCGCAGCTCCTGGGTAAGGGTCTCCAAGCGGCTCAGACGATCGAAGACGTCGGATCGGTCCTCGACGGGCTCCATGACTGCAGTAGGAGAGCGGGGTGGCGCCGAGGCTTCCCTTCGGCTCAATTGACCCGTCGAGGTCTGGTTCCCTCCAGCAGAAGAGTCATCGTGAGCAGTCGAGAGGGCGGCAGGTTCCCGAGCGAGAGAGACAGGGCTCACCCGAACGTCTACGCCCGTTCCCTCTACCATTCTTCGGACCCCCTCGAGGTTCTCCGCGAGAAGCTGTGGGCAATTAAGAGACACGTCACCATGGTCATGTATAACCGCAGGTGTGAAATAGAGACGAGGGGAGAATCGATACCGTATCCATATCCAGGCCTCAGACGAATTCGGTCGCCCCATGAGAGGATGACGACGCAACCTCCTTCACCAACTCGGGGCGGGGCTTCTTCCGAGGTGATCGCACCGCGAACCGGGTAGGAGAGGACGAAGGGCCATGGATTAGAGCTTTTAGCTCCGTCAGGTCGGACGGACCCTTCCCAGCAAGAGCCTTGAAGCGAGCTCTGAAGTCTCGAGGTGGATCCATCTGGTTCTAGAGGGGTAGTAGGGGGAGCTCTCAGGAATGGTGCTCTTCTTACCTCCCTCTTCGAGGGATTTTATATAGCCATCGAGCGGAGCCCTCCAAAGATTCCCTCCGGGTCCCACCAACTCGTCCAATAGGTGGGTTGTACTTTCTTTCCGAGCTTGGGACAAGCTCGCAAAGAGCGGGGATTGTGTACAACCCTCATATTTCCCGAGTCGGTGTGACCCGACCCGGATGAGACCAAGACAGTGAAGGTGGTCGAGACGGGCAAGACGACCACGCATAAATGGTCGAGACCGATCAAGGCAAAGAGAGGCCGCGGGGGGAGCACCCGCTCCCCCGACTCCCTTCGGGCGAGTGGGAGGAGCCTCCCACTCGCCAATCACCTTTGGGTAGTGGGAGGGACCCTCCCACTCACCGGCCCTTTGTGCTGGGAGTGGGAGGATCTCTCCCACTCACCCGGGCGAGTGGGAGGGACCCTCCCACTCGCCGGGCGAGTGGGAGAGGCACTCCCACTCGCCGACCACCTTGGGGGCGAGTGGGAGGGGGCCCTCCCACTCGCCACCCCCTTTGGGCGAGTGGGAGGAATTCTCCCACTCGCCCGGCACATTGGGGGGAGGCCGGTATGGCCTCCCGTGAGGGGGGAAGTGGGCATCTCGAGTCCCACTCGCCCCCCCCCCCCCCCCCCCCCCCCCACCCCCCCTCATGCGTTGATTGTTCGTGGTCATGGTTGGACTGCGGATAGCAGGATCTTGGCTATCCGCAGTCCATTTTTGGTAAAGTCTATAAATAGACCCCCATGAGCACCTTGGGAAGGGCTGGTCACTACCCCCCCCCCCCCCTTGCGTGTGTCTTGTGAGCAAGCACCCCCCTCCCTTGTCATCCTTCAGCTGACAGTGAGGTGGTTCTTAGTGCCCTCCAAGGTGCCCAGGCTCAGCATTGGCTTGGGAGGGGAAGTTCTGAGTGCGCTTCCGGGTGTGCGGTGGGACCTCCACGCTGAAGCTTAAGGGATCTGTTCCTAGACTCCAGTTGTTATCAAGTCCGAGTCTCTTAGTTCTTAGTGACCGGTCAAGAGTCAAGGCTTAGGTCAAGTAAGAGTTAGTCGCAACCCCCTTTCGAACGCTGAAACCGGGAAACTGGTTTCAACAATAATGTTTCAAAAATCAGAGAACCTATGATTTTGCACATCAAGTATGGTTTTTTGACATGATATGACTTCACAAAAATTTGTACAACTAGGTAACAGCAAAATAACAGCCAAACCTGAATTTCACAATTCTTCAAAAAGGTTTTAACCACCAATTAAAATATTAACTAATTAACCAAGATCAATGATTAACAAAGGAAGTACAAGAAACTCTTATTAAAAAATTCCAATAAAATTTGCTTGTGTCCAAGATGGTCAGAAAAGTTCGCTGTTGGAGTTCCATAATGTTGGGGAAATGATTTATCTTAACCCCTAGAAATGAGTTGAATATGTATTCTCAGAGTGAAAAATTAGTTTAAGTAAATATGCGTCGAATAGTAATCGACGCAACGTCGAAGTGTAGTCGACGTATCTCTCATACTGAGTCGAAGTAATTCTAAACAGAATTCGACGTAACCAAAGTCGACATAACTCTGATCTCTAGTCGACGCACCTAGTAAAGTCGACGCGCCTCTGTCGACGCTCTTTCCATATTTTCTTCTCGAAGTCTAGCCAGGCTGAAATCGACGCTTATGTCGAATAGTAATCGACGACGTTGATTTCTATGACAGATTCAAAAACACGCCAGATCTCTTTCCTTCTTTCTGTAGATCTGAATTTTATGGAATTATATTATTCTTTTCTAGCCGTTCTGAATCAATCTTTCCTTCTAAATGATTCTTGTCTAATTTGATTAAGATTATTATGGACATTAATTTGAAAATAAAATGATCTTTTTCCTTCTACAGATATAATGATTATGGAAACTTTTCACTCTTACTATTTCTCTGACAGCTAATTGATTATTCTCCTATAGCAATATTTTGAATAAACAGAGCTATAAATACACAAGGAGGTCGGCAAAGAAAAAGTACAAGTGATCCACTCAATCCATTTGAAAAAGAGGAAAAGCTCCCAAGTGAAAAGTGAGAAAGCTGAGAAAAGTGAAAGAGTGTTGCGGCAAAGAAAAAACCTTCTTCTTCACCTCCTTCTAAAACCATACTGCTGCCATTTCTGAAAGCTCTCACTGAAAGAGAAAAGAGTCTACAATCTCCTTCTCACTATAGAAGAGAGATTTCAAATTCACTATACTTGTGCTTCTAATCTTCTTGCTAGGAAGAAGATTCTTTCTTGCTTCAATTGTTTTTCTTCTACTTCTTCTTCTTATTCTTATTTCATTTTCAAATTGTGTAAAAGAGTTTTTAGAATCTCTCTTCAAAAAATTCAGTTGTAGTGGTTCTAAGAGTCTCCTTATCAAAAGACTCAGGCTGGTTCTAAGAGTCTCCTTATCAAAAGACTCAGTGCAAGATAGTGAATTCCTACCAAGGGGGTAGAAGAGTGGACTACCCAAAGTTTGGGGAACCACTATATTTCTTTGTGTTGTGCTGTGATTTTCTTTTTGATATTTATTTGCTTAATTCTTATTGGTGTGTGGGAAGCTTAAATCTGTGAATATTACACATATATATATATATATTTATTAACTTTGCACAAAATATTTTTAATTCTCTATTCACCCCCCCCCCCCTCTAGAGAATTCTAGTGAGGCTAACTGTGCACTTTCACATAATTTTCTAAAACCATTTGACCATATATTTGCTTTAATTAAATAAACATGTCCAAGGTCACCTTGTGAAGGGAACCATATATAAATAACTCCAAAAATTATTCTAAAATTAATATATCATGTGCTTAGCCTAACAAGTCTTCTGACCAATTTCCATAATTTTTCAGTGTGTATTAAACCCATAATTAATTTTTATACATCTAGGGCACGAATTGAGGGTTATGAATGAAGTACCATAAATAACACTTCAAAATTCTTGACAAAATTATCAGAGAATAATATGATCAATAAAAACTCACTGCCAAAGTTTCATAAACATCCTAGGCTATATGAGCATGTAATTCCTTCTAGTAAGAAAGAGCCCTAAATGATTCTTCATTAAATCAGAGAGAACAAGAGTCTCCAAAAATTCCAAATAAATTACCTAGGGCTACACCACCCTATGAACCTCTCTACCAAATTTCAAGTCAATCCAAAGATATATGAGCATATGTCCTTCAATGGGTTCAATATATAACCCTAAGGTTTGAACTAGGGTTCTATGGCACAACTACTCCAATTCACCCCAAATCTTGGGAGGATGTGTTTTATGTGATATTAAACTAGTGGCCAAGGTTTCATCACTTTTGGATGAGTTTTGACCATTCAACCCAACAAGTGCACTTTTGACCGTTTAACCCTTAGTTTGACCAATCTTGGGTTAGTTGAATACCCAACCAAATCAATCCCAAATGGGATGAGATTTTTACCAGAGCTATAACATGACCCTAAGGACCACCCACCAAAATTTGGTGGTGTTTCGATGTCACTAGACCCTATAATTAATTGATACATAGATTACTAAATGTTTGCAAAAACCTTAGAAAAATGTTCTCCAAAATTCTCATTTTTGTATCTGTTAAGGGTGTGGATATAAACAGCCATTGTTTCAAATTTCAAGTCATTTGGATGACTGGATTGATGGGGGCAAACAAATCAAGCTCTGGTCACCCCTTTGTATATGTTGCACCATTTTGAGTGTTATGGTCAGACCACTGACTCAAATTGAATGAACTTAATTTTAAATTAAAGTTGACCCAATGGCCTACAACTATCATGTAGACTATTTTTCCTAAATCAGAACCTAAGTATTTTTAATAAATTAACTAAATACTGCATAATCTGTGACAAGAAATCAAATATCATAGAAATTAATTCATCTAAGTCTGCGAACAGCAGATCACGCCAGATCGGACGTCCCGTGACTTTCGCCCCCAATTAATGGACGGCTCACAGCAGCTTGTCCTGGAGCTTTTGCGGGCTGATTTCCCGGCCACCCTCACCTCTCCTCGGCCGGCAAGTGCCACCACCTTCGTCGAGGTGGTGGCCGACGACATGGGGTCCTTTGCCGGTCGGTGGTGGTCGGAGTGGGGGTTTCGGGGAGGGGAAAGGAGCTCGAAAACGAGCCCCTTGGTGTTGAAATTATTGAAGTGGAAGTTTGGAGGGATTTTGGACCTGGGTGGTCTGGGAGGAGGTCGGGCGGTCTGGCGTGACCGCACGACTTGGCGGTCTGTCTCTGCGGTCTGGCTTGTCTAAGCCTAGCTGCGGTCTTCTGGTATGGCCGCTGGTTTCGGGTCCAAGGCGGCTGAAGGTGAAGCCCGCGGTCTGACTCTGATCGCGTGGCGGGTTGATCGTCTTCAGGTGTGCGCGGTCGATGCGTGACCGCGTGGCGTGCTGTCCTCTTCAAGGCTATGGCGGTCTGGTGTGACCGCACAACTTGATCCAGGTTTCTCCAGAATGCAGTATGGTGGCTGACCAGGCTTTCTGGTGGTATTCGCGGACTAAGGGTCTTAGTCGCGTGGTCTCAGTTCGCGGTCTCAGGAGGAGGCTAGTATGCGAGCTGGACGCTGTTCGCGGTCTCAGGAGGAGACCGGCATGCGGACATGAGTTCGCGGTCTGATGGCGAAATGGCTGTGTTCGCGGTATCTGGCGAACACAGGGGGTGAACAGCTTCGGGAGGTCTGACGATCTCCTTTGGAGTCGCGATCTGCTGTGAGAGTGGCGGTCTCTCATGGCTGATGTTGGAGCTGGCGGGTTCACCAAAATGAAGCAGGAGTACTGTTGCTGATCGCGTGGTGTGACCGGTCAGGTCGCGCGGTCTGGAGGGTGGTGATCCTATCTCATAGGGTGGTGACTGGATTAGGTCTCACGCTTATAAATAGGACTCATCGGCAGCAATAATTAACACACACCAAGTGTAAGCTGAACTTTCTTCTTTCCTGCGGTCTGAGATTATTTGACCGGGCGGTCTGCTGATTGAACTCTTCTTGTGCAGCTTCTGCGGATAGTGCGGGCAGCAGCGTTCACCTCTTCCTCTGAAAGTGTTCGGGCTGTCCGCGACTTAGAGTTGTGGTGCTGGAGTTCGGGAGAATCAGGAGTTCGAAAGGAAGGGTGTGGACTGATCAGCGGTCTGGTGTTGTTCTGAGGTCGGCTGCGGTCTGTGGGTTGGCGAGTTGCTGAGGTCGCAAGGGGAGACCGCGCGGTCTCGTGTTATCTTCAACTTTGTAATTTTCTCTTTGGTGTTTGTGCTGACGAAATCATGTCTCGCCAAGCATGCCTTGCTTGTAATTTGAAGTTGCTTTCAATAAAGATCGGTTGTTTGCCTCCACTTGCTTCTGGTTGTTTGGCTTGTAACTCTAAGTTGACTAACTCCTGCTCGCTTCATAAAGATTCGGAAAATTTCACATGGTATCAGAGAGAGGTTGGAATGGTTGAGCAGTGAGTGACTTAGAGTAGCCATCGCCTTTGTGAAGAAGGAACCAGTGGTAGAGCAATGGAAGAGAGGGGTCTTGGAATTGAGATGCTTACATCGACTAACTTCAAGAAGTGGAAGTCGTGTATGCAGAGATATCTTCTAGGTGAGGACCTCTGGGAGGTAGTTGGAGGAGATCAGACGCAGGAAGTTGTCTCGGAAGGGGATAATGGGGCTGAGGTGAGAACTTGGAGGAGGACGAATGCGAAGGCAGAGTTCACTCTAAAGAGGGCAATCTCACCAGATCTGTTTGATCACATTCTGGGATGCGGATCAGCTGCGGAGATCTGGAGAGCCCTGAATGGGCTGTTTAACAAGAAGAATGTAGCGAGGCTACAGTTTTTTGAGAATGAGCTGGCAAGGTCGGCTCAGGGTGATCTTTCTATATCCACCTTCTTTCTGAAGATGAAGAACTTGTGCGCTAAAATCTCAACATTGGATCCTGATGAGCCTATCTCTGAGGCGAAGCTGAAGAGGCACATCATCCGCAGCTTGCGGAAGGAATATGTTGCCTTTGTGACGTCGGTGCAGGGATGGGCAAATCAGCCGTCTCTGTTGGAGCTGGAGAACTTGCTTGCATCGCAAGAAAGTTTGGCAAGGCAAATGGCTGGATCGTCAGTGGCTGGGGGAGATGGCGAAGTGCTCTTCTCGGGGTAGAAGAAGAAGTGGGATAAGAAGAAGAAGACCGCTGGAGGAGGCTATGTGCCTTCGACTTCTGGGCAGCAGGAAAGGGGGTATGCTCCCAAGGCTGACGGGAAGAAGAAGGGGGAAGGTCCGAAGTGCTTCAAGTGTGGCAAGTATGGCCACATCAAGAAGGATTGCAAGGTAGTCACCCAAGCTGGGCATACTGCGGAGAAGGAGGAAGCTGAGGCCAGGCACTTTGGAGGAGGTTGGGGAGGAGCCTTCTCGGCTTCTGTTGGAGCCTCTGCTCCTATCAACTATCTGGAAGACTGGATCGTGGACTCGGGGTGTGGTCATCACCTTACCGGAGACGAGACCAAGCTTTCTTATGCACAGCCCTATACAGGTAACAATGCAATCATTACTGCTGATAATACTGTGCATCCAGTAGAGAAGGTGGGGGTTGTTTCCTTGGGCAGTGATAGAGGGCCACTTACTTTGAAGAGTGTCTATCACGTGCCTGGTATGAGGAAAAACCTCTTCTCCGTGACCAACGCTGTAGACGCTGGGTATCACGTTCTGTTCGGCCCAACAGAAGTGAAGTTTCTATGCAATTTTGAGGACGTAAAGGCTGAGGTCGTCCATGTCGGGAGACGGGCAAAGGACTTGTTCGTTTTGTCGACAAGTTCCTATGTTGACAAGATGAAGACGAATGATGGTGCCGTTATATGGCATGAGAGGTTGGGGCACATAGGGATGGACAAGCTGAAAGATATGGCGGTGAGAGGTCTGGTCAAGGGCCTGCTAAGTCTATCTTCCTACGGAGAAGGTCATGTTTGTGCGGGATGTCAGTTCGGCAAGTCTCATCGACTACCGTTTGACAAGTCGCAGACAAGGAGCAGTGTGCCGTTGGAGTGCATCCACGGTGACTTGATGGGACCAACTGCTACCCCAAGCCTCGGAGGCAGCAGATATATGCTGGTGCTGATCGATGATTACACCAGATATGTCTGGGTATATTTCCTGAAGGAGAAGGCGAAGGCGTTTGCCAAGTTTGTGGAGTTCAAAGAGCTCGTGGAGGGTCGGCTAAGACTGCGGGTGAAGAAGCTGAGGACTGACAACTGAGGGGAGTTCACCTCCAGTGAGTTCTCTACTTTTTGCAGGAAGGCAGACATCCAGAGGGAGCTCACTTGTGCACATACTCCACAGCAGAACGGAGTTGCAGAGCGGAAGATCTGTCATCTGATGGAAACCTGCAAGTGTTGGCTGCATGCCAAGAGTATTCCAAAGTCCTTCTGGGCGGAGGGAATGTCTTGTGCTGCCTATGTCATCAACAGGATGCCTCTGAGTCCCATCAACATGTTAACTCCGCATGAGATGATGTTCAAGGAGAAGCCAAGCGTGGCACACCTTAGGGTGTTTGGTTCCACCTGCTATGTGCATGTTCCAGATGCTCTTCGGACGAAGCTAGATGCGAAAGCAAGGAAGCTAGTCTTCGTGGGATACGATGAGCGGACGAAAGGATGGAAGTGCATAGACCCGGAGATGCGGAGGTTTGTAGTATCTCGCGACATCATGTTCGATGAGGTGACATCTTACAAGGGGTCTTCTGATGTGGAGCTACCAGAGAGCAGGGTGGAAGTGCCAGAGAAAGCTGTGGAGGATCTTCAGGTGGAGCTACCTGTGTCACCAGGTGGTCCATCTCCTTCTAGCTCCGAGATGGGGGCTTCTGGTTCAGGGAGCAGGGGGAGCGATGCTCCTAGCACGTCTGGAAGGGGAGCTAGGTAAGAAGCAGCTGGAGATAATGCGGTTCAGGGGAAGGAGCTGAGGAGGTCGAAGCGAGCGATCGTCTCCCCTGATCGCTATACAGGGGGAAACGCAGTGAGCTTCGTCTCATGTTTATTCGCTGGTCCCTTGGATGAAAGGGAGCCGTCGAGCTTTGAGAAGGCCAGAGGCGTGAAGGAGTGGGACATTGCTATGCAAGAAGAGATGGCAGCTCTCGAGAAGAATGAGACCTGGTCTCTTGTGCCCAAGCCCGAGGGCACCACTCCTGTGACATGCAAGTGGGTCTACAAGCTCAAGAAGAAAGCTGACGGCAGTATCGAGCGGTACAAGGCTCGCCTTGTAGCTCGAGGGTTCTCGCAACAGTACGGTGAAGACTACGAGGATACTTTCAGTCCGGTAGCAAAAATAGCTTCAGTTCGATTCATCATTGCCTTGGCGGCATTCAGTGGATGGGAGATTTGGCAGCTCGACGTCAAGAACGCTTTCTTGTACGACGAGATTGACAAGGACATCTTCATGGTCCAGCCACCAGGCTTTGTGTCTGAAGATTTTCCGGAGCATGTCTGCAAGCTAAAGAAGGCTCTGTATGGGTTGAAGCAAGCGCCAAGGGCATGGTACGGGAAGATCGCAGAATATCTCCTATTCTGTGGATTTGATGCTTCAGACTCAGACTCAAGCTTGTTCGTCAAGAAGAGCGGGGAGCTTCAAGTCATCGTGCTGCTACACGTCGACGATATGATCGTGACGGGGAACTCGAAGGAGAAAGTAGCACAGCTTCGGGCCGAGCTGTCTATCAGGTTCAAGATGAAGGACTTATAAGTGAGCTTCACCATTTCCTTAAACTCGAGGTGCAGAGGAAGGAAGGTGGAGTGCTGGTGACCCAGACCGGATATGCGGAGCGGATCGTGGAGCGATTCGGCATGAAGGAAGGGAAGTGCACTTTCACACCTCTGGAGAAGGCTATGAAGCTTCGGAAGGATGAGGGGAGGATTATGCAAGATCCGTTGGTGTTCCGAGCTCTGGTTGGGAGCTTGATCTATCTGACGATCACGAGGCCGGATATTGCATATGCAGTTGGCAGAGTGAGTCGATATATGGCGGAGCCATGGGTACCTCATCTGCTAGCGGCCAAGAACATTCTGAAGTATGTTAAGGCGACCTCGGACATGGGTCTCCTATACAGGAGGGATGCGGGCCTCGAGGTGCACGGGTACATAGATGCTGATTATGGGGGAGATTCGGATGATCGGAAGTCGACGTCTTGATTCGTCTTCATGGCGGGCCCTACAGCTATATCATGGTGCAGCAAGAAGCAGGATTCCGTGTCGGTCTCCACCACGGAAGCGGAATACAAGGCTTCGGCCTTGGCAGCTCAGGAAGCCATCTGGCTTAGGAGGTTGGTGGGAGACATCCACAAGGAGGTTCGAGAGCCGACTCTGCTACGCGGAGACAACGAGAGTGCTCTCAAACTGGTTACCAATCCAGTTTGTCACGCGAGGACCAAGCATATCGAGATCGAGCACCACTTCATACGGGAGAAGGTGCTGGAGGGGTCTCTTTCGGTCGGGCATGTGCGGAGTGCGGACAATGTCGCAGACATCTTCACAAAGGCGCTGGCAAAGGGGCCGTTCACATGGCTAAGGAGCTTACTGGGGCTAGTTTCAACTTCCCACTTCAAGGGGGAGTGTTGAAATTGTTGAAGTGGAAGTTTGGAGGGCTTTTGGACCTGGGCGGTCTGGGAGGAGGTCGAGCGGTATGGCGTGACCGCACGACTTGGATGTCTGTCTCTGCGGTCTGGCTTGTCTAAGCCTAGCTGCGGTCTTCTGGTATGGCCGCTGGTTTCGGGTCCAAGGCCGCTGAAGGTGAAGCCCGCGGCCTGTCTCTGATCGCGTGGCGGGTTGATCGTCTTCAGGTGTGCGCGGTCTGTGCGTGACCGCGTGGCGAGCTGTCCTCTTCAAGGCTGTGGCGGTCTGGTGTGACCGCACAACTTGATCCAGGTTTCGCCAGAATGCGGTCTGGTGGCTGACCGGGCTTTCTTGTGGTAGTCGCGGACTAAGGGTCTTAGTCGCATGGTCTCAGTTCGCGGTCTCAGGAGGAGGCTGGTATGCGAGCTGGACGCTGTTCACGGTCTCGGGAGGAGACCGACATGCGGACAGGAGTTCGCGGTCTGATGGCAAACTGGCTGTGTTCGCGGTCTCTGGCGAACACAGGGGGTGAACATCTTCGGGCAGTCTAGCGATCTCCTTTGGAGTCGCGATCTGCTGTGAGAGTGGCGGTCTCTCATGGCTGATGTTGGAGATGGCGGGTTCACCAAAATGAAGCAGGAGTACTGCTGCTGATCGCGCGGTGTGACCGGTCAGGTCGCGCGGTCTGGAGGGTGGTGATCCTATCTCATAGGGTGGTGACTGGATCAGGTCTCACGCCTATAAATAGGAACCATCGACAGCAATAATTAACACACACCAAGTGTAAGCTGAACTTTCTTCTTTCCTGCGGTCTGAGATTATCTGACCGGGTGGTCTGCTGATTGAACTCTTCTTGGGCAGCTTCTGCGGATAGTGCGGGCAGCAGCGTTCACCTCTTCCCCTGAAAGTGTTCGGGCGGTCTGCGGCTTGGAGTTGTGGTGGTGGAGTTCGGGAGAATCAGGAGTTCGAAAGGAAGGGTGCAGACTGATCAGCGGTCTGGTGTTGTTCTGAGGTCGGCTGCGGTCTGCGGGTTGGCGAGTTGCTGAGGTCGCAAGGGGAGACCGCGCGGTCTCGTGTTATCTTCAACTTTGTAATTTTCTCTTTGGTGTTTGTGCTGGCGAAATCATGTCTCGCCAAGCATGCCTTGCCTTGTAATTTGAAGTTGCTTTCAATAAAGATCAGTTGTTTGCCTCCACTTGCTTCTGGTTGTTTGGCTTGTAACTCTAAGTTGACTAACTCCTGCTCGCTTCATAAAGATTCGAAAAATTTCACACTTGGGATGCTTGATTCGAGCCTGATTTGGCTCGAATCAAACCCCAAATGGATGAAGATTTAGCACTAGGGGAGGAGAAGAGGATCGGACCTTCGATTGGGCATTTGCCCTAGTGTTTCTTGGGTTGGCCATGGGAGAGAGAGTGCGCCATGGAGCCATGCCGATTCTTCACTCAGAGGGCTTGAATTCTTCAGAGGGGTGGGGGGTTTTCCTCCTTGGCATGCTCTGAGGGTGTTAAAGAGATCAATTGAGGCAAATGGGGGGAAGGTTTCTCGAAATGCCATTAATGGCCATTAAGGGAGGATTTAGGTTTTGATTGAGGGGGGTGAATATGACCCTAATTTGGCCGGAAGGAGGCTGGAAACTCCTCCTCTCCCCAAGAGGAGATGAATGGGGTCATTAATGGGGAGGTTGAAGGTTTCTTCTTCCTCCCAATCAATTCCCCCTTTCTCTCTCTCTTTCAAATTGAGGCTTTCTCTCTCCTGGCCGAATTTCCTGAAATTGAATGGTCATTTCAGTAGCCCCCAACTCCTTTAGCTAGTGGACCACCTCAATTGGGTCTAGCCCAAGTGGATTGGGCTTGATTAGGTCAAAATAGGTCATTTTGACCTAAATTTAGGGTGAAGTTGACTTTGGTCAATTTTACCATTTGGGTTGACCCCAATGGGTGGCTAGTGACCGATTGGCCTCCCTTAAGGGTTAGGAAGGTCTAGGTAGGGTCAATTTGGCAAAATGACGGCCAATTGACCCTTAATAGGTCACTTTGACCAAAATAGGGCTATGGTTTACTTAGGTCAAATTGGTCAAATTGTTGGCCTCGTGATGGGACTTTTTGGTCCATTGGGTCCCTAATATCCTCATAAGGGTAGGGGTGTAAGACCCCCCCCCCCCTCCCCAGACTGAACCGAGTTCCGGGAGGGGGGGATCTTACTGCCCAAAGAGGACCACCCAGCGCTTTCCGGGTGGTGACGTCCCACCCACTCAAGCACTGAGCGGTCTCTTTGTCAGGCACAAGAATCATTACATCACATCAGATCGCACAGCGGAAGCAGATAATATAAAGGAATCAAGCACACTGCTCATATTATACATTTAAATATGGCCGGAGCCTATCGTTTTACAAAATATTGCCCGAAGGCTACATAGTCCAAACAACAAGGATCCCTAGGCTAGTCTTTATTCTCTCGCACTCACGTCTCTGAAGATAGGAGGAGAGGCTGGGGTGTCCGATCGGGCCATCTCTAAGGCACGCATCTCATCCTGCGGGGTGGGGGCTTCGCGCTGTCCCGTTTCCTGTGATTGGTTATAAGAAGTAACCGTTAGTCACAGAGCTAAGTAGAACAATACCTCCCCTCCCCGGATCCTTATCCGGGGGGGACGACTAAAGGACAGAAATGAAATAGCCGAAGCAAGGAAGAGGGTTAGTAGCAGGTGAATATGTATATATAGACGCATATATATAGATAGGGCCGCTTGCCCTAAGGCCCGTATTTGCGCCGTATAGCAACCACACAACACTATATCGCGCAGACACACACACCCAGGTATTCAAACCCGTACGCACACAAAAGACCCTGTGTCGACACAGTTTAGACCGCTTTTGTTCAAGCAGGGGAGCTAACCCCGCGGGCCTCACCGATGTGGCCGTCGGTGACAGTGGCCAGTCTTTCCATTTCTGAATGTAGTCGTACCGTATCATTCAGGCCCTCCTGTACAACTTGGTGTACCAACTGGATGTGAGCGACATCCGGCGAGCCGATTTGTAGGCCGACCAGCGGAGGCAAAACTGCATGTTCGGAGGGTGATAACCCGCTGCACACATCTCCCTGTCGCCATGAGTCGTCAACCCACCCGCACCGGTACGAACGGTCTGCGAGCGTGACCAACCCGCCACTTCCAATCAATCTTCACCCGTTTTATATAAAACAAACCCTTAGGCCACGTGGCAATTCTACTCGACCGGTCGCACGACCTTGTACCGGGAGGCTTAGCGGTATGAGGGCTCCTTGTTTGGGACTAACCTGGGAGGAGAGACTCAACTCCGGGTTTTCCCCAACTAAGGCCTCGCCGAAGGGAGGACAAGCACCGCATTCGTTGCCACAGCAGCTCTGCACTAACAAGTAAATTAGGCCGAAGAAGGGGCCATAACACTAAACAGAAATGTAGGCCGAAAGCAGAGGCCATAATGATAAGCAGAAAGTAGGCCGAAAGCAAAGACCATAATGATAAGCAGAAAGTAGGCCGAAAGCAAAGGCCATGTAATAAACAGAAAAGTAGGCCGAAAGCAGAGGCCATAATGATAGGACCAGTGCAAGACTGAATTTAATTGAAAGTACAGAAAGTAAGTGCGGGGGACCAGTGCGAGACTGGATTTAATTGACAGTACAAAAAATAAGTGCGGGGGACCAGTGCGAGACTGGATTTAATTGACAGTACAGAAAATGAGTGCGGGGGACCAGTGCGATACTGGATTTAATTGAAAGTACAGAAGTAAATACGGGGGACCAGTGCGAGACTGGATTTAACGGAAAATACGGAAAGCAGTAAAAGCATAAGAAGAAATGGTTAGTAGTCCAATCACTCCATAAGAGGAGGCTTCGATCGACGACTACGTTCTTTTATTATCGTCGCGGCGGGGTTAAATTTCGGCGCCGCGCCGCGATGTCGTCCCGCTTTTTGCGTTGCTTTCCCGAGCTTAGTCGATTCTTTAGATTGATACGCATAATTTTGATAAGCATTTAAAATATGCGTCGAGGGGTGCCGATTTATTTTGAGGAATTTCGCCCTTTTCCGGGCGTCTATTTATGCTTGTAAAAGCATTTAAGGGATCAAAACAAGAGGTCACACCTCCCAACTTTGATAGTATTTGCAAAATACCTATACTTAGAGCCCCTAATTTTTGGGGAATTTTAGAAACTCATTTGGGCATTTTATTTCCTAAAATAAACTTTATAATGGATTTTAAAAATAGTAAAACTTCTCCTAAAAATCCCAAAAAATTACAGGAGGTGCCCCTAAGAGTGGGGCACAATTTTCATTTAGGAAACTTCTCTTGAAAAAGGCCCCATTTTTCCTCAGAAAAATGGGGAAAGGCAAAAGGGGGCTGGGGTGCGGTTAGAGGCAGGGAAGAGGCGCAGGGGTTTTGCACCCTGCGCCCTCCCGCGGCCCCCTCAGCAGATCTGTGGCAGATCCGCTGCGGGGGGGCGCACAATTGGAGGCAGGAGGAGGGAAACCAGGTAATGGGGGCCGCTCGATCTCCTGGGGGAGATCGTGCGGCCCCCGCTCGCGCACGGGCGGCAGCCGCTGCCGCCGCCGGGCAGCGGCCGGCTGGGGCCGGCGCCGCCCCCGGTCGGTGCGCCGGGGGCCGGCGACCACTCCGGTGGTGGTCCGGCGGGCTGGTCGCCGCCGGCCACCGTCGGGGTTAGTGCCGAAAGTGGCACGGGGGCGGTGACGGCCTGCATGCAGTGTGCATGCTAGCCGCCGCCGCCTCTGCTAGGGGGGGGGGTGCGGGGAGTGCCCCCGGTTGGTGCGCCGGGGGCCGGCGACTCCTCCGGGGGTGGTCCGGCGGCCTGGCGCCGCCGGCCACCGCCGGGGGGAGGAGATACAGAGGGAGGGAGGCGGGGGGGGGGGGGGGGGGGGGGTGTCCTGCATGGGCCATGCACGCCCGTTGCGCCGCCGTCCTCCCGCCGAGGGCCACTGGTGCCGCCCCCGGTCGGAGCGCCGGAGGTCGGCGCCTACTCCGGCGGTGGCCCGGCAGCCTGGAGCCGCCGGCCGCCGCCGGGGGAGGGCGTTTTCCTCCTACAGGAAGTGTGGGGAGGAGGGGGAGGCCACGGGCGCCGCCGGCTGTGTCCGCCGGCGGCCCGGCCGCCTCCCTTGTGCCGGCGCCGAGGTCCTCAAGGGGGACCCCCTCCCCCCCAGCGCCACCGCCGGCGCTGGGGGAGAGGGATTCCTCGGCCTCCTCCTCACCGAACCTTGCAAGGCTCGGGGCGGCGGCCGACGGCGCTCCGGCGACAGGGGGAGGGGGGGGGGGGGTCTTCCTCCGGGAGGTGGGAAGGAGGAGGGGAGATGGTTCTACCTGGTGAGGGGCTCGGGTGGAGGGGCGGCCGGCCATGAGGGAGGAGGTGGTGGCGGCGGCCTTGGGGTTGGCTTGCTCCGGCAAGGAGGAGGAGGAGGTGGCTGGCTGGGGGGCTGCCGGCAGAGGAGAGCTGAGAGAGAGGGAGAGGTGGTGTGGGGGGGGGGGGAAATGGAGAGGGGCTGCCCCTCCTTTTATAGGAAGGAGGGGAGCCCTCCCCCCCTCTCCCTCCCTTCCACGTGTATGAAGGGAGGGTGAGTGGGGGGAGATATTTTCTCCCCCCCCCCCCCCCCTTTCCTTTCTCTCTCTTGCCCCTTGCCCTAATAGGGGTAGCCTCCCCCCCTGGGGGGTTTTTCTCTCTCCCCCCCCTTTTCTTTAGCAATTTCGAGTTCGGGGGGGGGGGGGGGGGGGGGGGGTTTGACTAAGTCAACTTAGGGCGGGGTCCTCCTTGGCTCCTGGGGCACGATAAGAGTTGTCGGGGCCGATGCCGGGTTCGTGTGCTTTAAATCTCGTGCGTTGCACTGAGGCGATCTGCATAGGACTAAAATGGCATACTCTCCATACGACCTCGTATCGAGACGCAACGAGTTCCATTGTGCTTGTATTGGTCATGCGATCTTAACGGAACTGACAGAAGTCAATTCGGGGTTCGTATGGCCATTATTCACAATAATGGGGTGGTGGCGCGCTACGATACCTGAAATGGTCATTTTCTCCAAATGACCTCGGATCGAAGTGCAACGAATTCCGTTGCGCTCGTATTGTCCATACGAGTTCTTTTGAACTGACGGAAGTCAATTCGGGGTTCGTACGGTCACTATTCATAATAATGAGGTAGTGTCGCGCTACGATACCCGAAATGGTCGTTTTCTCCAAACGACCTCGGATCGAAGTGCAACGAATTCCGTTGCGCTCGTATTGTCCATACGAGTTCAACGGAACTGACGGAAGTCAATTCGGGGTTCGTACGATCACTATTCATAATAATGGGGTAGTGGCGCGCTACGATACCCGAAATGGTCGTTTTCTACTGCTCGGGCCTACTTTTATTGGGCTCACTAGGGTCTAGTGGCCCAATAAAAGTCGGGATGTTACAATCCAATAAAAATAAAGAGATTTTCGTCCCCGAAAATTGGCTAAAGTAAGGGTTTAAAGGATGACATACCTGGGGAAACAGTACCGGGTATCTCTCCCGGACGAGGGCTTCTGGTTCCCAGGTAGACTTGGGCTTTAAAACCGGGCCTGGGGGGCCGGCCCAGGCCCGGCCTGGCAAAAGCCTGGGTAGGCCCGGTGGCGGGCTAAGCCCGCCCCGGGCCAGGCGGGGCTACGGGGCCCTGCAAGGGCCCCGATTTTTGGGCAAAGCCCAGCCTGAAAACCGGCCCGGGCCAGGCCGGGCAAAGCCCGGTTTACAGGCCCGGGCCGGAACTGGGCCGGGCTTTGCCCAGGCCCACTAAACCAACGGCTATAGAGCCGTTGGGTGTGCACCCAACGGCTCTATAGCCGTTGGGAGCTGCCGCCTGCAGCATTAATTGCTGCAGGCGGCAGCAATTTTTAAAGTGGCTGCTGCCACTTTATCAAAGTGGCAGCAGCCACTTTATTTTAATTTTTTAAAAAAAAAATTTAAATAAATTTTTTATTTATACCCCCCCGCCCCTCTCCTCTCTCTCTCTTACTCTCTCTTACTCTCTCTCTCACTCTCTCTCTCTCTTACTCTCTCTCTCTCTAAGTCTCTTACTCTCTCACTCTCTCTCATTCGATGTCGAGCATGGCGTCGTCTTCATCAACGATGGCGCACGAAATTGTTGAGCACAAACACACGGCTCCAGTGTGGGAGCACTTCGAGAAAGTCAAAGTCGGCAACGAACACAGGGCAAAGTGCAAACTTTGCGGGAAACTGCTCACACTCAGTGGGAACTCAACACTCGCACGACACATTAAGTCGTGCATGGCGAAGCAAGCTCCCGAGTCCAGTCAGGCGCAATTATCGGGATCCGGACAAATATGGACATACGATCAAGCTCGGCAGCGGGAGCTGCAGGTGAAGAACGTCATCAGACGTGGGTTGCCGTTCAACCACTATGATAATGCGGAGGAGACCGAGTACATACATCAAGGGCTTCAACCCAAATATCAGCAAGTAAGTCGATCCACTATTAAACGCGACGCACTTAAATATTATTTAGAAGCGAAACAATCTTTAATAAATTATTTTGAAAATTTTGAGGGTCGAGTGAGTTTAACGAGCGACGTTTGGACAAGTAGTATAAAATTAGGATTATCATATATGTGTATCACTTGTCACTGGGTCGATCCCGTTTCCTGGGATCTAAATAAGCGCATAATATGTTTTGAAAGTTTTGAAGTCCCGCACACCGGTCAAGCGATTTATCAAATTATTTTAAAATGTGTGCGGGAATTTAAAATTAAAGAAAAAATTATGAGTATTTCTTTCGATAACGCCACAAATAATACCACCGCAATTGATTGGTTAAAACGCGATTTAAGACCTATGTTAAACGGTGCTTTTTTTCATACTCGTTGTGTATGTCACGTTTTAAATTTAGTCATACAGGATAGTTTAGCTTATATGGAACCATGTATTAATAAAATTCGTTTAATGTTACAATTTATTTATAGTTCTAAACAACGACGACAAGATTTTAAAAAATTCGTAAACGCACAAGGTGAAAAATTTTTGAAACCTTTATTTGACATGCCAATTAGATGGAACTCGACCTACACAATGTTAAAACGGGCGGTTCGTCAAAAATCACTACTTATGGAATATTATACTACGTTAGGTATGTTCGATTTAAGTGAGTCCGATTGGGCAGTTTTAGAAAGTTATTTGGAATTATTAGAAGTTTTTTTCACGGCAACAAATTATTTATCGGGCGTATATTATCCTACTAGCCCGCTAGTTATTGAAAATTTTGTTAATATAACACAAAAATTAAATTATTTTAAACAACATATCGGATGGCAAGAATTAATAGAATTAATGGAAATTTTTTTTTTAAAATATTATAAAGAAATGCCAGCGATGTTTTCATGCGCCGCCACTTTAAATCCTCTATTCGGCGTAGAAGGCGTTGAAAATTTAATAGAAGAAATAAATAATAATTTAGGCGAAAATATTAGTTACTCAAATTTGGATAACAATAGTATTTTAAATTTTAACACTATTTTTACTGAATGTTATAATTATTACGATAATTTGTACGGATCGCGGCCCCGAGAGGATGTGTCGCAACCAAAAACACGGGATAATTTTAAAAATAAAATGTTAGAACTAGCATCTAGGAAAAAAGCACGCACAACTTCTAGTAGTTTAAATGAATTAGGTTTGTATACGAAGACACAATTTCGTGATTTTATGAGTACGGACGAAATAGAAAATTTTGATCTTTTAAAATGGTGGAAAGGTAAAGTAAATACCTATCCTATTCTGGCCTATATGGCCCGAGATTTACTAACGATCCAAGCTAGCACAGTAGCTTCGGAGTCTGCTTTTTCTCTTAGTGGCAGGGTGTTGAACGAGCGGAGAAGTCGTCTAAGCGAAGAATCGCTCGAAATCTGCATATGCTACAAGGATCACTTGGATGCAATGAGGAGGAAGCAGCATACTTCAAATTTGGAGGATAGCTCGTCCGAAATGGAAGACGAGATGATCGCAATCAATCTAAATTAGTTAAAAGCACCGTTTAAAGCTCAAAGCCCAAAGGTGGCGAGCCGGATTTTGAAAAACGGACGAAATATGTAATCTTTATTTTTTTTAATAATTGTATTTGCAAAGTTAGTTTATGCGGATAATTATTATTTTTTATTTTAGAATTTAAATTTTCAAAAACACATATGTATAATTCTGTGTAATTCGTTTTCGTTCAACATTAATAAATTTTTTTTTCTTATAAAACTCATGTCTTTCTTTTATTTTATATTTTATAGTTCACATTTTTTAATGAAAAATTAAAATAAATAAATATAAATAAAAAACAAATTATAAAAAATAAAAAAAACGGGCCGGGCCCTAGGCCCGGCCCGGCCCGGCCTAGGCAGGCCCCCTTCCATGGGTGAAAGCCCGGCCCGGCCCGGCCTGGCTGCAACAAAGGCCCGGCCCGGGCCCGGCTCCAAAAGCCCGGGCCTGGTAGGCCCGGTTCAAGCCCGGGCCCGGGGGGCTTTTTGGTCAGGACTATTCCCAGGTGAACTCTTCGCGTCCTCCATTTAACCATAAGATCTTGACCATTGTGACGGTTTTGTTCCGCAGCTCTTTGATCTTGGAGTCCACTATCTTCACCGGTTCGAGTCGGACAGATCGGTCGGATTGTACTGATGTTGGTGGTGTGGGAAGGTGCTGCTCGGGTTGGCGAAGTACGCGTCTCAGCGAAGAGACGTGAAACACGTCGTGGAGGTTTCCTAGTTCAGCTGGCAGGGCTAGTCTATAGGCCACCGGGCCAACTCTTTCGATGACTGGATACGGGCCTAGATAGCGGGGGTCCAGCTTTTTCCGCCTCTTGATTCGTGATATCCCATGCATAGGCTTAATCTTCAAGAAAACCATATCTCCCACTTGGAATTCCACTTGCCGATGACGTGCGTCGTAATACTTGGCCTGCCGGCTCTGCGCTTCCAGCATGCGTTCCCGGATTAATCTTATCGCGGCGGTGGTATCGTCGATGTAGGTGACTCCCAAGGCTTCGGGGTCCTCATCCTGTGCCCAAGATAGCGGGGTTCGACAGCGTCTTCCGTAGAGGGCTTCGTAAGGTGCCATCTTGATGCTTGCCTGGAAGCTGTTGTTATATGAAAACTCTACCAGAGGTAGTAACTGCTCCCATGGCTCGTTGTGTTCCACTATGCATAATCGGAGAAGATCTTCCATCGTCCGATTCGTTCTTTCCGTCTGCCCATCGGTCTGGGGGTGGAAGGCGGTGCTAAAAGCTAATCTGGTACCCAGGTAAGCTTGCACTCTTCTCCATTCCTTCGATGTAAAGCGCCCGTCGCGGTCCGAGACGATTGATTTGGGTATTCCATGAAATCGGACTACCTGTTCGATAAATAGTCGGGCTAGAATGTCGACACCGTCACCTTGCCGGTTCGGGATGAATCGGGCTACCTTGGTGAGGCGGTCCACTACTACCCATATGAAGTCGTTACCTGCACGGGATCGGGGTAAGCCATGGACAAAATCCATGGAAATATCCTCGAACTTCCATTCCGGGATGGGCAGGGGTTGTAGTAGGCCTCCTGGGCTTCGACATTCTGCCTTGACCATTTGACAGGTCTGGCAGTGCGCAACATAGTTGGTGACATCCCTCTTCATTCCTGGCCAGTACAAGGTCCTTCGCAGGTCCGTATACATTTTTACTACTCCCGGGTGTATCGAGTACCTGGTCTGGTGCGCTTCGCGGAGGATTTCTTCCCGAATTCCTTCTGTTGCGGGGATGAATATGCGGTGTCTGAACTGCAGGATGCCATCGTACAAATTGTAATCCTCCTGCGCACCATGTTGCAGGGCTTGAATGATCGGGGCTGCTTCTACGTCAATCTTCTGAGCTTCTCTTATCCTATTCCAGATGTCGCACTGTATCTCCATCCAGTAGAGCTGGGACTGATATTCCATCGGATTTCTGCGGGCGATGAGGATAATATCCATTTCTGCCAATGATTTGACTAACTCCTCTGGCACCATTTCTAACCAACTCCCGGTCCTCGGAGGCTGCCGACTAAAGGCGTCTGCAACCTTATTAGCCTTGCCGGGGTGGTACTGGAGGGCGAAGTCATAATCACAGAGAAATTCTAACCACCGGCGTTGCCGGAGGTTCAGCTCTTTCTGGGTGAAGACGTATTTGAGGCTTTTATGATCGGAGAAGATTTCGCATCGTACCCCGTAGAGGTAGTGTCTCCAGACTTTTAATGCGAAAACTACCGCCCCCAGCTCTAGATCGTGGGTGGCGTAGTTTAGTTCATACGGCTTGAGCTGACGTGAGGCGTAGGCAATCACCTTGCCATGCTGCATAAGCACGGCCCCCAATCCTTTCAAAGAGGCATCAGCATAGATTTGGAATCCCTCGGTACCGGAGGGGAGGGTTAGGATTGGGGCTGATATCAGCCGGTTCTTCAGTTCGATGAACGCCGCCTCGCATTCGGGAGACCATTGGAAAGTCACATCCTTCTTGGTGAGAGAGGTAAGTGGTAACGCGATTTTGGAGAAACCTTCGACGAACTTACGGTAGTAGCGGGCAAGGCCAAGGAAACTTCGGATGTCTGCTGCTGTCTTCAGTGGCTGCCAATCTCGTACCGCTTGCACCTTGGCTTGATCCATCGCTACTCCGTTCTTGTTGACGGTGTGTCCCAGAAAACCGACTTCTTCCATCCAGAACTCGCATTTGCTAAACTTGGCGAAGAGCGAGTGCTCTCTTAGCTTAAGTAGTACCATTTGGAGGTGCCTGGAGTGATCGGTTTTGTTCTTTGAGTAGATGAGAATATCATCTATGAAGACTATTACGAAATAGTCCAGGAAGGGTTTGAATACCGTATTCATTAAAGCCATGAAGGCGGACGGGGCATTGGTTAACCCAAATGGCATTACCATGAACTCGTATAGTCCGTAGCGAGAGCTGAAGGCGGTCTTGGGAATGTCCTCTTCTCGCACTCTAAGTTGATAGTAGCCGGACCTTAAGTCCATCTTGGAAAAGACGGACGCGCCTTGCAGTTGATCGAACAGTTCATCTATCCGGGGTAGGGGATAGGTATTCCGGACAGTGAGTTTATTCAAACCTCTGTAGTCGATGCAGAGACGCAGCGATCCATCCTTCTTTTTAACGAACGGTACTGGGGCTCCCCAGGGAGAGGTACTAGGACGTACGAATCCTGCGTCGACTAACTCTTGTAGCTGAATCTTGAGCTCGGCCAGTTCCCTCGGGGCCATCCGGTACGGTGCTCGGGACACTGGTCAGGCTCCTTGAGTAAGTTCGATTTGGAAGTCCACTTCCCGTTGCGGGGGCAACCCGGGGAGTGACTCTGGGAAGATATCTGGGAAGTCCCTGATCACAGGTACTTTAGCGAGTACTTGCGTCGTGCTCTCCATCTCAAAGTAGATTAGGTATATCTCGTCCTTCCGTCGAACTGCCTTGACGGTTTGTGCAGATGTTAAGATAATGCGGGTGACGGAGGGTATACCTGCTAGCGTGATAAATTGCCCATTTGGATTCTTGAGGCAGATTTCTCGAGTCGAACAATTGATTTGGGCGCTGTGCTCGGCCAACCAATCCATCCCCAGAATGATGTCGAATCCGGTTATTGCTAAGATGGTGGCGTTGACTTCGAACTCTATGCCTCCCAGCATTGCTTGGAAGGAACATTTCTCGGTGGAAGTCATGTCTGACCCATCCGGGAGTCGTATTCGGATCGACATCCCGGATGATCTCACCGTGTTCCCTTTGTCAGCAATGAAGTTTTGTGCAACGAAAGAGTGTGTGGCGCCGGTATCGAACAGTGTTTTAGCGGGATGACCTTCTACCAAAAGTAGACCTGATAATATATATACTATGATCATAAGCTTTTCACAAATATACAGGAGTAGGGATGACATATACAAAAGTCCCAATACATAAAGCTACAACATCTCCTAGGATATCATACTATCGGAAGTAGATACCTATCACTACGTCAGGAGCAGGACCGTGCTGGAGATCCAACGCGTATGCCTCGAGCGGTTCTGCTCTGCCCTGCCTAGCCGGCTCCCTCCTGCCTGCGGGACGTCCTCTGCGTCCACCTCATCCTCTCTCTGCCGCTCTCTGTACTTCTCCTAAACCGGGTCTCCCGATAGCCTGTGGGCAGAAGGCTCGTATATGCCCAGGCTGCTGGCATAGGTAGCAGTTCCCTGCGAAGGGAACATCTCGTCGTGCGGCTGGGACGACCTGAGGTGCTGGGGCTGGGGGTGCTGGTCGGGGCTGGGGTGCCTGTCTATATGGCTGGTGACGCTGACGCTGTCTCCTATCTCGGCCCTGCCTGCGAGGACCTACCCCTCTCTCTCGGCCCTGAGTCTGGGGAACACCTACGTGTCCCCTCCGCTGCTGGGCTACCATCCGCTGGTCCATCTCTAGAGCGGTGGCATGTGAGGCGATCGTGTGGAAGGATGCCTGGGAAATCATGATCAGGGCCTGACGAAGGTCGTCTCGTAATCCCCGGTAAAATCTGGCCGCCCTGTCCCTATCCGTACCTGCTAAGGTCCCGACGAAGCGGGCCAGGTGGATAAACTCTCTCTGGTAGTCTGGAACCGTCCTATCTCCCTGCCTGATCTGTAGGAACCGCTCCTAGAGTGCCATCCGGTCTGCATCCGAAATGAAATGCTCTAAGAAGGCCTCTGAGAACTCCCCCCAGAGAATGGTGCTGAGGGGTCGCCCTCTAAAAGTGGAGCGGCTAGCTGCCCTCCACCAGTCCCGGGCATAGCCCTCCAACATGGTCACCACTAGGGACACTGCGGCTACTGCTGGGCACATCATCCCTACAAGAAGCTCCTCTACTCTCTCCACCCACTCCTCGGCCTGGATGGCTGACTCTGTACCCCGAAAGGTGGGGGGCCTTAGCCCTCGAAATGTCGTCAGCAGATCGGTGGGTACGGTGGCCTGCTGGGGTGGCCGTAAGGTGGCTGTCTGGAAGGCGGCTAACAGGGCTACCAGGGTCTGCCCGAGCTCTGTCTCTCCGAACGGAATTGTGGCTGGAGCGGTCTGAGCTGGTGGTGGGGTGGTAGGGTGGTACTGGTCTCGGGAGGAGGACCTTCCGTTACTTGACTCCGGTATCTGGAGAAGTAACAAACGGGTGTCAGAACTTGCAAAAATAAGGGAATTTTGCAGGACTGAAAGAAAAGGAAGCGGAAAACGTGTGGGTGTACTATCGTGCAGTCTCGAGTCCTCAACCTTAAACCTAAAGGGTCTACCAGGCATCCGCTGCGTGGTTCGTCCCGAACCAAGAAACGGAACAGGGGAAGGGAGGATCGAAAGACTGCCCCATGTGGTCGGATCGTGGTAGCTCTGATCCATTTGTAAGACCCCCCCCCCCCCCCTCCCCAGACTGAACCGAGTTCCGGGAGGGGGGGATCTTACTGCCCAAAGAGGACCACCCAGCGCTTTCCGGGTGGCGACGTCCCACCCACTCAAGCACTGAGCGGTCTCTTTGTCAGGCACAAGAATCATTACATCACATCAGATCGCACAGCGGAAGCAGATAATATAAAGGAAACAAGCACACTGCTTATATTATACATTTAAATATAGCCGGAGCCTATCGTTTTACAAAATATTGCCCGAAGGCTACATAGTCCAAACAACAAGGATCCCTAGGCTAGTCTTTATTCTCTCGCACTCACGTCTCTGAAGATAGGAGGAGAGGCTGGGGTGTCCGATCGGGCCATCTCTAAGGCACGTATCTCATCCTGCGGGGTGGGGGCTTCGCGCTGTCCCGTTTCCTGTGATTGGTTATAAGAAGTAACCGTTAGTCACAGAGCTAAGTAGAACAATACCTCCCCTCCCCGGAACCTTATCCGGGGGGGACGGCTAAAGGACAGAAATGAAATAGCCAAAGCAAGGAAGAGGGTTAGTAGCAGGTGAATATGTATATATAGAGGCATATATATAGATAGGGCCGCTTGCCCTAAGGCCCGTATTTGCGCCGTATAGCAACCACACAACACTATATCGCGCAGACACACACACCCATATATTCAAACCCGTACGCACACAAAAGACCATGTGTCGACACAGTTTAGACCGCTTTTGTTCAAGCAGGGGAGCTAACCCCGCGGGCCTCACCGATGTGGCCGTCGGTGACAGTGGCCAGTCTTGCCACTTCTGAATGTAGTCGTACCGTATCATTCAGGCCCTCCTGTACAACTTGGTGTACCAACTGGATGTGAGCGACATCCGGCGAGCCGATTTGTAGGCCGACCAGCGGAGGCAAAACTGCATGTTCGGAGGGTGATAACCCGCTGCACACATCTCCCTGTCGCCATGAGTCGTCAACCCACCCGCACCGGTACGAACGGTCTGCGAGCGTGACCAACCCGCCACTTCCAATCAATCTTCACCCGTTTTATATAAAATAAACCCTTAGGCCACGTGGCAATTCTACTCGACCGGTCGCACAACCTTGTACCGGGAGGCTTAGCGGTATGAGGGCTCCTTGTTTGGGACTAACCTGGGAGGAGAGACTCAACTCCGGGTTTTCCCCAACTAAGGCCTCGCCGAAGGGAGGACAAGCACCGCATTCGTTGCCACGGCAGCTCTGCACTAACAAGTAAATTAGGCCGAAGCAGGGGCCATAACACTAAACAGAAATGTAGGCCGAAAGCAGAGGTCATAATGATAAGCAGAAAGTAGGCCGAAAGCAAAGGCCATAATGATAAGCAGAAAGTAGGCCGAAAGCAAAGGCCATGTAATAAACAGAAAAGTAGGCCGAAAGCAGAGGCCATAATGATAGGACCAGTGCAAGACTGGATTTAATTGAAAGTACAGAAAGTAAGTGCGGGGGACCAGTGCGAGACTGGATTTAATTGACAGTACAGAAAATAAGTGCGGGGGACCAGTGCGAGACTGGATTTAATTGACAGTACAGAAAATCAGTGCGGGGGACCAGTGCGAGACTGGATTTAATTGAAAGTATAGAAGTAAATACGGGGGACCAGTGCGAGACTGGATTTAACGGAAAGTACGGAAAGCAGTAAAAGCATAAGAAGAAATGGTTAGTAGTCCAATCACTCCATAAGAGGAGGCTTCGATCGACGACTACGTTCTTTTATTATCGTCGCGGCGGGGTTAAATTTCGGCGCCGCGCCGCGATGTCGTCCCGCTTTTTGCGTTGCTTTCCCGAGCTTAGTCGATTTTTTAGATTGATACGCATAATTTTGATAAGCATTTAAAATATGCGTCGAGGGGTGCCGATTTATTTTGAGGAATTTCGCCCTTTTCCGGGCGTCTATTTATGCTTGTAAAAGCATTTAAGGGATCAAAACAAGAGGTCACACCTCCCAACTCTGATAGTATTTGCAAAATACCTATACTTAGAGCCCCTAATTTTTGGGGAATTTTAGAAACTCATTTGGGCATTTTATTTCCTAAAATAAACTTTATAATGGGTTTTAAAAATAGTAAAACTCCTCTTAAAAATCCCAAAAAATTACAGGAGGTGCCCCTAAGAGTGGGGCAAAATTTTAATTTAGGAAACTTCTCTTGAAAAGGCCCCATTTTTCCTCAGAAAAATGGGGAAAGGCAAAAGGGGGCTGGGGTGCGGTTAGAGGCAGGGAAGAGGCGCAGGGGTTTTGCACCCTGCGCCCTCCCGCGGCCCCCTCAGCGGATCTGTGGCAGATCCGCTGCGGGGGGCGCACAATTGGAGGCAGGAGGCGGGAAACCAGGTAATGGGGGCCGCTCGATCTCCTGGGGGAGATTGTGCGGCCCCCGCTCGCGCACGGGCGGCAGCCGCTGCCGCCGCCGGGCAGCGGCCGGCTGGGGCCGGCGCCGCCCCCGGTCGGTGCGCCGGGGGCCGGCGACCACTCCGGTGGTGGTCCGGCGGGCTGGTCGCCGCCGGCCACCGCTGGGGTTAGTGCCGAAAGCGGCACGGGGGCGGTGGCGGCCTGCATGCAGTGTGCATGCTAGCCGCCGCCGCCTCTGCCAGGGGGGGGGGGGTGCGGGGAGTGCCCCCGGTTGGTGCGCCGGGGGCCGGCGACTCCTCCGGGGGTGGTCCGGCGGCCTGGCGCCGCCGGCCACCGCCGGGGGGAGGAGATACAGAGGGGGGGGGGGGGGGCGTGGCCTGCATGGGCCATGCAGGCCCGTTGCGCCGCCGTCCTCCCGCCGAGGGCCACTGGTGCCGCCCCCGGTCGGAGCGCCGGGGGTCGGCGCCTACTCCGGCGGTGGCCCGGCAGCCTGGAGCCGCCGCCGGGGGAGGGCGTTTTCCTCCTACAGGAAGTGCGGGGAGGAGGGGGAGGCCACGGGCGCCACCGGCTGTGTCCGCCGGCGGCCCGTCCGCCTCCCTTGTTCCGGCGCCGAGGTCCTCAAGGGGAACCCCCTCCCCCCCAGCGCCACCGCCGGCGCTGGGGGAGAGGGCTTCCTCGGCCGCCTCCTCCCCGAACCTTGCAAGGCTCGGGGCGGCGGCCGGCGGCGCTCCGGCGACAGGGGGAGGGGGGGTGGGTCTTCCTCCGGGAGGTGGGAAGGAGGAGGGGAGATGGTTCTACCTGGTGAGGGGCTCGGGTGGAGGGGCGGTCGGCCGTGAGGGAGGAGGTGGTGGCGGCGGCCTTGGGGTTGGCTTGCTCCGGCAAGGAGGAGGAGGAGGTGGCTGGCTGGGGGGGGGGGGGGGGCTGCCGGCAGAGGAGAGCTGAGAGAGAGGGAGAGGTGGTGTGTGGGGGGAAATGGAGAGGGGCTGCCCCTCCTTTTATAGGAAGGAGGGGAGCCCTCCCCCCCCTCTCCCTCCCTTCCACGTGTATGAAGGGAGGGTGAGTGGGGGGAGATATTTTCTCCCCCCTCCCTTTCCTTTCTCTCTCTTGCCCCTTGCCCTAATAGGGGTAGCCTCCCCCCCCCCCCCCCCCCCCTTGGGGGGTTTTTCTCTCTCCCCCCTTTTCTTTAGCAATTTCGAGTTCGGGGGGGGGGGGGGGGGGGGTTGACTAAGTCAACTTAGGGCGGGGTCCTCAGCTCCTGGGGCACGATAAGAGTTGCCGGGGCCGATGCCGGGTTCGTGTGCTTTATATCTCGTGCGTTGCACTGGGGCGATCTGCATAGGACTAAAATGGCATACTCTCCATACGACCTCGTATCGAGACGCAACGAGTTCCATTGTGCTTGTATTGGTCATGCGATCTTAACGGAACTGACAGAAGTCAATTCGGGGTTCGTACGACCATTATTCACAATAATGGGGTGGTGGCGCGCTATGATACCTGAAATGGTCATTTTCTCCAAATGACCTCGGATCGAAGTGCAACGAATTCCGTTGCGCTCGTATTGTCCATACGAGTTCAACGGAACTGACGGAAGTCAATTCGGGGTTCGTACGGTCACTATTCATAATAATGAGGTAGTGGCGCGCTACGATACCCGAAATGGTCGTTTTCTCCAAACGACCTCGGATCGAAGTGCAACGAATTCCGTTGCGCTCGTATTGTCCATACGAGTTCAACGGAACTGACGGAAGTTAATTCGGGGTTCGTACGGTCACTATTCATAATAATGGGGTAGTGACGCGCTACGATACCCGAAATGGTCGTTTTCTACTGCTCGGGCCTACTTTTATTGGGCTCACTAGGGTCTAGTGGCTCAATAAAAGTCGGGATGTTACAAGGGGCAAGGTCAATTTTGCATGGTGGAGGCTAGTTTACCCTGATTAGGCTACTTTGACCAATTTAGGGTTAGGGTTGACTTTGGTCAATTTGACCTCTTTGGTTGACCCCAATGGGTCCTTGGTGCTCTAAATGGGCCCCTTAATTGGTTAGGGATGTCATGGCGAGGTTAAAGGGTCAAGGTGAGGCCCCAAAGTTCAACTCTAGGCTTGGTATCTAGAAATTGCTATTTATAGACCACTGTGGTTTTCCTCCTTCTTGCCTAAGGCCACATGGTCTTTTGTTTTTCCTATGGTTTTTGCCATGACCTGGTCATGATAAAACCATCTTCGGGGTCTGGTTGTTTGAGGGATGTTACAAAACCCACGTGTAGCGGGTGTAGTCATCTACCAGAATCAGCGCATACTTATTGCCTCCATAAGTAAGGGTGGCGCACGACCCATCACATCAGTGTATACGCACTCAAGAGGTGCCTTACACCTAGTCTCCGACTTGTCAAACAGAATTCAATGTGACTTTTCATATTGACAGCCCTCGTACACATGGTCGTCGCCGCAGGAAGAGAGATTAGACAGGCCACTCACTAGACCCTTTGCAGTCATCATCTTGAACTTGTCCATCCCCACATGCCCTAGCCTCTCATGCCAGATCGCAGCGATGTCATTTGTCTTCAGCTTGTCCACATAGGCATTTATAGAAAGAACATACAAATCCTTCACCCTTCTCCCGGTGAGCGTGATATCAGCATCAACAGACGACACATTCTTCAGGAACTTCACTTCTTTCGGTCCAAACAGCACGTGATATCCTGCATCCACTGCGTTTGCAACCGAGAATAGATTCTTCTTCATGCCCGGCACATGATACACACTCTTCAGTGTCACAGGCTTCTCTTCACTTCTAAGGTACTATCCCTTCTTGCACAATTGGATGCACTGTATCATCCGCAGTGATAATAGCATTCGTTCCTCCATATGCCTTTAGAGAAGTAAACTTGGACACATCTCCAGTAAGATGGTGCCCGCAATCAGAATCCATAATTCAGTCGTTCTCAAAGTTGATTGAGGCTAAGACATCGACAGACGTGGTCGTCATCTCAGCCAGGAAGCAGTCATCTCCGTCTTCACCACCCTGGTGACCTCCACCTCTCCAGTGGCCTCCTTCCTTCTCAGCAACGTGACCTGCCTTCATATTTGACCGGCAATCATTTGTCATGTGCCCGTACTTTTTACAGGCAAAGCAAAGTGGTCTCCCCCTCTCATCACGAGTAGGAAGAAACTTCCCTCTATCTCCTTGAGAGGACGTTGAGGGTCCATCTCCGGAGTTCTTCTTCTTGTTGTCCCAGCTCCCAGGTCTTCTTCTTTCCTGAGATCATCACCTCATTATCTCCCCCTGAGATAGATACTTCAGTCATCTGCTTCGCCAAGCTCTCCTGAGATGAAAGCAGGTTCACTAGCTCCAGTAAGGAAGGCTGAGTAGCCCATCCTTGCACCGAGGTAATAAACGAAATATACTCCTTCCGCAGACCTCAGAGTATGTGTCTCTTCATCTTTGCCTCAAAGATCGGCTCATCAGGATCCAAGGCCGAGATCTCTGCACAAAGATTCTTCACCTTCAAGAAGAAGGTGAAAATCGACAACTCTCCTTGAGTGGACCGCGCCAACTCATTCTTCAGAAACTGTAGCCAAGCTACATTCTTCTTATTGAATACCCATCGAAGGTTTTCCAGATCTCAGAAGCTGACTTACAACTCATGATGTGGTCGAACAAGTCATGTGAGATAGCTCTCATCAGGGTGAACTCTGGTTTGGCGTTGGTCTTCCTCCAAGCTCTCACAGTTTGAGTGTTACCTTCAGCAGCTACAACCTCCTCTTGCTCATCTCCACCAACGACCTCCCATAGGTTCTCTCCAAGAAGGTAGTTCTCCATACATGACTTCCACTTCTTGAAGTTTGTCTGAGTTAGCAACTCAATGCCAAGACTTCTCGCATAGCCACCTCCTTCATTCATCTTAGTTGCTCAGTACTTGATACTCAGTGCTTGATCCGACCTCCTTCTGATACCATGTGAAGTTTTCAAGATCTATGGAACACTGAGACAAGCACACCAAGAATGAACAAAAAACACATTTTTATTGTTTGACAAGTAATTACAACAATTACACAAGAGAAGACTGAATACAAGTTGCATACAACTTGGATTACAACAGCCGAGAACAAAGACAAAACAATTGGTCGCGAACAAGTTCGCTTCTCCTCCTCTCCACTACTGTCTGCGCTAGCGCTACAGCCTTCTCTAGCATCAGACCGCGCGAGCTCGCTGCTCACACACTCCTCTGATGACACCGCTGGTGCAGACCGCCAGATCTCTGAAACCGCTACCGCCTGCGCTACCTCCTAGCGCTCGCGCGAGCTCGCGGTCTCACACAACTCGCGAAACCTGCTCTAGGTCGCTTGCCGAACTCACTCCGAGTTCCCTCTACTTGATACCGCAGGTTCAGACCGCCCAAGTCTCTTGCCGAACTCACACCAAGTTCGCTCTAACTCAGACCGCCAAGTTGAGACCGCTCAAGTCTCTATTTCTCTCTGATTTACTCTGCAAGGGGAATGACCCCCTATTTATAGATCCGGGAACCGCCGCCTAGATTCACAGCCTGCGCTAGCTCACTTCACAAAACTCAACAGTTCACAATTTGTCTGATCTGACCAATTAGCCATGGTCGGATTTTTAAAAGCTTGGCTGTGAATCTATTTTTATAATATCAAAACTTTATAGATCCTGTGAAATATAATTAGCCATCATCCCACCAATTATCCATGGTCGGATTCTTAACATGGATCTATAAAGGATCTGATTCCCCGAATCGGAGTCCCGATGGCTTGAGGAAGTGGTTGACCTATTTACGAGCATAGCATGTTAGTCAGTAGTCTAATTCATCAAATCATCGTTCAGTTCAATCAACTGAGAGAGGTGACTGTCGAGTTCACATTAAATTTAAAATTGAAAAATCTCTCAGCGACTCTCTTTAAAATTATCGAGACCTCATGACTCATCTCCTCGATATTTTCATTTCCTTGCTGCTTGGAGCCTGCGTCGAGTTGTAAGAAAAGGGCTAGGGCTCGACGATCTGTTCACCTTCTCCTTTCGTCGGTGCTGGGAGAGCTTGAGGAAGTCATTGTCTTGTTCTTCCTGCGTATCTGCTGCTAGTTTTGGGTGATTTTGTGCTCTTGACTGGCCGGCGGTGCTCGGCTCCTAAAACTGTGGGCTTTCTGTGGAGGATTGCATGGTGTATTACTCAAATATGAGGGATCTGAATGTTGGTCGGCTGCTGTTTTGGGGCTTCTTACTCTTTGGAAGGAATTTGGTAGCAATTTTGGTGTGATTTGATTTCTTGACTGAAGGAGATATCTGACTATTGCATTGAAGGAGGGGTTTTTGTTGTTTTATCATGTTTATTATAGGGATATTTTCGTAGCAACACCTTCTATTTCTTGAGCGGCGGGCACTATCGTGTCGGGGCACCGTCGCGATATGTATATTGTTGTTGGTAGGGGGTCACTCATGCACTGTCATTTATATATATATACGAGCATCTTGGTACGAACTGCACACATTCTCTATGTATATATTTTATATGTTTAAATATATTATATATATTATACAAATTTATATTATATATATTAATATATATTAATAATAATGATTTATAATATATTAATAATGTTTATAGATAATATATTATTTTTATTGTAATTATATTAATTTATAAATAATACGTTATTTATTTTCGTATATATAAATAAATAAACATGCACCACTTTCTCAAACAGCACTGCAAATACAGTTTTTCAAACAGTTTCATAAATTTTTACACCACTGCAAAACAATATATTCCTCCACCACTGCTTCTCCCAGCGCTGCAGCTTTGCCAAACAGGCCCTAAGTATATAGGAGAAAGTAATTCAGAAAAGAAATATAAAATTTGAATATATATTTTAAAAACGGAATATTTAATATAAGTTTTGGATTAGCTTCAAAATCTTTGGTAGATAATATTATTTGTTGATTTAGATAGAAATAAATTCATTGTTGATAATTTGTTGTAGATTAGCAAGGAAACTCACTCTTACTAAATTTAACTAGACTCAAATTGGCTATGAATTGATTTTGTTCCTAAACTTCTTGTTAATCTAAATTAGTAATAATTTTCATCAATTAGCAAGGGATTCTCCTTCTTGCTATTTGATATTTTTGTTGTAGTGTGAGAAGCGCGATGATGATTCGGGTAACGATAAAGGCAAGAGAAAATCGGTGGTGAGTACTTATCTCTTTAATTATGATTAGTTTTGAATTATTTTCAGTATACATATGATTAGATTTTTCATACATAAAGTATTTTGGTGTTTGTGCATATACATTGAATTGAAATAGTTTGAATTTTCGAATCACTGATAAAAATGAGAATCGCTAAAAATGCTAAATCTGAAATAGCAAGAATTAAGCGATAAAAGAATTCTGAGGGGAATTTTAAATAAAGAACACTTGTCCTTACACACGAGAAATCGACGCAAACACTAAGATTGAAAATGAATATATGTACGTAAATAAGAACCTAAGACGAAAGAAAAGATATAATACGAATAAAAGATAATATGCATCGATACATATGAATTGATAAGAGTTAACTCAATAGCCATAGTGGGGGTGTGAATATCCTACGACATAATGAATTTGAGATCTATGTGAGGTCGTTGAAGGTCAAAAGGCTGTTAAAGACCAAGAAGACGTTGAAGATCAAAAGGTTGTTGAAGACCAAGGAGTCGTTGAAGATCAAGAAGGGATGAATCTACAGATACCCTTATGATTTCCTAATTAATTATAACTAAAGTTAAAATGATAAATGATTATGGATAAGTGATTATTAAAAAATGATGAATGATTATGGATAATAGATTAGAAGAAATAAAATCAAAATAATCAAATATGTAGATACTAATCGAATATTGATAAATAATTGAGAGTTGTTGCAGTACATCACTTTTCACAGTACATCACTTTTTTACAATTGTTGCGGCCAAATTCGGCGCTATGGTAGATCGGACTTAAAATGAATCGTCTTAGCCCGAGGAGCGGTCGAGCGCGCAAACATTACATGTAAAATGATTGAGACGACTGTCAAGGAGACTTTTTTTGACGTGGAAAATCCCAGAAATGGGTAAAAAACCATGTGGTCGAGATTGTGCCGGCCAAACTACCACTATATTCTTGTGTTGTTACATGGCTCTTTAGAGAACTCCAGGGAGACATGCCGCCTCTCGTTACAATAGTTGGGGAAGAGAGAGAAGGTCTCTCAGGGTGACAGGTCACCGCTCGCGGAGCTAAGTATTTCTTCTTGTGTAGAGGGAGTGTTGCTATGTGCGCTCTGGAGTCTTTGGTTGCTATTCGGAGGCTGGAGGGGAGCGCTCTGCGCGTCTTCTAGTCCGCGGCTTGTTTCCTGTTTTACGCGGAGAAATCTGGAGCGGAGGACTTGCTGTTGAGTGGATGGCGCTACGTTTGTGGCGAGGTGCGCGTAGGGTGGAATGTATGCGCATGGCGTGGAAAGTGCGAAGAGTGGAACGTGCGAAGCGTGGAACGTGCGAAGAGTGGAACGTGTATAGATCTAGTGAAATGTGCGCAGGGGGTGCACGAAAGAGATTGAAGATCTTCGAGTGATCTTTGAAGACATCCGAAGATCTACGAAGGATTCATCGAAGACGCAATGAGACCTTTGAGGGAGCTCTCTCGTGCGTAGGAGGAGAAGTGGGAGGAGGAGAAGAGGGAAATGAAGGAGACCCTAGGGTCCTATTTATAGTGTTTGAGGGTGGTTATGGTGGTTACGCGGTTATCCGCAGACCATAACCACTTTATGTGTTATCCGCACACCGACTATCTTATGGTTTAATGTGCGTACTTTTAGGAGGCTTGTTATACGCACACAGAGTATTAAAATCGGTTATGCGCACCCGCCATGACGGGTGATTACGAGTTGGTTAATCAACGATCGGATGGTGGAGATTAAGCGGCAACCAATGACACGATTGGAGGAGGCCCGTCCGGCGGCGGCGAGGGGGCCGACCGGCGAAGAGACGGGGGAACGGGCCGGCGGGCCGAGGGTCCGACCGGGGACGAGGCCGCGACGGCCAGTCGGGAGGCCGACCGCAAGCCTTTGCGACCGTGTGTGTGCGGTTGCGAAGCGCGGCGTCGGTCGGTTGGGAGGCCGATCACGGGCCCTCGCGGCCATATGCATGCGCCCGCGAGGCGCGGCCGCAGCCGCAGCCGGCCAGGAGGTCGGCAGTGGGCCCACGCATCCGCATGAGTGCGGGAGCGAGGCGCGGCCGCGGCCGGCCTCTTGCGGCCGCAAGGCGTGGCGATGGCCGACATCGTGCCCTTACGGCCGCATGCGTGCGACCACGAGGCTTGCCGTCGGCTGGCCTGGAGGTCGACCGCGAGCTTCTTGCAGCCGCATCCGTGCGGCCGCGAGGCGCAGGGGAGGCCGGACGCAAGGCCGGCCGCGGGCCTCTTGCGGCCGCATGCGTGCAGCTGCGAGGCTCGACGGCGGCCGGCCGGGAAGCCAGGCGATTTCGTGCCATGCGCTGCGGTTTCAATCATGGGTTAGGGTCAACCCCACTTAGCCCTCATAACCCCCACTGGGCTAGTTGGCGGAGGGGGAATTCCATCTATTCGCGGCCTGGAATCCCTATAAATTAAGGGTGCCCTCATCAATAATTACAACATGTTATTTACTACTCATTGTTATACATATTATGCATATTGTTACCGACACTTATTGTTTGCGTGTACAATAGTTAAAGGAGTAAGTTACTCGCTTAGTTATATTCTTTATGAATAAACCTGTCATGATTTATCTTTTTAGGTAGCTGACGCGACTCCGAGTGTTCCGAAAAAGGCTCGCTTGACAGAGGAAGAAAAGAAAAGGCTAGCGGAAGAGCGTGCAAAAGTATGTGTTAAAATTTTATCGGTATGGAGGAGGTCACGGTGAGGCATAAAGAGAAATGTGAGGAAATGCAGTTTCAGGTTTGTAATGAGGATTGGATAAGTAGGGGTTGTTGTGAGAAGTCTGTGATGATGTAGATAGTTTTGGGGATGTAGAATAAGTTGTAAGCAAGCTAAGTGTTGTTTCATATGATGTTAAAGGTTATGTTTGGGTTTGGTGAGTGTGCTAATTGTAGTTTTGACCAGTGTTAGCTACAGATTTTCTATGAGGTCTGAAACGAGGCCATGCAATTTGGTAAGAGAGCAAATTGTAAAAATGCTTGTAAGATGGAGTTTTACCAAGCTCATTACAGATTTTCTGCTGCGCACTTGGGTATGAGAGTTTGGTAAAACACCCTTTCGTGATAAAGGAGGTCGGGGGATCGACTCCCCCCTCAACAACCATCCCAGGTTGGTCACGCCTCTGTGAGAGCTGGTTGGAGGACACTCGTGCTGCAGTCCGACAAGGTTGGGTCATGCACCCATGTCTAACATAAGCACATTACAATAAAGCTTGATGAATTAGAATAATCTCAAACATAACAACACAAAATTTAAGTGATCGCTTGGCAAAGAGGTGGCAGTCGTGAATGCGGACGTTTCGTTTGACGAGACATTTTTGCTCCTGTGAGTCGGACAAAAATGTTGCCGCCATGAAATATGCTTGACGTGACAACTGTTATGACCAACAACAAGAAGAAAAAGAACTAATTACGAACATAAAAGTAGATGAGATTCCCCAAGTGATCGAGGCCGGGCGTTCCATGAACGACGGTTCGTATAACCACTGCATTCTCGACAGTCATCTACAGAGACTTGTCTGCAGATTAAGATTCCGCAGCAAAACGAGTCTTCATTGAAGAAAATGTTGGTGCGTATAGCGCACCTTAGATCACCGCGCGCGACCCCCGATCCCACCGTATATCTCCGCGAGCACGAATTTCCGCGCATGATTGGTCTATAATACACTCACTTTTCAATACGGTCGTATTAGACAAAATACGACCGTATATTTTCGCAAACAATCTACACCTTTGAAATCACAAATCATGCGGCTGTATTTGCTCCGCGCATATAATCACAGTGAGTTACACGCACCTAAGATGCGCTCGTCTTCATTGGATGACGTCGCTTTCAGCAGGAAGTCAAACATTGACTTTAACCGAGAATGAGGTGGTGCATGTGGTTTTGTACGTGTGGACGACAAGTAAGCAGAGAAGTGCACAACTATCCTACTGTAAGCAAAACCCCTCCATTTATACTGTGGCCTTTAAAGCTTCAAACTAAAAAATTAAATTTTTTTTTCATTCAAATATCTTTTTTTGGCATAATGCTAGATTATTTATTTATTAAAAAACTTATTTAAAAAATGTTTTGTACTCATTTGGATGAAATGTGATTAATTCAAGAGTTTAAATTTTAATTCTGTTGCTAGGATACACACACTGAAATTGAGCATTAGAGTAACAGAATTAAAGAATGAAATTAATTTAGCTGATTTTATTAAAATCAGCTAATTTCATTCTTTTTCAAATGAAATTGGTTTCAAAAAGATTTTGATGAAGAAAGCTCTAAATATTTGATGATCTTCTTAGGCAGTGGCGAAACTAGAATTTAATTTAGTTCGATTCAGACACCAAATTAAAAATAAACATTTATTTTAAAATTTTAATACGAAAAATTATTGCTGCGACTATAGAACAAAATCTATTTGCACAAAGGGTAATATAAAATTGAGAATTCATGAATAAACCCAAAAATCTAGTATAGATGCTGATTTAATTTGCTCGTGTGAGTTAATTTGGACAAAAACGTCGTTATCATAGAATTTATGTTTGGCTAGACAGGTTATGACCGCTATAAAGAAATAAACTAGTTTTGAGCATAAAATGCATGAATATTTTTGGGCATTGTTAAAGGCAAACCAAAAACGGCTATCCGCACACCAACATAACTTAAAATCCTCATTTTAAATTAGGTCCGATTTTTGTAAAAACAAACAAAAAAACTGTTATCCGCACACCAACATAACTTAAATTTCTCATTTAAAATTAGTTCATAAATTTTCTGTGGGCAAACCATAAGCCGAACCCCAGCGCCGAAAACCCACTCTGATTCCCTCTTGCGCTAAATCGAAACCTTCTCGCATTATATAATGATTTGTTATCCAGTATATGTATGTGCAATAAATGTTAATCGACAAAGAAGTGCAATAAGATATATATAATCATCTTCTTATCTTAACAAAAGGCTCTTGAGACTACAGTGTTAGAAAATAAAAATTTTAATTGTGCAGAAAATTTAATGAGCATACTTTACTCATACATAAATTGAGATTGTCAGTTAACTTCTGTGGTCAACACATGAATGCTGAAATCAAAATTTTATTCCTTCCTGGATCAGACCTTGGTTATTCAAAAAGCTAAACTAGGTGAACAATCTTTTATGTCTTTATAGACGCAAGAACTCACCATTTACTTTCTTTTTCATTTGGGTCACTTTTATTAGCAACTATCCTCAAAATCATCTCAATGCATGGTTGGAAAATAATGACAAATTTTCTAATTTTAAATTTGATTTGTTGTTAACAATATCGATTTGTCATTAACAGATTTGTTTGCACCGAGAAATTTCCAAAAATTATGGTTTGTTGTTATTAATGGTGTGCGGATATTCATTTTTGGTTTGCCTTTAACAATGCCCATAATTTTAGGTGAGGTTGGGCGTTCACGAATGACGGTTAATGACCACAGTGTTCACGACCGCCACCACCGCGCCAAACGAAGCGCTGCTTTCTCATAGCTGCTAATCAGCTATATCAGGCTAGATGATAGTATCAACAATGACAAGGCACCCAATAGGGCAACAACCTACATGTAGACTACATGCATATATACTATACCTTAACTTTTTCCTGAAATTTGACCCGGGCACGTTCCCGAGTGTACCGCCACTAGGGTCCGCCCATGTTTCTAAGTCTCTTACATGATCGTCATATTTCATGATACATTCGACTTACTCATCCACAAATAAGCGTTGAAATATATTGTTCTTCCGGATGGAAAGCTCGTTTCATTTTACGTTGCTGTTTCCTAATATTCAAGAGCAGATCGAGTGCATGTTTGCGACGAACTTAACACGTTCGAGCATATGTTTGACCAAGTTTACATAAAAACTCATAATGCAAATAACTCGTCTATTATTCGAGATTACAAGTGTTCAAATAGTCGTGGTGGATAAGAATGTTGGTGAACATTTTGACGGTCGTAGGGAGCAACACGATCGAGATTTATTTATGGTTGATCCGACGAATTTACTAATCTCATCCTATTTTATTTTTATTTTAATAAGAAAATTATTTAATATTAGATCAAGTGAGAATGTACATCCAGATCATAAAATGGGCCTCCGTTTGAGATCCCAAATGAAGAGAATCCCGATCCCTTCCAAAACAACAAAACAAAAAATTTGACTACCTTCAAGCAATGAATCTGAGTCCTCTTAGGGTCCGTTCGTTTGCACTGCTTTGGTGGGTCTTTTCGTTTTCAGTTTTGGGATAAGTAAAACAGGTGTTCGTTTCACCCTGTTTTGGTCTGTTTTGATTTTGAGCTGAAAACATCCTGTTTTCATTTCCTTCTAAACTTGTCTCCCCCCAAAGCAGACCTAGAGAGGTCTGTTTTGCTCGGTTTTCAAAATAGATCGTCAACCTCCCGCAACCTCTCTTCTTCTTCATCCTCGGATTTTCTGGTTAAAGAGGTTTTATTTATATTCTTTTGTTGATTGTATTAATTGAATATCTAAAAATTTGTTCTTGAATGCAAAAAATTTTCCTTAATGAACACGATCGAATAAATATGTTTTAATTAAAAAATACAAGTAAATGCCTCAAAATAATTTTAAATTGAATTTTTGTTTACTCATCAAAAACATTGTTTTATCGTCAATCAATTAAAAAAGAGCAATCTTAAAATCAAGATAATTATTAACACACCAAATTTTTTTCTAAAAAACGCAAAAATCCTAACACTCCAAGCTTTAAGCGTACAATTCTAATTCCTTTTTGTTTGGAACAACACCTAATTTTGTAGGGTTTCATGCTCTATGGGCGGGACTGTATTTTCCCAATTAACTACGGTTCTATCAAAAATCCAATTCCAATAAACTGTGTTTTCAGTTCTTTTTTGCAGACAAAAATACAATTGTAATTAACAGTAACAAAAACAACTTTTTTACAGTAATATTTTTACAATCTTTATTTAAAACATATGCATATGAGATCTTACAATGATCATAAAAAAAATATGAATCGATATTATGATTTTTATTTTATAAAAACAATCTACATCATAGTATACAAAATCAATTTCGCACCTTCTTATAGGAATGCTACACTTATAAAAAATTTAAAAATTGATATATAATTGTATTTGGTGTGACAGTAACATGATGATGTAAAAATAAAATATTTTGATGTGTTAATATATATAATTTAGCCGTCAACAACAAAAATCCGTATTATTTTAATATGGTTCTTTAAAAATAGTTTATAATATCAAAAATATTTAAGCATGAAGCATGCCAAAAACGTTCCCATAGAAATGGTTTTTTTGGCAAAATTTAATTGCATCACAAGTGTCTAATGGCAGCCCGCGCTATTGAAAAATGGCTCTCGGTAGACCATCTTTGTGGGTTTACAAGTTTCTTTGATTTTTTTATTTTAATAACCCGATTTTCTTTGGCGGTTGTTATTCGCAAACCGTGTTTGTCTATTCGCAAATTTTGTCTATTCATAGATATTTTTGTTATCTGCAGATTAGTGAAGAATCTTTTTTTTTAAATTTTTGATCGTCCTCTTCACCTTCCTTACCACATGGAGAGAATTGAATAATCCTAGCTATCTAAATCTTCTCAAACAAACCCTAGCTATCTAAATCTTCCCAAACAAACCGAAATCGCATGAACAACGAAGAAATCGTCTTTCTTCCTTAACTCGTCCTCCATCCGCGCATTTATTTTAAGAATCACGATCCGTTCACACATTGAAGTGTTAAAAAGGTCGTCAGAGATGTTGGCTCGGGGGAACAAACTGCTCAAATTTAAAAATTGGTCTGCGGATAGACATTCATGATCTGCAGATAACAATTGCCATTATTTTGTGTGAACGCCGTGAGGCTGAAATTTCTTTATCGACAGAAACGCCACGTGGCGAAAGCAAGCTGGGACAGCTAATGGACGGTGATACAGCAGTGTTAAAATTGAAAACGTTGTTCACGCACAATGGCCAAAACAGCAGCTGCTCCTGCTCTATATATACTTCAAAAAAACCTCCCGTCTTCTTCCGTCCCGTCGGCGTGAGATTCCACAGTCATTTAGGCGTGTTTAGCCCTCTTTTACTCGTCATTTCAGTTCGGAGATCTGCAAATTTCAGTCCCCGCGGCGATTTTCTCCGTGATTACGAAGAGGTTTCTTTATTTTGTTTCTAAAGTCTCCTTGATGGTGTGTGTTTTGATGATTCTTTCCGAAAAATAATTCTCTCCGTGCTTGATTCATGGGGTTTTTGAATGGTTTTGTCCTATTAAGTTCAGAATCTGGACGGATTTGATTTTGTTTGCTCTGTGTTGGAATATTTTGAATTTTTGATTCAGGAATTATTTAATTTGTTTGATTCCAAGGGAAAGGGCTAAAATCCACGACTGATTCGTACATCGCTGTTCATGCAGCGATTCTTGTTTTATTGTGAGAAGAAATAATTGCGGAACCAAATGATTGATGCATTGATCTAATTTCTGGGTGGAGAAAGTTAATTAAGCGATGAAGTATTGGCCATTCATTGTAGATTTTACTGTGTTAGACCATTCAGCTCTGTGAGAAGTGTGGGATCGATTAACCCTAGTTAGCCTGCAATTTTTTTTAGGATTGGAATGAAAGTCGAGTGAGGGAGACAGATTAATCACAGGGAATTGCTTTTACGATCATGTTTCTTGGTATTAAAGAAAAGAGGGACGAACTCCTCCTGAGGCCAACGGAAGAGGGATGGCTGAGAGAGAGAGAGAGAGAGAGAGAGAGAGAGAGAGAGAGAGAGAGAGAGAGAGAGAGAGAGAGAGAGAGAGAGAGAGAGAGAGAGAGATGAAACTAGGGTTTAGTTGGGGTGGGGGACTGAGAGAGGAGACAGAGAGGAGAGGAGAGAGGAGAGACGTAGGGAGAAGACATAGGAAAGTTTATTCATTGCTTGATTACTTGAATATATTTAGGGTGGTGTCATGGGCACACCAAATTTGGCTAATGACAGCTCAAGAATAATCAGAAATGCTAATGGCAGGCCTAAATTTTTAATGTCAAGCCAAAGTTCTATTTGCAGGCCAGCATAAGAATTAAAATTTTAACTAAGCAATTATTAAGTCCATAGCTCAAATATATACTCCATAGTTTAAAGTCCATAGTTTAAATAAAAAGTCTATAGTTTAAATCAAATATAAAGTCCAAATTAGGTACAAAAATTTGAATGATTATTCGAATGTGTAATCATTCGGAAGCCTTCGTCCTGTCAAAAATAAAATATTGTATTGATTGGGCAAGGAAATGGTAAAGCAAGAAACCCAAATTTGTTTTTTTAAAGAGTTTATACCTCTTGGGCTTCCCTTTCCCGTCGAAACAGGAGGAGCATCTGGGGGTTGATCGGCTTCAGTCCTATGCGCGGCATCTGGGTGTTGATCGGTCGAGGATCTGGGCGCTCCTACCTGCAGGAATGGCAGAGAACCATCTTCCCTCTCCGATTCCTGGTCGCAGGAAGGGGAGGAGAAGAACAATCCTCGGGTAGGGGCTTCGGTGAGAAGAAACAACGTGAATGGAGGGTTGTGCGCCGGAGATTCCGTCGAAGGGATAGGCGATGGAGGGCTGGGCGCCGTCGGGGAGCAAGAAAAAGGCGGCGATGCCAGAGATTCCGTCGAAGGGATAGGCGATAGTGGGTTGGGCGCCGTCGGGGAGGAAGGAAAGGGCGGCGGCGATGCATTGCGAATGCCGATCTCAGGAAGGCGAGGAGGATGAGGGTTTTCCATCAGGAGAAAGGGGGGGTTGCAGTCGGAATGAGGGGGAAGACAAAAAGTAGTTTTTAGAAAAGTTGGTTTGCCAATATCCAATATTTCTGTGTATAATTATAATACCTATATTCATATATTTATTTTCTATATATTTCTTAGATATACCCACACACGCACACCCACACACACCCACAACACACTGCACACACCTACGCACACATGTATTTTTAGGAAAAATATTCAACACGAAAGTTGTAGATCTCGACGATATCTATAACTTTCGTGTTGAATACTTTTCCTAAAAATGCCTGTAGAAGACGTATTTCCAAAAAAAAACGTGTAATACTTCATATAAAAAGGGTTGCGGATAGCCAAAACTGGGGTGCGATTAACAATTGCCTTTTTTTTTTAATTTCATGCAAAATTGGGAGTGGTGGCACCTTCACAGCTTCCCAGACGCACAATCTCTTATTTATAAATTATTTATTTATTTATGTCACGTTTTTATTTTACATTATTTATTTATTTTAGTTGTTTAAAATTGTAATAATAATGGTATAACAATTGATAAATTTAATGACGTCACTATTAAATATGTGTATTCCCTTATCCTTTGTTAAAACATTCATCTTTCCTATTTTATTTCAATTTTTTACAATTTTTAAATTTAATTTATTAATATATTTTAGAAAGTTCTGCATTTTATGAGAGAGAAAATAATTACGGGATTGCACTATTGTGTACGGGGAAGAGCATATACTACTGCTTGTATAATTATATGTATTAACCCTAATGATCAATCGAATTAGTTCTCTTTTCTATTCGACTTTGATTTTTTATTTCAACCTTTATGCTTTATTTATAGTTATTTTTCATAATGATGACCCATTTTGTTGAACCGGTTATACCCATCCGAACCGAATGAACTATAGTTGAACCGTTGCAATAGTGCTAGATAGTTATTTAGTATCATTTTTTCCCAAATCTATCTACTTGCTTTACCTAAATACTGTTTTTTTCATGCTTGTCATCATATACAAGAAGTCTCATTTATTTGAAAATTGCAGAAACACGATGTGGCATTCTCAACTATGGATGTTGTTGCTAGCCATTTCGGTATCTTCTTCCTGCCTCGATGCAACCAGAGGACTTGAAGGAGATAGTAGCTCGGTAAAAACGTCAGTCTTCCTATCGCCGGCTTTCGAGCTTAAGCCTGGCTCCGTCGTAAACAACTTCTATTACGACATCCCCTTTCCGAGAGGCCACATAGCTCTCAAGAGCTTCAACGGCGATGTAATTGACGAGCAGGGTAACTCAATACCCCTCCATGAGACATACCTTCATCACTGGGCGGTGTATAGATACTACGGCGACAAGAAGGCGGCGGATGACGAAGACATGTCGAAGTTCATATTTGTAAGAAATTCCGGTCCTTGCATCAACATTGGGCAGTATTTTGGCCTCGGATCAGAAGTACGAAAGACGAATACTTGGGTCCCCGATCCTTACGGTTTAGAAGTAGGCAATCCTACCGAAGTTCCCGAGGGCTACGACGAGAGGTGGCTGTTGAATGTCCACGCTATCGATACGCGGGGCGTGGAGGACCGGCTGGGTTGCACCGAATGCAAATGCAACCTCTATAATGTGACTGCGGACTCTCACGGGCAGCCTCTGGCGAATGGCTATGTCGGAGGTCTCCACTGTTGCTATGATGGAACTCAGTGCCGAGTCGAAGGAGGATTCGGCGGCGGGTCGAGGAAGCTCTACGTGAGGTACACTGTGAAGTGGATTGAGTGGAATCCAAGCATCATACCAGTTAATATCTACATAATTGATGTAACTGATACTGGGGACCGTCCATCTCCTCGTTCGAGCGCCCTGAGTACCCAGTTTAGCTGCAAGGTGAACTCATTAGCTCAACACTGCTTTAGTATTGGAGAGCATGCATACAAAAACAAGTTGATACATTTTGTTACAAAACACACATTTTACATTCTTGCTTAATGCAGATAGAGTACACGGTGCCACCGTGCAGTTCTGTGGGAGAAGAGAATGGAAATTGTGTAGATTTCAGAAGAGCGAAGGCCGTTCTTCGTCGTGGCGGTGATATCGTCTACGGTGTTGCTCACCAGCATACCGGTGGAGCAGGTGCAGCGTTATATGGAGAGGTAATAATCCAGAGCACACGAGCGATATAGATTCATTTCTGCCATTTATCTTCACTCATTTAGATAATTTAGATGTTTCTTCTTGGATAGATGCATGTGCTTGTTATATTTGCCAATGTTTTCTTTGAACAAACTCATCTATACTGCATAAAAGTGAGGTGTTTGGGTGTGAATCATGAAAAGTATGGTTCCTGATTTGCAGTTCCGTGTGATAGTTCCCACATCCCGCCTGCGGTGGACCCATCCATAATTGCCGCGCAGGCTTAACCCGCTCGACATCGTTGAGGGGTCGTAGGCTCAAGCTCTCCCGACAATCATCGAGTTTGCGCTCCCCTCCCGCTCAGACCTTCGCCCTCCCGCTTTGGTGATCGCCCTTTCCACGATTGCCAAGCGGTGTCCATTGAGTATTTTTTGGGGTAAAATCGAAGCAATTGATTATTTGTTTATTTAGTAACTTGTTTATAAATTATCTACATTGTATAAAGTTTGATTATTTTGATAGAGCAGTCGAGATTCCTCCGCGCAGCAACAACACCCGGCTACTCGCTTATTGCTGCTGTGCACGACTGCTCGTGTTACTTTAGGCTCTAGCACAAGTTGAAGTCATGAATTATTATTATCTTAAATGCAAGCAAATAGTTTTCATCAGATAATTAATGAAATATACAAACTGTACTGCTGATGCAAACAAATCATCAACTAACAAGACATCTGCGATCTCAGGATGGCCGGCATCTATGCACTTCCAATCCAATCTATGGCGAGGGAGAAGAGCCGGGCAATGAGGCGGGCTACATTGTCGGGATGACGACCTGCTACCCGAAGCCAGGGAGTGTGAGCATTAAAGACGGAGAACTCGTAACCGTCGTTTCGAACTACAGCAGCGCGCAGATCCATACTGGAGTGATGGGGCTCTTCTACATCTTCGTCGCGGAGCCACAGCCGAAGCAGAATACCTTGCTCTCACGGGGATTGGCAGCACCATGTAAGTTGCAGGGAGTATTTCGCCGGTTCGTGTATGTTCTTTGTTTTCTTGACATGGAGTTCTGATTTTTGATAATTTGTGCGAATCAGGGTTTAGGGAGCTCGGGGAGAGCTGGTGGGTGCTTGTGCTTGCGGGAGGAATCGTGGCCGTTGCTGCTGCTGCGATCTTTCGCAGGAGAAATGAGACTGAGGGATATCAGATGGTTATGAGCTAGGCTTAATTGAGACACTATGATAAGAGCTCCATGAAGTTTGTAGCATTGGGGAATTGGTGTATAATAACTAGTTGGAAGGGTTAAGATGAATGCAACTGTGTATCTGCAAGCAGTTTCCATACTTTGTTGAAGAATAAATGTTTAGATTATTGTTAAATATGTAATCTACTCAACCCTACTGTAATAAGCCCATTGAGGAATCATTGATTATTTATTTTTCCTCCTCTTTTACTGTTTTTAGTCCTACATTGTGGATCAGTCTTTTCTTGAAATGTGCATTTGCATTAGAAGTAAAAAAAAGAAAGGTACAAGCAACAACATTACCTTAATTAAGGTCCGATTCATGTGGTCGTAACCGCTTGACCGGTGAAAATAAGTCCCCCCAAACGGAGCCTATATCAGTCGCAACAAGCTCCACAAACTCAATTGGAGCATCAACTAAGTTGTGCCACCTAAAGGAAGAGGACAGAGTGAAACAAGCACAAAAATCTCCCACCTTGTCGGCCTCCCGAGGAACAAACTGAAATCGGAGCTGGGCAAACCCACTTAAGAAGGTGAAGTCCTCCTCCCCATCCTCAGTCGCATCCCATCTTCCCTTGCCGAGACTCCTAGAACAAACATCAATCAGGTTTTTGCAATCACCCTCCACAATCGCTCAACCGAACATTGCTCTTCGAGATTGTCGAGTTCTAGATGCACTCGCTCAAACGAACATAATTATAAAGAGAAAAAAAAACGATAAAAGTGTTTTTACGATCTATTTACACAATTATAAATAGATAACACACAAATTCACGTCCAATTTATCAATATTATTATAATTTTAAACGAATAATTACCGAAACCTCCCTTGAAAAATAGCATAATTACAGATTGCACCCCTCTTATTATTGAAATTACAAAAACCTCTCAATGTTACAAAACATAACATTTACCTGCCCTGAAGTTCACTTTTCATAACATCCATGCACAAAATACCTCCCGTGAAAATGTATTCCGAGGGGGGTGTTTTTGTGCATGGATGTTATGAAATGTGAACCACATGGGAGGTAAGTGTTATGTTTTGTAACATTGAGGGGAGGTTTTGTAATTTCAATAATAAGAGGGGTGCAATCTGTTAATTTCCAAACTTAGAGGAGAGGTCCCGGTAAACGATGAGTTAAAATAAAGGAAATTTATGTAAGCAACTCTTGTTTGGCTATTGACAACCCGAAGATAATAGCTGTTGAAACCGTCAACCGGTCTCTTGAGTTGGTGAATTTATACTCAGCGAATACGGGGTTGTACACAATCCCCGCTCTTTGCGAGCGAGTCCTGCGCTCGGAAAGAAAAGTCCAACCCCCAGTATTCGGCGAGTGCTTTGCTGACCTGGAGGGAATCTTCTTGGTGGGGCCCTCCACTTAGCTATAAATACGGCCCCAGCTGTTGTCTTTAGCTTGCCCCATCCTCCAATCACTGTTCCTCATTTTCTCTCTCGGAGCACTCGCCATGACGTTCATGAAGCCGACGCCACGGCCACTTTTCGGAAGGAATGATGGATCGTCTCGCCGCCGCACAGGGAGGGACCGCTCCCAAGACCACTCGATACGCCCCCTGGCTCTCGTCAGCAAGAGACCCCTCTAAGCCCTACAGGCTGAAGAAGGCCAAGACGGTCCGGCGAGACCGGGGGGAGAGGGAGTGCGTCTGAAACTCCCCCCTCTCTGACATTCCTCCTGTCAACACCAACGAGGTAACATAATACATCTCGCTTTCGAGGCTGATTATGATGATGCGACTGACCTCCGTCTATCTTACCATTCGCAGGATCTGACGACGACCGAGGGTGGCCCTGGGCTCGATCTGGCGAGTGTTGCCATTCCTACTCCTGCTCTTGGGAACGTCCATTCGACCCAGGAGCCCGCCCTTCTCGACACTTCTGGAGGAGCCATGTCCTCGCTTGGTGAGCATGTTGCTGCCCCCCTCGCTTGCTTTTTTCTCTTCTCGCAACTCGTCTAACATAGTCTTTAGCAGCTCCTACCTTTGGGACCTTCGGGACCACGGGTTTGCCTCCTCCTTCCCGTACTTCTACTGTTCCCGACGCCACCAAGAGTCCTCCCCTCCCCCGAAGCAGGAACGTCCGGCGAGGAAGAGTCCCGGGACTGATTCTCCTGCTGCGGACCCGGCCGTCCCTTCCGCCGCGGCCGATCAGACGTACCGCCCCGGAAAAGGGAAATCTCTCCACCTCCCAAGCCGACCATTCTCAGGGCATCCCAACACCTCTCGCCAGTCTCCCGTTGAAGAATACGTACCGGGTCGGTTGTCTTGTTCGGTAGAACTCGCGGCTTATACCTGAGAGAGGTCTAATCTCTGCTTTTGCAGGCTTTCGCCAGATCCCGATCACCGACCCCTTAGAGGAGGAGGGGTTGATCTCGCCTCCCCCCTCTCCTAGCGACATCTCTGAATTCCTTGGCGACCACGAGGATACTCGCACTATGAAAGAACGGATGACAGAGCCTCTTGGTAAGCTGATCTGGATGCAGCGAGATCAAGCCAACCTGACGGAGGAGCACCGGGCGGCCTTCGAGCGTCGGATTAGCGCCCTCGAGCGAGACTACGAGCACCTGGTCGGGGAGATGGAGCGCCAGGGGGGCGGGTGCGAGGAGACCTCGTCTGGGAGGCACATTGCGCCGGCTAGGGATCAAATGCGCTTGATCAGCCAAGAGCTGACAGCAGTCAGCGCATTACACTACCCGCAAGTGCCTCCAAGGACGGGGAGGCGAGGCCGGGGCCGATGGCGGTGGGACCAGTACTAAGCCTACCGGCTCTCGCTCCCTGCGCTCTCCCGTATCCCTGCTATTTCCTATTTCCTTTTCGTATCGGACTGAGGCGAGACCCTTTATGTCTCGCGAACTATTGCTTGCGTATTTATACGTATGTCTTCGCTTTTTGCTTATTTCTCAGAATGCTGTCTCGCGATTATTTTCGCTCTCGCGCCCTTCGATTCGATTTTTGCAGGGAAGGTCTCGCATACTGCTTTCGCCTTTTGCTCGCGGTCGGGTTCAGGTGGGTGGTTCTAATCCCGAGGCGTTAAGAAGTCACGGGGGCTATCCGCACCCCGCGTGCAAATGATTTCGGTCATTTTTCACCTTTTTTCTATAAATAGTTCACCCAACCACCATCATTACTGCGCTTTCATCTCTCTCTACTCTTTTGCTCTCGCGATATCACTCGCCCTTCTCTCTACTCTTTTGCTCTCGCGAGATCACTTCGTTCCTCCACGATGCCGAAAGAAGCGGATGGTAGGGCTAACTGCGCCCAGGTCTTCTCCAACCGAGACTTCGACACCTGCGACCTCTCGGAGGCGGATTTCAATCAGGCTATCGCGGATTTCGTCCCGCCGGGTTTCGTCGGGCGCCTCCCGGGGAGCCGGGATCGCATTAATCAGTTCTCGCCCGACACACTCACAATCCCCCTCGAACACTTTGAGGTAGGGCTCCGCCTCCCGCTGTGGCCAGCGGTGCGCCTGACCCTGCGCTACTTCGGGCTGGTTCCCGCGCAGCTCAATCCCAACTCCATCGCCATGCTGGTAGCATTCGCCTGCTAACTGCGCGAGGAGGGAATTGAGTTCTCGCTCCCGGTCTTCCGGAAGCTCTTCACCTTCAGGGCCACTCGCGGAGTGGCGTTCTTCTCTGGGCAGAGCCCCCTCAACTTGATCGGTACCGCCAATAAGAACCACGAATGGATTCGGCGGTTTATGTTTGTCACGGGGAAGTTCGGCAACGTGCCACTCGCACCCGTGCAAGAGGACGAGTCGACCTTCCGACCGCCAACGCTGGGAGGGTTCGAGGCTAAGCTCCGCGCCTTCTTCTTGAAGCATGACATGGACGTCGTGCACTTACGAAAGCATGTCAGCTCGCTGCCGGTGGTCCCGCCGGGAGAAGGTGAGCTGAACTACTTTGATCCGAGCTCTCTCTCCTTCTACGTTTGCTTCCGCCCATTTTAACTGACCTTTTGAATACAGGGCTTCAGAGCCTCCCCCTCCATCCGCCGAATGCGAATGTAGGGGTCCCTCATGCCGATGCCCTCGCCCGCGCGCAATCTGCTGTCGCAGCATGCCGCGAGAACCACCTCCCGCGAAGTCCAGTGGGCAAAAGCCAAAGCAGAAGCGGAGGCCTGACTCGGTTTCGAGCCCTTCCGCCAAGCGGGTGAAACCCTCCGCTGCTGATAAGGGCAAAGCGGCCGTGGAGAATGTCCCGGGCTCGAGTGCTCTGCGGCTGGAGTCTTGGCCGTCCAGCCCGCCGCTGCGCCAGCGGCGACCTTTTCAGGGCCGGTGCCGAGAGGCCACCAAAACTTTCCTCTCGGCGAGAAATACGCGGATCTCGCCGGCGAGCCCCTTGTTCACTGGGACCGGCAGGCCAACCGGGTCTCCATTTCCACCCTTCCTCCGTCCTGTACGGAGAAGGAAACCATCAACGGTCACGCTTACGGCCTCTCGTACGCGCTTTACAGTCGCGAGGGCGCTTCTTCCTTCGACACCGAGTCGACACAGAATCTCGCGCACGAGGCTGCGAGAGCTATGATGCGGGCCCACGAGCTGACCCGCAAGTCCTCTCGCTGGGGTATGATGCTCGCGCGCAACATTATTGAGGTTGAGAAGACCTGTTCTATCGCAGCCGCCGAGGCCGCGACCGCGAAGCAACAACTGGCCGCTGTTGAGGCCCTTCTCGCCAGTCGCCCGAGCCGAGAGGTATCCCTTTCCTCCTCTCGTGATTCGAGCTCTCGCTTCCCTTTCCTTCTTCCTTGTGCGTTAATCTTCCTTTCTTTTGCAGGACGTAGCCAACTATGACACCTTGCTCGTTCGTTCTCGCATCCTCGAGGAGCGAAATCTGGCGCTGGAGGCCGAGAAACGGGGGTTGCGAGATGCTGCCGCTCGGCCACCTCCCGCGGAGAGGGAAACTAAGCATCTTTACTCCAACGCCGAGTTCGAAGGGTTGATGCAGAAAATGGCCCAGGGAGCGGCGGAGCATGCGCTGGATATGCTGCGCAGGGCCGGCCTCTTGAAGGAAGAAGGCGAGAGGATCCTAGCCCGTCATGTACTCCCAGAGCTCTTCGCCCCGATCGACGTCGCGGATGAAGCTGGCGACGGGTGAGATCATGGAGGCCTCTCCTCTCCGAGCAGCGGGTACTCCGAGGACTCTTGAAGATTTCTTCTTTCTTTTGATATAAGACGAGAGCCTCTTGTAATTTTATGACGAAATAGAAAGTAATACTTTTGTTGTCGTTCGTGATCTTAGTTACCATTGCGCTTTTCTTTTTCTGCACTTCTCGTTAATGTCACCCGACAGTTCACCCACTCACACCCCCTTCGCGTGTTTTTCAAGCCATCGCGCTCGCACGCGCGTCTGACTTTTAGAGACTTGGACGATTTCATTGATCTCTGCCGGGAGCGAAACTGCGGTGTGGAACCGCTTCGTCTCGCATGCTTCCCGCGTCCCTTGGGACTGCTAGCGCTTCGTCGTGCATTCGCCTGGCGAATGCCTTTCCTGAACCCCATCCACTGGCGGGTAACCCATGTGATGGACATCATTCACCACTTTTGTACCAAGGCTTACCCTCTGAGGATTGAGTTCGTCGAACAGTATGTTGGATTTCGCCAATCTGAACATCTGTTGCTGATTCGTCGAACGCAGACTGGAATTCGCCGAACTCAAGAATAAGCTGCTAAATCGGGCTGGAAGAATTGACTTCGTTGAGCTATGAATGAATTTCTCCGACCGCCTAGATTTGGCGAATTCGTCGACCGCTGAGACAGAGCAGGTTCGTCGAACTGGAGCATGTCGTTCGTCGAACGCAGAGACAGAGCAGGTTCGTCGAATTGGAGCATGTCGTTCATCGAACGCAGAGACAGAGCAGGTTCGTCGACCGCTGAGACTGGGCAAGATCGTCGAACTGGAGCATGTCATTTCGTCGAACGCAGAGACAGAGCAGGTTCGTCGAACTGGAGCATGTCATTCCTCGAACGGAGAGAGCATTTCGTCGAACGCAGAACCTTAGCTTTTCCTTAGGTTCTAGCTAACTCAACAGCTTAAAACCTTGACCCCTTAGGCTATACAATGAGGTCAACTTAGTCTTAGTCAACAGATAGTGGTCCTAGCCCAAATCAGTAATAGGGTTGTTCCCTGTGATAATCTTCCTCCTTAGGTCCTTCATTTATAACCTTTCCTTTCCCTGGGCTAACCTTCGAGCCTTTGGAACCTGCCACCGAGTGGGCCTTTTGGCCCTTCCATCTAGGTGAGAGCCTGGACAGCGGGTCCGCTCGAGGCCAAACTTTGGAATTTTTTGGAACCTGCCTCCGAGTGAGCCTTCGGCTCTGCCAGCTAGATGAGAGCCTGGACAGCGGGTCTGCTCGAGGCTAACCTTTGAAACTTTTGAAACCTGCCACTGAGTGAGCCTTCGGCCCTGCCAGCTAGGTGAGAGCCTGGACAGCGGGTCTGCTCGGGGCTAACCTTTGGAACTTTTGGAACCTGCCACCGAGTGAGCCTTCGGCCCTGCTAGCTAGGTGAGAGCTTGGACAACGGGTCTGCTCGGGGCCAACCTTTGGAATTTTTTTTGGAACTTGCCTCTGAGTGAGCCTTCGGCCCTGCCAGCTAGATGAGAGCCTGGACAGCGGGTCTGCTCGGGGCCAACCTTTGGAACTTTTGAAACCTGCCACCGAGTGAGCCTTCGGCCCAGCCAGCTAGGTGAGAGCCTGGACAGCGGGTCTGCTCGGGGTCAACCTTTGGAACTTTTGAAACCTGCCACCGAGTGAGCCTTCGTCCCTGCCAGCTAGGTGAGAGCCTGGTCAGCGGGTCTGCTCGGGGCCAAACTTTGAAACCTTTGGAACCTGCCACCGAGTGAGCCTTCGGCCCAGCCAGCTAGGTGAGAGCCTGGTCAGCGGGTCTGCTCGGGGCCAACCTTTGGAATTTTTTTTGGAACCTGTCTTCGAGTGAGCCTTCGGCCCTGCCAGCTAGGTGAGAGCCTGGACAGCGGGTCTGCTCGGGTCCAACCTTTGGAACTTTTTAAACCTGCCACTGAGTGAGCCTTCGGCCCTGCCAGCTAGGTGAGAGCCTGGTCAGCGGGTCTGCTCGGAGCCAAAATTTGAAACCTTTGGAACCTGCCACTGAGTGATCCTTCGGCCCTGCCAGCTAGGTGAGAGCCTGGTCAGCGGGTCTGCTCGGGGCCAACCTTTGGAATTTTTTTTGGAACCTGCCTCCGAGTGAGCCTTCGGCCCTGCCAGCTAGATGAGAGCTTGGACATCGGGTCTGCTCAGGGCCAACCTTTGGAACTTTTGAAACCTGCTACCGAGTGAGCCTTCGGCCCTGCCAGCTAGGTGAGAGCCTGGACAGCGGGTCTGCTCGGGGCCAACCTTTGGAATTTTTGGAACCTGCCACCGAGTGAGCCTTCGGCCCTGCCAGCTAGGTGAGAGCCTGGACATCGGGTCTGCTCGGGGCCAACCTTTGGAACTTTTGGAACCTGCCACCGAGTGAGCCTTCGGCCCCGCCAGCTAGGTGAGAGCCTAGACAATGGGTCTGCTCGGGGCCAACCTTTGGAACTTTTGAAACCTGCCACCGAGTGAGCCTTCGGCCCTGCCAGCTAGGTGAGAGCCTGGTCAGCGGGTCTGCTCGGGGCCAAACTTTGAAACTTTTGTCATCATCACGCAAGCCATCATACCGCACACTTATATAAAAAATTAAGTTGCAAAGCAAAGTATTCTTATTACATGGACTTAGGGATAGAAACGCTTTAAGTCATCACCACTCCATGTGTGGTTGAGGGGCTCGCCCTCCACATTTTGGAGGCGGTACCCCCTGACTTCAATGCTTCTTCTACGACATAGGGGCCCTCCCAATTGGGATTGCGCTTTCCTACCGTGGCTGACCTTCCGGCCGCGTCGACCTTTTTCAACACGAGATCCCCCTTTTCGAATTGCTTGATTCGGACGTGCTTGTCAAAGTATTTGGCCATCCGCCGCTTGACTTCTTCTTGACGAATGGCAACGAGATCTCGGACTTCCTCGATCAGGTCCAAGGAGAGCCGCAGCTCCTCCTCATTTCCTGTTCTCCATTCTTCATCCCCATCTGAGACGGCCCTTACCCGCGGCGTCTTGACTTCAAATTCCACGGGAATGACGGCCTCGCAACCATGAGAGAGCTTGAAGGGGGTCTCACCAGTGGCGGAGTCGGGGGTAGTTCTTAGAGCCCATAGGACCGAGGGGAGTTGTTCCACCCAGTCCCCCTTCAAGTTCTCCACCTTTTTCTTAAGCAGGTTCACTATGACCTTGTAAGACCCCCCTCCAAAATCGACGGTCCGACCGGGGGATCTTATCGCACACCACCCTTTTTGCACGACGCCAGAGCGATCGCGAAGGGTGAAGGTACTAGCTTCTTCAACTCCCTTCCTTGAACACTCCAAGGTCATGCATTGGGGTGGTGTTAAGCGAAAGTCACTACATAACAACAGAGTAAGGAAGCGACATTCTAGCGGAAGGCTTCATTAAAGAGTGCACTTTATAGCACTTAGCGGAAGACGTAGTAATATAGCGGAAGATTAATCATCACAGAAACTTTAAACTCAAGACCTATATGAATAATTTACATACCTCTGCCGCATTAAATCCTGTCCATCAAGGGTTCATTGCCAACATTCATATACCCTGTGATAGGGCACAACAAAAGGAGATGTGGCCTAACGAATATATACCTGAGTAGCCTGCTCCGTGGCTTCCTCCATACTTGGGTGTTGTCTCTCATCCGCACCTGCCACCTGTGCCAAAGATAAGTTATTAGACCCACGAACAGAATCCAACAGACATAATATAACATTTATAAGGGAAGAGATATCTGGACTCTTATTGGGCCGAGACGGTCTTCCCACGACCACCGCCTACGTACTCCGTATCATCCTGCATACGGTCTCAGACCCACGTAGTTCTATTAGTTTCGCACGGGTTGCCCTCCCAGACTGTCCGTCGTGCGGGTTGCCTTAGAGTAAAACTCATCGGCCATCCGACATTCTCACAAGACACATTTTTCGAAGGCACATTTAATTCCCGTAGGAATTATTTTCCGAAGGCACAATATATTCCCGTAGGAATATGTTTCGAAGGCAACATTTCATTCCCGTAGGAATTATATCTCGAAGGCAACATTTCATTCCCGTAGGAATTATATCTCGAAGGCAACATTTCATTCCCGTAGGAATTATATCTCGAAGGCAACATTTCATTCCCGTAGGAATTATATCTTGAAGGTAACATTTCATTTTAATACGATGAGAGAAGAGTAACACCTTTTTAAACTTAACAATAATTTCATCCCGAGAGTTTATAGAGGGAGAGGAGAAGAACCTTTCATAAGTTAATAATATTTCCATCTGAAATGGTACAATCATCTCAATCCGTCTTTTGTCGATCTTTTAGATTAAACCCAAGCCATCCACATAAGTTATGTATGTATTTGTGTAGACCTCCGTCAATCACTTGGATGCTTGGCAACCAAGCCCAAGACACCCATGAGCTTGTGTTCATTCATATGCACAAGAAGTAGCACGGTGGGGGTGAAAGAGAGAAGATAGGAATAAGATGGAGAGAGATGAGGTGTAAATCATCGTAAACCATGGGTGATCAACTCCCGTGGTTATTACACACCCCCATGAGTCCATTACCTTGTTTCATGCCACCTTCGTATATAACCGACTCGAGCCTTATAGGAGTAATTCGAGTTCTCCTTGTCGAAAGCCTCCAGAAATCAAGGTTTATGGATTTCGATAGTTAAGAGTACATATCATCTTATGTGTTAACAGCCTTGCTACCCGAACCATTAGAAACCAACAAAATGATGGTAACTCAATACTTAAGAAGGCATATGATAATATAGTATAAGAGTAAGAGGAGAGCAAAACTAAGAACAGTTATATTTTAAAACCCTTGAACCGTTGCGAGCCGGCAACCAAAATCCTCGGCTCAGCTTGGCGAGCTTCACAGCCTCTTACCATATGTCGCCGAGTCAACTTCTAGAATTATAAATAACCAGTTGGGTAGTGACCATAACTAACCATAAGTCGTTGATGGTGAGTTGTTTACGTATGTATATTTATGTTAGCAAAACTACTCACCGTGCTTGTGATGAGTATAAGTGACACAGTGAGGCCCTCCCAAATCTTATAAACATATATACATGACGATCATCGAATATATGTATGACGCGAACAACTTTAATCAGTCCACCCCCTCGCAAAAGATTTAGGTTATCCGGGCATAAAGTAAATAAGTAAAAATCCTAAAAACCTCACTACTTAAATGATAGAGAGGTGATTTGCCTCTTCATGTTAATAAATTCTTTAAATAAAAGAACCTAAAAGGAATTGATCTCACAAGACCTTTTGTGATCAGAAGCTAAGGTAAATGCTAGACAAAAGATAAAGTTGTGCCCTTCCTAGGCATGTGATGGAGAGTAAAAACAATTGAGAGTGAGAGGTGAGGTGAACCTTTGGCAACCCAATACAGATCCCAAAGTGCTCACTTAAATCCTCATCTTGTTGTAAATCATATCTCTAATAGCTGACCATTAATATTAAGCGTAATAAAGCCACGAGAAATCAATTTTCTTACAGCCGCCTATATGGAATGCCCCTCTCTCTGCTATCCCAGTTGTTGGTCATGGGAAATTTGTTCTAGATCCCTTGAAGCCTCTAAAGAGGGGATAATGGCATGGTTCCTGCTCTATACTTTCATGTAGCTGGACCCAACCGGAATAAGGATGGTTGGAGTATTTGCAGTATAATAGAAGAGAGAGAGAGAGAGTGCCAACATACCGCCACTTTCAATAGTAAATATTAAAACGTATGCATATGAGCTTGTGTTTTCATAGGGTCTCCACTCTTCAATCAAGAGCTCGATTATAGGGAAATCAGCTCTGATAAGGAAATCAAATAAAGACTAGTGAAGCCACACATAGCAACCTTCTCACATATTATATATATATTCAGTGATTGAACCACTCCAACTCTCAAAGCCTTAATAAGAAGCTGACTCAAGGTTCTCTAAAGTATAACTCAAATTTTCTCAATATAAGCAACGTAAACTAATGTATCAGGTAATCAGCAATGACGAGAAGGGAGTTCAGTTCAAGGGATTAGCAAGAATCTCGTTTAAGCTCTAACGGAAATCAACAACTCTTCCCCAACCTTAAAGAAACATGCACAAAGTTAGATTAGAGTTTACCAACATGAGGAGGAAGATGGGTAGAGCTTGCACAGGTTGCTTGGACTCGAGCTATCCTCATTGCAAAGCAATTTGTGCGACAATTTCTACCAGAATCTCTTCATTTCAACAAGGATTGTTGCATTCTTCTCCTCACCAATTCGTGAGGAAGAGGAGAATGGTAATTAGAGTCGTACCAAGAGCAAGGCAAATGTAACATCAAATCTTTTTCTTCCACCGTTTTGACTTAATCTCCTGAAATCAGTTATGGGCCAATATAACCAATCGTTAACAAGGTTGGCCTTTGCTTTAGATCATTAATAATGAAATTCCATGGAACCAAGGCCAGAGGAGTAAAGGAAACGAAACCATAATAAGAAGGGAGGAGGTGATGGGGTTGGGGAGAGAGAAAGAAAGAGAAGTAGTAGAGGCATCAAGCTCTCTCCATGAACCTTGAAGGAGGAAGAGGAGCCTCCCAAACATCTTGAATCCCAATCGAAGAGTTCTCCCAACAGAAGTATAAATAGCGAAATGCAATTTATATTAGGAAACATCCATCCAGATATTTATGCTAAGGAATTACGCAGAGTTAGCCAATGAATGTATATAGTTTGCAGAATTTAACAAGCAATGTAATCAGAATCGCCAAAATGAACCGAGCATGCAACCCCACCAAAACAGGGTTTCCGAAATTTATTAGCATAAACCCCAATGTCTGCTAGCATTGATACAAATGCCCAGAAATTTGCTAATACCAGCCAGGAATTGGTTAGCATAAATAAAAGAAATCATGATAGCATAAACTAAGAAACTCTGCTAACAAAACCAGGAAACTCTGCTAGCAAAAGCCCCCAACAGCTGTTAATAAAAGTAAGAGAAATCTGCTAACATAACTAGGAGAAATTGCTAGCAAAAGCCCCCAAAATCTGTTAACAAAAGTAGGAGAAATCTGCTAGGATAACTAGGAAAAACTGCTAGCAAAAGCCCACAAAATCTGTTAGCAAAAGTAGGAGAAATCTGCTAACATAACTAGGAGAAATTGCTAGCAAAAGCCCCAAATAACATCACAGAAATCGGGTAAGGAACTGCCAGCATAACTCCCATATGACAGAACAGAAGAGTTTAGAAATTAGGTGAAGAAATCTACCAGTATAAGCTCCCAAACAACAAAGAAAGCAGGTGCAAGAATTTGGAAGCTAGGTAAAGAGAACTGCCAACCAAATCCCCAACCTCCATTTGATTTGGAGTAGTTCCACTCCAATCTACAACTGAACAAGGAAGCAAAAGGGGCAGCAATAGAAAAGAGGCAGATTTTCTGACATGAGAGGGAGAGTGGAGGAAATAGGAAGAGGGAGAGATGAGGGCGAGGGGCGACCTTGCCGCCGAGCCTGCCTGAAGAGGAAGTGAGCCGCCCATTTTGTAGCCATGGCCGGCCAATCCGATGCCCCCAGCGAGCTCGCCCATGGTTTTCGCCCACGGTTTTCATCCCAGCGATCCATCCCCTCTCCCGTCTGGTTTCCTGTGTTTATCTATATATATATATATACATATATACATATATATACACATATCTTTATATTTATGTGTTAATAACTCTCAAGATAAGCGCGGGAAAAACGCGCAGAGGGCGTCACTGTGTTTGTGTCAACCATACGAAGCTAACGAACTCATTCGAAGTTGATTCCGGGTCCATTTGCTCATAATTTTAAAATGGCGTTGTTGTGGCGCTCGACGTTACTCAAAATAGTGGTTTTCTTCAAACGACTTCGGATCGGAACGAAACGAATTCCGTTGCACTCGTATTGACCATACGAGTCTAATGGAACTGACAGAAGTCAATTTGGAGTACGTATGGTCACTGTACCCCAATGACTTTGTTGTGACGCACTACGATACTCAAAGTGGTCGTTTTCCTCCAAACAACCTCGGATTGGAACAAAACGAGTTCCGTTGCACTCGTATCAACCATACGAGTCTAACGCAACTGACAGAAGTCGATTCGGAGCATGTATGCTCACTATACAAAAATGGCGTCGTCGTGACGCGGTACGACACTCAAAACGGTCATTTTCACCAAATGACCTCAGATTGGAACGAAACGAACTCCGTTGCACTCGTATCGACCATACGAGTCTAACGTAACTGACGGAAGTCGATTCAGAGCACGTATGCTTAATAAACAATTTTGACGTTGCGGCGAAGCACAATGCTACCCAAAACAGTTATTTCTCCAAATGACCACCATTAGGTGGTGAAGGTCGAGTCGTGGTTGTCCTATGACCCATCCTAAGCTCTTCCAAGGGTTCAACCGAATCGGCTAGACCCTATTTTAAAGTTGGGATGTTACAGACCTTGTTTGCCGCCTTCACCTGCCCGTTGCACCTAGAGTGATGGACGGATGCGAACTTGAGGTCTATCCCTAGCTGGCTGCAGAAGCTGATGAACTCCTCGTTGGCGAACTGTGGACCGTTATCCGTGACTATAGCTTGAGGGAGCCCATGTCGACAGATGATCTCTCCCCATACAAAGTTGCGGACTACCTGGGAGGTGACCTTTGCTGGGGCCTTGACCTCCAACCACTTCGAAAAGTAGTCGATCATAACCAAGAGAAATCTTCTTTGCCCGCTGGCCTGGGGAAAAGGTCCTACCAGATCCATACCCCATATGGCGAAGGGCCAGGGCGCAGTGACGCTTCTTAGCCTCTGAGCTGGCAAAATTTGAAGTGGGGCGAACTGCTGGCACTTTGGACATTGTTTGGCGAACGTCGCCGCATCTCTGCTTAGGGTCGGCCAGAAGTATCCCTGTCTCATTATCCTTGCTTCCAACGTCCTGCTCCCTGAGTGACTGCCACATTCGCCGGAATGAGCCTCCTCCAGGACCCTCGGGGCTTCTTGCTCCGAGACGCATCGCGCCAAGAGTCCGGAGAGGGTCTTCCGATACAAGTCCCCTTCATGAAGCACGTAGTAGGCTGACTTATATCGAAAGCGTCTTTGATCTGGGACCTCTTCTGGAAACTTACCCGTTGCCATAAAGGTCATGAAAGGGTCCTTCCACGAGTGACGTTGTTCTATGTCCATGAGCTCCCCTTCCTCGATCGAAGGGCAAAATAGATCTGTCAAGGTTCCTCCGACTCGAGGGCCGGACTAGGCCAGCCGATCTGCCTGGATGCTTTCTCCCCTTGGAATGTGCCTGATGGAAAAGGTCTTGAATGCACCGATGAGACACCTTACTTTGGCCAAATATCTCATGAGTGTGGGCTCCCTTGCTTAGAACTCACCCTTGATTTGCGAGGCTATCACCATCGAGTCCGTGAGAACTTCCACGCCGTGAACCCCCAACTCCTGAGCCAGACGTAGGCCGGCGATTACTGCTTCGTATTCCGCCTGGTTGTTGGTGATGAGAAAATGTATTACTAACGTTTGTTCGATTTTCATCCCATGAGGGTGTAACATCCTGACTTTTATTGGGCCACTAGGCCCTAGTGAGCCCAATAAAAGTAGGCCCGAGCGATAGAAAACTACCATTTTAAGTAGGTGTTGCGCGCCACAACTAAGTCGTTGGGGTACAGTGACCAAATGATCCCCGATTTGACTTATGTCAGTTCCGTTAGACTCGTATGAACAATACGAGCGCAACGGAATTCGTTGCACTTCGATCCGAGGTCGTTTGGAGAAAACGACCATTTCGGGTGTCGTAGCGCGCCAATACCTCATTGTTATGAATAGTGCCCGTACGAACCCCGAATTGACTTATGTCAGTTACGTTAGACTCGTATGAACAATACGAGCGCAACGGAATTCGTTGCACTTCGATCCGAGGTCGTTTGGAGAAAACGACCATTTCGGGTGTCGTAACGCGTCACTACCTCATTGTTATGAATAGTGCCCGTACGAACCCCGAATTGACTTCTGTCAGTTCCGTTAGACTCGTATGAACAATACGAGCGCAACGGAATTCGTTGCACTTCGATCCGAGGTCGTTTGGAGAAAACGACCATTTCGGGTATCGTAGCGCGCCACTACCTCATTATTATGAATAGTGACCGTACGAAGCCCGACTTGACTTTTGTCAGTTCCGTTAGACTCGTATGAACAATACGAGCGCAACGGAATTCGTTGCACTTCGATTCGAGGTCGTATGGAGAGTATGCCATTTTAGGGCTATTCAGATCACCTCAGTGCAACGCACGAAATATAAAGCGCACGAACCCGGCACCAGCCCCGGCAAACCATGGAGGACCCCGTCCTAGGTTGACCTCGGTCAAACTCCCCCCCCCCCCAGCTTGAAATTAGTGGAAAAAGAAAAGAAAGAGGAGGGGGGGGGGGAGAGAGAAGCCCCTCCCCCAAGGGAAGGGGGCTGCCCATGAATAGGCAGCCCCCTATTGGGGCAAAATGGGCAGGAGAGAGAGAAGGGAGGGGAGGGGGAGAAAATATCCCCCCCCCCCCCCCCACTCACTCTCCCTTAACCCCACGTGGGGAAAAGAGGAGGGGGGGGGGGGGGGGGTGGGGAGGTCTCCCCCTTCCCTATATAAGGGGGGGATCAGCCCCTCCCTGAAGCTAACCCGCCCACAACTTCTCCTCCTTCTCCCCTGCCAGCAGCCAACCCCCTCGCCGGAGCCCTGCCCAACCAACCGCCGCCACCCTCCCTCCTCACCATGGCCGGCCGCCCCTCTACCTCCCGAGCTCCCCCTCCATCACAGGTAGAACACCTTACCCCTCCTCCTTCTTACCTCCAGGAGGCAACCCGACCCCCTCCTCGTCGCCGGAGCGCCGCCAGCACCACCCCGAGTCTAGCAAGCCTCGGGGAGGGGGGCTGGCCGTGGAAGCCAACCCCCCAAGCGCCGGTGGTGGCGCTGGGGGAGCAGGTCCCCACTCGGGGACCTTGGCGCCGACGAAGGGGAGGCGGCCGGGCCGCCGGAGGACGCAGCCCCGGCGGCGCCCGAAGCCCCCTCCCCCTCCTCTGTTTTCCTGTAGGAAAAAACCGCCACCCCCCGGCGGCGGTCGGCGGCTTCAGGCCGCCGGACCCCCGCCGGAGGTCTGCCCCCTCCCCGGCGCCCCGACCAGGGGCGTCAGGGAGGGCCCTCCCCGAGGAGGCGGCGGCGGCGCAGCAAGCTGCATGGCCCATGCAGGCTGTGTTGCGCCTCCCCGCCCCCTTTTGCTCAGTTTTCCGGTGGGGTCCGGCGGCGCCAGGCCGCCGAACCACCACCGGGGTGGTCGCCGACCCCCGGCGCACCGGCCGGGGGGGGGGGGGGGGGGGGGGCGGCACCGGCACCCTCCCAGCGGGGGCGGCGGCGCAGCGAGCCTGCATGGCGCATGCAGGTTGCGCCACCGCCTCCCGCCCTTCTGTCTGTTTTCCCGGTGGTAGCCGGCGGCGCCGGGCCGCCGGACCACCCCTGGAGAAGTCGCTGGCCCCCGGCGCACCAACCGGGGGCGGCGCCGGCCCTAGCCGGCCGCTGCCCGGCGGTGGCAGCGGCCGCCTCCCGTTAAGGCTAACGGGAGCCGCCCGATCTCCCCCAGGAAATTGGGCGGCTCCCCTTTTCCTCGTTTCCCGCCTCCACTTGTGTACCCCCCACAGCGGATCCGCCGCAGATCCGCTGTGGGAGCCGCAGGATGGCGCGCGGTGCAGCACCCCCCCCCCCCCCCCCCCCCCCTGCGCCTCCTCCCTTCCTCTAACCGCACCCCAATCTCCCTTCCCCCTTCCTCAATTTGTTGAGAAAAAATGGGGCAGATTGGGAAGAAACTTCCTAAATGAAAAATGTGCCCCATCCTAAGGGGCACCTCCAGTATTTTTTTGGGAATTTTAGGATTAAGTTTACTATTTTTAAACCTATTTATAAGGTTTACTTTAAGGAAATAAAAGCCCAAAAGAGTTGGGAAAATCACCAAAAATTATAGGCCCTACTTAAGGGTGTTTTACAACTACTATTAAAATTGGGAGGTGTGATCTCTTATTTTGGTCCTCCAAAAGTATTTTGCAAGCAAAATAAACGTCCGAAAAGGAGCGAAATTCACCGAAATAAATCGACGTCCTCTCGACGTATAATTTTTAAACGCATAATAAAGATTACGCGTATCGATCTAAGGCATCGACTAAGTTAAGAATATCGACGCAAAACTCGAGACGAAAGCGCGGTGCGACGCCACACTCCAATGATACCGGATTAATTATAAAAGAACGAACCCACGATAAAAAGGGGAATTACTAAAAATATCATGAAATGGAAATAAACTCCCGAGACGGTGTAGAACCCCTATGAACGGGGAGAAAGCAGAACCTCCACCTATGAACGGAGTCGATATTGAAGCCTCCTTTTATGGAGTGATTGGACTACTAACCATTTACCTTTTTACTGCTTTCTGTACTTCCATTTAAATCCAGTCTCGTACTGGTCCCCTGCATTTACATTATGTACTTTCATTTAAATCCAGTCTCGTACTGGTCCCCTGCATTTACTTTCTGTACTTTTCTTTAAATCCAGTCTCGTACTGGTCCCCTGCATTTACTTTCTGTACTTTTCTTTAAATCCAGTATCGTACTGGTCCCCTGCCTTTACTTTCGGTACTTTCAATTCTCCAGTCTCGCACTGGTCTTAATATCATGGCCTCTGCTTTCGGCCTAATTTTCTGCTTAATATCATGGTCTCTGTTTTCGGCCTAATTTTCTGCTTAATATCATGGCCTCTGCTTTCGGCCTAATTTTCTGCTTAATATCATGGCCTCTGCTTTCGGCCTAATTTTCTGCTTAATATCATGACCTCTTCTTTCGGCCTAATTTTCTGCTTAATATCATGGCCTCTGCTTTCGGCCTAATTTTCTGCGGATATTATGGCCTCTGCTTTCGGCCTATTTTTGCTGCCGCACTTATTCCTATTTTGGTACTGACTGCAGCCCTACGCTGGCAAGCGGTGCTTATCCTCCCTTCTGCGAGGCCTTAGTTTGGGGAAAACCCGGAGTTGAGCCCCTCCTCCCAGGTTAGCCCCAAATAAGGAGCCCTCATACCGCTGAGCCTCCCGGTCAAAAGTTGCGTGACCGGTCGAGTAAGAGTGTCGCGTCAAGTTTTAAAGCGCTCGCTTTAAGTTTTGAAGATTGTTTGAAAGTGGCGGGTCGGTCACGCTCACAGACCGTTCGTACCGGTGTGGGAGGGTTGACGACTCATGGCGACAGGGAGATGTGCGCAACGGGTTATCTCCACTCCGAACCCGCAATTTTTCCTCCGCTGGTCGGCCCAAAATCGGTCCGCCGGATGTCGCTCACATCCAATTAGTACACCAAGTTGTACCGGAGGGCCTGAGTGATACGGTACGACTACACTCAGAAGTGGCAAGACTGGCCACTGTCATCGACGGCCACATCGGTGAGGCCCGCGGGGTTAGCTCCCCTGCTTGAAATAAAGCGGTCTAAACTGTGTCGACACGGGGTTTTTGTGTGTGTACAGGTTTGAATACCTGGGTGAGTATACGCGCGAGATAGTGTTGTGTATTTACTATTCGGCGCGATTACGGATAATAGGGCGGGAGCCCTTTTATATATATGTGCATACCTGTTGCTAACTCTCTCCCTTGCTTCGGCTATTTATTTCTGTCCTTTAGCCGCCCCCTGGATATGGATCCGTGGAGGGGATGTATTTTCTACTTAGCTCTGTGACTAACGGTTATTTCTTATAACCAATCACAGGAGATGGGACAGCGCGAAGCCCTCGCACCACAGGATGAGATACCAGCCTTGGAGATGGCCCGTTCGATTACCCCAGCCTCGCCCCCTGTCTTCCGCGACGTGAGTCCTAGAGTATAGGACTAAGACTAGGATCTTTTGTTTCGTCGATGTAGCCCCCGAGGCAGTAGTTGTAAACATTAGGCTTCGACCCTGTTTAATTATGCAAATATAAGTTGTGTGCTTGATTTTCTGTCTTTCGATTGCTTCCGCTATGCGTTCTGATGTGATGTTGTGATTCTTGTGCCTGACAAGGAGACCGCTCGGTGCTTAAGAGGGTGGGACGTTGCCACCCGGAAAGCGCTAAGTGGTCATCCTTGGGCAGTAAGATCCCCCCTCCCTGAACCCGGTTCAGTTTGGGGAGGGGGGTCTTACAAATGGATCAGAGCGACCACGATCCGACCACATGGGGCAGTCTTTCGATCCTCCCGTTCCCAGTTCCATTTCTTGGTTTGGGACGAACCACACAGCGGAAGCCTGGTGGACTTTTTAGGTTTAAGGTTAAGGATTCGAGACTGCACGGTAGTACACCCACACGCTTTCCGCTTTCTTTTCGTTTCAGTCCTGCAAAATTCCCTTATTTTTGCAAGTACTGATGTTCGTTTTGTTACTTCTCCAGATACCCGAGTCGAGTAACGGAAGATCCTCCTCTAGGGATCAGTACCACCCTACCACTCCACCACCAGCCTCGGCCACTCCAGCCGCAGTTCCGTTTGGGGATACAGAGCTAGGACGGACCCTGATAGCATTGTTAGCCGCTTTCCAAACAGCCACCCTACGGCCACCCCAGCAGGCCACCGTACCCACCGATCTTCTGACGACATTCCGAGGGCTAAGGCCCCCCAGCTTTCGAGGTACCGAGTCAGCCATTCAGGCCGAAGAGTGGGTGGAGAGGATAGAGGAGCTCTTAGTCGGGATGGTGTGCCCCGCCATAGCCGTAGTGTCCTTGGTGGTGACCATGCTAGAGGGCTATGCCCGGGATTGGTGGAGGGCCGCCAGCCGCTCTACATTCAGAGGGCGACCACTCAGCACGATCCTCTGGGGGGAGTTCTCAGAGGCCTTTTTAGAGCACTTCATTTCAGATGCGGACCGGAAGGCACTCCAGGAGCGGTTCCTGCAGATCCGGCAGGGAGATAGGACGGTTCCAGACTACCAGAGAGAGTTTATCCACTTGGCCCGCTTCGCCGGGACCTTATCAGGTACGGATAGAGACAGGGCGGCCAGATTTTACCGGGGATTATGAGACGATCTCCGTCAGGCCCTGATCATGATTCCCCAGGCATCCTTCCACACGATTGCCTCACATGCCACCGCTCTAGAGATGGATCAGCGGATGGTGGCCCAGCAGCGGAGGGGACACGTGGGTGTTCCCCGGACTCAGGGCCGAGAGAGAGGAGTAAGCCCACACAGACAGGACCAGGCCGAGAGACAGCGTCAGCGTCACCAGCCGTATAGGCAGGCACCCCCGCCTCGACTAGCACCTCCAACCCCAGCACCACCAGCCCCAGCACCTCAGCCCGCCCCAGCCGCACGACGAGATGTTCCCTTCACAGGGAACTGCTACCTCTGCCAGCAGCCCGGGAACATACGAACCTTTTGCCCTCAGGCAGTAGGTAGGCCCGACCTAGGAGCCGTGCAGGGAGCCGCGGAGAGAGGACGAGGACGAGGTGGACGCAGAGGACAGCCTGCAGGCAGGAGAGGCCAGGCCAGGCAGGGCAGAGCAGCACCCCTCGAGGCATACGCTTTAGACCTTCAGCACGGTCCTGCACCCGATGTAGTGATAGGTATCTACTTTCAGTAGTTACGATATCCTAGGAAGATGTGATAGATATATATATATATATATATGATGTGACCTTTTGTGTAGCATGTATAATCTCGACTCCTGTATATTTGTAAAAAACTCATGATCATGGTATATATATATGTTATCAGGTTTACTTTTGGTAGAAGGTCATCCCGCTAAAACGCTATTCGATACCGGTGCCATGCATTCATTCGTCGCACAGAACTTCATCGCTGACAAGGGAAACACTGTACGATCATCCGGGATGTCAATACGAATACGACTCCCGGATGGATCAGATATGACGTCCACAGAAAAGTGTTCCTTCCAAGCAATGCTAGGAGGGATAGAATTCGAGGTCAACACGACCGTTTTGGCGATAACCGGATTCGACATCATTCTAGGGATGGACTGGTTGGCCGAACACAGCGCCCAAATTAACTGCTCAACTCGAGAGATCCACCTCCAGAACCCAAATGGGCTGTCCGTCACACTAACATGTATACCTTCTGTCACCCGCATTATCTTAACATCCGCACAGACAGTGAAAGCAGTCCGACGGAAGGACGAGGTATACCTAATTTACTTCGAGATGGAGGACAAGACACAGGTGCTCTCTAGAGTACCCATAATTCGGGACTTCCCGGACATCTTTCCAGAATCCCTTCCCGGGTTGCCCCCGCAACGGGAAGTGGACTTCCAAATTGAACTTACACATGGAGCCCCACCCGTGTCCCGAGCTCCATACCGAATGACCCCGAGAGAACTAGCCGAGCTCAAGATTCAACTACAAGAGCTAGTTGACGCCGGTTTCATTCGCCCAAGTACCTCGCCCTGGGGAGCCCCAGTGCTATTCGTTAAAAAGAAAGATGGATCCCTGCGTCTCTGTGTGGACTACAGGGAATTGAATAAGCTCACTGTCCGGAATACTTATCCCCTGCCCCGAATAGATGAATTGTTCGACCAATTACAAGGCGCGTCCGTCTTTTCTAAGATGGATTTAAGATCCGACTACTATCAACTCAGAGTACGAGAAGAAGACATCCCCAAAACCGCTTTCAGCTCCCGCTATGGACTGTACGAATTCATGGTAATGCCCTTCGGATTGACCAATGCTCCATCCGCCTGCATGGCTTTAATGAATACGGTGTTTAAACCCTTCCTAGATCACTTCGTGATAGTCTTTATAGATGACATACTCATCTACTCGAAGAGCAAAGCTGATCATTCCAGGCATCTCCAAATGGTACTGCTCAAGCTAAGGGAGCACTCGCTCTTCGCGAAGTTCAGCAAATGTGAGTTCTGGATGGAAGAAGTCAGCTTCCTTGGACACACAGTTAACAAGAACGGGGTAGCGGTGGACCAAGCTAAGGTACGAGCAGTACGAGACTGGCCGCCACTTAAGTCAGCAGCAATCAGGAGTTTCCTTGGCCTCGCCGGCTACTACCGAAAGTTTGTGGAAGGATTCTCTAAGATTGTGCTACCACTTACCGCCCTGACCAAAAAGGACGTGACGTTCCAGTGGTCTCCTGAATGCGAAGCAGCGTTCATAGAGCTAAAGAGCCGACTGATATCAGCCCCGATTCTGACACTCCCCTCAGGTATAGAGGGCTTCCAGATCTACACCGATGCCTCACTCAAAGGATTGGGAGCCGTGTTGATGCAACACGGCAAAGTAATCGCCTACGCCTCACGTCAGCTAAAGCCTCACGAACTAAACTACGCCACCCATGACCTAGAACTGGGTGCGGTAGTTTTCACACTAAAAGTCTGGAGGCATTATCTCTACGGGGTAAGATGCGAGATTTTCTCCGACCACAAGAGTCTCAAATACATCTTCACCCAGAAGGAGATAAATCTCCGACAGCGCCGATGGCTGGAGTTCCTATGCGATTACGACTTCGCTCTCCAATATCACCCCGGCAAAGCCAATAAGGTTGCAGATGCCTTAAGTTGGCAACCTCCGATGGCCGGCAATTGGCTAGAGATGATACCAAGTGAATTAATCAAGTCCTTGGCAGACTTGGATATCATCCTCATTTCCCGCAGGAACCCGATGGAATATCAGGCCCAACTTTACTGGATGGAGATACAGTGTGACATCAGGGACAGAATACGAGAGGCCCAGAAGATCGACGTTGAAGCAGCCCCGATCATTCAGGCCTTGCAACACGGTGCACAAGAAGACTACAACTTGTATGATGGCATCCTGCAGTACAGACACCGCATATTCATTCCCGCTGCAGAGGGAATCCGGGGGAGATACTCCGTGAAGCACACCAAACGAGGTATTCAATACACCCGGGGGTAGTAAAAATGTATACGTACCTGCGAAGGACATTATACTGGCCAGGAATGAAGAAAGACGTCACCGATTATGTAGCCCACTGCCAGACCTGTCAAATGGTCAAGACAGAGTGTCGTAGCCCAGGAGGTTTGCTACAACCCATGCCGATACCAGAATGGAAATTCGAGGATATCTCCATGGACTTCGTCCATGGCTTACCCCGATCTCGTGCAGGGAACGACTCAATACGGGTCGTAGTAGATCGCCTCACCAAAGTGGCTCGTTTCATCCCGAACAGACAAGGCGACGGTGTCGACATATTAGCCCGCCTATTTATAGAGCAGGTGGTCCGATTTCATGGGATACCCAAGTCAATCGTGTCTGACCGCGATGGACGCTTTACATCAAAGGAATGGAGGAGAGTGCAAGCTTATCTGGGAACCAGATTAGCTTTTAGCACCGCCTTCCATCCCCAGACCGACGGGCAAACAGAAAGGACGAACCGGACGATGGAAGACCTCCTCCGATTATGCATAGTGGAACACAATGAGCCTTGGGAGCAGTTACTGCCCTTAGTGGAGTTCTCGTACAATAACAGCTTCCAGGCGAGCATCAAAATGGCACCTTACGAAGCCCTTTACGGAAGACATTGTCGAACACCACTATCTTGGGCACAAGACGAGGACCCCGAAGCTTTAGGAGTCACCTATATAGATGATACCACGGCAGCTATCAGGTTGATTCAAGAACGTATGCTGGAGGCACAGAGTCGTCAAGCCAAATATTATGATGCGCGTCATCGAATGGTAGAATTCAACGTGGGAGACATGGTGTTCTTAAAAATTAAACCGATGCACGGGGTATCTCGAATAAAGAAGCAGAAAAAGCTAGATCCACGCTATCTAGGCCCATATCAAGTCACTGAAAGGATTGGCCCCGTCGCTTATAGATTAGCTCTGCCAATTGAACTGGGAAACCTTCACGACGTATTTCATGTCTCCTCGCTAAGACGTGTTCTACGCCAACCGGAGCAGCATCTACCCACACCACCAACATCAATGCAATCCGACCGATCCGTCCAACTCGAACCAGTGAAAATAGTGGACTCCAAGATCAAAGAACTGCGGAACAAAACCATCATGATGGTCAAGATCTTGTGGTCAAACTGTGGACGCGACGAGTTTACTTGGGAACCAGAGACGCTCGTTCGAGAAAAATACCCGACACTCTTTCCCCAGGTATATCCTTTAAACCCCCTACTTTAGCCAATTTTCGGGGACGAAAATCTCTTTATTTTTATTGGATTGTAACATCCCGACTTTTATTGGGCCACTAGGCCCTAGTGAGCCCAATAAAAGTAGTCCCGAGCGATAGAAAACTACCATTTTAAGTAGGTGTTGCGCGCCGCAACTAAGTCGTTGGGGTACAGTGACCAAATGAACCCCGATTTGACTTCTGTCAGTTCCGTTAGACTCGTATGAACAATACGAGCGCAACGGAATTCGTTGCACTTCGATCCGAGGTCGTTTGGAGAAAACGACCATTTCGGGTGTCGTAGCGCGCCACTACCTCATTGTTATGAATAGTGCCCGTACGAACCCCGAATTGACTTCTGTCAGTTCCGTTAGACTCGTATGAACAATACGAGCGCAACAGAATTCGTTGCACTTCGATCCGAGGTCGTTTGGAGAAAACGGCCATTTCGGGTGTCGTAGCGCGTCGCTACCTCATTGTTATGAATAGTGCCCGTACAAACCCCAAATTGACTTCTGTCAGTTTCGTTAGACTCGTATGAACAATACGAGCGCAACGGAATTCGTTGCACTTCGATCCGAGGTCGTTTGGAGAAAACGACCATTTCGGGTATCGTAGCGTGCCACTACCTCATTATTATGAATAGTGACCGTACGAACCCCGACTTGACTTCTGTCAGTTTCGTTAGACTCGTATGAACAATACGAGCGCAACGGAATTCGTTGCACTTCTATTCGAGGTCGTATGGAGAGTATGCCATTTTAGGGCTATGCAGATCACCTCAGTGCAACGCACGAAATATAAAGCGCACGAACCCGGCACCAGCCCCGGCAAACCATGGAGGACCCCGTCCTAGGTTGACCTCGGTCAAACTCCCCCCCCCCCCCCCCCCCCCCCCCCCCCCCCCCCAACTTGAAATTAGTGGAAAAAGAAAAGAAAGAGGAGGGGGGGGGGGGGGGGGGGGGGGGGGGGGGAGAGAGAAGCCCCTCCCCCAAGGGAAGGGGGCTGCCCATGAATAGGCAGCCCCCTATTGGGGCAAAAAGGGCAGGAGAGAGAGAAGGGAGGGGAGGGGGAGAAAATATCTCCCCCCCCCCCCCCCCCCACTCACTCTCCCTTAACCCCACGAGGGGGGGGGGGGGGGGGGAAGAGGAATTGACTTCTGTCAGTTCCGTTAGACTCGTATGAACAATACGAGCGCAACAGAATTCGTTGCACTTCGATCCGAGGTCGTTTGGAGAAAACGGCCATTTCGAGTGTCGTAGCGCGTCGCTACCTCATTGTTATGAATAGTGCCCGTACGAACCCCAAATTGACTTCTGTCAGTTTCGTTAGACTCGTATGAACAATACGAGCGCAACGGAATTCGTTGCACTTCGATCCGAGGTCGTTTGGAGAAAACGACCATTTCGGGTATCGTAGCGTGCCACTACCTCATTATTATGAATAGTGACCGTACGAACCCCGACTTGACTTCTGTCAGTTCCGTTAGACTCGTATGAACAATACGAGCGCAACGGAATTCGTTGCACTTATATTCGAGGTCGTATGGAGAGTATGCCATTTTAGGGCTATGCAGATCACCTCAGTGCAACGCACGAAATATAAAGCGCACGAACCCGGCACCAGCCCCGGCAAACCATGGAGGACCCCGTCCTAGGTTGACCTCGGTCAAACTCCCCCCCCCCCCCCCCCCCCCCAACTTGAAATTAGTGGAAAAAAGAAAAGAAAGAGGAGGGGGGGGGGGGGGGGAGAGAGAGAAGCCCCTCCCCCAAGGGAAGCGGGCTGCCCATGAATAGGCAGCCCCCTATTGGGGCAAAAAGGGCAGGAGAGAGAGAAGGGAGGGGAGGGGGAGAAAATATCTCCCCCCCCCCCCCCCCCCCACTCACTCTCCCTTAACCCCACGTGGGGAAAAGAGGAGAGGGGGGGGGGGGGGGGGGGGGGGGGGGGGGAGGTCTCCCCCTTCCCTATATACCCCCCCCCCCCCCCCCCCCCCCCCCCCCCCCCCCCCCCCCGCCCGCCCCCCACTCACTCTCCCTTAACCCCACGTGGGGAAAAGAGGAGAGGGGGGGGGGGGGGGGGGGGGAGGTCACGCCTTCCCTATATAAGGGGGGGATCGGCCCCTCCCTGAAGCTAAACACCCCCCCCCCCCCAACTTCTCCTCCTTCTCCCCCGCCAGCAAGACCAGCCAACCCCCTCGCCGGAGCCCTGCCCAACCAAACCGCCGCCACCCTCCCTCCTCACCATGGCCGGCCGCCCCTCTACCTCCTGAGCTCCCCCTCCATCACAGGTAGAACACCTTGCCCCTCCTCCGTCTTACCTCCCGGAGGCAACCCGACCCCCTCCTCGTCGCCGGAGCTCCGCCAGCACCACCCCGAGGCTTGCAAGCCTCGGGGAGGGGGGCTGGCCGTGGAAGCCAGCCCCCCAGCGCCGGTGGTGGCGCTGGGGGAGCAGGTCCCCACTCGGGGACCTTGGCGCCGACAAAGGGGAGGCGGCCGGGCCGCAGGAGGACGCAGCCCCGGCGGCGCCCGAAGCCCCCTCCCCCTCCTCTGTTTTCCTGTAGGGAAAAAACCGCCACCCCCGGCGGCGGCCGGCGGCTCCAGGCCGCCGGACCCCCGCCGGAGGTCTGCCCCCTCCCCGGCGCCCCGACCAGGGGCGGCAGGGAGGGCCCTCCCCGAGGAGGTGGCGGCGGCGCAGCAAGCTGCATGGCCCATGCAGGCTGTGCCGCGCCTCCCCGCCCCCTTTTCTTCAGTTTTTCGGTGGGGTCCGGCGGCGCCAGGTCGCCGAACCACCACCGGGGTGGTCGCCGACCCCCGGCGCACCGGCCGGGGGGGCGGCACCGGCACCCTCCCAGCGGGGGCGGCGGCGCAGCGAGCCTGCATGGCGCATGCAGGTTGCGCCACTGCCTCCCGCCCCTTCTGTCTGTTTTCCCGGTGGTAGCCGGCGGCGCCGGGCCGCCGGACCACCCCTGGAGAAGTCGCCGGCCCCCGGCGCACCAACCGGGGGCGGCGCCGGCCCCAGCCGGCCGCTGCCCGGCGGTGGCAGCGGCCGCCTCCCGTTAAGGCTAACGGGAGCCGCCCGATCTCCCCCAGGAAATCGGGCGGCTCCCCTTTTCTCTTTTCCCGCCTCCCGCCTCCACTTGTGTACCCCCCACAGCGGATCCGCCGCAGATCCGCTGTGGGAGCCGCGGGATGGCGCGCGGTGCAGCACCCCCCCACGCCTCCTCCCTTCCTCTAACCGCACCCCAATCTCCCTTCCCCCTTCCTCAATTTTTTGAGAAAAAATGGGGCAGATTGGGAAGAAACTTCCTAAATGAAAAATGTGCCCCATCCTAAGGGGCACCTCCAGTATTTTTTTGGGAATTTTAGGATTAAGTTTACTATTTTTAAACCTATTTATAAGGTTTACTTTAAGGAAATAAAAGCCCAAAAGAGTTGGGAAAAATCACCAAAAATTATAGGCCCTACTTAAGGGTGTTTTACAACTACTATTAAAATTGGGAGGTGTGATCTCTTATTTTGGTCCTCCAAAAGTATTTTGCAAGCAAAATTAACGCCCGAAAAGGAGCGAAATTCAATGAAATAAATCGACGTCCTCTCGACGTATAATTTTTAAACGCATAATAAAGATTACGCGTATCGATCTAAGGCATCGACTAAGTTAAGAATATCGACGCAAAACTCGAGACGAAATCGCGGTGCGACGCCGCACTCCAATGATGCCGGATTAATTATAAAAGAACGAACCCACGATAAAAAGGGGAATTACTAAAAATATCATGAAATGGAAATAAACTCCCGAGACGAAGTAGAACCCCTATGAACGGGGAGAAAGCAGAACCTCCTCCTATGAACAGAGTCGATATTGAAGCCTCCTTTTATGGAGTGATTGGACTACTAACCATTTACCTTTTTACTGCTTTCTGTACTTCCATTTAAATCCAGTCTCGTACTGATCCCCTGCATTTACATTCTGTACTTTCATTTAAATCCAGTCTCGTACTGGTCCCCCTGCATTTACTTTCTGTACTTTTCTTTAAATCCAGTCTCGTACTGGTCCCCTGCATTTACTTTCTGTACTTTTCTTTAAATCCAGTCTCGTACTGGTCCCCTGCCTTTACTTTCGGTACTTTCAATTCTCTAGTCTCGCACTGGTCTTAATATCATGGCCTCTGCTTTCGGCCTAATTTTCTGCTTAATATCATGGCCTCTGCTTTCGGCCTAATTTTCTGCTTAATATCATGGCATCTGCTTTCGGCCTAATTTTCTGCTTAATATCATGGCCTCTGCTTTCGGCCTAATTTTCTGCTTAATATCATGGCCTCTGCTTTCGGCCTAATTTTCTGCTTAATATCATGGCCTCTGCTTTCGGCCTAATTTTCTGCTTAATATCATGGCCTCTGCTTTCGGCCTAATTTTCTGCGGATATTATGGCCTCTGCTTTCGGCCTATTTTTGCTGCTGCACTTATTCCTATTTTGGTACTGACTGCAGCCCTACACTGGCAAGCGGTGCTTATCCTCCCTTCTGCGAGGCCTTAGTTTGGAGAAAACCCGGAGTTGAGCTCCTCCTCCCAGGTTAGCCCCAAATAAGGAGCCCTCATACCGCTGAGCCTCCCGGTCAAAAGTTGCGTGACCGGTCGAGTAAGAGTGTCGCGTCAAGTTTTAAAGCGCTCGCTTTAAGTTTTGAAGATTGTTTGAAAGTGGCGGGTCGGTCACGCCCACAGACCGTTCGTACCGGTGTGGGAGGGTTGACGACTCATGGCGACAGGGAGATGTGCGCAGCGGGTTATCTCCACTCCGAACCCGCAATTTTGCCTCCGCTGGTCGGCCCAAAATCGGTCCGTCGGATGTCGCTCACATCCAATTAGTACACCAAGTTGTACCGGAGGGCCTGAGTGATACGGTACGACTACACTCAGAAGTGGCAAGACTGGCCACTGTCACCGACGGCCACATCGGTGAGGCCCGCGGGGTTAGCTCCCCTGCTTGAAATAAAGCGGTCTAAACTGTGTCGACACGGGGTTTTTGTGTGTGTACAGGTTTGAATACCTGGGTGCGTATACGCACGAGATAGTGTTGTGTATTTACTATTCGGCGCGATTACGGATAATAGGGCGGGAGCCCTTTTATATATATGTGCATACCTGTTGCTAACTCTCTCCCTTGCTTCGGCTATTTATTTCTGTCATTTAGCCGCCCCCTGGATATGGATCGGGGGAGGGCATGTATTTTCTACTTAGCTCTGTGACTAACGGTTATTTCTTATAACCAATCACAGGAGATGGGACAGCGCGAAGCCCTCGCACCACAGGATGAGATACCAGCCTTGGAGATGGCCCGTTCGATTACCCTAGCCTCGCCCCCTGTCTTCCGCGACGTGAGTCCTAGAGTATAGGACTAAGACTAGGATCTTTTGTTTCGTCGATGTAGCCCCCGAGGCAGTAGTTGTAAACATTTGGCTTCGGCCCTGTTTAATTATGAAAATATAAGTTGTGTGCTTGATTTTCTGTCTTTCGATTGCTTCCGCTATGCGTTCTGATGTGATGTTGTGATTCTTGTGCCTTACAAGGAGACCGCTCGGTGCTTAAGAGGGTGGGACGTTGCCACCCGGAAAGCGCTAAGTGGTCATCCTTGGGCAGTAAGATCCCCCCTCCCTGAACCCGGTTCAGTTTGGGGAGGGGGGGGGGTCTTACAGAGGGCTCTCCAACACCACCCCTCCTCCTAAGGAATTCCTGCCTGACGCCCGATCGACCAACAGCTTCCAAGGGATGTGACGAAGAACTTGATCTTCCTCCATTTCGATTACGTAGTCTGCCATGAAATCCGCGACCGCTTGAGCCTTCATCGACAATCGGGGGACAAAAGTGATGTCGAATTCACTTAACTCCACTGACCATTTCGCGAGCCTTCCCGAGTGCTCCACCTTCTCAAAGATTTTGCAAATGGGATGGTCCGTCACAACTTGGATCGAGTGGGCCTGGAAATACGGCCTGAGCTTCCTGGCCGAGATGACCAGAGCGAAGGCCAGCTTCTCCAAAATCGGGTATCGGAGTTCTGCCTTCTTCAAGACCCTGCTTACACAGTAAACGGCCAGCTGCTTCTTGCCCTCTTCCCGGATCAAGACGGAGCTTACGACTTCAGCCCCAACCCCTAGATACAAGGATAGATTTTCTCCCTCCTTAGGACCTTGGAGTAGCGGAGCTTTGGTGAGCTGGCTCTTCAGGGCCTGGAAGGCCTCCTCACATTCCCCCGTCCATTTGAACTTCTGGTTACCTCGCAACACCTTGAAGAAGGGGGAGCGTTTCTCTCCGGCCCGGGAGAGAAACCTACTTAACCCCGCGAGCTTCCCAGTTAGACGTTGAACTTCCTTAGCACTTCGCGGCGATTTCAACTCCATTATGGCTTTGACCTTGTCCGGATTTGGCTTTACCCCCGCTGGGGTAAGGAGATGTCCTAGAAACTCCCCCCTGCTGGCTCCGAATACGCACTTCAGGGGGTTTAGCCGTATCTTATACTTGCGCAGAGTGGCAAAGGTCTCCTTGAGGTCGTGGAGATGAGAGCTCACGCTCTTACTCTTGACCATGAGGTCATCTACATAAACCTCCAAGTTTCTCCCTCTTTGCTCCCGGAAGATCCGGTCCATCATTCTTTGGTAAGTCGCCTCTGCGTTCTTTAGCCCGAACGACATCATCTTATAGCTATAACACCCTTCCCTTGTGATGAAGGAGACGTCCTTGATGTCCGGGGGGTGCATCCTAATTTGATGATAACCTGAAAAAGCATCTAAGAAAGACATTACAGAAAAACCGACGGCGGAGTCAACCAGCGCGTCGATTCGAGGCAGAGGATAACAATCCTTAGGGCATGCCTTATTTAATAAAGAAAAATCAATACACATACGCCAGCGACCGTCGCCTTTTTTTACCAAAACGACATTAGAGACGCAGCCTGGATACTGGATCTCTGATACGTAACCTGCCTTGAGGAGCTTCTCTACCTCCTCGCGAATCGGCTCCTCCATCTTGTCAGTGATGGCCCGACTCTCCTGATGGGGCGGGCTCCTGGCTCAAGGTTGAGGCGGTGGCAAGCCACGTCTGCATCGATGCCTGGCATGTCCGCCGCGCTCCATGCAAAGATGTCCACGTTCCTCTGGATGCATTCCAGCATCCTCTTCCTGTCCTCCGGGCCAAGACCCCCGCTGATCCGCACTTTTTCCACTCTTCCCCCTTGGGTGGTGACCTCCATCTCGACCACTTCTTCAGCCGCCTCAAGACGGGCCGGCTCTTCCCATCTACCCTTCTCCTCCCTTCCCTCGGGCAGGGTCTTCTCTTCCTCTGAAGCCTCCTCCTCCATCGGCTCGGCACGCTCCTCCGGAGCCACTTCCTTCTCCCCTCCTGGGATGCTGCTCTCTCCTTCTTCTTCCCCCCTATCTCCACCTGGCCCCTTCGACCCCTTCATCTCCCTATTCATCTTTTCTGCCTCCGCCATCCCAGAGATAGTGTTGACGACAGTCACATAGCACTACCTTGCCACATTTGCATCCCCCCGGATCCGGACCTGAACTCCTCCGTTGCGGAACTTCAAGCACTGATGGAAGGACGATGGAACGCACCGGAAGGTGCTGATGAGAGGGCGTACAAATATGGCATTGTAGATGCTCGGAGCGTCCACAATGACGAACTGATAGTTCCTGAGGACCCCTCCTAACGTCACCTGGAGGCCAACTCCCACCTCATCTTCTTTCCTCTCCCCTGAGAACCCAAACAGGGGTCCATCTGAGGCTTGCACTCTCTTCGCTTCTACCTCCAGCGCGTCAAAGGCCTTCTTGAAGATAACATTCACCGAACTCCCGTTGTCGACCAAGATTCGGGAGACTGGGAAGTTTTCGATTGCCGCCTGGATCACCAAGGCGTCGCAGAATGGGTCTTCAAAATCTGGCATGTCCTCCACCGAGAAGGTGAGCTTCTCCGAAGGGGGTGGGGTGTGGGAGGTCGATGCGACGCTCCTACTGGACATTGCCTGGAAGCTTCTCTTGCGAGTCGCTTCTATTCCTACCCCACTGTGGATCACTCCGACCCCTCCCCTGGCTCCCACGTTCGTCCTGTCTTCGCATCTATCATCTTCATCTCCTGGTAGCACCTCTTCGATCCTCACAGTCCGCTGTTGCTGCTGGCCTTTCCCCCTCACCTCCAGAAATTCCGGGCAGGTGGCCGTCGCGTGACCTTCTTCCTGATGAAAGTCACAGTACGACAACGCCACCCTGCCCCCTCTTCCACCTCCTCCTCTTCCTCCTCTGCCTCGGCCTACCGCCATGGCTTGCTCTCGAGGGGGGGAGGTGGTCTGGGACCTTGCCTCCATCCCGGATGATTGACCCTCCCCTCCCCCCTTCGTTGGTGATCTTTTTCCTGACCTCTCGCCGGTCCTTCTTGGGGCCTCCAAGCCAGCCGGTTATTGGGCTCCTGATACTCGCAATCCCGCTGCGGCCCCCGAAACCCCTGGCCTCTGGGTTCTTCCCTTCTTCTTCCCTCCTGGTGCCTCACCTCTGGCTCGCTCAGCCTAGCCAACCTCTTTGCAAACTCAGGATTGGCGGCCTCTCCCTCGATCTCCTCCTCTGCCCGCTCTATTAGCTCCTCAAAGGATAGAGGGGCCTTCCGCTTCAGGTCCATCTTGAAGAACCCCTCCCGCAACCCCACTATAAAAGCTAGCTGGAGGGTGAACCCCGACACCTCCTGGACTTGCAGGACCTCTTCTTGGAACCTATCCACATAATAGGACAACGACTCCCCGGGCCCTTGCTTGATCTTAAAGAGCGCCTCCGCATCCTTCTTCATCTTTTTGACGTTGAGAAGCGCAATCTGAAGCTACGGTGCAAGTCCTCGAAGGCGTAGATGGAACCCACAGAGAGCTGGTGGAACCAGTCCATCGCCTTCTTCTTCAGAGTGGTGGAAAAGAGCCGACACTGGAAGGCATCTGTCATCGGGAGGATCGAGACCATGTCCTCAAACCACTGCAGGTGCAGGACTGGGTCATCTTTGCTGGTATAGTAGGACATCTCTGGCCCTCTGAACCCCTCTGGCACCGGAGCCGAGAGGATCAACTCACAAAAGGGAATCCCTTCCCCTGCTCGGCGAGTGGTCCTCTCGCGCGGAGTCAGCTCGCATACCTCTGCACTCGCCGGGCAGCTGAACAGCTGCCGCCCGGGGAGATCTCACGCACTCGCTTCCGCCGCGACCTCCTTCCCAAGCCGCTGGCCCGGAGCGTTCTCGCCGATCTGTTGGGGTGGAACCACCGGGACCACGGGCGTCTCGCATTCGCTTCTTCCGGAGAGAGCTACCTGCATGGTCTGCATGACCTCTCGCTTGAACTTCTCGAACATCTCCAGCCACTCCATTGCTGCCGGTGGCTGCGAGTGGCCTGGATCGAAACCATTTCCTCCATCTCCTGTCATCGAGCTCAACTTGGGATTTTCTTACACTGGCTACGGTCCATGCTCACCGCACCAAAAATGTTGAAACCGTCAACCGGTCTCTTGAGTTCGGACCCACCGGGGGTGTAGCCTGCGCCTACTTCTCCCTCACTGAGCTCTCCTAACTTCGGATGGAAAAACTGGAGCAGACCCAAGGCTGTAGCGAGGAGGCCCCGCCACACACCCGGAAGATCTTAGAGAGCTTCCCCTCCCAAACCAATGCTCAGCCGGGCACCTTAGAGGGCACTAGCAGCCAACTCTGAAAATTGCCTGGAGGAGAGAGCTCAGAAGATTCCCCTCCTCCAAGGTGCCCTTAAGGGTCTATTTATAGATTTTCTAGTCTTGGACTGCAGATATCGTAAATCCGCCTTTTGGATTGGCTAATCGCACCCCAAGTTGGTCTGCTAACAGCCCAACTCCGCTGTTCTGAAAGGCTATTGGCTGCCCACAAGGGGGTATTTAAGTAATTTTCCCCTCAAATCCCTCTGGGCGAGTGGTCCGTGAAGGCACCTCTCGCCAGGCTCCCTGCCTATCATGGTTCGTCGGGCGAATGGTTTATGAGGCCATCACTCGCTATTTGTTCGGCTCGTTTGAGGAGCGAGATCTTGGGCGCTCTCGCCTATCTGTCCTGATGCCTATGCGAGTGGTCCGCGAGTGTGGGCCTCACTCGCCCAAAGACCTCTCAGACTCCTTATTCCGCTCCTTGCCCCGCCACCTGGCCCCCGGGGCCCCTTGGACCTACTCGGCGAATACGGGGTTGTACAATAGCATCCCGACAAAGTGCTATTTGCAGCCCAATAGCCAATATGGCTATTGGCAGCCCAAAATTAAAAAAAAAATCATTAAACCATATTTACTTAATGAAATCTAACAAAACAATAAAATAAACAAATTGTCACACATAATGAACTGTCCATTGTTCTTATAACAACACTCAAAATGTGAATATAATAAGGATCAGTATTTAATGAAGTATAACAAAATTGCAATCTCTTCAGTCCCACCCACAAAATGAACCCCCCTGCACAATGAAATTAAAGACCTTTTTGTAAACATTAATTTTTAAAGTATCTAGAATAAATTAATAAATAAATTTTGTTAAATAACTCACCATACTACACACACTTGTAACAATACTCATGTAGCTTCAAACACCAAAAAAAGAATTTTGATAAAAATGCGGCTGAATCCAAAACAAACCATGGAGAACCTGAATCTAATATGAAATACACTGATAAACAAAATGAATTTATGATCAAAGAAGCAAGCACCCAAATGCTCCTTAAATTTTTTTCCCAATGTTCGGTCTCTTTCCAGTGAAAGGTTAAGTACACCAAATCCAGTAAATGGTTAAACATTGAACTTGCCAATGATTTCAAATGACGATCTAAGAATTTCAAATCTCAACTCGAAGAAAATATGTCATGGGGTGTTAACAGTTGAGAAAGAATGCTGTTAAATATTATTCATAGTGAAGAGTCTATGACTGTTGTTGTTAAATATTATTGTAGGTATAGTTAAATATTATTGTACATAATGGGGCATTACCACGAACAGGTTGTGTGCAGTTCCAAGGAGCAGGATTTTCTCTGCCTGACAGTTGGCGTCCATCACCACAACAACATCTAGCTGAGTCTAAGCCATGTTAACATCATCATTAGGCTAGAACGAAGCATAGTTACCTGAGAGGAGGCCCCCAGAAGTCGCCCGATCCATGCCGAAATCTGGGTTTCGTGCCGTGCTTTGCTGAACGCCGCCAGCGTCATCCGCCCTTGCAGCCCAGACATCAAGGCCCTTGAAATGTTTTTCTTCAGCAGATTCAGGCGGCGGAAGGCGGAAGACGGAGAATGCAGGCGAGGTGGAGGAGGGCAAAACCGAAATGAGCAAAGTTTGGAGTGACTAGATCCCTAGCCGACCACTAAGAAACCTTCGCCGGCTATCTTCACCGGTCGGCGGCGTCGGCGGAGTGGGGGAGGTGTGGGTTTCGTTCGGCCAGTGAAATGGAAAAAAGACCTGGCGGGAATATAAAAGGAGCTGGTTTTTTATTTTTATTTTCAAAAAAGTGGGTCTGCTGATAGTCATACGCGAGCTGCTTATATAAACTCCCAAACTAAAATTAGCAAAAGGCGGCAGGTGATGAGTTATATAAATATCTGAACGGGTATCCAACGGCCGAAGCTATCTTCCATTATTCCAACAGTAATGGAATCGTGTACAAAGCTCTCTTTCCGCCACTTTCTCTCTCCCCCCTGCAGAGAGAAGAAGATCCTCTTCTCTCTCTCTATCTCTCTATCTCTCCGATGGAAGAAGATTAATCCACCGTTGCAGGCGAGAAGTGTTCTACACGGCACAGCAATCTCCTCATCAACTCTCATCGAGGTTTGGAATTTTGAGTTGCTTCTTTTGGCCTCTTCCGTCAGTTCACTTTTGGGAGGATTGCGTGAAATCGAAGCTGGACTTGTTTCTTTCTTTCTTGCTTGGGGGTTTACTGGGTTTCGGTAACTTGATTATAGGAGGGTTAGGGATTCTGTTCGCACACTGAACCATCGTATTAGTTTAATCGGGCAGTTTAATCTATTTATTTGGTGGCTGAGCTATCGGATTTTGCATTTTCTTCGCGATTTTTGTAGATTAAAATCTCTCGGTGGGTAATAAGTGTTGTTGACATTTCTGCTTTACTTTGATTTGTTTGTGCTGGCAATTGATTTTTTGTATCTCCCAGTTTCGCTCTGTGGATTTTGGTCGAAATTCTGCAATGATTTCTGTTTCTCCGGTGTTTTTCGTGTTAAGCGATCTCGGGATTTCAGGATTTTTTGCACTATCAGCTCTTGCTTATGGTTTTCATTTCTGTTAATTATATAGATAATTAGTATCTGAAGAAGTAAATTTCTGACCCAAAGTTATACAACCGTAAGAATTTTTGATCTCAGAGATGCATAAATAGGGACTTTTTGGCACTTTGTATCCCAAAAGTACTGGTTTTTTTGCAGTTTGCACCCCCAAAACTTTAAATTAGGCACTTTGTACCCCCGAAATACATTATCTTTGGCACTTTGCACCCATGCCAAAATTTCAGGGGTATTTTTGTCCGGGCATCACCGAAAATACTTATTTTGGCACTTTGCATCCCAAATTCTGTAAAAAAAACTATTTGCACCATGTATTATGTCAAATTGTTATTTGCACCCTGTATCCGGTCAAATTGTTATTTGCACCCCAAATTTTGTAAAAAATTTATTTGCAGCCCGAATTCTACAAATCGAGGATTTACCATCCGAAAGCATTAAATTTTCAATTTGCAATTCAAATTTCTTGAAATTTGTTATTTGCAATTCAAATTTCTTGAAATTAGCTATTTGCAATCCTAATTTCTTGAAGTTTGCTATTTGCAATCCTAATTTCTTGAAGTTTGCTATTTGCAATCCGAATGCTTTAAATTTGCTATTTGTCCCCAGAAATTATAAAAAGAAAAGGCATCAAACATGTCATTATTTACGTTCGAACAAAGTGCCGGAAATTTGTATGTCGGGGGTGCAAAGTGCCAAATTTAAACTTTCGGGGTGCAAAGTGCCAAAAATCCGTATTTCAGGGGTGCAAATTGCCAAAAAACCAAGCCCATAAATATCCATGGAAAATTAGTTTTTCAAGTTCTTCATTGGGATAGTTCTTCCCTTGGGTTTGGTTATATTACTGTAACTGAATGCTGCCTGTATCACACCTTAGCTTTGAACTGAAACTCCACCAACTCCATGGCTCAAGACAATTGAACTCTTGAACTAAAACCAAAGGTGTTTGAACATCAAACTAAAAACAAAAAATACCTAACAGCCATTTGTTCTTTCATCATTTTTGTTACAGATTCTCATCTTTATATACAAATTGTTCATGTGACTGTTTTCCTTTCCTTTCCTTTCAGTAGGTTTGGCATGGTTTCTTCTCTTGATACTGGCCAAGTACATCCATGCCTGGGATCTAAAGAGCAATTGGAAGTGCTTGGGAATGGTGGCGGCTCATTACAAAATATGGATATTGAGTGTTCCAATGTCAACATTGGTTTAAATGACACTAGAATTCTACTGTCATTGGACGAACAGTTCGTCCCCAGTTCATTAACATTTGAAAATCATGATGATACTAGTGCTGAAAGAGTTGAACACTGCAAGAGTTCACCTAGATTCGCTAAGTCCTTTGTATTCGGAGATGATCCGTACAACATAGAAGATGCCCGACAGAGTAGTAAGTCATCATTTTTTCCTCACATGGAAGCAGATCCTCTTATTTGGATACCACCTGAACCAGAAGATATGGAAGTTGTTATTAACAGTTATAAGGAGGAAAGGCAAAAGATGATGATCGATGCGATGAATGGGCAGCTCAAAGTTCTTGCTAGCCGTTGTCTTGCCGCAGATGGCATAAGTTACTCTGACCATGATGATGGTGAGAACTGGCTCAACATTCTGACTTCTTTATCATGGGAAGCTGCATTACTGGTTAAGCCTGATGCTGGTAAAGGGAGAAATATGGACCCTAGATCTTATATGAAGGTGAAGTGTATTGCCTCAGGTTCTCCAAGTCAAAGGTAATATCTTGATAATTTAAGTACCCCCGAGAATGGGATGGTTTCATGCCTTTTTATATAATGGTGCACTTTGGGTCCAAACTGCAACCTCACCACAGGAGTGCGGTTTTTTCGAAATAATTTATCAATGACCAAACAATATAGAATTTGCATGCTTTTACTCGATCATTTTTATAATTCCGAATGTAATCATCAACCACATGAAAAGAGTTTAGCTAGGCATCGTGCTTTTGAAAATAAAAACATATAAATTTTAGTCTGTATAAAATTAGCGGTGCAATTCTCACAAGGTATTATCGTGACTTATCGGTGTAAATTTCTTATTTTTATTATTCCATTTAAATAAAAATAATACAATATTTTTGTAATGGTGCAAGTGCAATTTTTCTCAGCTTGCAAGTGATGGAAAATGTCATGGTGGTGGGTTTAGAGGAAGGGAGGGGGAAGAAGAAGGAACTAGAGAGGAGAGTTTCAGCCCCTAGGTGTAAGACCCTTCCCCTGGAAATTGAACACAGTTGAGAAAGGATCTTATGCCCAGAATGACCGCCCTACGGTAGAGGGTTAGCTCACGCACCGACACTTACCGCATGATGCTCATCTTGGCAGGCAATCATCATCACATAACAAGTTCATGTATAAGACGAAGTATTATTGAACCAAGTCACAGATAGAAACAAAAGTAGCTTGAGATAAAAGAAGGCACAGGGCCAATAGTGCGTACACCATCACGACAATCTATGGCTTGATTATAAGCCCTAAACCGGATGCATGCAAGTCTAAGTAAAGCAATAACTAAAAGAAAATTCCCACATCTCTCACATCATCCTCAGGAGTGCTAATAACAGTAGTAATGAGGCTACACGGTAGTCCTTTCTGCAGGGTCACATCTGTCTTCCATCTAGAGCTGCTGTCCCTGGGTGGGTTCATATATATATATATATATATATATATATATATATATATATATGAACACTGCGGTACAAGAATGATGGAGGTATATTAGTATAAAGAGCTATAAACAGTTTAACAATGCTAAAACAAATATAACTTATCATATAAAAATGCTCATATGCTTTATATAATAAAGATCCGAGTGTATGCAAATAGAATTGTTCACGAAGAGGGTAAGTAAGTCACATATCAATCATTATCCTATAATAACATAAACATAACACCACTTTTCGTGAGTTAGTTAGTCTCACAGGCCCCACACATCGTGGTCAGATGGTGATAATAGAGCGGTGTTTCTCCACTTCTAGGATGGTGTAACACTACGATCCTAGGCCTTCTCGTACGATAATATCACATACTCTGGGATGGTAGGAGATATCCATCTTCATATTAGCGATATATAGAAAATCAGCTACATGACAAGTGCGAACCTTACTGACGCAGTACGAATCTATAGGTGAAGGACGCTCGATGCCCTAACCCTAGATGCAGTGCAAACGATCACACGATGAATGCAATGTACCTACGACGACCCTAAAATGACATGCAAGCGTACAACCCAGTATTCGTCGAGTGCTTTTCCCTCGGATAGAGAGAGGGAGGACGAGCGGTAGGAGGCGGAGACCTCCGCTCGCCCAGCTCATATAGGAAGCGAGCAAAGGAAGGGGGCGAGCTCCTCTCGCCCCCCCCCCCCCCCCCCCCCCCCCCCCCCCCCCCCCCCCCCCGCTCCGGAGGAAGGCGGAGAGGGGAGAGGCCAGCTCGACCCCCCCTCTCACCCAGCATTCGGCGGAGAGGGGAGAGGCCAGCTCGACCCCCCCTCTCGCCCAGCATTCGGCGGAGAGGGGAGAGGCCAGCTCGACCCCCCCCCCCCCTCTCGCCCAGCATTCGGCGGAGAGGGGAGAGGCCAGCTCGACCCCCCCCCTCTCGCCCAGCATTCGGCGGAGAGGGGAGAGGCCAGCTCGACCCCCCCTCTCGCCCAGCATTCGGCGGAGAGGGGAGAGGCCAGCTCGACCCCCCTCACGCCCAGCATTCGGCGGAGAGGGGAGAGGCCAGCTCGACCCCCCCTCTCGCCCAGCATTCGGCGGAGAGGGGAGAGGGGAGAGGCCAGCTCGACCCCCCCTCTCGCCCAGCATTCGGCGGAGAGGGGAGAGGCCAGCTCGACCCCCCCTCTCGCCCAGCATTCGGCGGAGAGGCCAACTCGGCCCCCCTCATCCAGTTTACTATTCGCAGTCCAATTTGGCTATTCGCAGTCCAGTGGTCTGCATTTAGCATTTCAGAACAGCGGGATTCAGCTATCCGCAGCCCAATTCAGGGGTATTCTTGTACAACCCTGTATTCGCCGAGTGGGCCCCCGAAGCCCAAGATATTTTTAGGCCCAATATTTTCAAATGACGCGACCCCGGGAGGAGGAGTGAGCATTTGGAGGGAGTCGAGTCTGAGGGGCGCATCCCAGGACTGTTCCCTTGAGAGGGCGAGCCGGGGAGGGCCGGGAGGCCTCCGACTCGCCCAGAGCCTTGTGAGGGCGAGCCGGGGAGGGCCGGGAGGCCTCCGGCTCGCCCAGAGCCTTGTGGGGGCGAGCCGGGAGGGCCGGGAGGCCTCCGGCTCGCCCACACCCTTGTGGGGGCGAGCCGGGAGGGCCGGGAGGCCTCCGGCTCGCCCAGACCCTTGTGGGGGCGAGCCGGGAGGGCCGGGAGGCCTCCGGCTCGCCCAGACCCTTGTGGGGGCGAGCCGGGAGGGCCGGGAGGGCCGGGAGGCCTCCGGCTCGCCCACACCCTTGTGGGGGCGAGCCGGGAGGGCCGGGAGGGCCGGGAGGCCTCCGGCTCGCCCACACCCTTGTGGGGGCGAGCCGGGAGGGCCGGGAGGCCTCCGGCTCGCCCAGACCCTTGTGGGGGCGAGCCGGGAGGGCCGGGAGGCCTCCGGCTCGCCCACACCCTTGTGGGGGCGAGCCGGGAGGGCCGGGGGGCCTCCGGCTCGCCCACACCCTTGTGGGGGCGAGCTGGGAGGGCCGGGGGGCCTCCGGCTCGCCCACACCCTTGTGGGGGCGAGCTGGGAGGGTCGGGGGGCCTCCGGCTCGCCCACACCCTTGTGGGGGCGAGCCGGGAGGGTCGGGAGGCCTCCGGCTCGCCCACACCCTTGTGGGGGCGAGCCGGGAGGGCCGGGAGGCCTCCGGCTAGCCCACACCCTTGTGGGGGCGAGCCGGGACGGCCGGGAGGCCTCCGGCTCGCCCACACCCTTGTGGGGGCGAGCCGGGAGGGCCGGGAGGCCTCCGGCTCGCCCACACCCTTGTGGGGGCGAGCCGGGAGGGCCGGGAGGCCTCCGGCTCGCCCACACCCTTATGGGGGCGAGCCGGGAGGGCCGGGGGGCCTCCGGCTCGCCCACACCCTTGTGGGGGCGAGCTGGGAGGGCCGGGAGGCCTCCGGCTCGCCCAGACCCTTGTGGGGGTGAGCTGAGAGGGCCGGGAGGCCTCCGGCTCGCCCACACCCTTGTGGGGGCGAGCTGAGAGGGCCGGGAGGCCTCCGGCTCGCCCACACCCTTGTGGGGGCGAGCCGGGAGGGCCGGGAGGCCTCCGGCTCGCCCAGACCCTTGTGGGGGCGAGCTGAGAGGGCCGTGAGGCCTCCGGCTCGCCCACACCCTTGTGGGGGCGAGCTGGGAGGGCCGGGAGGCCTCCGGCTCGCCCAGAACCTTGCCGGGTAGGCGGTCTGCGTTTAGCGCCCAAGAGTAGTGGGATTTGGCTATTCGCAGTCCAGTTTTGGTTATTCGCAGTCCAAGAGCAGCGGAATTTGGCTATCTGCAGCCCAGTTCAAGGGTATTTTGGTAATCTGACAGACCAGTTTTCGGCTATTTGCAGCCCAACTTCAGAAATCCTATAAATAGGACCAAGGGGGCACCATTTGGAGGGATCTCATTCTAGGCTAGCTCTCTCCCTCTCTCTCCCTCCCCAAGTCTCTCTAGGGGGGTGAGGAGAGCCTCCAGTGGTGCCCAAGCTTAGTAGTGGCTTGGGAGGGGAAGTTCCTGAGAGGCTTCCGGGTACGTGGCGGGACCTCCCCACTAAGCCCTTGGTCCAGTCCCTAGTTCCAACACCTTCAACCTAGAGCTCTCCCTTGGGAGGAGTAAGGATTGGTCGCCCCTCGGCTAGCTGAGGGCCCCGAACTCCACAGAGACTAAGTCTTGTTCGCAAGTCTCGGTTTCAACACATGGTGCGGTGAGCGTGGAGTGTGACCGATTCACGAAACTCTCGAGATGAGCTCCATGGACGGAGGTGGAGGAAGTTCCGACCCAGGTCATTCGCAGCCCCCGGTGGCTGGAGTGACGTTGGAGATGTTTGAAAGCTTCAAGCGAGAGGTCATGCAGACCTTGCAGATCGCCTTCGCCACGACGGCCGTAGGCAGAAGAGGAGATGGTTCGGAGGTCCCGCCCCAGCAGGTGGAGGAGGGAACTCTCGGCCAGCAGTTCAGAAAGGAGATACCGGTGAGGGGGGAGTGGGGAGGTGCCATACCCCCACTCGCCCACCCTCAAGGGGGCGAGCTCAGGAGGGGGGCGCCCTCCCAGCTCGCCCCAGCCCCTCAAGGGGGCGAGCTCAGGAGGGGGGCGCCCTCCCAGCTCGCCCCAGCCCCTCAAGGGGGCGAGCTCAGGAGGAAGGCACCGTCCCAGCTCGCCCCGTCTCTTCCAGCCCAGTCCCAAAAGGGGGCGAGCGGGGAGGCATCCGACCCCCACTCGCTCCACCCCAAAAGAAACCAAGTGAATGTTGATGGTCAAGACCACCTCGGGTGGAGGCTATCCAATAGCCCGGCGAGCGCAGAGGTCAACAATTCGACTCCGCGAGAGCAAGGAAGTAAGGACTTCAAAAGAAAAAGATCCAACCGCCCGAGGTGGAGGCCGGGACCAAACACACCCCCTCCACCACCTCAGCAAACCATGGAGATTGGTGGGGGTAGACGGAGGAGAATCAGAAAAGCAGGAAGAAGAAGGAAAGGAAGGGGTAGGGTGGAGTCACCCTACTGCGACTTCCACCAGGAGGAGGGTCACGCGACGTTCACTTACCCTGAGTTCTCAGAGATGAAGGATGCGAGGGGTCCAGGGCAACAGCAACAACTACCGGAAGAAGTCGAGGAAGACCAAGACTGGGAGTGGGAGGCTCAGTTCGGCTTCCATACTTAAGTTTCATTTTCTAGCCTTAAGTTCGTGTAATGCTATGTTCCGTTTCCATGTCTAGTTTTTCCAACATGTACTAGGATGGTTTAATATAATGAAAGTTTTTCAAAAATACTTAGCCCCGATGCTGGCCCGCTGACCAGGCTCCCATCAAGCTGGCAAGTCCGAGGATCGCTCGGGGACAAGGAAGTCACAAGTATTTAGTCCTGATGCTGGCCCGCGGACCAGGCTCCCACCTAGCTGGCAGGGCCGGGAACCGCTCGGGACAGGGAGGAAAAGGTCCACCACTAGTAGAGCTCGCTCCTAGAAGTGTGTCGACCCTATGTCCACCACTAGTAGAGCTCGCTCCTAGAAGTGTGTCGACCCTATGTCCACCACTAGTAGAGCTCGCTCCTAGAAGTGTGTCGACCCTATGTCCACCACTAGTAGAGCTCGCTCCTAGAAGTGTGTCGACCCTATGTCCACCACTAGTAGAGCTCGCTCCTAGAAGTGTGTCGACCCTATGTCCACCACTAGCAGAGCTCGCTCCTAGAAGTGTGTCGACCCTATGTCCACCACTAGCAGAGCTCGCTCCTAGAAGTGTGTCGACCCTATGTCCACCACTAGCAGAGCTCGCTCCTAGAAGTGTGTCGACCCTATGTCCACCATTAGCAGAGCTCGCTCCTAGAAGTGTGTCGACCCTATGTCCACCACTAGCAGAGCTCGCTCCTAGAAGTGTGTCGACCCTATGTCCACCACTAGCAGAGCTCGCTCCTAGAAGTGTGTCGACCCTATGTCCACCACTAGCAGAGCTCGCTCCTAGAAGTGTGTCGACCCTATGTCCACCACTAGCAGAGCTCGCTCCTAGAAGTGTGTCGACCCTATGTCCACCACTAGCAGAGCTCGCTCCTAGAAGTGTGTCGACCCTATGTCCACCACTAGTAGAGCTCGCTCCTAGAAGTGTGTCGACCCTATGTCCACCACTAGTAGAGCTCGCTCCTAGAAGTGTGTCGACCCTATGTCCACCACTAGTAGAGCTCGCTCCTAGAAGTGTGTCGACCCTATGTCCACCACTAGTAGAGCTCGCTCCTAGAAGTGTGTCGACCCTATGTCCACCGCTAGTAGAGCTCGCTCCTAGAAGTGTGTCGACCCTATGTCCACCGCTAGTAGAGCTCGCTCCTAGAAGTGTGTCGACCCTATGTCCACCGCTAGTAGAGCTCGCTCCTAGAAGTGTGTCGACCCTATGTCCACCGCTAGTAGAGCTCGCTCCTAGAAGTGTGTCGACCCTATGTCCACCGCTAGTAGAGCTCGCTCCTAGAAGTGTGTCGACCCTATGTCCACCGCTAGTAGAGCTCGCTCCTAGAAGTGTGTCGACCCTATGTCCACCGCTAGTAGAGCTCGCTCCTAGAAGTGTGTCGACCCTATGTCCACCGCTAGTAGAGCTCGCTCCTAGAAGTGTGTCGACCCTATGTCCACCACTAGTAGAGCTCGCTCCTAGAAGTGTGTCGACCCTATGTCCACCACTAGTAGAGCTCGCTCCTAGAAGTGTGTCGACCCTATGTCCACCACTAGTAGAGCTCGCTCCTAGAAGTGTGTCGACCCTATGTCCACCACTAGTAGAGCTCGCTCCTAGAAGTGTGTCGACCCTATGTCCACCACTAGTAGAGCTCGCTCCTAGAAGTGTGTCGACCCTATGTCCACCACTAGTAGAGCTCGCTCCTAGAAGTATTTAGTCCCGATGCTGGTCCGCTGACCAGGCTCCCATCTAGCTGGCAGGGCCGGGAACCGCTCGGGGGAAAGAAGGAAAGTACTTAGCATCGATGCTGGCCCGCTGACCAGGCTCTCACCTAGCTGGCAGGGTCAGGGACCGCTCAGTGGCCGAAAATTCTCTTAAGTATTTCCAGCGAGGTGGCTCAGCTAGCCGGGCTCTCGCTAGCCGGCAAGGTTGGGGATCCTCTCGGGGAGGCGCTGTGGCTTTTCCAAGATATCACCAATAACCGGATTCCCAGCGACACTCGTCGAATATGCAGGGTTGGACATTTCTTTCCGAGCGTGAGCCACGCTCGAAAAGAGCGGGGATTGTGTACAACCCTGTATTCGCCGAGTGGGCCCCCGAGGCCCAAGATATTTTTAGGCCCAATATTTTCAAATGACGCGACCCCGGGAGGAGGAGTGAGCATTTGGAGGGAGTCGAGTCTGAGGGGCGCATCCCAGGACTGTTCCCTTGAGAGGGCGAGCCGGGGAGGGCCGGGAGGCCTCCGACTCGCCCAGAGCCTTGTGAGGGCGAGCCGGGGAGGGCCGGGAGGCCTCCGGCTCGCCCAGAGCCTTGTGGGGGCGAGCCGGGAGGGCCGGGAGGCCTCCGGCTCGCCCAGACCCTTGTGGGGGCGAGCTGGGAGGGCCGGGAGGCCTCCGGCTCGCCCACACCCTTGTGGGGGCGAGCCGGGAGGGCCGGGAAGCCTCCGGCTCGCCCAGACCCTTGTGGGGGCGAGCCGGGAGGGCCGGGAGGCCTCCGGCTCGCCCAGACCCTTGTGGGGGCGGGCCGGGAGGGCCGGGAGGCCTCCGGCTCGCCCACACCCTTGTGGGGGCGAGCCGGGAGGGCCGGGAGGCCTCCGGCTCGCCCACACCCTTGTGGGGGCGAGCCGGGAGGGCCGGGAGGCCTCCGGCTCGCCCACACCCTTGTGGGGGCGAGCCGGGAGGGCCGGGGGGCCTCCGGCTCGCCCACACCCTTGTGGGGGCGAGCTGGGAGGGCCGGGAGGCCTCCGGCTCGCCCACACCCTTGTGGGGGCGAGCTGGGAGGGCCGGGAGGCCTCCGGCTCGCCCACACCCTTGTGGGGGCGAGCCGGGAGGGCCGGGAGGCCTCCGGCTCGCCCACACCCTTGTGGGGGCGAGCCGGGAGGGCCGGGAGGCCTCCGGCTCGCCCACACCCTTGTGGGGGCGAGCCTGGAGGGCCGGGAGGCCTCCGGCTCGCCCACACCCTTGTGGGGGCGAGCCGGGAGGGCCGGGGGGCCTCCGGCTCGCCCACACCCTTGTGGGGGCGAGCCGGGAGGGCCGGGGGGCCTCCGGCTCACCCACACCCTTGTGGGGGCGAGCTGGGAGGGCCGGGAGGCCTCCGGCTCACCCAGACCCTTGTGGGGGCGAGCTGAGAGGGCCGGGAGGCCTACGGCTCTCCCACACCCTTGTGGGGGCGAGCTGAGAGGGCCGGGAGGCCTCCGGCTCGCCCACACCCTTGTGGGGGCGAGCCGGGAGGGCCGGGAGGCCTCCGGCTCGCCCAGACCCTTGTGGGGGCGAGCTGAGAGGGCCGGGAGGCCTCCGGCTCGCCCACACCCTTGTGGGGGCGAGCTGGGAGGGCCGGGAGGCCTCCGGCTCGCCCAGAACCTTGTCGGGTAGGCGGTCTGCGTTTAGCGCCCAAGAGTAGTGGGATTTGGCTATTCGCAGTCCAGTTTTGGTTATTCGCAGTCCAAGAGCAGCGGGATTTGGCTATCTGCAGCCCAGTTCAAGGGTATTTTGGTAATCTGGCAGACCAGTTTTCGGCTATTTGCAGCCCAACTTCAGAAATCCTATAAATAGGACCAAGGGGGCACCATTTGGAGGGATCTCATTCTAGGCTAGCTCTCTCCCTCTCTCTCCCTCCCCAAGTCTCTCTAGGGGGGTGAGGAGAGCCTCCAGTGGTGCCCAAGCTTAGTAGTGGCTTGGGAGGGGAAGTTCCTGAGGGGCTTCCGGGTATGTGGCGGGACCTCCCCACTAAGCCCTTGGTCCAGTCCTTAGTTCCAACACCTTCAACATAGAGCTCTCCCTTGGGAGGAGTAAGGATTGGTCGCCCCTCGGCTAGCTGAGGGCCCCGAACTCCACAGAGACTAAGTCTTGTTCGCAAGTCTCGGTTTCAACAATTCTGGTAATCTGGCAGACCAGTTTTTGGCTATTTGCAGCCCAACTTCAAAAATCCTATAAATAGGACCAAGGGGGCACCATTTGGAGGGATCTCTCATCCTAGGCTAGCTCTCTCCTTCTCCCTCTCCCTCCCCAAGTCTCTCTAGGGGGTGAGGAGAGGCTCCAGTGGTGCCCAAGCTTAGTAGTGGCTTGGGAGGGGAAGTTCCAAGGGGACTTCCGGGTACGTGGCGGGACCTCCCCGCTAAGCCCTTGGTCCAGTTCTTAGTTCCGACACCTTCAACCTAGAGCTCTCCCTTGGGGGAAGTAAGGGTTGGTCGCCCCTCAGCCTCGTTGAGGGCCCCGAACTCCACAGAGACCGAGTAGTCGGTTTCAACAGCAAGCATACGCACAATCCAATAAAATGCCAATTTAATGCAAGAGAAAATGTATTTGACAGTCCAACTTAAATTGACAGTAAGCAATTAATTAATACAAGAAATTTAATAAGTGCACATTTGCTTACAAAAATTTTATTTGGAGAAATGGAAATTCATAGACAATTGAGGTGCAATTAATTTAAGCACGCGCTGAATAAACCATGCAAGTCAATTGAACTAACGAAAATAAAAATATATGATATTATATCCCACAAAACATAGTTCAAACACACCAAATAGAGAGCAAGAGCATCAAACTACGACACACATATGTAGGCGGCGGCTAAACATGGAGATGAAGACGATAAGAAAGCTGCTGGAAGGGAATCAACTGCTGGAATGCAAGGACATCAGGTTAGTGGACTGGTTTCAAGTTTGGTGAGGCTCGAGTGCAGGGATTGGAGGAAGGATTTCTGGAAATAGACTCACAGGAGGTGCAAAGAGGGAGGCGAATTTCTGGATTGTACTATAATCGAGAGGGGAAGGGTTTGGAAGAGGAGGTTTTGGGTAGAGCTGGCCTGGACGAAGGATTAGGAGACTGCTGGTGGGGGAAGAGAACCGGAAGAAACATCGACGGGATAGAGAAGAGTCTGCGTCAGACTGGAGTGTTACTGGAAAGGTCAGGGGGGACCAGGAAATGTGAGATGAAAAGGGTGACTGTAGCATGGTGGTCGGGGAATGGAAGCTTGTGGCGTGAATTGGTGGAAGGTTTGTCGTGGATGTGAAGGAAGAAGGGGCAGGCGGATCGTCGTCTGGAGACCGCTTGAGGTTTGCAGGAAGTAAGGATGCAATTGCGGGAACTTACGATGGGCTTGCGTGATCTGACGGGGAAGGAGTAGTAGTCGTGCATCTGGGGAAGATGAACAGGAAATGAAAACCCTGGAGCCGCACTAAGGGGGGATCGGCGTCGCACCGAGCTGTTGTAGTCCACCAACATGACCGAAGAAATGCTTCTGCAAAACCGTCGATGCCCCTTGTTGCTGCCAGCGCCCCCTATATATATCAAACTAAGCTAGGGCACCCAGATTGGACGTCTCATAATGTCAGAATCGATCGGGTGTCAAATCCAACTAAAAAACATAAAAATGACTCGAAAAGACTGTCCGGACGCATCCGCGAACTTGGATCGCCCAAACGGGAAGTAGATCACCGCGATCTCCATCAATTCCCCCCCCCCCCCCCCGGCTTAAAAACATATTATTCGAAACTCGAAAACCGCTCGAATACTGAGCCGAATTGGAATCGGTTACAATTGATTCGACTCAATTTGAGTCGATTCAATTTGACTCGAATCTGATTTTGAGTCGATTTTGAGCCAGCCCTGAATCGCTTGAAATATGATTCGAATCAGCTCGAATCATATAAAAAATATTATGTATTTATTAAATATTATTATTTTAAAATTAAAAACACTAAATTTTAAACCTAAATAAAAATATTGAAGGTTTTAAGTGTTTCATTTGCTAAATTTAAATGTTTCCTAATTTAATTTCGGTCCAACTAGGAATAAAGAGAAAAATTGCTCAATTTCGAGCTAGTTTGATTCGATTTCGAGCCAACTCGATTCGATTTCGAGTCAGCTCAATTCAAGTCGAGTCAGCTCGATTCAATTTCGAGCCGGCTCGGAATCAAACCATTTTGAGTCGATCCAGCTCGACTCGAAATCGATTTCGAGCCGAGCCCAAATCGCTCGAACTCGACTCGATATCAGCCTTAAAGATGGTCCTACTCTCAGTGCAGCCTAGAGACAACTCGCTCAAGATCCTCTTAAGGAAATCCAAGTATCATCTGAGAATTGGCAGCCTCCCCAGCAAACAATATATCACAGCGTATCATGCCCGCACACGGCGGTTACGTCATGTGTAACAATCTGAAGCACTTCTTCGGAGGTGGCTGGTGACTCTGAGTAAAATGTATCTCCGTCTGGAAGCTAGAATGGTGGAACCATCGGTGATGTGAGGTGAGCCTCATGGTGAAACTCATCAGTCTGAGGCTGGGACGATGCGAGACAATGAAGGAGGTTGTGGCTCATACATGGGAGGGAAGAAGGGGTCCACATACACACACTCGTCATAGTAAGGAATCAAGTCCTCTACATTGAATACTCAGTTTATCCCCATATTCTGAGGGATGTTAAACTTGTATGCTTTCGTGTCGATCCATCGCGTGACTGTATAGGGATTCATTCAACGAGTGCTTAAGTTTTTTGTTGTTCCCTGTGAAAACCTCTTAAATCTTATGTGGATCGTCATTTGCTTCCCAATTTTAAAAATCTAATCCCTCTTGTGCTGGTCTGTTTGGTTTTTATAATACTAATTATTTATTGCAATTTTGCATCAATCAAATTCATGCAGCTCATGCGAATGATGCATAACATACAATAAACATGAATCATGCAACATAGAAGAGTCGTGCACTATATGTGAGTGACCTTGCAACAAATGTAAAAGGTAAACAAAAGACATGACCAACTCCTTATAATGAAGTTCTATGATACTACAATGAACTCCTAAGATGGGTACATGGTCAGGAGGCTCGGTAGGTGGAGTATAAGAAAATTCATCGAGTGTGCGACGAGCATCCGAATGATAGTGTGAGACATCGACATCAAATACGAGCTCATAAAGTATCAAATATCTCTCGTGGAACGTGATACATCAAGGGGCTCACCAGGAGGTATGTATGAAAATTCATCGCGAATGCAATGATTACCCAAGTGAGAACCACAGACATCGAGAATTGGATGTGACTATAGAGCGTGGCAAGTACCCCTCATAAGAAAGAACTCATTTGGTGGGTTAGTAGACAGTGTGTCCTAAAACTCATCAAGAGTGCGAGTGATCAGATGGTGAACTCTCAAAACATCGGAAGTATGCTCAAGTATTTTTAAGGAAAACCCTGCATACTCGAAACTGCACTCAAGATCCACTCTCTGGAGCAAAATTTGGGGCTATAATTGAAGAGATGTCAATAACTCAATACCCGTAAATGAGTCGCTTGCTTACATCATTCACACAAGGCGTGGTGGCCAATCAGGAGGCTCAACAGGGGGCTCGTCAAAAAACCCGTTAACATGATCATGATACTTCAGATAAGTACCATCGTAAGGGGTAGTGTTCCCAAAAATGTGTGAGGAGGTAGATACGAGATCAACACTAGACTTTCGACTCTCGAACGTGGTGTGGTGCGGGACGAAGATAGGGGAAGATTGGGAAAAGCCCATACTCAAGGGTGGGTTAATAAGTAGGGTGTCGAGGACCGGATCTCTAGCCGAAGGGGAAACTAGGTCTAAATGGGGTGTAGAGAATGGATATACCAACATAGTGTCACTGGGTCGCTCGTCCTCACTCTCGTGACCAAAATCACTAGTCATATTAAGGTCGCTCCCCACCTGTAACATATGGCCATGATCGGACTCGACTCCAAAATCTAGTGAGCACTGAGTCTCATCAAGATGAGATTAATCAAAATCAAGTGTTGGGTTTCTTATGTATGTGGGAGCAGTACTGGACGCATCAACGACTTGACTTAAACCCCTTTGCTTTATCATATTGATTCTTCTTAAGGCAGCCTCAGGTGATCAAGATGAGCATCCATGCGATCAAATTGATCAATAACTAATCACTGAAATTCGACCCAGGTATCTCTATTTGCACAACACTATGAGGGTCTTGACATGTGATGTGATCCTGGCGATGGTGATCTTTATAGGGCTCCTGAGAGTCTTCTAGACGGTCGCTCTTAACATAATCAGATCGTGTTCATGGGTGGACGTGATCCCTACGAACGTGCGGTGGTGGTCGCGTACATTCAGACTCAGGTTCCTCAAACAGAGGAGATGCGTAGCGACGATGACCCAAACGATACTCAACTCTACCATCATAAAGTCGTGGCGTGGTGTAAGGATGACGACTTGAAGATCTCTCATCGTAGTGATCATCTTGTGCATAAAGGAATCGTGTTGCAGGGTCGACACGATCTATGGAAATGGTGTGTCACGCAGGAGGATTATCACCATAATAATAAGAATGTCTCTCAAATGGAGAGGGGTAACAATAATAGTATGTCATAGGACGGAACATATAGACTCAATAACTTCGTATCAAAAAAGTGCTTGAAACCTATCTCTGGTACCATTTGACGCAATACAAATCTATAGGCGACAAACGCTCGATGCCCTAACCCTAGATGCAGTGCAAGTGATCACACGATGAATGTAATGTACCTATGAAGACCATAAAATGACATTTAAACATACACACAATCCAATAAAATGCCAATTTAATACATGAACAAATGTATTTGAGAGTCCGACTTAAATTGACAACAAGAAATTAATTAATACAAGAACTTAAAAAGTGCACATTTGTTCACAGAAATTTTATTGGAGAAATAAAGTGGAAATTCACAAACAATTGAGTTGCAATTAATTTAAGCACGCGCCGAATAAACCATGCATGTCAATTGAACTCACGAAAATAAATGCGTATGATATTATATCCCACAAAATATAGTCCGAACACACAAAATAGAGAGAAAAACATCAAACTACGATTCACATATATAGGCCCGGCTAAGCATGGCGATGGCGGCGATCGGAAAGTTGCTGGAAGGGAATCGGGCTGCTGGAATGCAAGAACATCAGGGTAGTGGGCTGGTTTCAGGTTTGGTGAGGCTTGCAGGGATTGGAGGGAGGATTTCTGGAAATAGACTCACGGGAGGTGCAGGGAGGGAGGGGAATTTCTGTATTGCGCTATAATCGAGAGGGGAAGGGTCTGGAAGAGGAGGTTTGGGGTAGAGGTGGCCTGGAGGGAGGATTAGGAGACTGCTGGTGGGGGGACGAGAACCAGTAGAAGCATCGATGGGATGGAGAAGAGGCTGCGTCGGGCTGGAGTGTTACTGGAAAGGTCGGTGGTGGGGGAAAAACTAGGAAACGTGAGCTTAAAAGGGTGACTGTAGCAAGGAGGGCTGGGGAATGGAAGCTTACGACGTGAATTGGTGGAAGGTTGGTTGTGGATGTCGAGGAAGAAGGGGTGGGTGGATCGTCGTCTGGAGACCGCTTGAGGTTTGCAGGAAGAAGTAGGGACGCAATTGCAGGAAGTTGCGATGGGCTTGCGTGATCAGACGGGGAAGGAGTAGTAGTCGTGTTGCTGGGGAAGATGAACAGGAAACAGAAACCCTGGAGTCGCACCAAGGGGGGCTCGGCATCGCATCGAGCGGACGGAGTCCACCAGTGTGACCGAAAAAATGCTTTTGCAAAACTGTCGATGCCCCTTACTACTGTCAGCGTATCAAAATAAGCTTGGGCACCCAGATCGGACGACTCATAATGTTCGAACCGATCGGGTGTCAAATACAACTCAAAATAAAAAAATACATGAAAATAACTCGAACGACCATCCGGACGCATCCACGGGCTCGGATCGTCTGAACAGGAAGCGAATCACCGCGATCTCCATCGCTTACTAGGATGCCAACACTAGGAAAATGGGCTAAGGTGGGGAAACCTACTTGGGGTCGGACACTTTCAAGGTCTATGAATTTGTTATCTCAACTTCTTTCAGTGTGCTCTGTTCAGGAGAATTGACACGACCTGACACATCATATCACATACAACATGAACAACTAATTTGTTATGCCCTAACTAATCCACGTCATGCAAAGAAATGGTCTCTGCCTTAACGAACATCAAGTTAAGCGAGTAGCAACTCAACCCTAGAGGAATAAGCTCAAATCCAAAGCCTCTGTGCCCGTAAACATGTTCAACACACACACACACACTAGTCCCTAAAGAGGCTAACCCTACCTAGCCAATGTTGGGAAGTGTATTGTTTAGATCACACATGGGCACACCTACCAAACCAATTAGTACAACTAAGGTTTGACATGGGGTGTTCACCGTTATTCAAAAATCCCCTTATGTCTTAGGTAGAATACTTAAACCATACTACCTAAGTTATAGGAGAGTCAGATTGAAGTCAACTTAAGAGATACCTCTTATGTTACATATACAATAACTAAGGGTTATAAGTTTAAGAATTAATAATCTAGGTACTTCTGGTCGTTAAATAAATTATAAATTTAACTCGTAAATTTCCTTGAAAATATTGGAGTTTTAAAACCATATATAGGGAGTCATTTCCATGTTGGGTGTTGTAAAACCATATAAGTCGTAAATTTTCTAGAAGGTCCCCAATCTTTGCCCTTTTATTGACAAAAAAATTTAACAACTCATACTCGCTGTTTTGGACATTTGATATACGGAACGACCTGAGAAAATTTTGGAAAAATACAGTCTTGAAAGATATTCAAATTTCCTACAACGTTGATGTTCAACAAAAAATCTGAATAAATCGTTTGAGCATGTAAAATCTGTTTGAAGCTTAAATGAATCTTGAGCGTTCTCCACAACCGTCCCATGTGACTCCGTCTATCCCATCACCACCACTGAGGGTGTCGGCAAGGGACAAAGCGGTGTGAGGTGGTTTGGTCATCAACCATTGCCGGTGGTGGCTGGAGATAGTAGAAATATGAAACTGAGGCGTCAGGGTCTGGCTTCTATTTCCAGGCAGCGGCGCTGCCTCAAGGGCCATCAGGAAGAATCAAGGAGTCCTTCCTACCTTAACAAAACCCTCCAGGAGTCCTTTCTAAACGGCACAACACTGAATTTAATCGATTCAGTATAAATTTTTTTTTTTGCGGTTTGTGCAGTGCAGACATTTTAGCCGGTTTGAGATTTCTGAAGCTCTCCCCTACTTTTTATATGATAATGTTTCTGCATACAGTGAAGTGATAAATGGTCTAGTCTTTAAGAAGAGCACCACACACAAGCACATGCCAACTAGGTTCAGAAATGCCAAGCTCTTACTGCTTAAGGGATGCCTGGGAAAATCGGCAAACGAATTGTCATCATTTGCATCAATGGGGAAGGTAACCTAATCACAATATTATTTGATCTTCTTTTGATGAAAGTGAGCAGTCATTTTTGTTCTCTTTTTCTCTCCTAAATCAGGAGAAAGACCATTTGAACTCCATCATTGACATGATCAAGACTTCTCATCCAAATGTGGTCTTGGTTGAAGAAAGAGTTTCACGGGATATTCAAGAGTCTCTCTTTGCGAAGGGAATTGCCGTGGTCTTTGATATGAAACTCGCACATTTGGAGAGAATTGCTCTTTGTACTGGTTCTCAGATTGTTCCACTTGGGGATTGTGCTGTGAGTTCAAATCTGAAGCACTGTGATTCTTTCCACTTTGAGAAGTTTGTAGAGGAGCACAATTCAATTTGGGAAGATGGTAAAAGTCCGTCCAAAACTTTAATGTTTCTCGAGGGGTGCCCCAGACCTTTAGGGTGTACAGTGAGTTTTATTTTTCCAGAATGTTTGTGTCAATCTTACCAGCTGCTTGTGTATAGCGTGTTAATTTGTCCACTTCCAAAAGCTTTTCTGGAAGCTTGGCTAATAAAACTTTTTCTAAATTCTAGACATATAACTATCGATTTATAAAAACATTTCAAGTGTTCTTCAAATGTGATGCAAGTTCGTTGCACTCCTATGCTAGCATAATATAATTTAGATGCATATAACAATTTAATAAACTTTTTTTCTTGTTTGCACAATTGGGCGGTTGTTGAACATTCAACATCTTGCTTATGAAATGCCAAACTTTTGGCAACTTTATGACTGAAAGTACCACAATACTTGTCCCTTCAAGTTTTCTAATTGGTATTGAAATGTCTTGAATCCTGGTTTATTTGAAGCCCATTCAGTTGATCCTTCTTCAATTTATGATGCCCACAAACATATTATCGGGTTCTCATTGCCTGAATAATGAGCTGTGGGGGTCAAGAGATGTCAAATCCCCACTTCATGGTATACTTTGAGGTGCTTTATTTTTCGGATTTGTTTTGGAATTTTCTGATCTTAGGTTAATTTGAGAAATTCATTTATAATTGTTAGAGAAATTAATGTAAAAAGGCCCACTTATGAGTCCCATTTGTTCTTATTCTTGTTTAGTCTCACATCTTAGGATTGGAGTGTTTAGCCTCATTCCCCTCCTATATATTTGTATTCATACTTGTAATTATTGACAAGAGGGAATATATATACAAGATTGTCTCCTTTTCTACATGGCATCAGAGCAGGTTCCATTCTGAAACCGCGTCCCCCCTCTTTTTTTTAACCCGCCCCCTGTGTGCGGCCTTCGGCGGTCTCCAGCTTTGAGAGGGAGGTTCCTCCTTTTTTTCTAACCGCTTCCTAGCGGTCTCACTCCCCCCCCCCCCCCCCCCCCCCCCCCCGCCCCCGCGCCTCTTCTTCCTCTCCTCGGCTTTTATAGCCTGCTCCCTCTGGCGCGTGGGACCCACTCCCTTCTGCTCGATCGCAGCTCGCGCGGTCTCCTCCTCCTTCTCTGGCGTGCTTCCTATTCTCGCGTTGTCTATCCGCAGCCCTTGCTCCTCCTGCTCGCAGCAGCGGTCTGCCCGTTTTGCGATCTGTCGACCTCATCAAGCGGCCTTCCGCTCTACCCGCTCTCCCGCGAGCTCTCCGTGTCGTGCGGTCTTTCTCTCCAGCGAACTCTCCGGTCCAGCGGTCTCTCAAGCCGTGCGGTCCCTGCTCACCTGCTCATCAGCGGTCTCCAGCGGTCTCATCAAGTCATGCGGTCTTTGCTCGCGTTCTCCAGCGGTTTCTCTCAAGCCGTGCTCTTCAGCGGCCTCCAGCAGTCCAGCGAACTCTCCAGCGGCCCGCTCTCCTGCTCGCCGCTCCAGTCCGCTATTCAGGCCGCCAGGCAGCTTGCCGCCCGTGATCGCGGCCAGGACGCACGGACTGCCTACTGCTCCGCTAGCGCGGCCTCTCCTCCTGCTCAAATCGCTGCCCAAACCGCGCGATCCCTTACTTTGCTGCTCCGACCGGCTCTATGGGTTCCTTGGTCAATTCATCTGAATTGCCTTCTGCCGCCAGCACGCCTGTGATCGCTAATCCTCCTGAAATCCGTGATGAGCTACGGATCACCACTATTTCCCTATCTGGAAAGAAAAGTTTTGTGTCGTGGGTGCACTCTGTTCGCCGGGTCCTTCAGGCAAAATGGCTCTTACCTCATCTCACGCAAGCACCTCCCTCCCCTACTACCGACGATTGGCTGCGGAATGACGGTAGAGTTCAGACATGGCTTCTAAACTCTATGGATGGCGAACCTTACCAAATGGCCATGTATCACGAGACGGCCAAGGGCATGTGGGATGAGCTTCACTCCTTGTACTCGGGCAAGGACATCCTCCAACACCTCTATGACATTATTACTGATCTCCAGGCCCTGGATACGGGCGGGGCTGCGGACATGACCTCCTTTGTTGCTCGTGTTAAGGGTCTTACTGAAGCATGGATCCAGCATCAGCCATCTACCACTGATCTCGCGACTCAACAGACTCAGAAGGAAGCCGTTTGTATTGCTATGATGATGGCCCGTGTTCCTCCTCATCTGCATAGTGTTCGAGCTCAGATACTCTCCTCCACTACCACCCCCTCCCTCCGTGATGTTTGCTCTATGTTACTCAGGGTAACTCCTCCATCTGAGACTCCCAAAGGTTTTTCTCCGGTTCTTCTTCAGCAACCTCTCCTGCCAACTCCTCCTCCTGGTCGTGGCCCTTCCACCAGGGGAGGACGCCACCCGTCTCGGGGACGAGGACGTAGTGGTCGCCCTTCTTTGAAGTGTACTTACTGCTCTCGTGAGGGTCATCTAGAAGCTACATGCTACGGTAAGCATGGCTTACCTCCGCATCTGGCCGCCTCCGCTACTCCAGCTCCTTCTGATGCCCCTGACACTTCTACCCTTGGTGCTCCTACTCGCCAGGAATATGAAGACCTTCGCACTCAGTTCCAGCAGCTCCAAGGCAGTATTAATAGGCCATCTGGCTCGGTTGCCTCTTTCTCTACTCAAGGTATATCCTGTCTTTCTTACAGTTCTCACTGGATCGTTGACTCTGGAGCAACTCATCATATAACATCTCAGCAACCGCCTCGGTATTCGACAACCTCTCACCCGCCAACTATTATTGTTGCTAATGACGACACTACCCCAGTCTCTGGTGCTGCTGATCTCCGTCTCACTCCTACCTTGCTACTCTCCTCAGTTCTTCATGTTCCGGGCTCCCCGTTTAACTTGCTTTCTGTTAGCCAGTTAACACGGGATCTTGACTGTTGCATAACCTTTTCTCCTTCATCCTTTGTTTTGCAGGATCGCCGTACACGGAGTACCATTGGTAGCGGACGGCTGACGAATGGGCTATATCTCTTGGATCTCCCACCTATCAGTCTTTCTTCCATCTCCACTTTTGACTGGCATCGTCGTCTTGGGCATGCTCCCCTTCCAGTTCTCAAGAAAGCTCTTCCTGGTGTTTCACTCCAAGAGTTCACTTGTGAATCGTGTATCTACGGCAAGCAACATCGTGTTTCTTTCTCTCCTTCTTGTACCCGGAGTGATACTCCGTTATCTTTAGTTCATTCTGATGTATGAGGTCCATATAGGATCCCCAGTGTATTTGGGCATCGCTACTTTATCACTTTTATTGATGACTACTCGCGTGTTACTTGACTTTATTTTCTTCATGATCGCACTGAGATAACTTCTGTGTTTCGTGCATTTATATCTGAAACACATACGCAGTTCTCGACGCCTCTTAAAATCCTTCGCACCGATAATGCCCGCGAGTACACAAGTCGGTCCTTCTCCGCTTTGTGCTATGAGTTTGGTGTTATTCACCAAACCTCATGTGCCTACACACCTCAACAAAATGGCGTGGCCGAACGGAAAAATCGCCATCTTCTCGATACCGCTCGGTCCCTCATGTTCCAAATGCAGGTCCCAATAGAATTTTGGCACTTTGCGATTGCAACTGCTTGTCACCTCATCAATCGCATGCCTTCATCCGTTCTCAGCTTTGCCACTCCTTTAAGCCTTCTTCTTCCATCCACTACTCCTTTCCCCCTCACACCCCGAGTTTTTGGGTGTGTTTGTTATGTTCACAACCTCGGTCCGCCAGCAGACAAACTTGCTGCTCGTGCTACCAGACAGATGTTTGTTGGCTACTCTCGAACTCAGAAGGGCTATATGTGTTATTCCCCTACAACAGGAAAAGTGACTGTCTCGGCCGATGTCACCTTTTGTGAAGATCAGCCGTTCCACCTATCATCCTCTTCCCAATCCATACCTTCTACTATTACTCATCCTATCGTTCCAGTCACGCCTTCCTCTCCACCGTCACCTCCATCCCCGCCTTTGATCCATCCGCACATTCGCTACGTCTATTCTTGCCGTAAATCCAAGGATATTTCTCTACCGGAGCCGTCTGCTACAGATGACACACCGCCCGCGGTTGATCCAGCATCTTCCTCTACGGCTCATCCTATGGCTAGCTATGTGTCTCTACACCGGCTTTCTCCACCCCTCCACCAGTTTGCTACTTCTCTTTCCTCCATATCTATTCCTAACTCTGTGCAGGAGGCGCTTCAGCATCCGGGGTGGCGGGCAGCTATGGAAGAGGAGATGACTGCCCTTTGGGCTAATCAAACCTGGGAACTGGTTCCCCTTCCTCCAGGTCAACACTGTGTTAGTTGCAAATGGGTCTTTGCAGTCAAACAGAATGCAGATGGGACTGTTGATCGTTTAAAAGCCCGTCTCGTGGCCCGGCGCTTCACTCAGCAACAAGGCTTGGATTATGAGGAAACTTTTTCTCCAGTAGCAAAACTCAACACTGTTCGTGTTCTTATCTCCGTTGCTGTGCACCGGAGCTGACCCCTTCTTCAGCTCGATATTAAGAATGCATTCCTTAACGACGATCTGAAGGAAACTGTCTTTATGTGCCAACCTCCCGGGTTTGAGACCACGGGGGAGTCTCGTGCAGTTCACGTTTGCCGCCTTCTAAAGGCTCTTTATGGTCTCAAACAGTCACCACGAGCTTGGTTCGATAAGTTCTGCAAGGTTCTCTTAGCACTTTGGGTTTACTCGGAGCTCCGCCGACTTCTCTATTCACCAAGCATGAACCAACTGGCACTGTAATCCTTCTTGTCTACGTTGATGATATCCTGATTACTGGCGATGACCTCTCTGAGATAGAACAGCTCAAGGAACATCTGAACTCGGCCTTCCAGACCAAGGATCTTGGAAATCTTAGATACTTCCTTGGGATTGAAGTTGCCCGACGACCCGATGGGTTGGTTATGTCCCAACGAAAGTACTGCATCGACTTACTTCATGAAGCAGGATACTCCGGGTGCAAACCGCAGATACTCCTATGGATGCTAATCAGAAATTGTGTGCTGCTGGGTCTGATTCTGACCAGCTCCTTGAGAATCCAGAATACTACCGACGATTGGTTGGGAAACTGATCTACCTAACGGTTACTCGACCGGATATCTCGTTTGTTGTTGGTGTTGTGAGTCGCTTCATGCATACTCCGCGCACTTCTCACCTTCAAGCTGTTGAACGTATTCTCAGATATCTTAAGACCGCTCCAGGACAAGGCCTTGTCTACAAACCATCCAACTCACCATCTCTTCTTGCTTACTCGGATGCTGACTATGACGGGTCACCTGATGATAGACGTTCCACGATTGGCTTTTGCACTTACTTTGGCGGACACCTCATAACATGGCGAAGCAAGAAACAGACTGTGGTCGCCCGCTCCTCGGCTGAGTCTGAATACACGGCTATGGCTGCTGTTGTGTCAGAATTAACATGGCTTGAGAGCCTTCTTGGTGACTTGGGTGTTAGACTCCCTTCTCCGACAACACTTCGGTGCGACAGTCAAGCTGCAATTCATATAGCCAATAATCCAGTTTTCCATGAGCGAACAAAGCATATTGAGGTTGACTGTCACTTCATCAGAGAAAAGGTTCAAGCGAAGAAGGTAGAATTGGAGCATGTTCCTGCTGCGAGACAAATTGCTGACATCCTAACAAAAGCTCTTCCTCGGCCACTATATCTCCAGTTGTTATCCAAGCTGGGTGCCTACGATTTGTACGCTCCAGCTTGCGGGGGAGTGTTAGAGAAATTAATGTAAAAAGGTCCACTTATGAGGCCCATTTGTTCTTATTCTTGTTTAGCCTCACATCTTAGGATTGGAGTGTCTAGCCTCATTCCCCTCCTATATATTTGTATTCATACTTGTAATTATTGACAAGAGGGAATATATATACAAGATTGTCTCCTTTTCTACAATAATGATGAGTGCTACATAAACTTCTTTAGTTGTAGAGTGAGTTTGAGAGCATGGAATTAATAGCCTGTCTTCTTTTTATTCATGTAACCCTAATTTTACATAGTGAAGCATCTGTCGTGGCCCATGTATGCCTAATAACTCTTGGAGTAAAACATGTATATTCTTTTGTCTGTGTTTATATGATTGTTCTTTTCTTCTTTAATTTGTTTCCTCGATTATCTGATTTATCGATAACAACTGGAATGTTTTTTTTAACTTATAAGTCCATGTAATATGCTTTTATCAATTTATTCAAATCATGAACTATTAGCAACATTGATTCCTTCAACTTCCCTATTTAAAGTATTCAGTTATTCTTTGTTCCTTTGAAAGCTCTAACATTTGATTACCTTCACAAACATAATACTCGCTGTCTTTTGCAAGATTATAGGACCAGTGTGTCTAATAAGAGAAGTTTGAAATATCATAATAAGAGCTTATCTATAGTCAACTGTGGACATTTCTGAGTTGATTTCACTTCAAGGTTTTGTTTGATGACTTTTGTAAAATGTTGCGGTATATGTAAAGTATTTCTGCTGTCTTCCATTTAACATAGTTGTTTGTTATGGACTTTTTGTAATCCGCTGCACCTTGTCGCAGATATTACTGAAAGGTGCAAATAGTAATGAGCTGGCGAAGATTAAACATGCTTTGCATCATATGATCTGTAAAGCATATCATTTGAAGCTTGAAATATCCTATTTTGCTGATCAAAGGACATTTTTATCTGACATTATTTCGTTAAGGGAGCTCAACGATATGTTGACAGATGAAATGGTGACCTCAATTGATTCTTATGCTTCTCCAAATTACAATTCTCTAGGTCGTAAAGCTTCTTTGGCTTGTCCTCCTCTGGCATATGCTGTGGATATTCACATTTCTGATGGCTCCGCGATGAAATCTATCAATGGGGATCAATGTAATTCCAGTGAGCTTGCTGAAGGATCACTGATATTACTTGGATCCAGCAGACACCAACATGTTTCCAACAGTAGTGATAGAATTCTGGAAGAATGCCTCCCAGATCTAACCTCGGAGTCCATTTCATCACCTTTTGGATCCAAAGAGAACCAGGATTCTGAATTCCACATTGACAGAAAGGATGGCCATTTCTCAGATCTCACTGAAGTTACTGAAATTCAAATTGATGAAAATACTAATGATGTAAAACTGCAGAACAAGGATGATGTTGGGAGCTTATTAGATTCAGAAAGCATATTGGTACTTATTTCTAGCCAATGCATAACAAAACAGGTTGCTTGCGAGGAGAGCCATCTTTCTCGTATCAAATACTATGGGGATTTCGATGTTTCTCTTGGACGATATCTACATGATATTTTGCTCAGCCAGGTTTGTTTATTCCCATTTTATTTCATCTGATGTTTTGTTTTATTTTACTATGAAGAACGTTCTGATCAAAGAAACAATCTTAAACCATAGAAATATACTTGCTCCTCATGCGGTGAGCCTTCAGAAGCTCATATATATAGATACACTCACCGGAATGGTATCCTTGCCGCTATAGTTAGTCAACTTCCTAGAAAATCAGTCTTGCCTGGTGAAGCAGAAGGCAAAATTTGGATGTGGTCTCAATGTTTAAATTGTGATCATAATAAGAGATTTCCGAAAACTAGTCGGAGGGTTGTGATGTCTTTCGAGGCGTGTGGATTTTCCTTTGGAAAATTCTTAGATCTCAGTTTCGCTAATCACTCTGCAGCTAACCGATTATCCCGATGTGGGCATTTTCTGCATAAGGACTGCCTTCGATTTTTCGGGTATGCACACGCAAGACGATTCTTTCCGGACATGATATTTATTTTTGTATTATGGATTCTTATACTTCTTGGTATTCGACTTTTATGCACAGATTGGGGTCTAAAGTTGCAATGTTTCGATATTCCCCATTAGGAATATATACTGCATGCAAGCCACAGCTGTCTTTAAAGTTTTATAATCAGAATGGACAAGTGTGGATGATGAAAGAGGCAAAAGATGTATGTACTCCCTATATTTGTATAACTGTTCTCACCTTTTAAAATTTCCTAATTTTCAGAGTCATTTGTCTTATTTAGGTTCTCGCAAAGGGAGAGCTTCTTTTTGGAGAGGTCGCTAATGTACTAAGAAAATTGAAATCTTATTTTGCAAGCTCCATAAAGAAGCGGTCTGTCAATTTCTCGTGCCCGATGAAACAATTTAATGAAATAGAAAGTATGCTTGAGCGAGATAAAGCTGCATTTGAGGTAGTTTATGTCTCTCTTGATCTTCAAGTGCTGTTTTTTTTTCTTAGAAAAATGCTAAGAATCTGTTTTCTTTGTTATATGCATTACAAAAATTATGATAATTATCTATTTGTTGTGCTGTGTGCTATTAGGCTTCCTTGCTGCCGGCTGTCCAACAAGGGAAAAATGTGAACAAAATCCCAGACTTAAATTGGCTAATAAAAGAGCTGCATTTCATGATTTACCTTTGGGATCGTCGATTGCATTTCCTGTTCCAGTGCGTGGGAAAATTTTCTAGTGATGTACTTGGTGTGGATTCGCTCCAATCGATTATTGGCGTTGTTTCCGGTAACAACGTTGCTGGTGGAAATGTTAGAGGACAAGGTGAAATAACCGAGGAACCTCTCATGCGGGTTCCCGTAATTGTCGGGAAAGCCTTATTAGCTGATGGAGACCCACACGCTTGGGACCATGGAATTTCGGAAAAGAAGCTAAAAGTTGAACAAGTTCAATTTTCTGAAGAGATTACTCCCAGTTCTTCTGATTCCTATATTTCTGTTGGAGGTAACTTTCTTGGAGTCACTTCTCCTGAATTGTCCCAAGATGTTCCTAGTAGACAAGGGAATCTCCATTTTAAAGATTTCGAGGAAGAATCTGTTCCGATATTAGACCATGTTCAAGAAGATGATTCTCATCATGTTTCAATTGAACCCTTGAGTAATGGTGAAGAGGCTAAAGAATCAGAGCGAAGATCCTGGGAAAGTTGCAAAAGTAATGAAAATCCCGTAATGTTTCGGCCGCCACATAATTCCCATTCTGATAATCCGGAACAATGGATATGGGCTCCTTTTTCCGAACTGCGGAAGGAGTACATGAAAGATCTCCATGATGGTTCCTTGCACAAATTTCAGTTCATTAATATCTATAGTCCACTCCATTTATCTCGAGTTGACAAGCTCATTCCTCGAGAGTGCTCGTTACACTTTTTAGTAGGTTCAAGTGACAGTGTTGTGTCCCTCGTTGAGAATGACATATCTAGTATTATTGCTTGTGCTTTAGCATCATACAAAGACCAGCATAGTCCAGTAGATTCCATAGACGAAAAGGAAGAAATAGGAAAGCTTGATCGAGCAATCGATATTTCAAATTGTTTATCTACTGAGTCTTTGGAGTCTGAAGGCGCACACTCATTATCACCAGACGAGCTAGGTGTTTCCTTTTTTGTGGATCAGTTGATTGCTTCGGATAATTCACATCCCAAAATCACTTTGGGTCCCCGCAGAACTGCCGGAAAAAGTAAACACTCGGTGATCTGCATATATGCGAAAGAATTCCGTTCTCTTCGAAAGAACTGCTTTCTATCGGAGCTGGCTTACATATCCTCCCTTAGACGCTGCAACAAATGGGATGCTCAAGGAGGAAAGAGCAAAGTGTTCTTTGCAAAGACGATGGACGAAAGATTTATCATAAAGCAAATGAAAAAGACCGAGCTCGATTCATTTTTGAAGTTTGGACCGCAATACTTCAACTATCTCTCCTCTTCTCTGGCTTCAGGGAGCCAAACGTGTCTTGCGAAAATACTCGGGATATATCAGGTCATATATCGTGTAACTACCAAACCAATTTTAAATTCATTCTGATCTGAGTTGAATCATCAAAACTGCAGGTTACACAGGTCAGAAATGGCAAAGAGGTTAAAACTGATCTCATGGTGATGGAAAATCTACTCTTTGGAAGAAATATCTCGTGCAAGTATGATCTCAAAGGTGCTGCTTTTTCCCGATATGTTTCTGTTGGAAACGGTCCAAATATGGTTCTTTTAGATGAAAACTTCATCGAGGATATGCGAATATCTCCGATATATGTTGGAGGGCGAAGTAAACGACTACTGGAAAGAGCTATTTGGAATGATACTTCTTTCCTCACTGTGAGTGTCCAGTTAGCTTCCATTTTCTTTCTTTAGAACATAATAAAAATCAATATGCATAATAAAAGAGCGTATTTTCTTGCAGTCGATTAATGTCATGGATTACTCTTTGCTTGTGGGGGTCGATAGAGAACGCCGCGAGCTCGTATTTGGCATTATAGACTATGTAAGGCAGTATACCTGGGACAAGCAGCTAGAGACCTGGGTGAAATCTTCTCTTGTTGTTCCTAAGAATGCATTGCCAACTGTTGTCTCTCCAAAGGAGTACAAGAAAAGATTTCGAAAGTTCTTATCGAAGCACATCTTGATGGTCCCAGATGCTTGGAGCTACAATTAGTGCTCGTCTCAATAATTTCTAGCCTCCGACAATAACCGCGTGATGTTGATCCAAATTTTGCCTTTTTTTAAGCATTTTTTGGGAGCCCAATGTGCCCATGTGTGTTATTTAGGTGTGTTTTACTCAATTATGTCCCTAGTTTATCCAGTGTGTGGGCATTAAGGTAGAGAATCTTTGCATTGCACTTGTATTCTTTAGGTGTATTATATTCTTTTTCTATTAATTACTTGTTTAGCCTCACTTTTGTATATACATGAGCATGATCTAGTGGATCTCAACGGTCAAAAAACCATCAAGTTCCATCATCTAGAAGGCTCTAAAGGAGTTATCTACCATAATATAAAGTTCCAAATCCTTGAAGAGAGAAACTTCAAGATTCTTAGAAGTAGAATCTTCCAGAAGTCTGTAGAACTTTACTCTTCACTTTCTTCTTTTAAAACGTGCAGTCACATTCAGAATAATAATTTATTGAAATGCTCAAGTTATCTCAAGTATATTTAAACATTTTATTTACTTGCAAAAAGAGATGAGCATGCACTCTCAAACTCTCTTCATTTCTCTCTCTGAATTATTTCACTACAATATAAGTATTATTATTATATTTAATATTATTACTATTTTAAATAAATTAAATAACAAAAATAAAAATAGTAAAACATAAAAAATATAAATAAAAGTATAGAACATAAAAAAAAATATTATGAACTCATCAACTCCATCACTACAAGCACTAGCCCCCACCACCTCCCCCCTTTGAACTTACATGCCATATAATATAAACCTTCGATATCATTACCAGCAATCAATAGCGAATTCGAGAGAATCAACTTGTTATTCGATTGATTACACTATATTTCGCCAAAGATCTCAACGATATACAACAAGATGAAGAAAGCAAACGTCGTAACTTACAGCTCGGTCGAAAGACATCATCGATACCTCTTCATGTAAACTCGTCTCCCACTGCCCTTCTGCACGAATTTGGACGTGCGGGTTACCTTAAAATTATGCACAGCATCCACACATTCTGTATGTCTTCTCGGTCGCAATCTCTCGTTTACATAAGCCGACCGCCTACTGATTCCAACCGTTACCCTGTGGCTTCTCGGGCGCAGAGACCTTGACATGTGGAACCTCCGGCGCTCCCCCGAGCGGCAGGAAAGCGACCTTCGAAATTTTAGCCCATTAGGCCTGCGAGGATACGATATTCGCTCCTCCAAATCCTCATCACTCCAGCTATAATCGTACATTTCTGTGTCGGTTTCGCTGTCCCGCTTCTCTCGTTTCAAATCCTTCAGCTTGGACCATGTGAGCAGGCAGCCATCCTCACAGGAAGAGAAGCAGGAGGCTAGGCATGCCCATAACATCTTGCACATGTTCCTACAGATGCAGTCACATACACCAACTTTGTACAGCAGGTAGAAGAATAACATCACTGTTTGTAGATGAAGTGAAAAAAACATCAGTAAAAAGAAAGGAAGAAGATGATGCAAAGAAGGTAGCATTTTGATGGGGAGGGTCAGTGAATGACTGGATTTTACCTGTATAAAAGAGGACTGATACGGCGAGCAGCTTCAGCAGGTTTCCGATGCAGAAGTTCTCGATGTAGCATATAAGATCCCATGTCGGACCGCATTTTGAGCTGAGCGAAAACATGCATGATATATTGAGACATAAATTTAAGTAGATAATGAAATGAATCCTGAATCTATATTCGTAGCATCTGTTTATCTGAATCTTGGGAATATTATTGCTGATGATCTAATGGAGGCAGCCACTTGAGAAGATATAATATTAAGCATATCTGTAGGCTCTGAAAGGCTGCTCCATGGGCTTTTTTTCGTTAGCAAAGCGATGCGAGGAAGCACTTTTTCTGCGGGTGAGATTGATTTACCTTGCTAGAATCTGTTTACTATAACCTTATAAAGAACTTGGGACCGTGGGCCCCCCTGAGGCAGCTAGAATCTATTCAATATAAAGCTTAGGGGTCTAAGCTTTGGTCATCACCTCATTGGTGCAACGAGGGAACTCATAATATTTGAAGTATTGTTCGTTTTGGTTTAGCTTAGCCCATGCTAAGTTAAACCTCCTGGTCTCATTTTTTTTTTGAGGTGACTGGATACTTTTAGGAGGTCATCTATCCCAAAATTACTCTCACTAAAAGCTCACTTAACTATAAAGTTCCTAACAAAACTCCATCACTTGCTCTGAAGATACGCCTCTAATATTTAGAATGTTACAATTGGGTTGCTCGGGAGGTTGCTATTCATGCAATGGCTTTATTGGGAAGGCGGGGGCCAAATGCATGGAAGGGGGTGCCACAACCTAGTTGAGCCTTCCTTATACCCCCCCTCCCTCCATTTTGCCTCAATTCTTCTTTTTCCCATTAAGAAATTTCCATGACATGAACTCATTTATTCCTTTTAACGGGACCTCGTACCTGCCGTTCCTTCCGGAATTCCGTTTCTTTTCCTTCACCCCCAAATTTCGGAAGTCGGTATGGACTTCTTGAAAGCGAAAGCAAACAATGAGTAGAAATTGTGCGAGGGTCACACCAAACAATTTCACTACCAAGCAACCTGACCATATATTGAGGCCATCCAACATATTATACACATGCACGCGGGCGGGCGCACACACACTAGCAATTTCACCACAAAACTTAATTTTTCAATTTATTCATGGACGAAGGGATGATGCCGCACCTGCAAGACTTGCCAGAAAGGAAGTCTACTGGAGCTCCAAATAAATCTCCAATGACTTTGAAAAAACCAGAAACCAAGGAAGTAATCAAATTCCCCATTCAAGCAATCTCAACACCAACTCATGCTCTCTTCACGACACCGAGGATAGGCTTGCGGTATGCCGATAAGTCCTGCAGCAACAGTTCAGTGTAAATTATTAATTATTGATGACTGCCAACAATTAATTTTCAACATTTTCATTGTGAAATCAATGAAATGGATGCAACTTTAGGCTCAATTTGGCGCGGCATTTTTTTCTCCGGTGAGTTTGGATAAAAACGCCACAATTATGGTATGTATGTTTGGCATGACAACGGTTATGACCGTCACCAAGTAAAAAAAACTAGTTTTGAACATAAAAGTGGATGAAGTTCCTTAGGTGAGGTTGGGCAGTCACGACCGCCAACAATTATGACCGTCACCAACGGTTCATAACCACCGCGTTCACGACCGCCAACACCGCGCCAAACAGAGCCCAAGTTGCTTCAGATCAGAAAACTGATTTTATAAAAATTATAGAAGCTACATTTGAATTTGAACACAACAAATTTCTTCAAAGTAATGATTTCAATGCCGCTCATTAAAAAAGATGACGACAATCACTATTCTCTAAACATAATTTTTATCTAGGCCAAAAATCATATTAGTCCCTCAGTTTTTATAGTTGTGTCAATTTAGTCCCTGTAGTTTTTTGGTGTGTCAATTTAGTCCTTGCACATTAATTGTAGGCCCATTTTGCTGATTTTTTAAGGGTAATTTAGACTTTTTAACCATCTCTTTTTTTTAGGTCTTGTTTTCTCCTCTCGTATTCTTTTCCACGCCTGCAACTCCCCCGCCTCGGGCCGCCAATCGCCACCCCCCCCCCTCCCGACGCTTTCATTCTAGGGCCACCGATCGCCACCCCCGCTCCCTTCATTCACGGGCCGGAAATCGCCTCTTTCGTTCAAGCAGATCGCCACCCCCCCCCCCCCTTTCATTCAAGGGACGGAAATCGCCACCCCGCCCCTTTCATTCACGGGCCGCAGATCACCTCTTTCGTTCAAGCTTCGCAGGTCGCCTCCCCCTTCGTCCATTTCATTTATTTGTCAGCTTGGAAAATCCCTAGCAGAGGTATCTTTTCACCCCTTGTTTCCTTCTATTGTTGGCTCTCATTTTTTTAATTACCCCATGATTTTAGCTTCCAAATCCTTCATCCCGCATGTTGCAGTCCAAAATTTCAAAGAATTTTTGTTAGCTTTGAAGCCCAATGTCAAGGGTTCAAAAATGGTTGCAGGCCTTTTATTGGAGTTGATGGTTGCTTCCTAAATGGACCATTCAAAGGTGAGATATTTACAACAATTGCATTAGATGCTAATTCTGGTATTTTTCCAATTGCTATAATGGTTTGTGAAGGTGAAAATGAGGATAGTTGTAACTATTTTCTTGATTGTCTAAATACTTATATGCACGATGAACGTGTTATAACATTCATGAGTGATAGACAGAGGCTTAAAAAAGGCAATTAGTTCTATTTTTCCGGTAATGAGGCAAAGATATTGTGCTAGACACCTCTACGCAAATTTTAGAAGCAACTTTATGGGCCCTAAATTAAGAAAACTATTTTGGATTGCTGTAAATGCATATACTGAAAAAAGGTTCATTGATGCCTTGGAGGAAATTCGTGAGACTGATGTTGGAGCACACAAATGGTTGATGGAAACTTGCAAAGAACGCCCAAGTACTTTGTCAAGACATGGGTTTGATGTAGCTTGTAAAGTTGATCATGTTACAAATAACATGACAGAGTCATTTAATGCATATCTGGGTAAAATGAGGCAAAAACCGGTTATAACATTATTGGAATGGTACATAACTAAAATCATGAAGAGATTTTTTACTAGATATCAAAAAGCTTTGACTTGGCAAAAAAGTTACCACCAAAAGTGATCGCTAGAGTGGAGAAAAATCAGAGAGAAGGTAGGAGACTAACGGTGGTTCCAGCTTCCAATCAATTATGTGGATCATTATTTAACCAAAGAATCATACTTGAGAACCTACAAAGGGATAATAAATGCAATTCCACATGAATCTAAGTGGTCAGATCACTCTCAAATCCCTCCATTGAGGCCTCCATCACATAAGAAAAAAGATAGAGTCATCAAACAAGGTAGATTGCAAATTAAGAGAAGGAAGTGAATGAGACTAAAATTCATAAGAGATCTATTCATGTTACTAGCGAGAGATGCCATAAAATTGGTCACAACATAAGAACTTGCGTTAGTAGAAAAACACAGGTATTATTTAAGAGCAATGTTATAAGCACGCCGTTATTGGCTATTGACCGCCAAGCTTTAATAACACACCAAAAATGGTTATTTTCGCACCGACATGTTAATGACACACCAATTTCAAAATTTTGATTTTTGCACACCAAAGTTAACAATTGATTTATGCACACCAAAATTAACAATTGATTTATGCACACCAAAATTAACAATTGATTTATGCACACCAAAATCATATCAGGTGTCATTTTTTTGCGACACTTGGGAATAAGCTGACGGTTGAGTTCTTTCTTGCAATTTTGATACAAAAAATATAGCCAAGAGAACCATGACTATAACTATTACTGCAGCAAACACATAAACAATGATATTTATGGTTGGAATTAAGTACTACTAGAATCTTCTTAAGTCAACAAAGGTTTTATATTATGCTAGATTATAAGGCTAATCAGGTAAGCTCATGATACTCACATGAAATTTGGAATCTTCCAGAGGCTCTTTGGAACAGGTCCAGTAAACATGCATCCAAAAATAAAGTGTTCGTGGTAAATCATTAGGGTTTTTGGATTGGGATCACATCATTAGGGTATTGGGATTAGAGGAAATGCACCACAAAATCGAAAAAAATCCTTACCGAATGTGGAGGAGAAATAGCAATGACCGGCGTCGAGCGGAGAACTGCAGAAATGGGAGGCGAAATGCACAAATCGGCGAGCGGCGAAGTTCAGAAACGGGCGGCGTAGGGCGTCGAGATGGACTGGAGGTCTTCGAGATGGAGACGGACTGGAGGTCTTCTCCAGCGTAGGGCGTCGAGATGGATGCGTCAGGCGACGTCGGACGGCGAACGGGCGACGTCGGACGGCGAACGGGCGAAAAATCGCGAATGTTGGCGGAAACGGCGTGGAATGGGCTATTTTGAATTGGTGTGTCGTTATTAGGGTTTAAACGTAATTTTGAATTTTTTTGATGTGCTATTAGCCAATATTGATTTGCTTATTTTGAACAAGAAAAAATTTCCCAAAACATCTTCAATTTCTATTTAAACCAATGTACTGAACTCGTGATATTAGAACTCAAGCCAATCCTTCCTTGAAATTTACATCCTGCTATTTATTTTCAGCCTTACAATTGCTAGTGTTATTAACTGAGTGTTGGACATAGGTGTCTTGTGGATTAGCAAAAGATTGAATTGTTGAATCAATAATTTTATCCACATCATCCGCAGTATTTGTGTAATCAATCCAGTGCTTTTCCTGATACAGATAGCACCCTTACAAAATATACAAACAACACAGTGTTGTACAACCCCGATATTCGCCAGGCAAGAAGGCGGTTTAAGAAGGCAACGGGGTGAACTGGTAAGAGAGAGAGGCCTTGGGTCCGAACACCTCGCGAGAGTGATCGGAGAGAAATCTCTCTCGGAGGGCTCGCGGAGTGGCGAGCGAGAAGCGTAGGCGAGATGAACTACCCGCAGGCGACTTAAAGAAGTTCCCAGAGTTCCATAGAAGGAATGACGCGTTCGACGAACTCTCCCTAGTTCGTCGAGCCCGCCTATGGTCGTCGAGCTTGCCCCTGTTCGGCGAGGTCATCAGCCGTCGACGAAACGTTCTACGATCATTGAAGTCAAAGGGATGGTCTCGCAAGGGGAGCCGCAAGATCCAGACCTCGGCGAATTACAGCGGGGAAGCAGCGGCCGGCGAACCCCCCCCCCCCCCCCTCCCAGCGGACAGCGAACAACTTAACGATTCGGCATCCGTCGACCCCGTCGGAAATCGACGAAGTCCAGAGGCGATCTCGCAGGAAGGTTCGCAAGACCGGACCTCGGCAGACACCGCCAGAAGTGGCCGGCGAGGTCCTCGCAGGGGCTCGCCTTAGAGAGGCATTGCGAGTAGGGCTCGCGAGGAGGCCCGCGAGAGCTTCTCGCAAGAAGGTTCTCGCAGCCCCTTGCGCATAAGCCAATAGGGTCAAATTACCCTTTTACCCTTGGTGGTCTGCCTTTAGCCTCTTCAAAACAGCGGAGTTTGGCTGTTAGCAGACCCATTTAGGGTGCGGATAGTAAAATCAAAAGGCAGAATCCTGCTATTTGCATGCCAGATCAGAAAATCTATAAATAGGACCTTAAGGGCACCTTTGGAGAGGATTCCACTTCAGCTTCTCTCTCCTCAGGCTTTCTTTGGTTAGCATTTCCAGAGCTCTCCAAGGTGCCCGAGTCTCAGCTTTGGCTTGGGAGGGGAAGCGCTCAACGATCTTCCGGGTTAGTGGAGGGACCTCCTCGCTGTGATTAAGGTCTTAGTTTTCTTCCTAGTCTCCAGTCTACCTTCTCCGAGGGATCAGTAAGGGCTAGCCGCCCCTCGTTTCGACGAGGGCCCCGAGCTCCACAAGAGGCCGAGAAATCGGTTTCAACATTTGATGCGGTGAGCGTGGAGCGCGGCTGGTCCAAGAAAGTTCCAAAGAGCAGACATGACAGGAGGCGAGAATCAAGGCGAGGGGTTCAGCGAGCCACCGCAGGTGGTGACACCGAGGATGTTCGCGGACTTCAGGAGGGAGGTGCTTGACACCTTCGGGCTCACGGTCGCGGCGCTGCGGAGCGAGTTCACGACCCCGGCACCTCAGGCGATCCTTCCCCCAGCGGCGGTTGGCGAGAACGCCCCGGGAGGGAGGATCGGAAAGGAAGTCGCAGGAAGTTCAGTTCAAGACATGGAAGCGCGAGTGCTGTTCGCCAGCCCGGCGGGCTCCGTGCCGGCGAGCTCCGTGCCGGCGAACTTTGTGCCGACGAGTTCTGCACCGGCGAGCGCAGCACGGGGAAGCGAGCGCCCAGAGGATGCAGTGACCGTGGGAGTGGTCCAGGCGAATGCTGTTCTCGCGAGCGCGGTCCCCGCGAGCTCGAGTCTGGCGAGAGAGCTTGGGGGGCGAGCGGAGCGAGAAAGGGTGGTAGAAGGGGGAAGCCCCTTCTGCAAGTTGGTACTTTCTGCACCTGTCCCGACGGGGTTCGGAGAGTGGGACCGGGTGTACTACAACGGCAGGGATGACCCTGTCCAACATCTCCAGTCTTTTGAGGACTCGGTCTCCATCAGGCCGATGTCGGATGCTTTCAAGTGTCGGCTCTTCGCCGTCACTCTCAAAGAAAAGGCCAGAGACTGGTTCCATCAATTCCCTACAGGGTCGATCTACGCCTTCGAGGATCTGCGCCGAAGTTTCTTGTTGCGATTCTCCACTTCGAAGAAGAGGAAGAAGGACGTCCAGTCCCTCTTCAAAGTAAAGCAGGAGCCAAAGGAGTCGTTGGCTCGCTACGCGGATCGGTTCCAGGAAGAAGTGCTACTCACCCAGGAGATGCCCGGGTTCGCACTCCAGCTCGCCTTCACGGTCGGGCTGAGGGAAAGTTTCTTTAAGATGGCTTTGAAGAGGAAAGCCCCCGTCTCCTACGAGGAGTTGATGGAGAGGGTGGCGGAGGAGATTGAGAGTGAGGAGGCCAATCCGGAGCTCACCAAGAGGATAGCAAAGCTCAGTGAGCCGGAGGTCAGGCAGCAAGAGGTAAGGAGAAGGGAAGAGCCCAGGGCCCCGGAGGGTGAGTGGAGGCAGCGTGCCGAAGGAATGCAAGGTCAGGTAAGAGGTTACGGCCCGGGAAGGGGTAACTTTTATGGGGGTCAAGGAAGACCCCATCAGCTGGGATGGAGGCAGGGTCCGAGGCCATTGCCTCCCCCGCCTCAGCAAGCCATGGCGATCAGGAGGGGAAGAGGAAGAGGAAGGAGAGAAGAGGCGAGAGAAGAAGCGGGAGCAAGAAGGAGGAGGAATAGTGTGGCGGAAGGCGAAGCAGGGGAGGTGGCGTTGCCCTATTGTGACTTCCACGATGAGGAAGGTCACGCGACGGCCACCTCCCCAGAGTTCCTGGAAACCAAAAGGGGCCGAGCCCCCGCGCCAAGGCAACAGGTGAGAATTGAGGAGGTCGAGCCTCGAGGGGAGGAGGAAGAAAGGTGTGAAGACAGAGTTGATGTGGGAAATAGAGGAGGGATCGGGGTGATCCATGGGGTGGGGGGTAGGGGGGAGGCAACCCGCAAGGCTAGCCTTCATACCATCTATCGGCGGAGCGTGGCCTCAACATCCACTGCTCCACCCCCGGCGGAGAGAATTACTTTCTCTCAGAAGGACATGCCAAGCTATGAAGACCCATTCTGCGATGCGCTGGTCATCCAGACCGCCATCGAGAACTTCACCGTCTCACGGATTCTAGTCGATAACGGTAGCTCGGTCAACGTCGTCTTCAAGAAGGCGTTCGATGAGATGAAGGTGGAATCCAAGAGAGTGTTGGCCTCGGATGGCCCCCTATTCGGCTTTTCAGGAGAAAGGAAGGAGGTAGAGGGTGGAGTGGGGCTCCATGTGACCCTCGGGGGGCAGTCCCGGAACTGCCGCTTCATGATAGTGGACGCCCCAAGCAGCTACATCGCCATCTTCGGACGTACTCTCATCAGCGCGTTCAGATGCGTCCCTTCCACCTTCCACCAGTGTCTCAAGTTCAACGCGGGTGGAGTCCAGGTCCGGATCCGAGGAGACCCCAAGATGGCGAGATAGTGCTATGTGATGGCTGTCAACACCATCACCTGGATGGGAGAAGCGGAGGAGTTCGATAAAATGATGGAGGAGGTGTCAGGAGCCGGAGGAGAGAATAGAGTCGAGGAGAGGATGGAGGAAGGGGGAGTTCATGCCCAGGAAGGGGTCGTTGAAGGACCCAGGGCGGAGAGAGGAGGAGAAGAGGAGAAGGAAGATGGTACCCAGGAAGGAGGAGTGGAGGAGTTGACGATGGTAGGGGAGGAAAAGACGGAGGAAGGAGCCCAAGCGCTCGCTTGCGGCGAAGAGAAGGAAGGTGCTTGGGGAGAGCAATCCAGGCTGGAGGCCGTGGATGAGGTAGTGGAGCTCGAGGTCACCACTCGGCTTGGGCTGGTGGAGAAGGTCCGATTCAGCGGGGAGCTCAATTCGGAGGAGCGGGCTGAGATCCTAGCCTGTGTACAGAAGAATGTGGATGTCTTCGCTTTGAGCGCCGCGGAGATGCCCGGGATCGATGCGGATGTGGCTTGCCACCGCCTCAACCTCGCCCCGGCACCCGCCCCATCCGCCAAAAGAAGAGGGCCACGGCGGACAAGCTGGAGGGACCAATCCGCGAGGAGGTGAAAAAGCTCATACAAGCAGGTTTTGTGTCGGAGATCCAGTATCCAGGCTGGGTCTCCAATGTAGTGATGGTAAAAAAAGGGGGAGGTAAGTGGCGCATGTGTATCGACTTTTCACTTCTTAATAAATCATGCCCGAAAGATTGCTACCCCCTGCATAGAATCGACGCGCTGGTTGACTCAGCCGTTGGTTTCTCTGTAATGTCTTTCTTAGATGCTTTTTCAGGTTATCATCAAATCCGCATGCACCCCCGGACATCAAAGATGTTTCCTTCATCATGGGGGATGGATGTTACTGCTATAAGATGATGCCCTTCGGGCTCAAGAACGCAGGTGCTACATACCAAAGGATGATGGATAGGGTCTTCCGCGAGCAGAAAGGAAGAAATTTAGAAGTCTATGTTGATGACCTCATGGTGAAGAGTCGGGACCTTGGGTCTCACCTCCGAGACCTTGAAGAGACGTTCGGGACCCTACAGAAGTATAAGATGAAACTCAACCCCTTGAAGTGTGTCTTCGGGGCTAGCCGGGGGAAGTTCCTAGGCCACTTATTCACCCCGGCAGGAGCGGAACCTAACCCAGACAAGGTCAAGGCGATAATGGAGTTGGGGTCGCCGAGAAGCCCGAAGGAGGTCCAAAGCCTCACGGGGAAGTTGGCCGGACTTAGCAGGTTCCTCTCCAAGACGGGAGAGAAGTGTGCGCCCTTCTTTAAGGCGCTAAGGGGCAACAAAAAATTTGAATGGACTTCGGAATGCGAGGGGGCCTTCCAAGCCCTGAAAAAGCAACTCACTCAAACCCCCTTACTTCAAGGGCCGAGACCGGGAGAAGACTTATCCCTATACCTGGGAGTAGGACTTGAAGCAGTAAGTTCAGTATTGATCCGTGAGGAAGGAAGAAAGCAATTCCCAATCTATTATGTCAGCCGAGTGCTGAAGAAGGCGGAGCTCCGGTACCCAATCTTGGAGAAGTTGGCTTTCGCATTGGTGGTGGCGGCTCGGAGGCTCCGGCCCTACTTTCAGGCACACTCCATCAGAGTAGTGACAGATCACCCGCTTCGCAAAATCATGGAAGGGGTGGAGCACTCGGGAAGATTGGCAAAATGGTCCGTGGAGCTGAGCGAGTTCGATATTACATTCGTACCCAGGACATCAATCAAGGACCAAGCGGTGGCGGATTTCATGGCCGACTACACATCCGAAGTGGGGGAACATGAACCGCCTCCCCTAGTGGCGTGGAAGATGTTGGTGGATGGTGCGTCAGGAAAGAACTCCTATGGGGGGGAATCATCCTGGTAAGCCCCCAGGGGACTAAGATCGAGCAAGCTTTAAACATCCACTTCCCGATTACCAACAACCAAGCGGAGTACGAGGCGGTGATAGCGGGCATGCGGTTAGCTCGAGAACTGGGAGTGCTAGATGTGGAGGTCTCGACGGACTCCATGGTGGTAGCATGCCAAATCAAGGGAGAGTTTGAGGCAAAGGACCCGACCCTCCTGCGGTACTTGGAGAAGGTCAAGGGAGTCATCGGGCAATTCCACACTTTTTCCATCAAACATGTGCCCAGGGAAGAGAGCATCCCCCGCGGACCTCCTAGCCAAGTTCGGTCCCCGAGCAGGAGGGACGGTTTCGGAACTCTTCCGACCCACCATCGAGGAAGGAGAGTTGATGGAGGTAGATCAGCGGGTCTCGTGGATGGATCCCTTCATCTCCTTCTTGACATCAGGGAAATTCCCTGAAGGGGACATATACAGGCGACGCTTCAGGTATAAGTCGGCTTATTACTCTTTGCATGCAGGAGGGCTATACAGGAAGACCCTCTCGGGACTCCTGGCCCGTTGCGTTTCAGAGGAGGAGGTTCCGAGAGTCCTAGAAGAAATTCAATCCGGGGAGTGTGGGAGTCACTCCAGGAGCCGAACTCTGGAAGGAAGGGTGTTGAGACAAGGCTATTTGTGGCCCACCCTCAGCAAGGATGCAGCGGAATTCGCAAGGAGGTGCTCAAAGTGCCAACTCTGTTCCCCGCTCCAACTCCTCCCGGCTCAGAGGCTCCGAACCATCACCGCTCACTGGCCCTTCGCCATATGGGGGTTCGACCTAGTTGGCCCTTTCCCCCAAGCTAGCGGCCAAAGAAAGTTCTTACTGGTCATGATCGATTATTTCTCCAAATGGGTAGAGGTGAAAGCGCTCGCCAAGGTAATATCTCAAGTTGTGAGGAATTTTATATGGGGAGAAATAATCTGCAGGCACGGCCTCCCCCTGGCTATAGTGACAGACAACGGGCCGCAATTTGCTAGCGAAGAGTTTGTCAGTTTCTGCACCCAGCTTGGCATCGACCTAAGGTTCGCATCGGTTCACCACCTACGAAGCAACGGCCAGGTGGAAGCGACAAATAAAATAATCGTCAACCTACTGAAGAAGAAGGTGGAGAACCTCCGAGGGAATTGGGTAGAGCAACTACCATCCGTTCTCTGGGCCCTGAGGACTACCCCTAACACCGCCACCGGGGAGACCCCGTTCAAACTTTCCCATGGATCCGAAGCAGTCCTTCCCATTGAGTTCGAAGTAAAGACCCCCAAGGTGATCGTCGCAGGTGAAGGGGATGAAGAGTGGCTGGTGGCCAATGATGAAGAACAAAGGCTATCCTTGGACCTGGTGGAGGAACTCCGGGACCAGGCCACCATCAGGCAGGAGGAAATCAAGCGACAAATGGCCCGATACTTTGACAAGCACATCCGAATAAAACACTTTCAGAAAGGAGACCTTGTGCTGAAGAAGGTTGACGCGGCCGGGAGAGGAGCCGCGGTTGGCAAGCTAGAGCCCAATTGAGAAGGACCTTACATTGTAAGTGAAGTGCTCAGGTCAGGAGGATACCACCTCCAGGATGTGGAAGAGGTACCTCTTGGCCGAGCCAGGAGTGGGGATGATTTAAAAAGGTTTTATCCTTAGCCATTTGTTGTAAATGACTTTTCATATTTCCTACTCAACATATGCATTTTGGAGCAATCCTTTGGCAGGTCCCAAATAGTTTTTATGCTGGAATGCCCCAGATCGATTCCGCTCCCGGGCTCTCACTAGATGGGGGGTTCAGGTTGATCTCTGGAGAGGCTGGCAAGGTGATAAGTTTTTTATGCTGGAATGCCCCAGATCGATTCCGCTCCCGGGCTCTCACTAGACGGGGGGGGGGGGGGGGGGGGGGGGGGGGGGGTCAGGTTGATCTCTGGAGAGGCTAGCAATGTGACAAGTTTTTATGCTGGAATGCCCCAGATCGATTCCGCTCCCGGGCTCTCACTAGACGGGGGGTTCAGGTTGATCTCTGGAGAGGCTGGCAAGGTGATAAGTTTTTATGCTGGAATGCCCCAGATCGATTCCGCTGTCAGGCTCTCACTAGACGGGGGGTTCAGGTTGATCTCTGGAGAGGCTGGCAGGGTGATAAGTTGGTGCTGGAATGCCCCAGATCGATTCCGCTCTCGGGCTCTCACTAGATGGGGGGGGGGGGGGGGGGGGGGTTCAGGTTGATCTCTGGAGAGGCTGGCAAGGTGACAAGTTTTTATGCTGGAATGCCCCAGATCGATTCCGCTCCCGGGCTCTCACTAGACGGGGGGTTCAGGTTGATCTCTGGAGAAGCTGGCAAGGTGACAAGTTTTTATGCTGGAATGCCCCAGATCGATTCCGCTCCCGGGCTCTCACTAGACGGGGGGTTCAGGTTGATCTCTGGAGAGGCTGGCAGGGTGATAAGTTGGTGCTGGAATACCCCAGATCGATTCCGCTCCCGGACTCTCACTAGACGGGGGGTTCAGGTTGATCTCTGGAGAGGCTGGCAAGGTGACAAGTTTTTATGCTGGAATGCCCCAGATCGATTCTGCTCCCGGGCTCTCACTAGACGGGGGGTTCAGGTTGATCTCTGGAGAGGCTGGCAAGGTGACAAGTTTTTATGATGGAATGCCCCAGATCGATTCCGCTCCCGGGCTCTCACTAGACGGGGGGTTCAGGTTGATCTCTGGAGAGGCTGGTAAGGTGACAAGTTTTTATGCTGGAATGCCCCAGATCGATTCCGCTCCCGGGCAAGAAGATGAGTTCTCCATAGGGTCAGGATGAGACACATCAGGTTAGCGAGACCTCTGAGCTGACCCGATCTTTCTCGCTCAGCGGGCCGGCTCGCTCGGCGAAGAGAGATTTCGCGTGATAGTATGCGAGTGACAAAAATCAACCCTAGGCGCTCCAGGGTTCCTGGTGCTCGGCAGAAAGGTCGCCGTCACATGAGAAGAGGCGAGCTCTGGCCGAGAGGGAAGGTACCCTGCGAAATGTAGAGAAAAGTGCATGCCTAAGAGGGTAATAATCCTAAGGCAAATGGCGAAAGGCACGAGCAGTCAAAGTGTCATATGCCTATCTATTCGATAACATGAGGGGCGAGAACAACCATCGCAAGAATAACCTCCGCGAAGGCGGATATCGAGATAAGCGAGAACGAGACATTCAACACACGAAGATAACGGAACAGGAAGGGGAAAGCACGATGAACGAAGTAGAATTTGCATTTACATTTCAAAGTTTGATTAACCTATGGCGATCTCGTCGATCAAAATCCTGGAAGATGTAGCGAGCCGAATCCGTAGACTCCAAGCGAACTTCTTCGTCTCGCGCTCGCCGCTCTTCCTTCAGACGGCGAAGTGAGGGGGGAACGACGACACGGGTGAGGTCGCAGTTTAGGGCCTTCAGCCCAGCCACCTCGCCCTCCAAATCCTTGATGCGAGCGTCGGCTCTCCCGGCGGCCTCGACATCCTGCAATTAAGTTCAATTAAAAAGGCGAAACAACCAAAGGAAAAGAGGATGAGGAAGTCTAAGTAACTCACCACACTGCCCTCTGCGGCGAGCAGCTTCTCCTTCTGCTGCGTGTTCTCGGCAAGGAGCCCCTGATAGGCCCTCGCGAGCTCCACGTTCTGAAGCTCCAGCTGTAAGCAACGCCTCCCCGTCATATGGGCGAGCTCGGCAGAACAAAACTGCGACCTCGCGCTCTCGAAAGCGAGGGTTCTCGCAGTCTCATCTTTATAAGACCCCGCGTCCTCACGACCATAAAGAGCGAACGCGAGGTCGAAGGCGTGGCCGCTGACGGTCTCCTTCTCCACCCAGGAGGGAAAGATGGTGGAGATATCTACTGTCACAACCCGTATTTTCCCGACATAAATTATAATATCAGAGTAAAGGGGGAAAACACGCGTCGTGATGCCACCCCCAGTAGGGGACAACTATGGACGCTCAGGCGAGCAATCAAACGAACTTTTTCACGAGAAAAGATGTGAATTAATAAAAGAATTATCTTTTAAGATTATTTTCATTAGATTAGGAAGCCGTGTCCCTCGGCCCTGCGGTTTACCTAGCCGCACCTTATAAAAGACAAGCATTCGCAACGGAAGAAAATAAGTTCACTTTATCCCTAACGGCGCTGAAGACTAGAGATGTCTCCAGGGCGATCGCCGGTCTAAATTTAGTATATAATAAAGAAGTATCATTTTATTTTGGTTTACGTTTTGCAAATATGTGATACTTAATAGTAAGTGAAACAAACAGTTAAAAGATCAACTTCTTATAATTCTAAAAGAAACTGCTATAATATACATCAAAATAAGTTTTTCCCAGAGTGTATAATCACAAAATAACCAAGTAGCAGTAAAGGAAGCTAGCAGCAGCATCAACAAGTAAACTAAGCAAAACCCACACGGGCGTCAACAACTGACACGAACCCGCAGGGAGAAGGGTCCACAGTCCAGAAGGAAACTACAACAAAAGAAACAGAATCCTTACCCACAAGAGAGGGAAGGCCTCGACGGCGGACAGAACGACCCCGCTCAAACACCGGCGGCAGCTACAAACCTGAACCTGAGGCATCCATAAGAAAAGAATGCCTCAGCCCAAAGGGTGCAAGAAAATAACATAGTTAAAAGTAAGAGCAGGAGAAGTAACAAGTGACATATCCAAGCTGAAGGGGGTATATAAATACATATATATATACATATACACATATATATAACTATATATATACGCTTATATAAAGATTTCAGTAATAGAAGGTTAGGAAGATCCTGCATAGAACCAGCCCGATAAGCAAGAGCATGACTAAACTTGGCATATAGTGCAAAAATGGACCAGTGGTGGCGGACCCAAACAATGTCACTACCCACACACATAAAGGGGACATTCACCCCAAATAAGAAATAGGCGCCGTGGTGGTGGTCTGATCATCCTACCAACCACTACTAAAAGAACTGTGATGGGGGAACCCAGTGTTCCCTGTTCCCACCCTTTCGTTTCAAACAAGTCCATCACTATTTAGCCAAGTAAATATGCAGAAGTAGCCAAGTAAAACATGATTCGGGACTAGCATAACCCAACCCACGGAGCAGCCCCAAAACAGAATAACAGCAGCCTCAAATTAACCCAACAAGGATGGTTATATAGCAGCAGAAAATCAAATAACAGCAGCCTCAAATTAACCCAACAAGGATGGTTATATAGCAGCAGAAAATCAAATAACAGCAGCCTCAAATTAACCCAACAAGGATGGTTATATAGCAGCAGAAAATCAAATAACAGCAGCCTCAAATTAACCCAACAAGGATGGTTATATAGTAGCAGAAAATCAAATAACAGCAGCCTCAAATTAACCCAACAAAGAGCATAAGAGGCAGACCCAATTATAATGTGCAAACAGCAGCAGCAGTCCCAATAAGACAGCAGCAGTAGGCCAACTACAAAAATAGCAGCAGCAGGCCAACTACAAAAATAGCAGCAGCAGGCCAACTACAAAAATAACAGCAGCAGGCCAACCAAATAGCAACAGCAGCCACCCCCTCAATTCAAGGGAAAACAAAAAAAAACAACAGCTTCCCCAAATCAAGAAAACCAAGAGGGCAGCAGCCCCTCAGATTATCACAAAAAAAATTTAAATCTAGAGTAGGGGATCAAAATCAATTAGGTAAGGATTTCATCAGAACCACTTCCCTCAAGCACCAAAATAGGGTAAGCTAAATACCAACACAAGCACCATACTAGAAAGGTAACAGGAAAGGGGGGAAAGTAGGAGGAGAAGAAGAGTTTTCTTGCCTCGGATCCAACCGGCGACTCGCCGGATCGCGACCAACTCGCCGATAGCCGACCAAAGCCTTAGCCCCGGCGACGAGGGCTCACCGATTCACCACCCCGACGAAGGAACCAAGCTCCGGCGACCTCCAAAACGCCTCCTCCGGCGATCCCAACGCCGAAACCCTATATCGCCTTCCTCGTCGCGCACGACAGCCAAAGATATCGGGGAGGGAGAAGAAATAAAAGCTGGAGGGATCGGTTGGGAATGATGCCAGCAGGGAGATATAAGGGGGAGGGTTTAGTATTAGGATGATAATAATTTATAAGAATATGATAATAATAATAATAATAATAATAATAATAATAATAATAATTTATGTGTATATATATATATGTCATAAGTTGCTATGTATACATACAATATATGGTTAAACCCACATGTGACCACCCGCACACGAACATAAGGCTAAAAGTACCCCAAACCTTTACGCATATACGTATATATATACATGTACATATCATATTCATATTATATAGCTCTTTATATACGTCTTGGTACCTTAATTTATATAGTGTAACGTATATATATGTATACATATACTTACACTTTACCGAAATAACGCCCCCCACAAGAGCTAACTCACCGGACGACGACGTCGATTGAGAAAGGTAACGCCCTAAATAAAAACCTCGATTTCGGATAATTATTCTTAATTTCACGTGCTTTGCTAAAATAATCAAAAGAAGAATCTGGGGCGTTACAGTCACCCCTCCTCACAAAAAGTTTCGACCCGAAACTTTGCAGCGACAATTCGAAACGAGGTAAACACGAAAAAGAAAGAAAACTCAGGAGGCGAAAACTTACCGGGGAAACTAGTCGAAAAGGTGAGGGTAGGACTCCTTCATCGCTGACTCAAGCTCCCGGGTCGCACCCCGAACATCCTGATTGTCCCAGAGGACCTTCATCATAGGGATGGACTTCCTTCGCAACACCCGATCCTGCCTCTCCAAAATACGAACAGGCTGCTCCACAAAGGACAAATTGGGCTGCAGCGCCGGCACGGAATCCAGAACATGGCGATCGCTGCGGACGCACTTCCGCAGCTGGCTCACATGGAAAACGTCGTGCACGCCGGGGAAGGAGGCAGGTAACAACAACCTGTAAGCGGAGACCCCGATGCGCTCGACGATCTCGAATGGGCCTACATACCTGGTGTCCAGCTTGTGGCTCTTTCCAAATCGCTTAACGCCCGCCATCGGGGACACTTTAAGGAACACCAGGTCCCCTACTGCAAACTCCAGATCACTCCTACACCGATTGGCGTACTTCTCATAGCGCTCATGCGCTATCCGCAGCTTCTCTCGGATCTGCGTCACAGCAACGCTCATCTCCTCCAAAGCCTCGGGACCGAGAATAGGCTTCTCGCCCACTTCAGCCCAAAATAGCGGAGTCCGACATCTCCTCCCATACAACGCCTCAAACGGAGCCATCTGCAAGCTCTCCTGGTAGCTATTGTTGTACGCGAACTCCATGAGCCCAAGGCGTTCATCCCAAGCTCCCCCATGCTCTAGAATATAGCACCGGATCATATCCTCCACGATCTGATTAACCCTCTCCGTCTGCCCATTCGTCTGCGGATGATAGGCTGTAGAATACCTGAGATCGGTGCCCAAAGCCCCTTGCAAACTCTGCCAAAAATGAGAGGTATACCTGGAATCGCGATCAGACACTATGCTTGCGGGAACCCCATGCAGCCTAATGACCTCCTGCACATACAGAGACGCAATCTTCTCCATCGAATAACCAGTCTTGTACGGCACGAAATGAGCACACTTGGTCAACCTGTCAACGATGACCCAGACTGCATCATGCCCCCGCAGAGATCTCGGCAATCCAGTAATGAAATCCATAGAGATGCTCTCCCACTTCCACAAGGGAATATCCAACGACGACAACTTGCCCCCAGGCCTCCTATGATCCACCTTGACGCGCTGACAAGTGTAGCACTGCGCCACGAATCTCGCAATATCGCCCTTCATGCCAGGCCACCACATAATCTGCTTCAGGTCGTGATACATCTTGGTAGAGCCAGGGTGATAGGATAGGCTGGAGTCGTGAGCCTCCTCACAAATCTTCGCCCGAATCTGCTCCACCGCGGGTATGCACAGCCTGCCACGGTACCTCAAGGTACCCTCCACATCAATCGAGAAATCTGGCAACTCATCCCTCTCCGTTCGACTCCGGAGGTGCTGCAAATCCAGATCATCCCTTTGGTGCAACCTCGCCAAAACAATCCAGGACGGCTCCTCAACCTCCAAACGAGACGGACCACCACTGGGCTTCACCGCGATGCTCATCAGAAAGAACTCCTCCACCAGGGACTGCACAGAGAGTCCGAAAACAGAAGCTGACTTCCTGCTCTGGGCATCCGCCACTACGTTTGCTTTGTCGGGGTGATAGAGGATCTTCACATCATAATCAGCCACATACTCCATCCATCGACGCTGGCGCAGGTTCAGCTCTCGCTGCGAGAATACGTAAATCAAGCTCTTGTGATCTGAGTAGATCTTGCACTCCACTCCATACAAGAGATGCCTCCATAGCTTCAAGGCATAGACCACCGCAGCAAACTCCAAATCATGCGTCGGGTAATTCCGCTCATGCACCTTTAGCTGCCGCGACCCGTACGCAATGACCTTGCCCTCCTGCATGAGGACACAACCAAGGCCTAACAGCGAAGCATCGACATAGACCTGGAACTCCACTCCCTCAACCGGGAGATCCAAAACCGGTGCGGAACACAACCTCCTCTTTAACTCCTGGAAGGCCTCCTCGCACTGCTCGCTCCAATCGAAAGCCGCTTCCTTCCGCGTCAACTTGGTCAGAGGCGCGGAAATGCCTGAGAAACCCTCCACAAACCTCCGATAGTAGCCAGCTAAACCCAGGAAACTGCGGATCTCCTTCGGCGACGACGGCCTCTTACAGTCCAAAACAGCAGCGACCTTCGCTGGGTCCACAGAGATGACACTCTTGCCCACGACGTGACCCAAAAATGAAACTTGCGAAAGCCAGAACTCGCATTTGCTCAGCTTGGCATACAACTTGTGTGCCCTCAAGGTAGACAGCACCAACCGCAAATGTCGAGCATGCTCCTCCTTGCTCGAAGAATAGATCAGCACATCGTCAATGAAGATCACTACGAACTGGTCCAGGAAGTCTCGGAACACCCTGTTCATCAGATCCATGAAAGCAGAGGGCGCATTCATCAGCCCAAAGGACATCACCAGGAACTCGAAATGTCCATAACGCGACCGGAAAGCAGTCCGCGGAACGTCTGAGTCGCGAATCCTCAGCTGATGGTAACCGGACCGGAGGTCGATCTTCGAGAACACGCAGCTACCCTGCAACTGGTCGAACAAGTCATCAATCCGTGGAAGCGGATACCTGTTTTTAATAGTGACCTTGTTCAACTCTCTGTAATCGATGCACAGCCTCATCGACCCATCCTTCTTCTTCACAAACAGAATCGGCGCACCCCAAGGCGACGAACTCGGCCTAATAAATCCAAGCTGAAGTAGCTCATCCAACTGCGTGCGCAGCTCCTCCAGCTCCCGCGGTGCCATACGGTAGGGTGCCTTCGCGATAGGGCGGGTCCCGGGCTCCAAATCAATCGCAAACTCAATCTCTCGCTCAGGAGGGAGACCAGGAAGGTTGTCGGGAAAAACGTCTGGGAACTCCCGCACCACAGGAATGTCTTCAACACAAGGCAACGATGCGCAAGCCGCGAGCAAGACAAAAACAAAGCAGGCACGACCATCAAACTCCGCCAAGTCCTGGGCACAGACCACCAACAAGACTGAGGAAGTTTGACGCGGGAAGCCAAAAATGCTCCTGGGCTGGCCATCATCCATCAGGAAATCTAGGCGCTTATCCCTACATTGGATCACAAGCGTCGAACGGGCTAGCCAATCCATGCCCAAAATCACGTCAAAATCCTCCAAATCGATTACCTTCAAGTCTGCATAGCCCCAAAATCCATTCAAAACAATCGGACACTGCCTCACGCACAGATCTGACACCACCGAATCTCCGGACGGGTACTTGACACAAAACGGATCATCAACACGCTCCAAGGCCCAGCGATACCGATCAACAACTTCTTGGCCACAAAAGAGTGAGTGGCACCAGAGTCAAACAGAACGTGCGCCCAACAATCTCGAACCTTAAACTCGCCTAACAAAGCAGGAGACACATGACATAACAAAGATAGAACGCTGCTATAGCGACTAAATTACCACAGAAAGATTGGACTACAACGAGAACGAGGAAGAACCTGATACAAACAGCCTACTAAGACTGGACTCAAACCTCTAGGAAGAGAAGACATACAAATACTTGCTTTTGCTACTGCCTTTTTCTCTGGGAAAAGTAAATACATAATTTCACGTTATACTCTGGATGGTGTACCATCCTTTACCTCTCGTGCACCTCTCCCGTATGCACATAAACCTAAAATCTTACTTTTGAAATCATGGGTGTACATGTGTCATCGTGTAGATCTCTAGCTTGGCACGTGTGCTTATGCAATGTTATGCTATGCATGCAGTGCTATGCAAACTAAGAAAAGGCCTTAATGCATGCTATGAGCGGCGTACACATGTGATCTTATGCATCCCATACTACATATTATCGCATGCAACGAAAAAGAAAATCTAATGGACACGCATGCAACCTACGTTATGCATCTCATACTACATAACAGTCGCATGTTGTCACCTATGAGGATCCATATACAGACACATATTATGCATCTCATACTACATAATATGCCCCGTATACTTCTTTCATGCTTATGAGTGTAATGTTCGTGCTTCAGCCGAGATCTACCGATGACCCATCGGTGAGTGTATGCAATGATTAACGATTCTCACTGGACGGTTAACCGGGCCAACCAGACCATTTCCAGCAACCCGGCTAACCTGCCTCTGATACCAACTGTCACAACCCGTATTTTCCCGACATAAATTATAATATCAGAGTAAAGGGGGAAAACACGCGTCGTGATGCCACGCCTAGTAGGGGACAATTATGGACGCTCAGGCGAGCAATCAAATGAACTTTTTCACGAGAAAAGATGTGAATTAATAAAAGAATTATCTTTTAAGATTATTTTCATTAGATTAGGAACCGTGTCCCTCGGCCCTGCGGTTTACCTAGCCGCACCTTATAAAAGACAAGCATTCGCAATGGAAGAAAATAAGTTCACTTTATCCCTAACGGCGCTGAAGACTAGAGATGTCTCCAGGGCGATCGCCGGTCTAAATTTAGTATATAATAAAGAAGTATCATTTTATTTTGGTTTACGTTTTGCAAATATGTGATACTTAATAGTAAGTGCAACAAACAGTTAAAAGATCAACTTCTTATAATTCTAAAAGAAACTGCTATAATATACATCAAAATAAGCTTTTCCCAGAGTGTATAATCACAAAATAACCAAGTAGCAGTAAAGGAAGCTAGCAACAACATCAACAAGTAAACTAAGCAAAACCCACACGGGCGTCAACAACTGACACGAACCCGCAGGGAGAAGGGTCCACAGTCTAGAAGGAAACTACAACAAAAGAAACAGAATCCTTACCCACAAGAGAGGGAAGGCCTCGACGGCGGACAGAACGACCCCGCTCAAACACCGGCGGGCAGCTACAAACCTGAACCTGAGGCATCCATAAGAAAAGAATGCCTCGGCCCAAAGGGTGCAAGAAAACAGCATAGTTAAAAGTAAGAGCAGGAGAAGTAACAAGTGACATATCCAAGCTGAAGGGGGTATATAAATACATATATATACATATACACATATATATAACTATATATATATACGCTTATATAAAGATTTTAGTAATAGAAGGTTAGGAAGATCCCGCATAGAACCAGCCCGATAAGCAAGAGCATGACTAAACTTGGCATATAGTGCAAAAATGGACCAGTGGTGGCGGACCCAAACAATGTCACTACCCACACACATAAAGGGGACATTCACCCCAAATAAGAAATAGGCGCCGTGGTGGTGGTCTGATCATCCTACCAACCACTACTAAAAGAACTGTGATGGCGGAACCCAGTGTTCCCTGTACCCACCCTTTCGTTTCAAACAAGTCCATCACTATTTAGCCAAGTAAATATGCAGAAGTAGCCAAGTAAAACATGATTCGGGACTAGCATAACCCAACCCACGGAGCAGCCCCAAAACAGAATAACAGCAGCCTCAAATTAACCCAACAAGGATGGTTATATAGCAGCAGAAAATCAAATAACAGCAGCCTCAAATTAACCCAACAAGGATGGTTATATAGCAGCAGAAAATCAAATAACAGCAGCCTCAAATTAACCCAACAAGGATGGTTATATAGCAGCAGAAAATCAAATAACAGCAGCCTCAAATTAACCCAACAAGGATGGTTATATAGCAGCAGAAAATCAAATAACAGCAGCCTCAAATTAACCCAACAAAGAGCATAAGAGGCAGCCCCAATTATAATGTGCAAACAGCAGCAGCAGTCCCAATAAGACAGCAGCAGTAGGCCAACTACAAAAAAAGCAGCAGCAGGCCAACTACAAAAATAGCAGCAGCAGGCTAACTACAAAAATAGCAGCAGCAGGCCAACCAAATAGCAACAGCAGCCACCCCCTCAATTCAAGGGAAAACCAAAAAAAACAACAGCTTCCCCAAATCAAGAAAACCAAGAGGGCAGCAGCCCCTCAGATTATCACAAAAAAATTTAAATCTAAAGTAGGGGATCAAAATCAATTAGGTAAGGATTTCATCAGAACCACTTCCCCCAAGCACCAAAATAGGGTAAGCTAAATACCAACACAAGCACCATACTAGAAAGGTAACAGGAAAGGGGGGGGGGGGGGAAGTAGGAGGAGAAGAAGGGTTTTCTTGCCTCGGATCCAACCGGCGACTCGCCGGATCGCGACCAACTCGCCGATAGCCGACCAAAGCCTTAGCCCCGGCGACGAGGGCTCACCGATTCACCACCCCGACGAAGGAACCAAGCTCCGGCGACCTCCAAAACGCCTCCTCCGGCGATCCCAACGCCGAAACCCTATATCGCCTTCCTCGTCGCGCACGACAGCCAAAGATATCGGGGAGGGAGAAGAAATAAAAGCTGGAGGGATCGGTTGGGAATGATGCCAGCAGGGAGATATAAGGGGGAGGGTTTAGTATTAGGATGATAATAATTTATAAGAATATGATAATAATAATAATAATAATAATAATTTATGTGTATATATATGTCATAAGTTGCTATGTATACATACAATATATGGTTAAACCCACATGTGACCACCCGCACACGAACATAAGGCTAAAAGTACCCCAAACCTTTACGCATATACATATATATATACATGTACATATCATATTCATATTATATAGCTATTTATATACGTCTTGGTACCTTAATTTATATAGTGTAACGTATATATATATGTATACATATACTTACACTTTACCGAAATAACGCCCCCCACAAGAGCTAACTCGCCGGACGACGACGTCGATTGAGAAAGGTAACGCCCTAAATAAAAACCTCGATTTCGGATAATTATTCTTAATTTCACGTGCTTTGCTAAAATAATCAAAAGAAGAATCTGGGGCGTTACATCTACCCTGTTGGTCTCCGGTTTCCAGTTGACCAGGAGCTCGCCAGTCTCATCCCGGCGCCTCTGGCCGAGGCCAAAGTTGTAGTGGTTGACAGGGATGGGCAGGACGGAGGTTCTAGGAGCCTCCTGGCAAGGCTCGTCGTCCTCATCCCCTGCGGAGAGGCCGGTGAGGTCGAACTCATCGAAGGCAACCTCGCGGGGCTCCTTTCCCTTCGAAGAGGCGAGCGAGACCCCGCTCTTCCTGCTCTTCTTCTTTGGCGGAGATTTCGAGGGAGCGGCATGACTACCAGAAGCCCCTGGTCTCTTGCGAGAAGAGGGCTCACCCGGAGTGACGGCGCCTCGGCAAGCTTCCGCCCCCATGGTTGCGAGAGCCAGGGTAGCGTCGGTTTTCCGATTGCTCGCGTAGGGGGGATGGAGGGGAAGATCCCGCTCGCCTAAGAAATAAGCATTGAAATTTCAATAAGTACGGAATGGCAGGGAATAAAATTGTAGTTGCTAAGTGAGATCTTTACCTTCCCCGGCGAGAACTGGAGGAAGCGAATCGAGGTTGCGGCGGAGATAAACGACCTCAAAGTTCTTCTTACAGAAGAACTGATAGAGGAGGGCGTCGTGGCCGCCGAGGGCGGTAGGCCGGTACGTGGTCTCGGTGTGTTGAACTGGCGAGAGGGGGATATTGCCGAAGTTCCCCTTGACGACGAGGAACTTCTGGGCCCAGAAGTGGGCCTTGTTGACGGTCTCGACGACCTTAGGACCCGAGCCCACGAAGTAGGTCGTCCCATCCTTGTAGGCGCGGAACGAGAACAACTTCCGGAAGGCCGGGAGGCTGAACTCGATGCGCTCCTCGCGAAGGTAGCAGGCGAAGGCGGTGACCACTGCCATAGCATTGGGGGTAAGCTGGCCCGGAACAACGCCATAGTGCTTGAGCACCTGGCGAGCAGCGAGAACGGTATTAGATCACATGATGAGCGAGACTTGAACTGCAGAGAATAAGAAGCGAGCGAGAGCGATTATTACCTGGCGAACTTTCGGCCACAGGGGAAGGCGCAGGCCGACCGCGAAATGGGGCGGTGGGAATGGCCAGTTCGTCTACCAGCGGGGCATTGATCACGTCGTTCTCGCTAGGACGGCATGCCTCGAAGGGGGGGGGGGGGGGGGGGGGGGTGGGGGTGACATAGTCGGCGACCGCGCTGAAGTACTCCTCATCGGTCAGATTGCAGTGGAAGAAGCTATGCTTGGCGAAAGCTTTAGCGATCTTCGCCGACCCTCCGACTCATTAGCGTCGCCACCCATTTTAGTAACCTGCAAGAAAAGAAGAAAAGCGAGAACGGGAAAGAGCGAGAGCTCTGACGCAGAGGAGGAAGAAGGTCGAAAGTAAATGCGGTGGTTGACTCAGTTATGGCCGCCTATTTATAGCCAAAGCAAAATGGCGGGAAGAAGTCCAAGCGCCGGCGGGCGCGGGTAGCAGCAAAAACATAACATCATGGACATGGGCGAGAGGGACCTGCGGGGTTAGTACAAACAACATTTTCGCGGGTCATATTTAGCGAGAACAAAAGGTCCTCGCGAGCGCAGTATAACATGAAAATAAAACAGATTTATTGACAGCGAGCGAGAAACAATAAAAAGCTAGTGATACTTATTGTCAAAAGGAATAAAAGCCAACATGAGTGGCGAATATGCGAGTTCCGAGCCATGGCGAGATTGTCTAAAAAACAATGACACACATTACAAATAATAAGAGTTCACAACAACACAGCAGTTAGCGAGAATCATGGGGTAACCATTTCCACCTGCCCCCACCGCGCGACTAGGACCTCGGCGGTACCCTAGAGTTATAATAATCCTCGGCCAAACGGCCCTCCCTATCCATGAGGTAGGCGTAGTCTCTCATCCTAGCTATATGAACCTCCGGCGTCGTGGCATTCTCATCCTGGTCACGCTGTCTCGTCTGCCGGAGCCTCGCGCACCCTTCCATCAGGACCGCGTGCCTGTCCTCGGCGGCTTCTCTGTCCTGTCTCGCCTGCACGTTGAGGTCCATCAGCATGCGCCCATGTTTCCTCAGCAACTCTGCGGCTCGCTGTTTCATCATCTCGGGTCTCGCGGATCCCCTAAGAATTCCTCCACCTAGTCGGGAAGGGGGGACATCTCGTCGTCGCCCAGCTCGGAATCGGTGTGCGGGTTTTCGGTATTTTCTACAAAATATTACGAAGAGGTTAGATGGCGCGTGTGAGTTCGCGTAGGGTTTCAGCGAGGTCAGAATGCTTACCAAGCGGGGGGCAAGAAGTCGAAGGACGATCCCTGGAACACATTGCCGTAGTGAGGGTAGAGAGATTTGCCCAGGCCGGCAGGGTAGGTTGCGCTGTTGGTCGGGGGAATCTTCGGCGGCACAGAGCCACCGGTCTCCTCGCTCGTCAGGAGCTGGAATCCGGGCTTATCTATGATTTTGTCAGGAGGAGGCGGAGGCGGAGACGGAGGCCGCGACGTCTGGCGGGTCGGGGACTTCAGGGGCGAAACTGTAAGAAGTAAGGAACGGAGGTCATATATAGTTGACAAAAAACATTAAGGCACGCGAGATTAAGATCATACCGGTGACGTTTTTCCCAACGAGATTCATATCCGCCTGCGGACTTTTGCGAGACCCCTCAGCGAGTTCTCCATCGTTCTCGCTCGGCAAAGCATCCTGTGAGTAGAAATGAATGAAGCAAATTTATTGACGTGAACTGGAGTAGCTCGTACCTTCTCACGGTGGCGATCGTCCGGGGAGGAGTCCAGCAGCACGGAGTCGTCCCCGGTGCGACGAGCTGCCTTCGCCTTCTTGACTTTAGGCGACTGAGCGGGGGGCGGCCGATTCATCCAGGCGGGGACCCTGGTCGTGGAGGGTAGCCCGCCGGCTCTCATCGCCCTCAGGCGAGCCTCGGCTTCTTCGGAAAGAGGCATCTCCAGGAAGCTACAGTATCAGGCAAAGGGAGAGGAGGGGAAGTAGCAGCGCACGCCGCTGGAGACCCGGGATGATATTTATAGCCCACAGGGTGGGTCCCACCAAAGATTCCTGACAGATCAACAAGGAGCTGGCGAATGCCGAGGGTTGGATGTTTCTTCGCGAGCATAAATATCCTCGCGAAGAGCGGGGATTGTGTACAACCCCGATATTCGCCAGGCGAGGAGGCGGTTTAAGAAGGCAACGGGGTGAAGTGGTAAGAGAGAGGCCTTGGGTCCGAAGACCTCGCGACAGGGATCGGAGAGAAATCTCTCTCGGAGGGCTCGCGGAGTGGCGAGCGAGAAGCGTAGGCGAGATGAACTACCCGCAGGTGACTTAAAGAAGTTCCCAGAGTTCGATAGAAGGAATGACGCGTTCGACGAACTCTCCCTAGTTAGTCGAGCCTGCCTATGGTCGTCGAGCTTGCCCCTGTTCGGCGAGGTCATCAGCCGTCGACGAAACGTTCTACGATCATTGAAGTCAAAGGGATGGTCTCGCAAGGGGAGCCGCAAGATCCAGACCTCGTCGAATTACAGCGGGGAAGCAGCGGTCGGCGAAATAGGCGCCGTGGTGGTGGTCTGATCATCCTACCAACCACTACTAAAAGAACTGTGATGGGGGAACCCAGTGTTCCCTGTACCCACCCTTTCGTTTCAAACAAGTCCATCACTATTTAGCCAAGTAAATATGCAGAAGTAGCCAAGTAAAACATGATTCGGGACTAGCATAACCCAACCCACGGAGCAGCCCCAAAACAGAATAACAACAGCCTCAAATTAACCCAACAAGGATGATTATATAGCAGCAGAAAATCAAATAACAGCAGCCTCAAATTAACCCAACAAGGATGGTTATATAGCAGCAGAAAATCAAATAACAGCAGCCTCAAATTAACCCAACAAGGATGGTTATATAGCAGTAGAAAATCAAATAACAGCAGCCTCAAATTAACCCAACAAAGAGCATAAGAGGCAGCCCCAATTATAATGTGCAAACAGCAGCAGCAGTCCCAATAAGACAGCAGCAGTAGGCCAACTACAAAAATAGCAGCAGCAGGCCAACTACAAAAATAGCAGCAGCAGGCCAACCAAATAGCAACAGCAGCCACCCCCTCAATTCAAGGGAAAACCAAAAAAAACAACAGCTTCCCCAAATCAAGAAAACCAAGAGGGCAGCAGCCCCTTAGATTATCACAAAAAAATTTAAATCTAGAGTAGGGGATCAAAATCAATTAGGTAAGGATTTCATCAGAACCACTTCCCCCAAGCACCAAAATAGGATAAGCTAAATACCAACACAAGCACCATACTAGAAAGGTAACAGGAAAGGGGGGGAAAGTAGGAGGAGAAGAAGGGTTTTCTTGCCTCGGATCCAACCGGCGACTCGCCGGATCGCGACCAACTCGCCGATAGCCGACCAAAGCCTTAGCCCCGGCGACGAGGGCTCACCGATTCACCACCCCGACGAAGGAACCAAGCTCCGGCGACCTCCAAAACGCCTCCTCCGGCGATCCCAACGCCGAAACCCTATATCGCCTTCCTCGTCGCGCACGACAGCCAAAGATATCGGGGAGGGAGAAGAAATAAAAGCTGGAGGGATCGGTTGGGAATGATGCCAGCAGGGAGATATAAGGGGGAGGGTTTAGTATTAGGATGATAATAATTTATAAGAATATGATAATAATAATAATAATAATAATAATTTATGTGTATATATATGTCATAAGTTGCTATGTATACATACAATATATGGTTAAACCCACATGTGACCACCCGCACACGAACATAAGGCTAAAAGTACCCCAAACCTTTACGCATATACATATATATATATACATGTACATATCATATTCATATTATATAGCTATTTATATACGTCTTGGTACCTTAATTTATATAGTGTAACGTATATATATATGTATACATATACTTACACTTTACCGAAATAACGCCCCCCACAAGAGCTAACTCGTCGGACGACGACGTCGATTGAGAAAGGTAACGCCCTAAATAAAAACCTCGATTTCGGATAATTATTCTTAATTTCACGTGCTTTGCTAAAATAATCAAAAGAAGAATCTGGGGCGTTACATCTACCCCGTTGGTCTCCGGTTTCCAGTTGACCAGGAGCTCGCCAGTCTCATCCCGGCGCCTCTGGCCGAGGCCAAAGTTGTAGTGGTTGACAGGGATGGGCAGGACGGAGGTTCTAGGAGCCTCCTGGCAAGGCTCGTCGTCCTCATCCCCTGCGGAGAGGCCGGTGAGGTCGAACTCATCGAAGGCAACCTCGCGGGGCTCCTTTCCCTTCGAAGAGGCGAGCGAGACCCCGCTCTTCCTGCTCTTCTTCTTTGGCGGAGATTTCGAGGGAGCGGCATGACTACCAGAAGCCCCTGGTCTCTTGCGAGAAGAGGGCTCACCCGGAGTGACGGCGCCTCGGCAAGCTTCCGCCCCCATGGTTGCGAGAGCCAGGGTAGCGTCGGTTTTCCGATTGCTCGCGTAGGGGGGATGGAGGGGAAGATCCCGCTCGCCTAAGAAATAAGCATTGAAATTTCAATAAGTACGGAATGGCAGGGAATAAAATTGTAGTTGCTAAGTGAGATCTTTACCTTCCCCGACGAGAACTGGAGGAAGCGAATCGAGGTTGCGGCGGAGATAAACGACCTCAAAGTTCTTCTTACAGAAGAACTGATAGAGGAGGGCGTCGTGGCCGCCGAGGGCGGTAGGCCGGTACGTGGTCTCGGTGTGTTGAACTGGCGAGAGGGGGATATTGCCGAAGTTCCCCTTGACGACGAGGAACTTCTGGGCCCAGAAGTGGGCCTTTTTGACGGTCTCGACGACCTTAGGACCCGAGCCCACGAAGTAGGTCGTCCCATCCTTGTAGGCGCGGAACGAGAACAACTTCCGGAAGGCCGGGAGGCTGAACTCGATGCGCTCCTCGCGAAGGTAGCAGGCGAAGGCGGTGACCACTGCCATAGCATTGGGGGTAAGCTGGCCCGGAACAACGCCATAGTGCTTGAGCACCTGGCGAGCAGCGAGAACGGTATTAGATCACATGATGAGCGAGACTTGAACTGCAGAGAATAAGAAGCGAGCGAGAGCGATTATTACCTGGCGAACTTCCGGCCACAGGGGAAGGCGCAGGCCGACCGCGAAATGGGGCGGTGGGAATGGCCAGTTCGTCTACTAGCGGGGCATTGATCACGTCGTTCTCGCTAGGACGGCGTGCCTCGAAGGGGGGGTGGGGGTGACATAGTCGGCGACCGCGCTGAAGTACTCCTCATCGGTCAGATTGCAGTGGAAGAAGCTATGCTTGGCGAAAGCTTTAGCGATCTTCGCCGACCCTCCGACTCATTAGCGTCGCCACCCATTTTAGTAACCTGCAAGAAAAGAAGAAAAGCGAGAACGGGAAGGAGCGAGAGCTCTGACGCAGAGGAGGAAGAAGGTCGAAAGTAAATGCGGTGGTTGACTCAGTTATGGCCGCCTATTTATAGCCAAAGCAAAATGGCGGGAAGAAGTCCAAGCGTCGGCGGGCGTGGGTAGCAACAAAAACATAACATCATGGACATGGGCGAGAGGGACCTGCGGGGTTAGTACAAACAACATTTTCGCGGGTCATATTTAGCGAGAACAAAAGGTCCTCGCGAGCGCAGTATAACATGAAAATAAAACAGATTTATTGACAGCGAGCGAGAAACAATAAAAAGCTAGTGATACTTATTGTCAAAAGGAATAAAAGCCAACATGAGTGGCGAATATGCGAGTTCCGAGCCATGGCGAGATTGTCTAAAAAACAATGACACACATTACAAATAATAAGAGTTCACAACAACACAGCAGTTAGCGAGAATCATGGGGTAACCATTTCCACCTGCCCCCACCGCGCGACTAGGACCTCGGCGGTACCCTAGAGTTATAATAATCCTCGGCCAAACGGCCCTCCCTATCCATGAGGTAGGCGTAGTCTCTCATCCTAGCTATATGAACCTCCGGCGTCGTGGCATTCTCATCCTGGTCACGCTGTCTCGTCTGCCGGAGCCTCGCGCACCCTTCCATCAGGACCGCGTGCCTGTCCTCGGCGGCTTCTCTGTCCCGTCTCGCCTGCACGTTGAGGTCCATCAGCATGCGCCCATGTTTCCTCAGCAACTCTGCGGCTCGCTGTTTCATCATCTCGGGTCTCGCGGATCCCCTAAGAATTCCTCCACCTAGTCGGGAAGGGGGGACATCTCGTCGTCGCCCAGCTCGGAATCGGTGTGCGGGTTTTCGGTATTTTCTACAAAATATTACGAAGAGGTTAGATGGCGCGTGTGAGTTCGCGTAGGGTTTCAGCGAGGTCAGAATGCTTACCAAGCGGGGGGCAAGAAGTCGAAGGACGATCCCTGGAACACATTGCCGTAGTGAGGGTAGAGAGATTTGCCCAGGCCGGCAGGGTAGGTTGCGCTGTTGGTCGGGGGAATCTTCGGCGGCACAGAGCCACCGGTCTCCTCGCTCGTCAGGAGCTGGAATCCGGGCTTATCTATGATTTTGTCAGGAGGAGGCGGAGGCGGAGACGGAGGCCGCGACGTCTGGCGGGTCGGGGACTTCAGGGGCGAAACTGTAAGAAGTAAGGAACGGAGGTCATATATAGTTGACAAAAAACATTAAGGCACGCGAGATTAAGATCATACCGGTGACGTTTTTCCCAACGAGATTCATATCCGCCTGCGGACTTTTGCGAGACCCCTCAGCGAGTTCTCCATCGTTCTCGCTCGGCAAAGCATCCTGTGAGTAGAAATGAATGAAGCAAATTTATTGACGTGAACTGGAGTAGCTCGTACCTTCTCACGGTGGCGATCGTCCGGGGAGGAGTCCAGCAGCACGGAGTCGTCCCCGGTGCGACGAGCTGCCTTCGCCTTCTTGACTTTAGGCGACTGAGCGGGGGGGCGGCCGATTCATCCAGGCGGGGACCCTGGTCGTGGAGGGTAGCCCGCCGGCTCTCATCGCCCTCAGGCGAGCCTCGGCTTCTTCGGAAAGAGGCATCTCCAGGAAGCTACAGTATCAGGCAAAGGGAGAGGAGGGGAAGTAGCAGCGCACGCCGCTGGAGACCCGGGATGATATTTATAGCCCACAGGGTGGGTCCCACCAAAGATTCCTGACAGATCAACAAGGAGCTGGCGAATGCCGAGGGTTGGATGTTTCTTCGCGAGCATAAATATCCTCGCGAAGAGCGGGGATTGTGTACAACCCCGATATTCGCCAGGCGAGGAGGCGGTTTAAGAAGGCAACGGGGTGAAGTGGTAAGAGAGAGGCCTTGGGTCCGAAGACCTCGCGACAGGGATCGGAGAGAAATCTCTCTCGGAGGGCTCGCGGAGTGGCGAGCGAGAAGCGTAGGCGAGATGAACTACCCGCAGGTGACTTAAAGAAGTTCCCAGAGTTCGATAGAAGGAATGACGCGTTCGACGAACTCTCCCTAGTTAGTCGAGCCTGCCTATGGTCGTCGAGCTTGCCCCTGTTCGGCGAGGTCATCAGCCGTCGACGAAAACGTTCTACGATCATTGAAGTCAAAGGGATGGTCTCGCAAGGGGAGCCGCAAGATCCAGACCTCGTCGAATTACAGCGGGGAAGCAGCGGTCGGCGAACCCCCCCCCCCCCCCCCCCCCCCCCCCCCCCCCATCCCAGCGGACAGCGAACAACTTAACGATTCGGCATCCGTCGACCCCGTCGGAAATCGGCGAAGTCCAGAGGCGATCTCGCAGGAAGGTTCGCGAGACCGGACCTCGGCAGACACCGCCAGAAGTGGTCGGCGAGGTCCTCGCAGGGGCTCGCCTAAGAGAGGCATTGCGAGTAGGGCTTGTGAGGATGCCCGCGAGAGCATCTCGCAGGAAGGTTCTCGCAGCCCCTTGCCCATAAGCCAATAGGGTCAAATTACCCTTTGGTGGTCTGCCTTTGGCCTCTTCAAAACAGCTGAGTTTGGTTATTAGCAGACCCATTTGGGGTGCGGATAGTAAAATCAAAAGGCGGAATCCTGCTATTTGCAGGCCAGATCAGAAAATCTATAAATAGGACCTTAAGGGCACCTTTGGAGAGGATTCCACTTCAACTTGACAGCTTCTCTCTCCTCAGGCTTTCTTTGGTTAGCATTTCCAGAGCTCTCCAAGGTGCCCGAGTCTCAGCTTTGGCTTGGGAGGGGAAGCGCTCAACGATCTTCCGGGTTAGTGGAGGGACCTCCTCACTGTGACTAAGGTCTTAGTTTTCTTCCTAGTTTTCAGTCTACCTTCTCCGAGGGATCAGTAAGGGCTAGCCGCCCCTCGTTTCGGCGAGAGCCCCGAGCTCCACAAGAGGCCGAGAAATCGGTTTCAACAAGTGTACAGTTAATTAGCACTTTGCATCCCTGAATATCATGTTTTTGGCGTGTGCTGCACACTTCAAATAACTTTAAGTTGGCATTTTGCACGCTAGGTTGAATTTTGAGAGGTACTTTTCACATTGCAGATTTCAAATACCTTCATATTCTATCTTTTTATACAATTTTCTGAGTTTATCTAATGTTTGATCATGTAAATTTTTTTTTAGTAAATCTCAAAATCCGGGGTGCAAAATACTCCTCAAAATTCAGCCTAGTGTGTAAAATGTCAACTTAAAGTATTTGAATTGTGCAATGTGCCAAATATAAAGATTCGTGGTGCAATGTGCGAAAAAAAACATAATATTCAGGAGTGCAAAATGCTAATTACTCAGTGTGACGCGTGTTGATTCAAAAGGTTCCACACCGCGCCCCTTCAATGTAGAACTAAGCAATCCAAACTCTTAACATGAATCAAAATTCATTTGAAGGTGGAAACTATATGTTGAAATTATATAGAAGTTTCTAGAGTAGCATAAAAATTTTGTACTGTCGATTGTTAAGAGTTCTTAAGAGTTGAATGAATTGTTCTATCATATTGTGAAAGAGTCTAGTAAATGATGGAATCTTCTAAAAAATTCTAGGTGTGTGGAGTCTTCTAAAAGACTATGAATTTCTCTAATATATTGTAGAATTTTTCAAAAGTCTGTTTTGATCTAGAATCTAGAATATTCTAGAGTGGTACAAAAGAGACACGAATAGTATAAGGAGTTGTGAGAAGAATAGATATAATCATTTTCAATATTTTTATTTTGGCAAGATTGATCACTTTATCGCTGAATGTTGGTTTAACACCATAAACATCTATCCCAGAAGCAACTCATACTAAGGGAATTAGTTTCTTTTCATCGAAATATCAAAACAGGGTATTAGTTTCTTTTCTCGTTCTTGATCATATTGTAAGGGAATCACGAATCTATTTCTTCGCTTTTTCGCCAAGGAATCATCGTACTTGTGCTCGCTTCAGACTTCTAGAAACTCGAGGTCTTCGTCGTCGCTGCACTCATCCTTGCTCCTAGCACCCTCCTCTTTCAACTAAGTATATACATGCAATGTGTTTACTTGAATGAAATTTACAATTGCTCAATAGTATAAATAATTTTCACAAACTTTCATATATTTTTCTTTATTCAATGTTGCCGTATTTTTGTCGAATTCGGTTACATGTTTAGCCCATACTCTTTCAAAATTATTTGTTCGTTTTTATGATTTGGGCTCCGTTTGGGGGCGTTTTTTTGCCGTGGTGAGTTTGGATAAAAACATCACCGTCGTAGAATACATTTTTGGCAAGACAATGGTTATAACCGCCACCAAGAAAAGAAATTAATTTTGAACATAAAAGTGGATGAAGTTCCTTAGGTGAGGTCGAGTGTTTAAGAACGACGGTTCATTACCACCGCGTTCTTGACGGTCACCGCCGTGCCAAAGGGAACCTTGATCTCTTAGATTACATTAAACATAGTTGATTCATGTCATTTGATATTATCTTTATTTATTTTAAAATACAAATTTGAAAGGAAAAAAAAACATCTCTTTGAAATTAGGATTTAAAATAGATGGTGATGCTCAAAACATAAGTTATAAGTTAGCATTTGTATAGTTCATTTTAATTATTAGGACTCGAGAAATTAATAACAAAAGCAAAGGAGAATTCAGTAATTCGAAAACGTCGATAACCGAGAACCAACAACAAGCACTTCATGAGCAAAAATGATTGAAACAATATGAAATTTTTAAGATCGATAATATTTCACTCCAAACATCTACGAATGATTGGACCTCATTGTCACAAGTGAAAATGGAGTTCTCGTTTTTGAAATTTCACATTCAAATTCAATATCCAAAGAGAGGAGGATGATTTTAAATTGATTTTTTGTTGATTTTTTTTAATAATAATAGTAAATAAAGAATATTAAATTGATGAAATGGTAAGTTTCAATATTACTGCAGAGTCATATATTGATATATAATGCTATTAATAATGCATGCAAGTGATTGCTTGAGAGCTTGATCCAAGTATGGAGATATAATTCTCCTTCCCAGAACGTTTCCGTGCGGCCTCGTCTCCGTAGGGATATAGGCGATTTTATGATTACGACATATTTATATGGTAATTTACGGGGACTTCCCCTCAAAGTTTGCATATTACAGCTTGTACCCCTCTAACTTTTGAAATTACGAAAAACCTCCCCTCGTACCCCCCAATATTCAGGGGTGTATTTTTGTGCATGGATGATATGAAATGTAAATATTAAGGGGGCATAATTATAATTTCAAAAGTTAGAGGGGGGCAAACTGTAATTACGCAAACTTCAGAGGGGATGGTCCCGATAAATAACCTTATGTTTATATATTGAGGCTCCGTTTGGGGGGACTTATTTTCACCGGTCAAGCGGTCACGGCCGTATGAACCGGACCTTAATTAAGGTCCGATTCATGCGGTCGTGACCGCTTGACCGGTGAAAATAAGTCCCCCCAAACGGAGCCTGAAACATGACTATTAATTATGCTTGCATCATGTACTTGATGATTGTTCTTTATTCATGGAGCATTCAGCGTCCTCGTGGCTCCAAAGAACCAGTAGAAAATGGCACGGAATTTTGGGAGCTATGAGCGATAGTCGGTAAAAGAAACTGCCGACACGGAATTTTGGGGCAAAAGAAATTGCTGACACGGAATTTTGGGAGCTACGAGCGATAGTCGGCTGCTGCTGGCAATAAGCCTTGATCAGTATTCTGAGAATTTTTTGTTGGATGCAAGAGCCCCGCACTGTCCGCGGCCAATAAGGGTTGCACAACTGATAAGCCCGACCCCACACAAAATGTGGCCCCTCGTTAGCTCCGAATTGTGGCCCCTCGTTAGCCCGACCCCACACAAAATGTGGCCCCTCGATAGTTCCAAACCCAATATGGCGATAGGGCCCAATTAGTATTCTGAGAGAATTTTGGGCTTGTGAGCACCACAAAATACGTGAGCCCCGGGCGGTCCGGCCAACATGGACTGCCCAGAGGGTCAGCCCGGCCCCATGCACAAAAAACGCAACAATTCCACGTAGGATCGTTGGGTGATGATAACTGGCTCACTCACAATAGGGGGACAATTTTTTATACGAGGTAGCGCACAAAAGGAAGGTGTAGGTCGAATGGCTAACAACCGTTCGATCGGAACGTGATTTTTTTAAAGCGCTCTTCGGTTGATCATCGGATGGACGTGATCTCACCTGCACGAGGAGCATTACAAAAAATTAACATGATTGTAATTAATCATAGCAAGGCTATGAAACAAGATTAGAATTAATCACAGGGAAGAATCATTGTAGGCTTTTGGACTTTTTTCTCCATTTAAGTTTTTCAAAAAAAAAAAATGCAAACAATATTCTGTAACTGTTTGAAACGCCTGATCCCCAAAACGCTGTTTTATGCTTGATCCCACACGGAGAGAGCTCCGTTCAAAAATATTGTTTTATCATCAACCATATCGAACCACAGCCACCGTCCCAAACAGTCCGCTAATCGTAAGCAAAACACTCTTTTCAGTCAAGGAGGATGGCAGGAAGCCGAGCTCCAATGGGCGCACCAAATGACCAGCTAACGACCGCGGCCATCGCCCGATAATCCCACTGCCACGCTCCCCCAACGTCCACTTTAACAGAAAATTCCATGGTATTTAGAGCAGTATAAAGGATCATCTAATCCTGAGCACGCCGACTGTTCAGATATTTGAATGTAAGACAAAACAAGAGCGAAAAACTGCAAAAATTAAATAATACAAAAGTTTACGTAATTACACCGAAATTATTGGTCTTTATATGAAAAATTCTAAGTCTACATAAACGACGAAAATTCCTCAGAAATATTTTGGTTCGGGGCTAATTAGATCACCAAAAGCACAGAGCGCAGTCACCAACGACCTGCGGGATTGGGTCACTGCTCCCCCATCAAGGATTGAAGGAGCGCGGCTTCCTCTTCCTATAAAATGCATATCAAGGATTTCTGTTAGACAGTAAGAAGCAAAGACAATTATATATGATTGTTGTATAACCAGGCAGGGCAACTACTGTACAAGACAACAAACCAATGGGCGCGGTAGCCGCAAGAGAAGACATATGAGGCTCAAGATTAGAGGAAGGAGAATTCGTTTAACCTTTTATTGATGTTCTCACGAGTCCCCTCTCCTCAGAAGGGAGAGCTGGATCTCACGCGCACAGATCTCTAGACTAATGCGCGTGTGCCACTTGACTAATTTTCACTGCAAATATGTCAAGTGAATTAAGACTAGGGCTTCGTTTGGAGGGACTTATTTTCACCGGTCAAGCGGTTACGACCACATGAACCGGATCTTAATTAAGGTCCGGTTCATGCGGTCGTAACCGTTTGACCGGTGAAAATAAGTCCCTCCAAACGGAGCCTAGGGGTGTAACGGTTTGGTTTGGTTTTCGAGCAAAACCTCAAACAGAACCACCCCTATGTGATTCCAGAAATTTGGAACCGAACCAGATATGTGGTTTAAACAAAACAAAACAAAACATAAATACATAATCTAAGACCTGGAATAAAAATTAAACGGCACACATGATTTTTAAACAAGTAAAAAACTGAAACATAAACACAATTTTTATATTATTAAAATTTTTTTATGAAATCATATTGTTATTATATTATAGATATATAAAAAATTATATTGTATCATCTATATAATTCGGTTCGGTTTTAGCATTAAAATTTGTGAACCAAATCAAACGTGTGGTTTTTCAAAATTTGAAACCGTAATCGAACCGCCACCTACGAAAACCAAACAGAACTGTGTGGTTCGATTCTATTCCACGGCTCGATTGGTTTTTACTTGCACCCCTAATTAAGCCTTCCACTCAAGAATGCAGTAAAATAGATAAACTATCAAACTTTCGGTAAAACTTCTCAGGAGAGTTACGAAGGACCGTTACAAAGGGGAAATTTTTGGACCCGTGTCCCGGAGAGAGATTTCGGTCCGGGAATAATAAAATTACGACAAGTGGCATATTAAAAAGAAAATGCGGAACCTGAACTATAAATGTTAGGCAGAAAAATTATTTAATTTCTTGTTTTTTCTATGGAGATCGATAATTCGATTTTCATGGCGCTGAAATTGATCTCCATGGAGATCAAAATCAATCACCATAGATATTGAAATTTATCATTGTTATTTAAGTAATGAACAAACAAAGTGGTAAATAAGAGCAAACATCAAATAAACTGTAGCAAAACGTAAACATCAAAATGGCCGAAATTAAAGAAAAAATAGATCAAACACTGCACTGGAGAATATACAAGAAAGATGAACCAGAATTCACTTTGGTTGAAGCCTGATTCATTACACTTTTCCCTTCATGGATGAAAACTCACGAGAAAATGATCCAGAACAAGCAAGTCAAAACTAACATGAGAAAACAACATCTTCAACATGTGGCAAACTTTGACGCTTTCTACGGCCTGGGAGCGAAGATTGGAGACGAAAATCACTCAATGATGTGCTCCTTGGATGCGGCTACGTCGTGAAAGCAACAATCGTTGAAAACTGTGACGGCAACGGGGCCGAAATCAAGAGAAAAGTTAGAAAGAGAGAGTTTTTTTCTTCTTGTAGCAAACTTTAACGCCTTCTGCGGCCTCGTGGGAGTGAAGATCGGAGACGAAAATTACACATCGATGTACTCCATGAATGCAGCTACGACGTGGAAGCAATAATCATAGGAAATGAAAATGACAACGATGCCGAAATTAAGAGAGAAGTTAGAGAGATAAAATCTTTTTTTCTTGCTAAAATTTAGTCTCTGAAGATCACTTGATCTCCACGGAGATCAAATTTGATTTCCAAGGAGATCAAATTTGATCTACACGGAAATCAAATTTGGTCTAGATCAATTGATCTTCACGGAGATCAAATTTGATTTCCACAGAGATCAAATTTGATCTCTGTGGAGATCAATTGATCTCCGCGGAAATTAAATATGATGTTGCGCGGTCATTTTTTTATTTCCCCTTTGATTTCGCCACCTGTCAGCACGATACTTCTCCCGGACACAGATTTTGAAACGGAACACGGAGCCAAAAAATTTCGCGTTACAAAGACACTCAAACCAGACACAATAATAAACTAGATTCCAACTCAAGCACTCAACACACACAAGATTTCGAGACTCACAGGCTAAGCACTCCAAGAACCCAAGTCACTCCAAAGCTTGGATGAAAGTGTGGATGGATGGAAATGAGGGAGGTCTTCCCCTTCTATAAACCTTCGTCATTTTCCCTCAAAAACTACGAAGCTTTTAGACTTCTCCATAATTGGACTTATCTAGAATCTTTTAACCCTTCTACATACTTCTACTCGTTATGAGCAAGACTTCGCGTAACTCTAGAATAATCTATGCTCATCTTCCTACATCCTCACTCTTCTGCACTATATTAGAAGACTCCATACATCTAGACTTCTCTAAATATTCTACACAACTCTACTACAAACTAGAATGTTCTGCACAACACTAGAATATTCTTAAGATTTTATATTATTACATATAATAACATTCATAATTATTTATCAAGCCTGTTTTCGGAAGCCTCTATCATTTTAAGGAATCCCTCTAATCTTCTGGAGATGTCTTTTTGTGCCAAAGAATATTGCAGTTGTGCCTTAGAACCGCAAACGCAAGCACACTCCTTAGATCTGAAATCCATTTGAGGCAAACCGTGTCATGTAGCTATATGAACCCCTTTCAACCCTGACGTGCATACTCGTGACCATCCATTTCCAACATGCACATATAGCTATATGAACTCCTTTCAACCCTGACGTGCATACTCGTGACCACCCATTTCCAACATGCACGCTAGATCTTTGTCGCTTGTTGCTCGACTTATGCATGAATATCTTCAGGGCTTGGTCACAGTTGCTCCTCAAGTGCTAAGACTGTAACATGGAGGTACTCTTATGGGGCACAGGCAATCCATCTTGAGAAGGTCTCGCCCAACATCACTTGGACTTGGAGGTCTCGACAACCCCTCAAAGGAGAAAGGAGGACTTCTCATATCGTCCCCATCAACGCGCAAATAACCCTTGGAATTGTTCCAACGGGATGTAGTTAAAGGGAAGACGTATCTGCCAGAATCTCAGGCAATTGCTATTCATGTCTATATACAAGGCAAAGCTGTAAGACAAAAGGGGATGAGTTTTCTTACTCTCTCAAGATCCCTTGTCCTCCACCAAAACTGTAAACTTAAATTTGGGAGGGGGGTTTTCATATTTTGAGTTAGTGGAGAGACCTCCTCAGAAAGACTTTTTGTTTTCATTCATTGCTCTTTGGTGCTAGACCTTGCGAATCTATTTTCTTCTTCTAGGTGTGTTTATGTGAACACTTGGATTATTGATAATCCTAGGTCAATTATATCCAATATTACATTTAAAGGAGGACAAAGAATTGTTCCAACGGAATGAAGCTGAAGCAGATATTTTCGAACTAACAGGAAGATAAACAATGTCCGGAGTGTGAAAGTCAAGTCAAAAAGAGGATTCATCACTTCTTTCTCTCGTTCAAAATTGTGCACAAAACTTTCATCTCGCGCAACTTCTAAGTGATAAAAGAAAGAAGAGCTCTCTTTCTTTTTAATTACCTTCTTGGCGTCTATATGCGACCAATCTACTCGATTACAAAAAAAGGACCACTAATTCTTAACATTTCGAGGAATCCTTCATCAGTAGTTGTGAATGACTAACTTTTTCAATCTTTTCAACCTTGTTCCGTAGGAGCAAGTTAGAAAGATTGAGAAATAGAAACATCTGATTTGATTCGTTCTCAATAATCATCTTAGGGTGATCCTTTTATCAAGAAATGCTCCTATTACACTCGTAAGGTGGAAGATTGAAGGAGGAGAACCACATAGTTTTATTGTAAGACCTATGAGGGAAACAATGTCCACGCACGTTGTTTAAGAAAGGAGAACAACACTAAAAAAAATTCTTCCCTTGAGTTAGGAATCTCATGAATTTACGAATCAATTTAATAGTTTTGTTCTTCTTTGTGAGTTTGAGTAAGGTACCATATTAGGATTTCATATACAAGGGTATCCGAGGGGTGTTATCTCGTGTATGGTGAAGTGCACCACTGTACTTGTAAGAAATTATTGACATGGCGCAAGGCCCAAATGGGGATTGACAGCCCATCTAGTTTATGTGGCATAGCGTTAGGTTGCGTGTCAATGCACCATGCAAAGGACACATTGTAGCGTATTGCATGGGCATCAATGACACAACAAAGATGTGCTTAGTAAGTTAACTAAATCAAATTAAGAATCGTCGTAGATACAGTCACCTTTAGAAAATGCATATGCGATGGAATATGAAGATTGCATGGAATATTAAGATATGTGAACATTTAAAACTGCACAAATTTTTTCTATTAATAATGCATGTGATTTAGTTATGTATTGTTTATCCATAGTTCTTAGAATAATTCATATTTTTCCTAGTTGTTCAATTTGATGCATATGATTTAGTTGTTTTAGTACATACTTCCGTATATTATGAACTAACTTGCAAGTTTGGTGCTCGGTACCACATTATATCCGCTTGTGTGCATTTAGCAATACTTGGGGAAAAATATATTCTTACTCGTCAATGGACTAACCCATTTTTATAGGCTTTTCTTTCGGGGAATTCAGGTTGGGAACTCCATTAAGTTTGACTTGTTCGAAGTGAAGAATTGCAGCTTTAGTTTTAGTTCCTCATTTATATGTTCATGGATTGGATTTTTCAAGATCATGTAGTTACACCAGTTATGTATCATACTCTGTTTGCGTTTTAGTTTTATGTGGACATTATTACTTGGTTGGCTCTATGATCCGTTAAAGGTATTTACCTTAACACTTGGTAAGAGTATTCTTCTGTGGTTAATTTTTGTTTATTTGTAACTACTTTTTCATGTTAATGTTAACATTAAGATGTGCTTTCATAGTTTTACAACATAGCATGAGTGTTGTCGGCTCCTGGTATGGTGTGGAACTTAGTGGCGTTACTTCCAGATGAATATATCTTGACAATTCTGGGTATCACCTCTCCGGCCTCTTTCATATCCAAACCACATCTTCCCAACCTAGAGTTTTTGAATGTGTTCGTTTGTTCATTGTTTCGCTTCCAACATAAAATCTCGCCAGGTGTTTTTTGGTGTTTCTTTCTTTGGGTATTCGTATACACAAAAAGAACATAATGCTATAATCCTCTCGCTCAACGCCCATTTTTCATTATCGATGTTAAGTTTAATGAGATCACTCATTCTTGTCACCAACTCCCTTCAATGAGTTAATGTGTGCTCCCTTCCCTTCAGAGGCACATTTTTCTAGTCTTACCCATTGCGAGTTTAAAGCCACTAGCCACATTCTCCTACCGATATACCTCCACCCATATTGTTAAGCACAACGGAGCATCCTCTCCACGACACGCCTTCAGATCTCCACCTACCTGTTGTATTACTAAAAGGCAAACAAAAATAGTATTATCACATTCACTCCTTCATTTCACCACTAATCCCAGTTTCTAGGACCAACTGAATATGTTTGAATTTTCCTTTGTCAGCATCAATCAAGGGTAGCATATAGATGGATGCCAATAATTTCTTTCAATATGGTGATGTTCAAGAAGCAGTTTACATGGATCAACCAATAGGTTCAGAGGAAAACCATATATATCATCTAAGGAAGGTTATCAATAGTTTGAAAGGGAGTTCTCAGGCCAAGTTTGACAATTCATGCACCTTTATAGCAAACTACCTCAAATCATTCCCCTTTTTGCCAAGCATACACCATTATAATCAGTCGACTTTATAGAAGAGCATGTTATTAAGCATTTGAGACACCCTAAATATTTTAATGTAGTATAGTTTTGCTACAAACAAGGGAATTCCCCCCTCCCCCTAAAAACCCACCCCCAAAAAAGATGTTATTGATTTGCTCGAAGAGACTAACTGATGAGGACCATAGTCCAAGGGTGGGCCGAACCATAATGGAGCCCTTCGGGTTTACACTCGTCGTAGGAGGGGTTAGGGATTGTCGTATGGACGATCCAAGACTGTCCTCGCGCTCAGAGCGTTGACGGGATATTATCTATGTATTTTCATATCATTCTACGCATTATTTGTGTTGTTTGTATGTTGTCGTTTCGGCCAATCATAGTCGTACGTTGTGTGTGTGAGAGCCTATAGATAATTGTACTGGAGTTCATTTTGGACTATTGCAGAATTTAGAGTGAATCCAGATTTTGTGATCATTTCACGGTGCTGAATCCGTGAAACGGTAGGTGCCGAAGCCTAGTTTTTAATTTTAGTCGAAATCCCCGTGATTCTCCTCTAACTGCTGTAAACCGACACATTCAGTCCATACATATCAGTAACTGCTCGGGAAATCGCCGATAACCGTCGGATTGGGTTATTTGATCGTCGTCGGCCTTCATTGGAGGAGAACAACAACCTCTGCGTCGGATCCCAGCATCATCGAAGCCTTACGATTCCTCCCTTAACGAGAACAACAACTTTTGTGTTGAGTCCCACCCTCGCCGAGAACTCACAAAGTTTTCCTGGTTCAGTTAAGAAGACGGTCAAGTTCCAGAAGCAGGTCGAGAAAAACGATCGCTTCCAGGTGCATGATTCTCCTTTCTTTCGCACTGACGATCTCCCCAAGAGCATGATCTCTATTTTACGTCAAAATTACAGATTTCGATCACCATTTAGAAGTGTGTTGTGGGCCTCCAGGGTTTTGAACCTGATTCCTCCACAACAGGGTCGCGACCCGCACACCCCAACCCATCTCCGCACGCGTGTTCTCAGCGCGGTAGGTTGTTGAGGTCGGGTCTCGAACCCTTCACCTCCTTGATGAGAGGCTCTTAACGCTAGCCCTCATCACCAGCTGAGTCACGGCTCAGTTGGTGATGAGGGCTAGCGTTAAGAGCCTCTCATCAAGGAGGTGAAGGGTTCGAGACCCAGCCTCAACAACCTACCGTGCTGAGAACACGCGTGCGGAGATGGGTTGGGGCGTGCGGGTCGCGACCCTGTTGTGGAGGAATCGGGTTCAAAACCCAGGAGGCCCACAACAGGGCTGCGACCCGCACACCCCAACCCATCACCGCATGCGTGTTCTCAGCGCGGTAGGTTGTTGAGGCCGGGTCTCGAACCCTTCACCTCCTTGATGGCTCGGTTGGTGATGAGGGTTAGCGTTAAGAGCCTCTCATCAAAGAGGTGAAAGCTTCGAGACCCGGCCTTAACAACCTACCGCGCTGAGAACACGCATGCGGTGATGGGTTGGGGTGTGTGGGTCGTGGCCCTGTTGTGGAGGAATCAGGTTCAAAACCCAGGAGGCCCACAACATAAAAGTGAGCCGTGGTAAGAACACGCATGCGGTGATGGGTTGGGGTGTGTGGGTCATGACCCTGTTGTGGAGGAATCAGGTTCAAAACCCAGGAGGCCCACAACAAACCCTTCACCTCCTTGATGAGAGGCACTTAACGCTTGCCCTCACTTTTATATTGTGGGCCTCCTGGGTTTTGAACCCGATTCTTCCACAACAGGTCCGCGGCCCGCACAACCCGACCCATCTCCGCATGTGTGTTCTCAGTGCGGTAGGTTGTTGAGGTCGGGTCTCGAACCTTTCACCTCCTTGATGAGAGGCACTTAACGCTTGCCCTCATCACCAACTGAGCCGCGGTGATCATCGAGGGAGACTAAGTATTGTTCAATGGTGCAATTGTTTATGAACTGACGCGGTCTTATTGATCTAGGCATAAAGCTCTCCTATACGGTCACTCTCTACTACGATAGTCAAGCTGCCATCCATATCGTCGGAAATCCTATTTTTCATGAACGAACCAAGCATATCGACATCAATTGCCATTTCATCCAGGAAAAGGTTAAACTTAGTAAACTTGATCAACGACATGTAGCCGCTGCTAAGCAAATTTCTGATGTCCTCACCAAGGCCTTACCATGCCCACTATACCGACAGTTCGTTTCCAAGCTTGGCACCTACAATATGTATGCTCCAGCTTGTAGGAAAAAAAATGAATAAGCTCATGTAAAAGCCCATGTAAATGCCTTCTTTTCCTATGTATAGATTAGTCTCACATCTTGATTTGGAGTTGAGTTTTCTATCAATAGAGTGTTTCGAAAATACTAAATGAGGAGTCATGGACGTGCGAAATACGGGAATTCGATTCCAAAACCGACTTAATAATTATGAAAAATTAATTCGAAACTAATTATTATCTATTAACACATTTCGAGTCTTGGGTTAAACTAAAGTCTGACGTGCATTAAACCACACCCGATCATTTTTCTTATTTCAATATGTTCTTAATGTACGACCCTATAAGTTTATGCTACGTTGGCAGTGACATTAATCTCTTTGTTGTATTACGAGCCTCCAATTGGGAGCGGGTGTGCAGTCTTGAGAGGGAGAAATCTCGTAGATGATCGCCTGGACCCTTCCATGACCTAGCCTTCCCAATGGAGGAAGATACAATAGGAGTAGGGCTCGATCGGGAGAGAAGGGAAGAGGGGAGTCTTGCTCAATTCTAGCCCTAGCCAAGGAGATGAAAGGAGAATATTCAAGAGAACGAGAATTATGGTTTTTATCATATCATAACCATCAAGCCCACCCACCCCACCTATAAATAGTGAGAGGAAAAGGTTTAACAAAATTTATCAAATATGCCCCTCACCTAGGCCACATAATGCATGAGAAATAAAAGCGTGTGAAAATAAAGAGAGAAATAAAAATGCGCTACAATATAGATACAATGTAACAATAGATACACGTCATCCCAAACACACGTCGTCTCCCCTTGTGTGGGCCCATAACATCTGAACCCTTGTTCGAATCAAGCTTGCCCTCAAACTTGAAGTATGGGGGTCCCACCGAGCAGGCATTCTCTTCCTCGTCATCCGGGTGGTCGTCCACTTCGAGCAAAAAAAGATGCTTGCACTTGTGTCTAGCGGAATATGGTTTGTCACAGTTGAAACAAAGGCCTTGTGCACTGCGTTCTGCTATCTCAACACGTGATAGTCTCTTGATGGCGGGGTGGCGCTGGATTCCTTACCCTTAAGTGGCACGGACAGACTACTAGAACGGGGAGTGTGTGTGTGTGTCCTCACGCCGACTGTCCCCGTACCCGTCGTAGTGGCTGCTAGATGGGGTGTCCATGAGGAGACGTTTCTCACAAATGCGGGCGAGTCTCATGGTTGTGCTAAGGTCCCGTGGGGCTTGGAACTCAATATCGAGGGCATCAGATCGTGTTACAGTGAAGATAGACACCTGATGCTCTGGCAAGCTAAAAGGAACACGGGCAAGTAACATTTAGAAGCTCTCAAAGTGACCATCCACGGGTCCAGATTGCTTGAGATTGACGAGGTCTCCCAAGGGATTGATGCGGAGGCGGCCCAAAACGCAGATTGCAAGAGTGCTTGAAGGTGGACTAAGTCAAAATATGGGTTTCCCGAGCCAGTTGGTCATACCAAAGTTGTGTCGAGCTCAAGAGGTGGACGGAAGCCAACCCGATCCAATCTTCCAATGACGCGAGATGGTTGGCGAAAAGTGCTCACAGCGCGTGAGCCATGCCGGGGGATCGCTTCTGCCATCAAAGAGGGGAAAATCCAACTTTACATAACGTGGAACACAGCCTCAAGTGGACCAAGGTGTGTGGGACTTGGAGGGCAAGACTGGTTCGCCCCGATTAGAACTCATCGCGGGTGGGGGGATGGTTGGGAGGTTCCTGGCAGGGGAAATCCATCTAAGCGGGTAGTCAAAGCCGCGATCGAGGCTTATTATTGAACCTGAATAGCCATCAGCTTTGCATGGCCTCCATAATGTGAGTGAGGGTAAGACTGCCCTTTTCCATGGTCGCAGGAGGTGAGGGGGCTGTCCAGAGGTGGTAGAAGTGGGGGTAGGGGGATTGAAGCCCCGATGCTGCTAACTGGGTGCTCGTCTGGGCGTGGAAGCAGTAGAGTAGCGGCGTGGGAGGATTGGGAGGCTCGTTGAAGGTAGGTGAGGGGGGTTCGGCGGGCTGCAATAGGGGAAACCACGACAGGGTCGTCAGATGCAGCTCTATCGGCAGATGCGTCACTGTTGGCCGATCGTTCGGTAGGCGCGTCTCAATCGGGGCAAAAGCAACAGGCGGAGGCGTACGGGAGTCGTCAAGGGCAGGCGAGGGCCACGCGGGTTCGGCGGAGGGGGGATCTGGAGTCGTCGATGCGGAAGAGCGGGTCGATCGTTGTTGCTAGGAAGTAAAATAGATGGGTGCGCACTTTCTTTTTGCAGATATCCCGCGGCACGCAAGGGCTGGAGTCGGATACTGCGTCCGGAGGAGGGAAGAAGCTCTGATACCAAGATGTTACGAGCCTCCGATTGGGGGAGGGTGTATGGTCTTGAGAGGGAAAAATCTTGGAGAGGATCATCTTGACCCTTCCTCGACCAAGCCTTTCCAATGACGGAATATACAACGGGAGTCGGGCTCGACCGAGAGAGGAGGGAAGAGGGGATCCTTGCTCAATCCTAGCCCTAGCCAAGAAGATGAGAGGAGAAGATTCAAGAGAAAGAGAATTATGATTTTTATCATCATAACATCAAGCCCACCCTCCCCACCTATATATAGTGAAAGGAAAGGTTTAACGAAATTTACCAAATATGCCGCTCACCCGGGCTACATATTGCATGTGAAATAAAAGCGTGCAGAAATAAAAGCGTGCCGAAATGAAGATACAATGTAACAGTAGATACACGTCATCCCAAACACACGTCGTCACCCCATGCATGGGCCATAACAGATTGCTCCTCGGTCACAGACTCCAACAAAATCATCTATTAAAATGCAATTGATTTTGATCATTTGAGTTTTAGTTTACACTTAGTTAGACAAAACAATGACCATCTAATTAATAAATGAAGAAATTTAATAATATGTATATATTAGTAAAATAACTAAATATATAATACTGAAATCCGGCATTTGAATGCCCGATATATCCCCACAATCCAACGTACAACATTTCAAATCAAAACCGACATGATCCCGACATCCTACATCTGCAACCTTACTTGTAACTAAAGTGTTTTTCCTCATTAGCAAAAAGTTGTCCCTACAAAGTACCTAAATCTTCATATTATTTTTGTTCTTGATATAATTGGCTCTAGAGGTGGAGGATATTAAAGTTCTGTTATAGGTATCATTTACAACAGCTAAAATGCAAAAAGATACTGAGAAATAATTTTTGCTTACAACTAATGCATTGAATTCTGTTTCTTCATCTATGGCACCAACAACAGCAGGGTCCTCCAATAGATCCTATTTACAGAAAAAAGTATCAATTATGCGTGCATTCATGTTTAAAGTAGATTTCAAAAGGCATATGTATAAAATCTGTAATCAATAACCTCCATGAAAAATATATAAGCATGTCCTCCAGATACATCAATTTCTATTTTCACAAAATTATGCAAATAATCAAATTTTCATCTTGCAACAGGATATTAAATGACAAGATACTATTTTTCATCAATAACACGAACTTACAAAAATGTTGGAGAATGCTAGAGAATCAAATTTCTTCTTCTTAGATTAGTGTACTATTGCATGGTAATATTTACCACGATCATGGTAAAAGTATAAAGTGTATTATGAAATACAGTTCAAGATCATCATCATCTTCAACAGTGATCTATCTGGGGATTTAGTCCCTAAAACAGAAAGGCAGCCCAAAATCCTCAGATTATAATGAAATGCGGAAAAAGCAAAGGGAGAAAAAACTTTCATGCGCCATTTTTGGTTGTTACCTTTTTGTTAGACAATAATGTGGTGCAAAATTTTGATATTGAGAAGCTTGTCCTATGTATTCTGTGTTATCAAATTTAGCTTATTCTAATGAAGATATTCCATCATAGTGTTGGACGGTAAATAAATAATTCTTATTGGAACCGTGAGATTACTTTCTCACAAATTATCATCTTACTCGTTCATTTCTTGTCCATAGTACCTTTGTTATATATAAATGATTTACCTATTGAACAACGCATATTTTAGTATGTTTATCCCACTTTTTTACTCAATAAAGTATCAAAGTTTCATGTTTCAAAACCCATTGTTATGGACCGACTCGGAGGTCGCCAGAAGAGTAGCCGGAGGTGGAGATGACGGAGGCGGAGATACTACGGAGTCTTGACCGCGGCTGCCTAAGCGGGACGTGCTCGAGAAAGAGAGCTTCCAAGATCTCTTTAGGGTTTGGGAAATAGACTTTATTTCTTGCATACCGATACAAGACCCACTAGGTCCTTTAAATAGGACTTACAATCGACACCAAAAAGGAAATAACACTAAAGGAAATAACGACAAACTTGGAAACAAGACTAAAAAGGACGCGACACAAATCATGTGTCATATAAGGACGCTTCTCTTATGACAAAAATAAATGCATATATGGAAATAAATAATAATAATAATAAGAACCATAACATCTCTCTCGGCCTTCAAATTGAGCTTGTCCTCAAGCTCGAGGGAGATCAATGGTGTCCGCGTCAGCCAACACCCTCCTCATCAGAGTCCTCGACTTGCAGATAGAAAAGTCTTTTGCATCTATGGCCGCGAGTGTACTGTTCGTCGAAGTTGTATCATAAGCCTTGTGCGCGTCGTTTCATCATATCGACCCGAGATAGTCGACGAACTGGTGGGGCTGGATGATCCTCTGTGCGGTCTTGCTGAATGCTCATGTTGGCGGGTGGATATGCCTCATGTGCGAGTTGGAGGCGGCGGTCACATAGCCTGGACAGACTCATAACAGTCACTAAGTCTGGAGGAGCCTCAAATTCGACATCAAGTCGCAGGCGATCGCGAAGTCCGGCGGTGAAGATGATCACCTGCATCTCCGGGGAAAGCGTGACGTGTGCCAGAAGAAGTTGAAACTGGTCCAGATAGTCGTCCACGGATCCTGTCTGGCATAGTGTTGTGAGGGCACCCAGGGGGTTGCTGCGGATGGGAGGTCCGAAACGCATGCTGCAAAATCGTTTGAAGTCGTCCCACGTTAGTCCCGGATGATCAATGAGGAAACGAGTGGCCCAAAGCAAGGCAGAGTCGAGAAGGTGGAAGGAGGCCAGAGGGAGCCGTTCAACTGCCAGAGTTTGTTGATGGCCAAAGAATTGTTCGTACCTGGTGAGCCAACCCAAGGGATCAGTTTTCCCATCGTATGTGGGGAATTCCAAATGGGTATAACGTGGCAGAATAACACCTTCAGAGCGTAAAAGGGTCTGTGGTGGTGGCTCATGGCGAATGAGCGGCGGTGGTGGAACTTGGCTGCTGCTGGCGTGATCCGTGGGTGGGGTGGTAACCACTGGAGGTGCTGCTGTTAGTCCGTTAAGCTTGGTGGTGAGGGTTGCCATGTCGTCCTGATGTCGTGCGTCGGCGTCCCGAAAGCGTGGTTCGACGTCATGAAGGTGTGCATCCATGGCGGATATAACTGTGTGTAGCCGATTCATAGCATCCAAGAAGTCGGTCGGGTCTACCATATTGTGGATGGAGGTCGCACGAGATAAGGAGCGGGTGACGGGACGGCTAGATTGCTCGGAGGCGCCTGTTTGGGAGGTGCCGCGAGAACCTCGTCGTCTTCCAATTATGGAAATAAATACTCCCCCAGAATAATGCCCTTGATGGAAAATAATTCCTATGCGCAGAGAAGGAATTAAATTTACGTGCAGAAGGGAATTAAAACCCCACACGCAGAATCTGACGGGCGGTATGGAAGGAGCGGCGCGGGATTGATGGAGCGGATGGTTAGAAACTTTAATCGGCGCGCTGGATGCGACTGTAGACCGCAAACGTGCGGGAAAAAAACATCGGTCGCAGGTAGCAGGGGAGCAACGCGAGCGCTGGTGCTGGAATTCATCGAGCGTTGTTGTTGCTGGATCAGAGCTGTGGACTCGTCGAGCGTTCCGCTGGAATCGACGCAAGGATCCCGCAGGGTGTCGATCGGAAACGACGTAAGGAATCGACGATCGCCTGGAATCGACGCAAGGGCAGGGTGTTGTCGTGCTTCCCGCGGGCTGCCGACGGCAAGAACGGTGAGGAATGTGACACAGGATTGAGGTGTGTTGTCGTGCTTCCTGCGGCTGTCGTCGTTGAGGGCGTCGGGGTCGATGTCGGGGAATGATCGAAATGGCAGCAGTTGTGTATGGCGTCACCGGACGAGGAGGAACCTATCTGTGATACCAAGTTGTTATGGACCGACTCGGAGGTCGCCAGAAGAGTAGCCGGAGGTGGAGATGACGGAGGCGGAGATACTACGGAGCCTAGACCGCGGATGCCTAAGCGGGGCGTGCTCGAGAGAGAGAGCTTCCAAGATCTCTTTAGGGTTTGGGAAATAGACTTTATTTCTTGCATACCGATACAAGACCCACTAGGTCCATTAAATAGGACTTACAATCGACACCAAAAAAGAAATAACACAAAAGGAAATAATGACAAACTTGGACACACGACTAAAAAGGACACGACACAAATCATGCTATAAGGACGCCTCTCTCATGACAAAAATAAATGCATATATGGAAATAAATAATAATAATAATAATAATAAGACCCATAATACCCATCTTCTCTTAGCTCTTATCCCATCAGGGATGAGGTTTATCAGTGCGATTCCCATCAATAAGAACCTTAGGATCTATGCTTATTCTAACTTCATCAGCCTCGACTCCAACAAATCGATAATTGTACCCCATCATAAAATCTGGATCGAAGTTCATTTATTGTACCCCATTCATTACTGATCTGTGATGCCCTACACCATCGTCTCCCTCTTCTAAGTCATGGAACATCCAAAAATATTAAATACCTTATACTTTAATCCCTCCTCTAAGTCATGGTACATCCAAAAATATTAAATACCTTATACTTTAATATCAGGGCCTGACCGCAAATAATTTTCGTCGACGTTGCCATATGATTGAGGTATTTATATCTCTTACGGTAAATTTCACGTGTTAATCATAATTTAAATAATTTATGAATTTTAGTGTGAGCGCGATTTCGTAATTCTAGCAATTTAATTCCCACGGCTTAAGGGTTAAGGTTACGGTTCATTCCTTCCTCTCAAGCACGAACCGAGAGCCACGATATTACCCCCCCCCCCCCCCCCCCCCCCTCAGCATTTCATTTTGTATCCGATGCCCTAATATTCACGCCTCTTACGCTCTCTCCAATCGAGCGCACAACAACGTCGTCGTCTCCCCTCTCTCTCGCAACGACACTCTCAGCGCCTAGGGCTCGAGGGATTCTTGTTCTCCTCCGCTCGTTTGGAGTCACGACTCCTTCCCTCTCGCCGAGAGCCCTCGCAGACCGAGCCCCATCAGTTCCTGTCGGTGTATTAGGCAGTAGGGCCGAACGATTGTTTCTCCTCCAACATCCAGAACACCTCCCTCCTCTCTCTTTAGCTGCGAAGCCTTGGTAGCACAGTAAGGCCAATCGTTCTGTCGGATTCCTTAGTAGGTAACCACTGAACCAGTAAACTTCGTTTAATTTCTTTTCCTTGCTTCTTCCTGCATCAGCCGAATCCCCTCCTCTCGGGCTTTCGTTTCAAAGGAAACGGTAAGCTTTCTCCTCTTACTTTATCTTGCAAGAACTAGGTGATTTCCATGAGATTTCCTTTTGTTTTCCCCTCTTTTAGCAGAACCTTTTGTGGTTTAATAAGAGTATATTTTATTTTGTTTAACCATAACTGTGAAGAGTGGATTGGTGGAGTAAATCGGAGATTTTGCTCACCTTCGTGCAGTGAACCAATCGGATTAGGGCAAGGTGAGGATTTTAATTTAGAATCACTTTTTCCTAAATTTATTTTAGAGAGTAATTTTCTTTAATTTCTGAAAAGAAAATAGAAGCAATGGAAAGAGGGCTTTTAGAGAGTGATCAAAAGAGGTTTTCAATTGTCAAATTCCACCTAGAGAAAAATCATGTCGTCACGCCGTGTACGAACACCGCAACACCGAGGTAAGAAATTTGACTGCTTTTGGCTAGACATATCACCGATTATAAATTCATTGCCTAGTTCACTAATGAAAATCATGTAAAATAGAAGTACTTGTATATCATTGAATGCATGTTAACAAGTTAATAAATGAATACAAGATACATATGAAATCATGTTACACGTAGCCTATAGATAAATATTAAATGTCAATTAATTTAAGTAATTTGACATTCAACTCAGAGCATGAAAAATGAACATCTTAATGCACGATCAGAATTAATCAAAAGATGTTAGATGCAACTAGGCTAAATACAAAATTTTAACGCAAATAATAAGTCTCAGACTAGTGGCCTCAGACTCATATGTCTAACAGTCCATATGAGCCTCAGACATGAGGTCGACAACCCATATTTTCAAACCTAGAAATAATCAGATGTGAATCTGTGTTTCCACTCAAGGGACACAACAGTTCAGGGCACCATAGGGTCGCCATTTGGACTCCATAATCAGGATGAGTTCAGTAAGCCATAAGACGTAACGTTAATAAGGGGGAACGTAAAATTTAATTACCTCAATTTTAGAAAGAATTCAGGACACCAAAATCATTATATACAAGAACTATGGATAATGAGACAAAACTCAATGCGACAATACAGAAAAAGAACTAATGAAACTACAGTCAGTTTATTCAGAAGCATGCATAATTACTCAAAAGTTCATATTTTACATACAAGCAAAATACAAAATTATGTATTTTTAGTGTTACTAGGAGTAGTCTTTCTTACTCACCAGTTGGGCTGACCCGTCTTCGGACATTTCTTTTCATGGGTCACAGGGGGGAGATACGCCTAGAATAAGAGTTTGTAGTTCTCCACTTTTGTTTGTCTTTCCTTCAGTTATATTTCATTCCAGATGTCGTACCATTTATTTATGAAAACAATGTATTTGAATTATCTAAAGCATTCAATAAATCAGACAATGTTTAAGATTTCTGTGTGTCAGATTTATGGTTCTTTTCAATTCTAGTTGGCTCTGTGAATAAAAAATGAAGGTATTTTTTTACCCATAGCTTCATGTTTTACTTAAAAAATCAAAATGGATTCTTGGGTCTGCCCTCTCTGATGTCTTTGGCTTTGATTTGAGGGCATGATTCCGCAGCAAACGCGACGGTATAGGGGGCCACTATTTCAGTGGTACTCTGTGAGCAGCCACTTTGTGCATTTATTGTCAAAGGTTAGGTCTTTCTCCTCTGAGAGAAGCCACTTTGTGCATAGTGCCAAAGGTTAGGTCTGTTTCCAATCTTCCCCCGCCCATACCCCCAATGATTGGGGACTATATGGGTTATGATGTTGTTGATGTTGTTGTTGTAGCTTCATGTTTTACTTCCGCTATAAGTTTTAAGTTATTACTTTCATTTATGTCTGAAATGTACCAGTTTTATTACTGTTGCTTAGTTTGCTTCATATCACAAGTGCCGACCGGACTTATGAATTCTTGTTAAACTAGGTAGGGGTGTTACAAGTCAATCATGATTTACATGATGTATGCTTTTTGGAATTTCTTACGATAAGTTATTTTCCATATGTGACCAGTAGAGCTTCAACGTTTCCTTCCTTGGTCATTTCCCTCATTTGGGTCCTGCAATCAACTTCTTTCTCCAATGACTCCAAAATTCTCGCTTTCATTATCGACATAAACAAGTACAATCATTGTCTTTCCCTATTCATGCCTCCATAATCATCTACTCTATCTCCAAACCTCCACGACATCATCAGATCCTCATACCAACTTACTCCATCTACAATTCAACATCTCAGTCCCCTGGAGCTTTTCAATCTAAGAAAAATCACTCCTCGTCCTCTATGTCCATGAAACCATATTTTTCTTTAATGTCAACAAATCTCATTGTCATCTGCAGCTTTTCAACCTCCTCATGCATCCTTGACATACTTTTTGTCTGCAACTCCAGAATCCTCAGACGCAAGCAGACGATCATCGTTACTCAAGCAAATGCCCATAAAAAACAACCACCATTCTCCTCTTGCTAGTTGCAGATCATCGAGCTTCTATAAAAGAGAATGCAAAAGTTTCTTATAACATCATATCTCATTGGTCCCTAAACTCTATCTCGCAAGTTTCCAGCTCATTGGTTTATATCTGGTTAGACTTTTTCCGATAGATTACTGAACATCTCTCTCAAGTTGTCAATCATGCTCTTTTATTACTAAATCTTACTCTCAAGTGGCTACAATGTGTCTATGTTGTTAAAGGCATGCCTAAGACTCAGTGCTCGCCAGACTCAAATGTCTGAGCCTTCACACGCCTTTTTTATGCCTTTATAGCATAATAAATGCGTTTGGGTAAGAGTTATGTTGTGGCCTTTTCAATATAAAGGGAGAAATAATATAATAGCCTAACAATTTTTAAATAATTTAGTGTTTGCGAAACATAATCGAACGTTAAAGCTTTGATATGATGCAATTGACTTCACTTATACCATCTTTAAAGAGATATAGATGATAGTAATGAATAGTTGATGTGTAGAATGTATGAATAATCTGCTCAAGAAAATGAATTGATGTTTGATAATTATTATTCCAATGAAATGTAGTTGTGCCTTGCCCTTGTCAGACAGGTGTCTGCGCCTAGAGCCTGGGCTCCAAAACCCTTTTGCGCCTCGATGCGCATCGAACCTTTAACAACTATGTATTGTGCTACTTCCTTATTTGTTTTTCTGAACTGCATCTTCTTAGTCGTCATGATCTACTCACCATCGGTCTTATCATCTTTATCAATCACACCTCCAAACTCAAGTTGGCATAATTTGCGCCCCTTGAGCTTGTGGAGTTGGCACATTTAGCTAATTTTGCATTAATATTGTCAGCATATTTAACTTGTTCTAGTGAGGATATTCCATCACAAAGTTACATAGCAAATATAAAAGTCTTACTGTAACCACATAATTATGTTTCATAAATTATCATTTTAGTAGTTCATTTCTTGTTCACACAGATTGTACCTCTATTATATCTAAAGGATTTACCAACGCATATCTTAGAGCAACTCCAATGGAGGATCTCTAAATATAGAGATCCCCCTTGTACTATGTTCTCTAAATATAGAGAACATGGTAGAGCAACTCTAACCATGTTCTCTCTCTATATTTAGAGAACATGATTATTATATATATACTTTTATGTTTATCTCTCTCTCTCTCTCTATATATATATATATTTATAATAATAAATTATTATTTTTATTATTAATTTATTTTATTTGATTAAATTTTTTCAAGTTCTTTTTATTTCAAATTTTATTACAACAAAAATAAAAATAATGACAAAATACAACTTTCATTTGAAATTAATAACCACAAAATACAAAAGACCAAAATAATCACAAAAAGAAATGCTAAAATACAACAAAACTTAGTGGGTTCACTAACATACAACAAAAAGAAATGCGCATTGGAATTAAACAAACAAACAAGAAACAAATAATAATTAGAAAGTATTCAATATTAGTCTCGTTTTGTAGGTCTCGAAAAGACAATTTAATAGTATATTGGCGGTTACGAAAAATATAATTTATTAGAGGAGTTTGATAAATATTTGAATTAAAAAATTAAAAAAAATAATAAAAAAAGAAATGACGGGCCTCCATTTTCTCTCCCCCTCCTCTAAATTTAGAGGGGGGGAGAGAGCATCGCCATTTTTAGAGAGCAGATTGGCGAATGGTTGGAGTGATTTCCTTCGGCATTTTTGAAATTTGCCGAACCATTGGAGTTGCTCTTAGCGTACTTATCTCTATTTTTTCCTCAATAACATTATGAGGACAAGAAAGCACAACAAATTGCTTGTTTTTGTAGCAAATGAAGGTATACAAATTAGTTTCCCAGTAATCAGAAATCTTTACATGCCTATCATTCCTAGTAAAAATATGTTGCACTTTTCACACATAATTATTTTAAATTTAGTGTATCAATGCTAAAAATGTACTTAGGCATTAGTGAGACTATGATTAAAGATTGGGCGCAATGGCGACAGAGGATCCATATAGCCGACCCCACTATGGTGGGATAAAGGCTTGAGTGTTGTTGTTGTTGTAGTACCAATGCTAAAAATGTTGGCTTTATGATCATTCGACAACCTAACATTTTAATTTATTTTGACATTGTGAGTTCAGAACTTTATTAAGTTTATCTAGATCAAAATATAACACTAATGTAAACTGCTTTCAATGTATAATGCAGCAGATAACAAAACGGTGCATTACAATATAAATTTTGCAATTCAACAAATCTTTTTTAGTAATGGTTGTCTACCATAAATCAATCAGTTTTAAGATTAACCTCACAACGGCTTTAAACAGGAGAAATAATTTCTCGGAGGTATCAGGAACTAACTTATATAACAAAGGATACATAAAAAAACAAAATTTTGAATTTGAACAGTCTTAATAAAAATATAAAGGCTGAACAAAGAGATTGATGGAGGCCCGGATATATTTCTTACATCTTCAGCAATTCGTAAAATTCCATTCTTATCCTGCAATACAAAGGTACACTGAATTAAAGGATGCACGAGGCCATCAAAATATTGTTAGTAAAGGAAGTAAGAACTCAAGCTTGCAGAAATCCAAATTACTTTGCAAAGAAAAATCCTTAGAAAATACTTAAAGAGCAACGAAACAAGTAGTATTTTCTGTAATGTGAAGAAAATATACCTTAATGGCAACAAAAAGCAGTGGATCAGATGGTGTATAAATCATATAATTTGTTCCATCCTGGAAAGTAAGCACACAACAGTAGAGACTACGGGTTATGAACTTTCCAAAAGATGAGAAAACTAGTACATCTCAAGATTGAGACTGAATAAAAAGCCTTCATATTTAAACAATAAATGCACTATGAATGAGAGGGTAGCGAGTGATAAGCAGAGGCCAAATACATGACTGAATGGGAGGAAAGTGAGCGACAAGAAGAGGCTAAATATATGGTGGAGGAACATGAAGTTAATACATATAATTTTCTCCTAAAATCCATTATTATGTTATCAAGGGCGATTAATTATTTTTTTCTTTAAAAGTTCCCACCTCCAATCTCCTAACATCACTTGGTTGCTCCACTAGTTTCTAGACCTCATAAATTGTTCAGGGATTCATATAAAACCCTTCGTGAATTTGAGATTGTTATACATGCAGTGCAATTAGCCCTGAAGCAGTCATTTAAACGGTTAATGATTTATTAAACCACGATTTCTCCATCAATACTACAGCAAAATTGTAGAAAGGTTACACAGAATGACAATGAAATACATATATAGGGCAATTTACCGGGACCTCCCCTCTAAATTTGCTAAATTATAGGTTGCACCCCTCTTATTTTTGAAATTACAAAAACCTCCGCTAAAGTTTACATTTCATAACATCCATGCACAAAAATAACCTCCCGAAAACTTACTCCGAGGGGGTATTTTTGTGCATGGATGTTATGAAATGTAAACTTCAGGGGAGGTTTTTGTAATTTCAAAAGTAAGAGGGGTGCAACCTGCAATTATGCCAACTTCCTGGGGAAGGTTTGATAATTATTCATATATATTGTTGTTATTTGCGTATTTTCTTATTTTATGTTATATGGGTTAGTTTCACATTGTCTCTTCTTATTTCTTAGTCTCATTTAAGTCCTATTAATACCCCTTAGGGGGATGAATACAATCAAGAAAGTCTTTTCCCCCTCACTCTCATCATGGTATCAGAGCCTTAGGGCTAAACCGCTCGAGTCCCGAGCAATGTCTCCCGTCCCACTCGCGTGTCGCTTCCTCACGCGTCCCATCCAGCTTCCATCTCCGCCTCTCGAGCGTCGAACGCAACCCGTCAGGCTCCCAGCTCCAACGCGTCTCTCGCTTCCGTCTTCGCCCTCGATTCCGACTCCCGCAGCGCGCCCGCGTCCGACTCCAGAGTCCAGAGGTAGCGTACGCTCCAGAACAGCGCCTCCAATAGCATCTGCTTCCCCTTTCATCAGCCAGAGGCCACTCCTCCTTTCTTCAGCCTTCTCTTCCGCCGCCAACTTGTTGCTGCTCCGTGCTTGCCATAGGAAATGCTTCCCTAGATCTCGGTATTTTCGGTGTCGGTGTTTATTGGCGGATTCTTCATGGATTCGGTATCGGTCTTCCCTCTATGAGACAACCCTGTTGAAACCGATTTCTCGGCCTCTTGTGGAGCTCGGGGCCCTCACCGAAATGAGGGGCGGCTAGCCCTTACTGATCCCTCGGAGAGGGTAGACCGAAGACTAGAAAAATGACTAAGACCTTAGTCGCAGCGAGGAGGTCCCTCCACTAACCCGGAAGATCGCTGAGCGCTTCCCCTCCCAAGCCAAAGCTGAGACTCGGGCACCTTGGAGAGCTCTGGGAATGCTAACCAAAGAAAGCCTGAGGAGAGAGAAGCTGAAGTGAAGTCCTCTCCAAAGGTGCCCTTAGGGTCCTATTTATAGATTTTCTGATATGGCCTGCAAATAGCAGGATTCCGCCTTTTGATTTTACTATCCGCACCCCAAATGGGTCTGCTAACAGCCAAACTCCGCTGTTTGGAGAGGCTAAAGGCAGACCACCAAGGGTAAAAGGGTAATTGGACCCTATCGGCTTATGGGCAAGGGACTGCGAGAACCTTCCTGCGAGATGCTCTCGCGGTCCCTCTCGCGAGTCCTGCTCGCGGTGCCTCTCCTAGGCGATCGCCCTGCGAGGACCTCGCTGGCCCCTCCTGGCAGTACCTGCCGAAGTCCGGATCTCGCGACTGATCTTGCGAGACCGTCCCTTTGACTTTGTCGAGCTCAACACGCCTTTCGCCGATCGCAGGTCACCTCGCCGAACACGGACGAGGTTGACGAAATACAGAACGTCAAGTTACTCGCCGACCGCTGTGACGGGCGGTTCGTCGACCGCTGCTATAGAACATATTTTGTTCGTTGGGCTCCGTCCGACGAATGTCGAGCTCCGTTCGACATTTGTCGAACACAGAATTGAGCTCGCTGGACGCTGAGGCTCTAAACTCGCGAGCCCTCCTGCGGGATCGCCTATTAACTTTGCCGCGCACTGAACCTGCTATTGGGTCTCGCACCGACCTTTCTCGCTCGCCTCTTAGCAAGTCCTTCGAGAGAGACTTCTCCAAGGTCTCCCTCGTGAGGTCTTTGGCCCTTCTTAAACCGGGCCTCTTCGCCTGGCGAATATCGGGGTTGTACACAATCCCCGCTCTTCGCGAGGATACTTATGCTCGCGAAGAAACATCCAATCCCTGGTATTCGCCAGCCCCTTGATGATCTGTCAGGAATCTTTGGTGGGGCCCACCCCGAGGGCTATAAATATCGTCCCGAGTCCTTAGTGGCGCGCGCCGCCACTTCCTTTCCTTTTTCTTTTTTCCCGTATTGTAGTTGCCTGGAGATGCCTCTTTCCGAAGAAGCCGAGGCTCGTCTGAGGGCGGTGAGGGCCGGCGGACTACCCTCCACGACCAGAATCCCCGCCTAGATGAACCGGCCGCCTCCCGCTCAGTCGCCGAAGACCAAGAAGGCGAAGGCGGTTTGCCGAACCGGGGACGGATCCGTGCTGCTGGACTCCTCCCCGGATAACCGTACCTATGAGAAGGTATGAGCTACCCCTCCAGCTTAAGTCAACAAGTTTGCCCGTGATTCATGCCTGCTCGCAGGATGCTTTGCCGAACGAGAATGCTGGCGAACCTGCCGATGGACCTTGCAAAAGTCCGCCGGTGGATACAAATCTAGTTGGGAAAAATGTCGCAGGTACGCCCTTAATCTCGCATGTCAGCCCTCCTTTTATAAACCATCTGACCTTCATTCCCTGCTTCTTACAGTCTCACCCCAGAACTCCCCGGCTCGCCGGGCATCGCGGCCTCCGTCTCCGACTCCTCCCGATAAGACTATAGATAGGCCAGGGTTCCGACTCCTGACGAGCGAGGAGACCGGCGGCTCTGCGCCGCCAAAGATCCCTCCAACCGATAGCGCAGCCTACCCTCCTGGCCTGGGTAAATCTCTCTATCCCCACTACGGTAACCTCTTCCAGGGCCGCCCTGAGACTTCTCGCCCCCCTCTGGGTAAGCGTTCCGACGGCCCCCTGCCCCGCGCGAGCTCAAGTGCGTTGTCTGACCTTTCCGTAATATTTCGCAGAGAATAATGAAATTCCTCCTACCGATTCCGAGTTGGGCGACGACGAGATGTCCCCTCTCCCCGACAAAGTGGAAGACTTCTTAGGTGATCCGCGAGATCCGGAGATGATGAAACAACGAGCCGCGGAGTTGCTGAGAAAACATGGTCGGATGCTGATGGACCTTAACATGCAGGCGAGACGGGACAGAGAAGCCGTCGAGGACAGGCATGCCGTTTTGATAGAAGAATGTGCGAGGCTCCGGGCCGCGAGACAACGCGATCATGATGAGAACGTCACGACGTCGGAGGCGCATATAGCGAGAATGAGGGATTACGCCTTCCTCACTGATCGGGAGGGCCGCGCGGTCGAGGATTATTATAACTCTAGGGTACCGCCGTGTTCCGGGTCACGAGGCGGGGGTAGGTGGAAATGGTTGCCCCACGACTCTCGCTAACTCTTACGTCGTCGCAAACTATTATTACCTGTTAATGAGCGCTTTTATTTTAGACGATCTCGCAATGGTCTTCGACTTATATACTAGTTTTATCTCGTCTGACAATAATTATTAGCTTTTTGTTAATTCTCGCTCGCTGCTAATATGTCCATTTCATTCTCACGTTGTGTAGTGCTCGCGAGGACCCTCTGTTCTTCGCTAAGTATATCTCGCGAAAATGTTGCTTGTACTAACCCCGCAGGTCTTTCTCGCCCGCGGCCGTGATGTGATGTTTTGGCTAATCGCGCCCACTGGCGCTTGGGCTTCTTCCCGCCATTTTACTTTTGCTATAAATAGGCGGCCTTAACTGAGTCAACCACCGCATTTACTGTCAACCTTCTTCCTCCTCTGCTCCAGAGCTCTCGCTCCCTCCTGTTCTCGCTCTACTTCCTTTTTCGCAGGTTATCAAGATGGGCGGCGATGCCAATGAGTCGGAGGGTCGGCGAAAGATTGTGAAGGCTTTCGCGGAGCACACCTTCTATCACTGCAACCTGACCGACGAGGAATATTTCAGCGCGGTCGCCGACTACGTCACCCCCCCCCCCCCGTTCGAGGCACGCCGTCCCAGCGAGAACGACGTGATCAACGCCCCGCTTGTCGACGAGTTGGCCATCCCCACCGCTCATTTCGCGGTCGGCCTGCGTCTTCCCCTGTGGCTGGAAGTTCGCCAGGTAATGGTCGTTCTCGCTCGCTTCTTATTCTCTGCAGGTCAAGTCTCGCTCATTATGTAAACTAATCCTGATCTTCTCGCCGCTCGTCAGGTGCTCAAGCACTATGACGTTGTTCCGGGCCAGCTCACCCCTAATGTCATGGCGGTGATCACAACCTTCGCCTGCTATCTTCGCGAGGAGCGCATCGAGTTCAGCCTCCCGGTCTTTCGGAAGCTGTTCTCGTTTCGCGCCTTCAGGGACGGGACTGCCTACTTCGTGGGCTCGGGTCCTAAGGTTGACGAGACTGTCAACAAAGCCCACTTCTGGGCCCAGAAGTTCCTTCTCGTCAAGGGAAACTTCGGTAACATCCAGATCTCGCCGGTCCAACACGGCGAGACCACCTACCGGCCCACTGCCCTCGGAGGACACGACGCCCTCCTCTATCAGTTCTTCTGCAAGAAGAACTTTGAGGTTGTCCATCTTCGCCGCAACCTCGACAAGCTGCTTCCAGTGCTCGCCGGGGAAGGTAAAGATCTCGCCCTATCACTATTAACTTCTTTCTCAGTAACCTCGTACTTATCGAAATTTCAACCCTTTTCTAGGCGAGCGGGATCTTCCCATCCATCCCCCCTACGCGAGCAATCGGAAAACCGACGCTACCCTGGCTCTCGCGACCATGGGGGCGGAGGCTTGCCGAGGCGCCGTCACTCCAGGTGAGGCCTCCTCTCGCAAGAGACCGGGGGCTTCTGGTAGCCATGTCGTTCCTCCCAAATCTCCGCCGAAGAAGAAGAGTAAGAAGAGCGGGGTCTCGCTCACCTCCTCGAAGGGAAAGGAGCCTCGCGAGGCCGCTTTCGATAGTTCGATCTCACCGGCCTCTCCGCGGGGGGTGAGGACGACAAGCCCTGCCAGGAGGTTTCCAGAACCTCCGTCCTGCCCATCCCCGTCAACCATTACAACTTCGGCCTTGGCCAGAGGCGACGGGATGAGTCCGGCGAGCTCTTGATAAACTGGAAACCGGAGACAAACCGGGTGGACATCTCCACCATCCTTCCCTCCTGGGTGGAGAAGGAGTCTGTTAGCGGTCATGCCTTCGACCTCTCGTTCGCCCTGTATGGGCGCGAGGACGCGGGGTCTTATAAAGACGAGACTGCGAGAACCTTCTCTTTCGAGGGCGCGAGGTCACAGTTGCGCTCTGCCGAGCTCGCCGATATGACGGGGAGGCGCTGCTTACAGCTGGAACTTCAGAACGTGGAGCTCGCGAGGGCCTATCAGGGACTCCTTGCCGAGAACACGCAGCTGAAGGAGAAGCTACTCGCCGCAGAGGGCAGTGTGGTGAGTTACCTGGACCTTGTCACCCTTCTTTCCTTCGGCCATTTCGTTTCCCTAACTTGTTTTTCTTGCAGGATGTCGAGGCCGCCGAAAGAGCCGACGTTCGTATTCAGGGATTGGAGGGCGAGGTGGCCGGGCTAAAAGCCCTGAACAGCGACCATACCCGTGCCGTCGTTCCCCCTTCTCCCCGCCGTCTGAAGGAAGAACGGCGAGCGCGAGACGAGGAAGTCCGCTTGGAGTCTACCGAGTCAGCCCGCTACATCTTCTAGACGATGAAGGCGGCCGGCCTCCTAGCCGCCGACGCGGCCGATATGACCCTGGAGGACATCGTCCCAGAGCTCTTTATCCCGCTTCCGCCAGTGAAGAGCAGCGATGACGAGGAAGGGTCCGCGAGCGATTCACGATGCTTAATAGTTTTTTATTTCCTTTTCTGTTTTGTTTTGGGCTGGCGAGATCGCCGCCTTCTGTAATTTAAACTGTGAAATGCATGGATGCATATTTTTAGCCTTGTATTGTGTTCGCCCTTTCTGCTATTTTGTCTTTTTTGGCTGGTATCTCGCTCTCGCTTATCTCGACGTTCATTTTTATGTAGGCTATTCCCGCGATGATCGTTCTCGCATCTTACGTTATTGAATAGACAGGCATAGGACCTTTTTGGCTGCTCTGGCCTTTCGTTATTTGCCTTAGGATTATTACCCTTTAGGTATGCGTTTTTCTCTAGATCTCGCGAGGTACTTTCCTTCTCGGCGGAAGCTCGCCCCTTACCCTGTGCCGGCGACCTTTCTGCCGAGCACCGGATACCCCGGAGTGCATAGGGTTGATTCTCGTCACTCGCATACTATCGTGCGAAATCTTTCTCCTCGCCGAGCGAGCAGGCCCGGAGTCAGCGCCGAAGGCTCGCTAACCTGATGCATTTTATCCCGACCTTATAGAGAACTCACCTCCTTGCCAATTTCCCCAGTGATCGACTTGAAACCCCCCGTCTAGTGAGAGCCCGGGAGCGGAATCGATCTGGGGCATTCCCACATAAAAACTTGTCACCTTGCCAGCCTCTCCAGAGATCAACCTGAAACCCCCCGTCTAGTGAGAGTCCGGGAGCGGAATCGATCTGGGGCATTCCAGCATAAAAACTTGTCACCTTGCCAGCCTCTCCAGAGATCAACCTGAAACCCCCCGTCTAGTGAGAGCCCGGGAGCGGAATCGATCTGGGGAATTCCAGCATGAAAACTTGTCACAATGTCAGCCTCTCCAGAGATCAACCTGAAACCCCCCGTCTAGTGAGAGCCCGGGAGCGGAATCGATCTGGGGCATTCCAGCATAAAAACTTGTCACCTTGCCAGCCTCTCCAGAGATCAACCTGAAACCCTCCGTCTAGTGAGAGCCCGTGAGCGGAATCGATCTGGGGCATTCCAGCATAAAAACTTGTCACCTTGCCAGCCTCTCCAGAGATCAACCTGAAACCCCCCGTCTAGTGAGAGCCCTGGAGCGGAATCGATCTGGGGCATTCCAGCATAAAAACTTGTCACCTTGCCAGCCTCTCCAGAGATCAACCTGAAACCCCCCGTCTAGTGAGAGCCCGGGAGCGGAATCAATCTGGGGCATTCCAGCATAAAAACTTGTCACCTTGCCAGCCTCTCCAGAGATCAACCTGAAACCCCCCGTCTAGTGAGAGCCCTGGAGCGGAATCGATCTGGGGCATTCCAGCATAAAAACTTGTCACTTTGCCAGCCTCTCCAGAGATCAACCTGAAACCCCCCCGTCTAGTGAGAGCCCGGGAGCGGAATCGATCTGGGGCATTCCAGCATAAAAACTTGTCACCTTGCCAGCCTCTCCAAAGATCAACCTGAAACCCCCCGTCTAGTGAGAGCCCGGGAGCGGAATCGATCTGGGGCATTCCAGCATAAAAACTTGTCACCTTGCCTGCCTTCACATAACAATTATAACCATCAAATGAAGAAGTAAAGTATTCAACTAACATCGTAATAAAACTTTCAAGGGTAGAATCGCTTCAAATCGTCTCCACTTCTGGCTCGGCCGAGAGATACCCCTTCCACATCTTGGAGGTGATACCCCCCCCCCCCCGACTTGAGCACTTCGCTTACAATGTATGGACCCTCCCAATTGGGGTTGAGCTTACCTACCGAGGCCCCTCTTCCGGCTGCGTCGACCTTCTTCAAGACCAGATCTCCTTTCTGAAAATGTTTTACTCGGATGTGCTTGTCAAAATATCGGGCCATTCGCCGATTGATTTCTTCCTGCCTGATGGTGGCCTGGTCCCGGAGTTCCTCCACCAGGTCTAAGGATAGCCTTTGTTCCTCGTCATTGGCCACTAGCCACTCTTCATTCCCTTCACCTGCGGCGATCACCCTGGGGGTCTTCACTTCGAACTCTATGGGGAGGACTGCTTCGGACCCGTGAGAAAGTTTGAACGGGGTTTCCCCGGTGGCGGTGTTAGGGGTAGTCCTCAGGACCAGAGAACGGATGGTAGTTGCTCCACCCAATTCCCCCGGAGGTTCTCCACCTTCTTCTTCAGTAGGTTGACGATTACTTTGTTCGCCGCTTCCACCTGGCCGTTGCTTCTTGGGTGGTGAACCGATGCGAACCTGAGGTCGATGCCAAGCTGGGTGCAGAAGCTAACAAATTCTTCGCTAGCAAATTGCGGCCCATTGTCCGTCACTATAGCCAGGGGAAGGCCGTGCCTGCAGATTATTTCTCCCCATACAAAATTCCTCACAACTTGAGATGTTACCTTGGCGAGCGCCTTCACTTCTACCCATTTGGAGAAATAATTGATCATGACCAGTAAGAACCTTCTTTGGCCGCTAGCTTGAGGGAAAGGGCCAACTAGGTCCAACCCCCATATGGCGAAGGGCCAGGGAGCAGTGATGGTTCGGAGCCTCTGAGCTGGGAGGAGTTAGAGCGGAGCATAGAGCTGGCACTTTGAACACCTCTTTGCGAACTCCGCCGCATCCTTGCTGAGGGTGGGCCATAAGTAGCCTTGTCTCAACACCCTCCCTTCCAGAGTTCGGCTCCCGGAGTGACTCCCACACTCCCCGGAGTGAATTTCTTCTAGGACTCTCGGGACCTCCTCCTCTGAAACACAACGGGCCAGGAGTCCCGAGAGAGTCTTCCTGTACAGCCCTCCTGCATGCAAAGAGTAATAAGCCGATTTATACCTGAAGCGTCGCCTGTCCATGTCTCCTTCAGGGAACTTCCCTGATGATAGGAAGGAGATGAAGGGATCCATCCACGAGACCCGTTGATCCACCTCCATCAGTTCTCCTTCCTCGATAAAGGGTCGGAAGAGTTCTGAAACCGTCCCTCCTGTTCGAGGACCGAACCTGGCTAGGAAGTCCGCGCGGGTGCTCTCTTCCCTTGGCACGTATTTGATGGAGAAAGTGTGGAATTGCCCAATGACTCCCTTGACCTTCAAGTATCGCAGGAGGGTCGGGTCCTTTGCCTCAAACTCTCCCTTGACTTGGCATGCCACCACCATGGAGTCTGTCGAGACCTCCACATCTTGCACTCCCAGTTCTCGAGCTAACCGCAGGCCTGCTATCACCGCCTCGTACTCCGCTTGGTTGTTGGTAATTGGAAAGTGGATGTTCAAGGCTTGCTCGATCTTTGTCCCTTGGGGACTCACTGGGGGAGGCGGTTCATGTTCCCCCACCTTGGTCGTGTAGCCGACCATGAAGTCTGCCACCGCTTGGGCCTTGATTGATGTCCTGGGCACTTACGTAATATCGAACTCGCTCAGCTCCACGGACCACTTCGCCAATCTTCCCGAGTGCTCCACCCCTTCCATGATTTTGCGAAGCGGGTGATCCGTCACTACTCTGATGGAGTGTGCCTGAAAGTAGGGCCGGAGCCTCCGAGCCGTCACCACCAATACGAAAGCCAACTTTTCCAAGATTGGGTATCGGAGCTCCGTCTTCTTCAGCACTCGGCTGACATAGTAGATAGGGAATTGCTTTCTTCCTTCCTCACGGATCAATACAGAACTTACCGCTTCAAGTCCTACTCCCAGGTATAGGGATAAGCCTTCTCCCGATTTCGGCCCTTGAAGTAGGGGGGTTTGGGCGAGTTGCCCTTTCAAAGCCTGAAAAGCTTCCTCGCACTCCGGGGTCCATTCAAATTTTTTGTTGCCCCTTAGCGCCTTAAAGAAGGGCGCACACTTCTCTCCCGCCTTGGAGAGGAACCTGCTGAGTCCGGCCAGCTTCCCCGTGAGGCTCTGAACCTCCTTCGGGTTTCTTGGCGACCCCAACTCCATTATTTCCTTGACCTTGTCTGGGTTAGGTCCACCCCCGCCGGGGTGAGCAAGTGGCCTAGGAACTTCCCTCGGCTAGCCCCGAAGACACACTTCAAGGGGTTGAGTTTCATCTTATACTTCCGTAGAGTCCCAAACGTCTCCTCAAGGTCTCGGAGGTGAGACCCAAGGTCCCGGCTCTTTACCATGAGATCATCAACATAGACCTCCAAGTTTCTTCCCCTTTGTTCGCGAAAGACCTGATCCATCATCCTTTGATATGTGGCACCTGCATTCTTGAGCCCGAAGGGCATCATCTTATAACAGTAACATCCATCCCCCGTGATGAAGGAGACATCTTTGATGTCCGGGGGGTGCATGCGAATTTGGTGGTAACCTGAAAAAGCATCTAAGAAAGACATTACAGAGAAACCAACGGCTGAGTCAACCAGCGCGTCGATTCTAGGCATGGGTAGCAATCATTCGGGCACGATTTATTACGAAGTGAAAAGTCGATACACATGCGCCACTTACCTCCCCCCTTTTTTACCATGACCACATTGGAGACCCAGCCTGGATACTGGATCTCCGACACAAAACCTGCTTGTATGAGCTTTTTCACCTCCTCGCGGATTGGTCCCTCCAGCTTGTCCGTCGTGGCCCTCTTCTTTTGGCGAATGGGGCGGGTGCCGGGGTCGAGGTTGAGGCGGTGGCAAGCCACATCCGCATCGATCTCGGGCATCTCCGCGACGCTCCAAGCGAAGACATCCACATTCTTCTGCACGCAGGCCAGGATCTCGGCCTGCTCCTCCGAACTGAGCTCTCCGCTGACTCAGACCTTTTCCACCACCCCAAGCCGAGTGGTGACTTCAAGCTCCATGACCTCATCCACGGCCTCCAGCCTAGATTGCTCTCCCCAATCATTTTCCTTCTCTCCACCGCAAGCGAGCGCTTGGGCTCCTTCCTCCGTCTCTGCCTCTCCTACCATCATCAACTCTTCCGCCCCTCCTTCCCGGGCACCCTCTCCTTTCCCCTCTTCTTCTCCTTTCTCCGCCCTAGGCCTCTCAGCGACCCCTTCCTGGGCATGAACTTCCTCTTCCTCCATCCTCTCCTCGACTCCATTCTCTCCTCCGGCTTCTGCCGCCTCCTCCATCACTTTATCGAACTCCTCCGCTTCTCCCATCCAGGTGACGGTGTTGACAGCCGTCACATAGCACTGTCTCGCCATCTTGGGGTCTCCTCGGATCCGGACCTGGACTCCACCCGCGTTGAACTTGAGACACTGGTGGAAGGTGGAAGGGACGCATCTGAACGCGCTGATGAGAGGCCGTCCGAAGATGGCGCTGTAGCTGCTTGGGGCGTCCACTATCACGAAGCGGCAGTTCCGGGACTGCCCTCCGAGGGTCACATGGAGCCCCACTCCACCCTCTACCTCCTTCCTTTCTCCCGAAAAGCCGAATAGGGGGCCATCCGAGGCCAACACCCTCTTGGCCTCCACCTTCATCTCGTCAAACGCCTTTTTGAAGACGACGTTGACCGAGCTCCCATTATCGACTAGAATCCGCGAGACGGTGAAGTTCTCGATGGCGGTCTGGATGACCAGCGCATCGCAATACGGGTCTTCATAGCTTGACATGTCCTTCTGGGAGAAAGTAATTCTTTCCGCTGGGGGTGGAGCAGTGGATTTTGAGGCCACGCTCCGCCGATAGATGGTATGGAGGCTAGCCTTGCGGGTTGCCTCCACCCCTACCCCCCCCCCCCCCCCCCCCCATGGATCACCCTGATCCCTCCTCTACTCCCCACATCAACTCTGTCTTCACACCTTTCTTCCTCCTCCCCTCGAGGTTCGACCTCCTCGATTCTCACCTGCTGCCGTTGCCTCGGCGCGGGCACTCGGCCCCTTTTTGTTTCTAGGAACTCTGGGCAGGTGGCCGTCGTGTGACCTTCCTCATCATGGAAGTCACAATACGGCAGCGTCACCTCCCCTGTTTCGCCTTCCGCCATCCTATTCCTCCTCCTTCTTGCTCCCGCTTCTTCTCTCGCCTCTTCTCTCCTTCCTCTTCCTCCCCTTCCCCGCCTGATCGCCATGGCTTGCTGAGGTGGGGGAGGCAATTGCCTCGGACCCTGCCTCCACCCCAACTGGCGGGGTCTTCCTTGTCCTCCATGGAAGTTACCCCTTCCCGGGCCGTAACCCCTTCCCTGACCTTGCATTCCTTCAGCACGCTGTCTCCACTCCCCCTCCGGGGCCCTGGGCTCTTCCCTTCTCCTTACTTCCTGCTGCCTGACCTCTGGCTCACTGAGCTTTGCTAGCCTCTTGGTAAGCTCCGGGTTGGCCTCTTCACTCTCAATCTCCTCCGCCACCCTCTCCATCAGCTCCTCGTAGGAGACGGGGGCTTTCCTCTTCAGAGCCATCTTAAAGAAACTTTCCCTCAGCCCGACCGTGAAGGCGAGCTGGAGTGCAAACCCAGGCATCTCCTGAGTGAGCATCACTTCTTCCTGGAACCGATCCGCGTAGCGGGCCAACGACTCCTTCGGCTCTTGCTTCACTTTGAAGAGGGACTCGGCGTCCTTCTTCCTCTTCTTTGAAGTTGAGAATCGCAACAAAAAGCTCCGGCGCAAATCCTCGAAAGCGTAGATCGACCCTGTAGGGAGTTAATGGAACCAGTCCCTGGCCTTTTCCTTAAGGGTGACGGCGAAGAGCCGACACTTGAAAGCATCCGACATCGGCCTGATGGAGACCGAGTCCTCAAAAGACTGGAGATGTTGGACGGGGTCATCCCTGCCGTTGTAGTATACCCTGTCCCACTCTCCGAACCCTGCCGGGACAGGTGCAGAAAGTACCAACTCGCAGAAGGGGCTTCCCCCTTCTACTACCCTTTCTCGCTCCACACAACCCCCAAGCTCTCTCGCCAGACTCGGGCTCGCGGGGACGGTGCTCGCGAGAACGGTATTCGCCTGGACCACTCCCACAGTCGCCAGGTCCTCCGGGCGCGTGCTCGCCAGCGCCGCACTCGTCGGCACGGAGTTCGCCGGCACGGAACTCGCCGGGCTGGCGAACAGCACTCGCCACTCCAAGTCTTGGACTGAACTTACGGCGATTTCCTTTCCGGCCCTCCCCCCGGGGCGTTCTCGCCAACCGCTGCGCCGCGACCGTGAGCCCGAAGGTGTCAAGCACCTCCCTCCTAAAATCCGCGAACATCCTCGGCGTCACCACCTGCGGTGACTCGCTGAACTCCTCGCCTTGATCCTCGCCTCCTGTCATATCTGCTCCTTGGAACTTTCTTGGACCAGCCACGCTCCACGCTCACCGCACCAAAATGTTGAAACCGATTTCTCGGCCTCTTGTGGAGCTCGGGGCCCTCACCGAAATGAGGGGCGGCTAGCCCTTACTGATCCCTCGGGGAGGGTAGACCGAAGACTAGAAAAATGACTAAGACCTTAGTCGCAGCGAGGAGGTCCCTCCACTAACCCGGAAGATCGCTGAGCGCTTCCCCTCCCAAGCCAAAGCTGAGACTCGGGCACCTTGGAGAGCTCTGGGAATGCTAACCAAAGAAAGCCTGAGGAGAGAGAAGCTGAAGTGAAGTCCTCTCCAAAGGTGCCCTTAGGGTCCTATTTATAGATTTTCTGATATGGCCTGCAAATAGCAGGATTCCGCCTTTTGATTTTACTATCCGCACCCCAAATGGGTCTGCTAACAGCCAAACTCCGCTGTTTGGAGAGGCTAAAGGCAGACCACCAAGGGTAAAAGGGTAATTGGACCCTATCGGCTTATGGGCAAGGGACTGTGAGAACCTTCCTGCGAGATGCTCTCGCGGGCCCTCTTGCGAGTCCTGCTCGCGGCGCCTCTCCTAGGCGATCGCCCTGCGAGGACCTCGCTGGCCCCTCCTGGCGGTACCTGCCGAGGTCCGGATCTCGCGATTGATCTTGCGAGACCGTCCCTTTGACTTCGTCGAGCTCAACACGCCTTTCGCCGATCGCAGGTCACCTCGCCGAACACGGACGAGGTTGACGAAATACAGAACGTCAAGTTACTCGCCAACCGCTGTGACGGGCGGTTCGTCGACCGCTGCTATAGAACATATTTTGTTCGTCGGGCTCCGTCCGACGAATGCCGAGCTCCGTTCGACATTTGTCGAACGCAGAATTGAGCTCATTGGACGCTGAGGCTCTAAACTTGCGAGCCCTCCTGCGGGATCGCCTATTAACTTTGCCGCGCACTGAACCTGCTGATGGGTCTCGCACCGACCCTTCTCGCTCGCCTCTTAGCGAGTCCTTCGAGAGAGACTTCTCCAAGGTCTCCCTCGTGAGGTCTTTGGCCCTTCTTAAACCGGGCCTCTTCGCCTGGCGAATATCGGGGTTGTACAAACCCTAGTTTCTCTCTAGGTGTTTGTGTGGTTTTTCCCCCTTGGCTCCTTGATTTTTATTCTTGGATCATAATGTTGGGGAATGGTGACTCTCCCATGATATCTTCCGAAGCCAGAGTTTCCTTCGCTGCTTTGCTCTCTAGTGAATCTACTCGGTCAAGTCATGACCACAATACTCCCCAAATCATGACTATACGTCTGGATGGGACTAATTTTCTCTGGTGGTCTCGGGCTATTACCCTTGCCTTGAAGAGCAGGTGGTTGTTCGGTTATGTTCTCGGTACTACGACCGCACCTACACAGGATTCTCATGAGTGGTTGCAGTGGGAGTCTAAGAGTTCCCTCGTAATGTCTTGGCTGACTAACTCAATGATCGACTCTATTGCCCGGAATTATCTCCTTTTGGACACGACAGCGGATATTTGGAAGAGGATTGAGGCCACTTACTCCTGCAGGGGGAATGCTGCCCAGATTTTCCAGCTGCGACGGAAGATCTTTCTCCTTCGTCAGGGTGATCGCCTTCGTCGGCTTACTACTTGGAGTTCACTCAGCTTTATCAAGAGTATGATCACTTTGACTCTCTCACTCTTGTGTCTCCTGAGGATGAGATCCTTGTCCGAGCTCGGGAAGACAGGAACATAGTTTTTGAGTTTCTTCATGGTTTACATCGGGATTCGATCAGATCTATGTCCAGATCCTCGGGCTCTCTCCTCTGCCTTCCCTTCTAGAGGTTTACAATTTAGTTCAGCAAGAATTTGATCGGCGACAGACGTGGACTCCTGATCCTGCTCATGATAGTTCTGCCCTTGCTGTGCAGTTTGGTAGTAGAGCTCCGCGTGATTCCAGGCCCAAGTCCACTAACAAAGATCGTTTAATCTGTGATTACTGTGGGAAGTCACGTCATATTCGAGACACTTGTTTTCGTCTCAATGGCTTTCCCACACCCCGTGGGGGTTCTGCATCGCGTGGAGGCCACGGTTATGGTCGCTCTCATGACCGCTCTACTCAGTCTCGCTCTGCTCACCTGTCTGAAGCCTTCGAGGAGACCTTGCCTCTCACAGCCCCATCTGCTCCGTTGACTCTCTCTGCCGATGAGATCCATGCGTTTCGCCGCCTGATGCAAGGACATTCTACAAAGTCTTCTGTCTCCTCCTCCTCATATGCTCATCAGGGACCCTCAAGAGCTCATGTTGCTTCTTCTCGACCTTCTACCCACTGGATTATAGATTATGGAGCCACCGATCATGATCGGCTCTGCTACAGGTTTTGTGTCTTACCTTCCTCTGTCTGGTAGAGACAAGATGAGCATTGTAGATTGTTCCTTCTCCCCGATTGCTAAGAAAGGATCCATCTCCTGCTCTTCTCTTACACTTTCTTCAGTTCTTCATGTACCCAAGTTTACTTGTAATCTTCTCTCCATTAGTCATCTGACCAACTCTATGAACTGTTCAGTGACCTTCTTTCCCTCCTCGTGTTTTCAGGACCTGAAGACGGGAACGATGATTGGCTTTAGTAGTCTGGTGGATGGGCTCTACGTGTTTGATTCCTCTTCTCCTACTCCTCCTCAGGCTCTTCATGTTGATCAGGCGGACATTTTGGAGTCTTGGCATTGTCGCATCGGACATACTTCTATTATGTCTATGAAACAATTATTTCCAACTTTATCTTCTGTCTTAATTGATAACTTTCGTTGTGATGCTTGTGAACTTGGCAAACACCATCGTGCTTCTTTTAATCATATTTTATCTCGTATTCTGCTCCTTTTCATGTTATACATAGCGATGTTTGAAGGCTTTGCCCCATTGCTTCTATTTCTGGTTGTTTTTTATTTGTAACTTTCATTGATTGCTTCTCACGCACAACGTGGGTTTCTCTAATGAAAGCTAAAAATGAAGTTTTTCTTTATTTCAACGGTTTCACAAGATAATTTCTACGCAATTTGAGACCTCTATTAAAATTCTTCAAACTGACAATGGTCGGGAGTACGGAGACTCTCAATTTGAACACTATCTTGCTAATCATGGCATTAATCACCAGACGTCTTGTGTTTACTCACCTGCTCAAAATGGAGTGGCTGAACGCAAGAACCGTTATGTTTTAGAAGTTGCTCGGTGTCCTCTTCTTCAAATGCACCTCCCAAAGTACTATTGGGGGGATGTGGTTCTCACTGCTGCCTACTTGATTAATCGTATGCCCTCGCAGGTTCTTGGGTCTGAAACTCCCCTTCACACTCTTCAGGTTTCGCCTTCCACTCTGCAACCTCGAGTGTTTGGATGTGTTTGTTTTATACATATTCATAAAAAAACTAAACTTGATGCTCGTGCTCATAAGTGTGTCTTCATTGGATATTCCCCTACTCAAAAGGGGTATAAATGTTTTGATCTGGTTCACAAGAAGGTCTTTATAACCATGGATGTCACGTTCCATGAATCCAAGAGCTTTTACAGACACTCACTTTGGGGGGGTCCTCTCCTAGGATGGAAGTGAGCCCCTTAACTCACATTGATCCTCTATCCACTACCCTGCTACCTATCCCTCCGGTGTATCAGCCACACATGACTCCGTCTCATACTGCTCCTGTGCCATCTCCTGCTCCTCCTATAGTGAAACCTCATGTTCCTCTTTTGTAGGTTTACTCTCGTCGTTCTAAGGGAACAAATATATGCCCCCTATCAAGATCCTTGAGCCGTCATTGGATTCATCATTTGCGTCTACTCTAAGGGAAGGTACCTCTACACAACACCTGTTATCTCAGTTTGTTTCTTATTCCTCTCTAACGGCCTCCCATAGTACCTTTGTCTCTTCCTTGTCTGCTACCTCCATTCATACATCGTGGCAGGATGCTCTTTCTGATTACAGGTGGAATGAGGCTATGCTAGAAGAAATGCATGTCCTGGACAAAAATCACACATGGGACCTGGTGCCTCTGCCTAAGGGGAAGACTATTGTGGGATGTAAGTGGGTGTTCTCTGTCAAACAGAACACCCTTGGTGTCGTGGAGAGATACAAAACAAGATTGGTTGCAAGAGGATACACTCAGGCGACAAGAACTGATTACCAGAAAACCTTTGCCCTGGTCGCTAAGATGAATTCTATAAGGGTCCTCCTATCATGTGCTGCATGTAAGGGATGGAACCTTAGCCAACTTGATTTAAAGAATGTGTTCCTTCATGGTGATCTGGAAGAAGAAGTTTACATGGCTCTACCTCCTGGTCTTTCCTCTAGAAGATCTGAAGGTAAGGTTTTGCAAGTTGAAGGTGTTATATGGCCTGAAACAATCTCCTAGAGCTTGGTTTGGAAGATTCCACAAGGCCATGACATGCTTCGGTTACTCCCAGAGTAATGCTGATCACACTCTTTTTATCAAGCACGGGAAGAGGAAGTTAACTACTCTAATAGTGTATGTGGATGACAACATTATAACAGGAGACGATCAGTAGGATGAGATTCAGGCACTGAAAGAGAAGCTGACCAGAAAATTTGAAGTGAAAGACTTGGGGAATCTAAAGTATTTCTTAGGCATTGAGGTCGCAAGATACGGGATCTTCATATCACAGAGAAAATATATACTTCACCTTCTTGAGCTTCAGGAATGAGTGGGTGTAGACCGTCTGATATCCCAATTGAAGCTAACCATGGGCTTGGAAGAGATGATGGTGAAACGATTGAAGACATTCCCAGTTTTCAGAGGCTAGTGAGCAAACTGATCTACTTGTCACATACTCGTCCGGATATCTCCTATGTTGTGGGAGTGCTCAACCAATTCATGCACTCCCCAAAAACCCGTCATCTCGATGTTGCTCATCGTATCCTCAGATATCTCAAGTCCTCACCAGGGAAGGGCATTCTTTTTTCATAAGTGATGAGCTGACTATTGAGGTTTACACTGATGTTGACAAAGCTGGATCAATTGAGGATCGTCAGTCCACATCAGGATATTGTACAATGGTGGGTGGAAATTTAGTTACGTGGAAAAGCAAAAAACAGCATGTGGTTGTCAGATCCAATGCTGAGGCGGAATTCAGGGCTATGGCTCATGGAATCTGTGAAGGGTTGTGGATCCTAAGCATCATGAAGGATCTTGGCCTTAAAAGAAATGAGCTCATCAAACTGTACTGTGATAACAAAGTTGCCATCAATATTGCTCACAATCCAGTGCAACACGACCGTACTAAACACATTGAGATCGACAGACGCTTCATCAAGGAAAATATAGTTAAAGGCATTGTGGTTAGCCCATTTGTGTCATCTGAACAACAACTGAAAGATATCCTTACGAAGGGATTGTGTACAAGAATCTTTGGAGAGATTGTTAGCAAGTTGGGCATGGTCGATATCACACGCCCAACTTGAGGGGGGTGTTGGTATTTGCGTATTTTCTTATTTTATGTTATATGTATGGGTTAGTCTCACATCGTCTCTTCTTATTTCTTAGTCTCATGTAAGTCCAATTAATACCCCTTAGGGGGATGAATACAATTAAGAAAGTCTTTTCCCTCTCACTCTCATCAAATATATATATTAGCATTTATTACTTGTTTATTACCTGTATTTTCTATTTCATGTATTTTTCTCCGCTCCATGTAATTTTCTTCACTCCTATATATAGGTGTAAGACCCCTTGTAGTTGAGTAAGCAAGTAATTTCGAAACATTCTGTTATGGGCCGGGTCAGGACTCTGGGCTTCATCCCGCTCCCGTTCCACTAGCCTGCCCGCTAACAGGACTGCAGTTTGTACACCCCAACCACTTCTTTGCGCCCAATATAAGCGCGACATGTTGTTGAAGCCGGGGCTCGATACCCTGATCTCCTTGATGAGAAGTCTTAAGCATGACTCTCATCACCAATTGAGCTGCATCCCACGAGCGAGGTTAGGGCATAAACTGCATCCCAACATCCCACGAGCTACACCACATGGTATTAGAGTGAGGTTAGGGCATAAACTGCATCCCACGAGCGCGCATCCCGCAAGAGCCCGACACGCAAGCGCACTCCATCTTCAGTAGGCAGAACCACAGCCTCCTCGCTTCGTTCCACAAGCATACGTATTTCGTCAGCCGACTCCATGAACTGGAGCCAAAAATAAAGGTCTAAGCCCTATTTTCGGCGCCGTTCCCTCTTCTTTTTTGAGGAGATGATTCTTCCTTTTCTATCTCATCACCAATTGTGAGTTGATGAGGATCCGTGGGTCAGATTAGGAATCTTCATGGATCTTGGTTTTTCCCTCTTTATATGAGCAAGCCCTAAAAGTTCATTTTTTCCATTTGATTCCTTTATTTATATTCTTGGATCATCATGTCAGGGAACGGAGAATCCCATACTATTTCATCTGATGTCGAGGTCTCTTCCTCTACCTTGACTTTTGAGGGATCTATTCGGGAAAGTTATGACCACTAACACGCTACAAATTACTGCAATACACTTTGATGGATCTAATTACCTCCCGTGGGCTTGATCTATTACCCTTGCCCTGAAAAGCCGACGAATGTTTGGTTACGTTCAGGGCACTACACTGGAGCCCATACTTCACCAGATTGGTTGCAGTGGGAGCCCGAGAACTCTATGGAGGAATCTATTGCCCAAAACTATTTGTTCTTGGATACAGCGACAGATATTTGGAAGAGAGAGGAGGTCACTTATTCGTGGAGAGGAAATGCAACTCAAATTTTCAAACTACGACGGAAGATATTTCATTTGAGACAGGGTGATCGTCCCCCTTCTGCCTAGTACTTAAGAGTTCACTCAACTTTATCGGGAGTATGATCACTTTGATGCGCTCACCCTAGTGTCTCCTGGGGATGAGGTTCTTGTTCGAGACCGGGAACAACACAACAGGGTCTTTGAATTTCTACATGGACTACATCATGACTTCAATCAGATCAGTGTTCAGATCCTTGTTCGCTCTCCTACTCCTCTTCCAAAAGTGTATAACCTTGTTGAGCAAGAGTCTGTTCAGCAACAGGTTTGGCTACCTGACTTCAGTTTTCGAGGGATCTGCCCTTGCAACTCAATATGGTTCTGGTAGTCGTGCTCCCCGTGACCTTAGATCGAAGCCCACTTGCAAGGATCATCTGATTTGTAACTATTTCGGGAAGTTTCGTCACTCCGAGGACACATGTTAAAGACTTCATGGCACCGCGAGGGGTTCGCGGCAATGGTCACTCTAAGGATGGGTTATCCCAATCTAGGTCTGCTCACCTTTTTGATGCTTCAGAGGAGGCCTCACCCTGTGTTGGTCCTAAAATTAAGGGTCTTCTAGTGGCCTTTTCGGCTGATCAGATACAGACATTCCGCCGCTTGATGCAGTGATATTATACGGAGTCATCCACCTCATTGTCCTCCTCATATGTCATCGGGGACTACCAGGTGCCCATGTTGTGTCTGCTCGCCCTTCTAACCACTGGATCATAGATTCTAGAGCTGCAGATCATATGAATGGCTCTGTGTTATGACGCGCGACGAGCTCGACCCGCACTGGGGCCGCACTTACCAACGTCATTCACATGTGACGGAGGCGTGACGAATTATTATTATTATGTTTTAGTCAATTTGGGATTTTGCTATTTTTCCGTATCTTTTAATTCAGTGCTGTTCCCATATGTAGTAAGCCCAAATGGGGGGCACCTCTCTTTGGAACTTGGGTGAACTCTAAGTGGTGGAACCGGCCAAGCAATAGGCATGCAAGTTTAATTCTAAAATCTCTCTTTCTCTCTCTCTCTCTTCCCTTCCTCTCTTCCTCTCTCTCTCTACCCGACGTACACTAATTGCAGCTCTCGTTGTTCTGCCATGCGCAGCGCCTCGATCCCGACCGCTCCTCCTCGCTAGTAGCAGCCCTCCCTCTCTGTCGCCACCATAGCCTCCTCCGGTTCCAGGAAGGGAGATCCCCCTCCTCCTGTGCGTCTCCATTGTTAATCGAGGCCATTAATGCGATCTCAAGGAGAGGTCCATAACATCTTGGTATCAGAGCCAAACGTCGGCGTCTCGCCCTTCGGCACTCCGCCCGCTCCAGATCTCCCTGTCGGCCTACCGTCGTCTGTTCCGCAGCCCGTTGGCCTACCGCCGGCTGTTCCGCGACCCTCTCTCTCCGTCGGCCTACTTCCAACGCCGCTCTCCGCTCACCGGACCGCCTCTCCGATGGCTGAAGGTGGACCCTCGCTATCTCAGGTGATGGACTTCTTCCAATCCATGCTCACTACTCAAAACGCCAAAATGGATGCCCTCAACGCTCGCTTGGACGCCGTACAAGGAGCATCGTCGCCTCCTCCTCTGTATGTAGACAGTCCTCCCGCAGCCAGCCGGGTCGACTCCGTAGATCCGACAGCGGACCACGGCTCTTACTCGCGCTCCGTCCGAATGGATTTCCCATTCTACGAAGGTCGCGAAGACCCACTGCCTTGGTTAACCCGCTGCGATATTTTCTTTGCCAATCAGCGCATGCTGGATGACGACCGGGTGGGCATCGCCACTTTCCACCTCCTAGGGCCGGCTCAGTTGTGGTTCACCCAATTGAAGCGGGAATGCCCTAATTTCTCATGGGCGGATTTCAGTGCGGCATGCACCATGCGGTTTGGTCCTTGTGGCTCTCAAACAGACCGGCTCCATCGATTCCTACTTGGAGCAATTTCAGATTTTGCTATCGCGGGCGACTTCCGTTTTACCAGAACAATAGGTTCCCCTCTTCACCGCCGGCCTACATGAGCGGTTGCGCTGGGATGTGGAGTTCCAAGCTTCGCGTGATCTCACCATGGCTATGAGTCTCGCCCGGGCATGTGCTTGGCGACTGCTCTTAGATCGTCCTCCTGTAGTTCGTCGTGACTACCAAGCAGGCCGCCCCCCTTTTAGTGCACCGGACAAGGCCTCCACAGGGGATGAACCGGCCCGGCCGACTTTTCGCCGCCGCCTTTCCCGCTCGGAAATGGCCGCCCGCCGCGAGAAAGGCTTGTGTTTCAATTGTGACGAGCTCGCCCGGGCATGTGCTCGGCGCTAAGTGCACGACGAGCTCGACCCGCACTGGGGCCGCACTAACCAACATCGTTCACATGTGACGGAGGCGTGACGAATTATTATTATGTTTTAGTCAATTTGGGATTTTGCTATTTTTCCGTATCTTTTAAATCAGTGTTGTTCTCATATGTAGTAAGCCCAAATGGGGAGCACATCTCTTTGGAACTTGGGTGAACTCTAAGTGGTGGAACCGGCCAAGCAATAGACATGCAGGTTTAATTATAAAATATCTCTCCCTCTCTCTTCCCTTCATCTCTTCCTCTCCCTCTCTCTCTCTCTCTACCCAACGTACCCTAACCGCAGCTCTCGCTGTTCCGCCATGCGCAGCGCCTCGATCCCGACCGCTCCTCCTCGACAGTAGCAGCCCTCCCTCTCGGCCGCCACCATATCCTCCTCCGGTTCTAGGAAGGGAGATCCCCCCCTCCCGTGCGTCTCCATCGCTCATCGAGGCCATTCACGCGATCTCAAGGAGAGGTCCATAACACTCTTCTACAAGTTTTGTGTCCTACCTTCACTTGTCTGGAAGAGACAATGTTAGTATTGTGGATGGATTATTCTCTCCTATTACCGGAAGGATCCATCCTTTGCTCATCTCTCACTTTATCTTATGCTCTTCGTGTCCTTATGTTTACCTGTAATCTTCTATCAATTAGTCACCTAACCAATTCTATGAACTGCTTTGTGACCTTTTTTCACTTATTGTGTGTTTCATGACATGAAGACGGGGAAAGTGAATGACTCGGGTAGACTGTGTGATGGCCTTTGCGTGTTTGACTCCAGTCCTGCTTCACCACCGCAAGCCTTACATGCGGATTACTCTTCTATTTTGTATTTTGGGCACTGCAATCCCCTTTATCCTTTCTATGAAAATTTTATTTTCTGCTATGTCTTCCTTGTTATTGGAAAATGTCCACTGTGATGTGTGTGAACTAAGCAAATACCGACGTACTTCTTTTAATCACGTTTTTTCTCCTAGCACTAGGACATTTGCTATTATTCATATTGATGTTTGGGGACCGTGACCTGTTGCTTCTATATCTGGATGCTCTTGGTTTGTTACTTTCATTGATTATTTTCCCACACTACTTTGGTGCATTTAATGAAAACTAAAAATGAAGTGTTTTCTTTATTTCAGTATTTTCAAAAAATGATAGCAACTCAATTCAATACCACTATTAAAATTCTTCGTAGTGACAACGGTCGTGAGTACATTGATTTTCAGTTTGAACGATATCTCAGTGATCTTGACATTATTCACCAAAGGTCTTATGTTTACTCCCCCGCACAAAATGGTGTTGCGGAGCGCAAGATTTGTCATCTTCTGGATGTGGTCAGGTGTCTCTTACTTAAGATGCACCTTCCAAAAAATATTATTTGGGGGATGTTCTCACAGCAGATTACCATATTAATTGTATAACTACGCGTGTTCTCGGGTCTAAAACACCTGTCAGTACTCTTCAGGTTCCTCTCACTAACCTTCATCATCGTATCTTTTGGTGTGTGTGCTTCGTTCATATACATCAAAGAACTAAACTCGATTATTATGCCCTAAAGTGTGTCTTCATCGGGTATTCCCCAACTAAAAAAAGTTACAAAGGCTTTGATCTTGTAACCAAGAAGGTATTTGTTATCATGGATGTCGCCTTCAGTAAATCAGAAAGCTACTACGGGACCTCACTTCAAGGGGGGTCCTCTCCTATGATGGAAGTGAGCTCCTTATCACATCAGGAGGAGTCCTCACCTACACATTTATTCATTCCTCCTTCATACCAACTTTCTTCTGTTACCCCTCCTGTTGCCTCTAACGGCCAGGAGAGATCTCGTGCTCACCCTTTGCAGGTTTACTCTCGGAGAAATAAGGGTATAAATACGCAAGCTTCTCTCTGGACACCAGAGCTGACTATTGATTTGTCTTCAGAGTTTATCACTCTAAGAGAATGTACTTCCTTTGTCTTAGTTTATGCCTTATGCTTCTCTAATCGCTCCACATAGAGCCTTTATTTACTCTTTGTCCTTTATATCTATTTCGTCATATTGACAGGAAGCTCTTAGTCACCGCAAGTGGAAAGAAGTCATGATTAAGGAAATGCATGTTCTTCACAAAATCTATATATGGGATCTTGTGCATCTTCCTCAAGGGAAGACGGTTGTTTGGTGTATGTGGGTGTTTTCTGTCAAGCAATACACCCCAGGAATTGTTGAAAGATACAAGGCAAGGCTGATTTCCAGATGATACACTCAGACTGCTGGGAGTGATCATCAAGATACTTTTGCTATTATAGCAAAGATGAACTATATAAAAGTTTTCTTATCATGTGTTTTATGTAAGGAGTGAATCCTCGGCCAATTAAATGTGAAGAATGTGTTTATTCATGGGGACCTAGAATAGGAAGTATATATATCCCTACCTCCTGGATTTGCTCTTGAAGTATATGAAGGGAAGGTCTGCAATCTACAAAAGGCTTTATACAACCTCAAAAAATCTCATAGAGCTTGGTTCGAGAGATTTCATAAAGCTATTATAACATTTAAATATACTCAGAGTAACACGGATCATACTCTGTTCATCAAGCACAAGGAAGGTAAATTGACTGTCCTTATAGTTTATGTGGACGATATTGTTATAACAGGAGATGATCTGAAAGAAAATCAAACTCTAAGGCCCTGTTTGTTTGGGTGGAATTGGAGGATGGGAATTGGACCACCAATTCTAATTCCGTTGTTCGGCGGCCTAAATAAATGATAGGAATTGGAATTCGTTTCAATTTCATAAGAATTGAAAATAGCCTGATTCCTTCCCCCACCATTTCCGACCTCCGGAGGTCAGACTTACTAATTATGTGCCCCCTTCCCTATTCTCACGACCCATCTCTGTCATGATCTCCTGCTTTCCCCTGCCCTTGATGAACCTCAAATGAAACTCAACTTCTTCCCACCCTTCCCCTTTGTTCTCTCCCCCGTCTTCTTTATCCTCCTCCTATCTTCTCCCATGCCTTTATCTCTCTCCACCGACTACTACTACTCCCAAAACTGCCCGCCCAAGAGTTGTGGTGGTCTCATCAATATCACCTTCCCTTTCTGGATCCGGGAACCTCAAGTATTTACTGGTCATTGAAGTCGTCAGGTCTAGGCATGAGATTTTCATCTCACGGAGGAAGTATATCCTCGATTTACTTGAGATATCAGAGATGAGTGGATGTAGACCTGCCGACACCCCTATCGAAGCAAACCACAGGCTAGGGAGAGATGGTGGAGAAACTATTGAGGACATCACTAGCTTTCAGAGGTTAGTGGAAAAGCTGATTTACTTGTCACGTACTCTCCTAGATATCTCATATACGGTTGGAGTGATCGTCCAATACATGCACTCCCAAAAGACTCGCCATCTTAATGTTGCCCACCGTATCTCAGATACCTCAAGACCTCTCCTGGGAGTGGTATCTTATTCTCACCTTGATGAGCTAAATATTGAAGTCTACACAAACGGAAACTGGGCTGGATCGGTTGATGATCGGCAATCCACCTTAAGATATTGCACTTTGGTAAGTGGAAATTTGGTTACATAGAGGAGCAAAAAATATATGGTTGTCAAATGTAGTGTTGAAGCTAAATTCAGAGTTATGACCCACAGAATCTGTGAAACGTTGTGGATTCAGACTATTATGAGAGACTTTAGCCTTGAGAAAAATGAGACAATCAAACTATATTGTGATAACAAGGTGATCATTAACATTGCTCATAACCCTGTTCAACACGATCACACCAAAAATATTGAGGTCGACAACCACTTCATTAAAGAAAACATAGTGAGAGGAATTGTATATACTTCGTTCGTTCCGAACAACAACTGACAGACATCCTCACTAAAGGATTGAGTGTGAGTGCTTTCAGAAGGATCATTACCAAGTTGGGTGTGGTCAATATTACATGCCGAACTTGAGGGGGGTAGCATTTATTGTTTGTTTATTACGTGCATTTTCTATTTCATGCATTTCTCTGCACTCTTATATGTAGGTGTGAGACCCTTTGTAAATTTGTAATAGAGTAAGTAATTTAGAAACATTCCAACAATATATATATATATATATGTGTGTGTGTTTGCGTGTGTGTGCGCGCGCGTGCGCGCATATGTGTGTGTGTGTGTGTGTGTGTGTGTGTGTGTGTGTGTGTGTGTGTGTGCGTGTGTGTGTGCGCGTGTGTAACTTATGTCATACTCCCAGGAAAAGCTCAAATGACCTTTAACAAAAGGGTACATGTACCCGAAATCAACACAGATGGGTAGGTAGATAATACTTAGGGGCACGAGATAAGTCTCTATATGGAACTCAGTAAATAGACTCTTAACTTCGGGAGAAGGGGTGTCTCCTCAAAAAGAGGGTCGTAATGACCAGGCCCAGGAGAAAGTTTACCAAAAACACAGGTCTCCGAAAAATCATAAGACCATGTATGGGGGATGACGGCTGACCAGTGTCAGAAGGTCAAGGAAGTTGGTGACCTGATGACAGGGGAGTCGACGACAGAATTCTCGGTGAACGGCGGTCGTAACTATAACGGTGCTAAGGTAGTGAAATTCCTTGTCGGGTAAGTTCAAGTTCCGACATGCACGAAAGGTGTAATGATTTGGGCACTGTCTCGAAGAGAGGCTCGGTGAAATAGATGTCTGTAAAGATGCAGACTACATGCACTTGAACAGAAAGACTCTATGAAGCTTTACCATTCCCTGGGGTTGGCTTTGGGCCTTTCCTGTGCTGTTTAGGTGGAGGGCGAAGAAGGCCTCCTTGCAGGTGTCATGAGCCATCAATGAGATACCACTCTGAAAGAGCTAGAATTCTAACCTTGTGTCAGAACTGGGCCAAGGGACAGTTTTAGGTAGACAGTTTTTATGAGGCGTAAGCCTCCCAAAAGGTAACAGAGGTGTACAAAGGTTTCCTCGGGCCGGACGGAGATTGAGGATCGAGTGCAAGGGCATAAGGAAGCTTGACTGCAAGACCAACCCGTCGAGCAGGGACGAAATTCGGCCATAGTGATCCGACTGTGCCAAGTGGAAGGATCATAGCTCAGCTAATAAATTACTATAGGATAACAAACTGATCCTCCCCCAAGAGTTCACATCGACAGGAAAGTTTGACACCTCGATGTTGGCTCTTCTCCACCTATGTGTGTGATATAGTATAAAGGACCTTTGGTGAAACATTAGACTTCTCCAGTTTATCCCTAATTTTTTCATATGTACTAAATATCTTTAGAAGCATGAGTGAGTGATGAAAAGCTTAAAAGTCAAAATAACAATAATTTTTATGTGTATACACTATATTATAAGAGACTTTTGAGGGTTGATAATTAATTTTGCTTCAAAAAGTGAGTGATGAGATGGTCAAAACAATCAGTGTTGTACAATCATCATTGTCAAAATTAATTTTGCTCCAAATTGTCCTAAAATTATTAAATACTTTCATTGATTTTCATAATTTTTTAAGAATCATAAGATTTCAATAAAAAATGTATTGAATATATTCCCAATGTTAAAAACATTTAGAATGCAGTCCAAGGTTGCGCATGATGCGCATGAGAGAACACTATGCATGAAGTCTAATATGTATATCTACACATACACACAATCATGGCATTTATGTCTAGCATACAACCATGGTATTGATGAACCAACAACTTCGGTTAGTCTAAGTCCTTTTTAGGTGATTATGCGGCCAATTATTTGTTTAAGAAATGGATGTGATCATTGTTTAAGATATGCATGGAATGTGTCAGTGCCTCCATATATATGCCATGAATTTTCATGCAAGTTTTAGCAAAACTGATTATAGGGTTAATTACTGACAATACAGTTCGGTAATAGCATGTGCTATTGGACCATAGCATGCCTTATGTTCTGAATATTAATCTTTTTTTTGTTAATTTGGTTCTTCATGTGTCAGTGTTCAGGACGATTTATCAAGGAGGGTCTTTTTGTCATGTATTGTCACAGTCATAATAATGCTTTCATTAAAAAACTTGATGTTTACCCATGTCATGGATTCGCTTGATGAGGGAATGAATTAAAATTACTGTTCTTCCTTCAAATCATCTGTGTGCTCTTTAGGGTGGACCTGATGCAATAGTTAGGTTGCCTCTATAGAGACCTACAGGTCATGAGCCCAAATCATTAAATCAATCTCTCAGTAATGTGGATTTAATGCTACAGATTATCAAATCCTCCCTAGACTCCGTGGCTGACAGGAAACCTTATAAGCACTCCCTAATTATGTACTTTTTGAATCATAAGCTTCTACTGCTTTGTGCTCTTAAATGCAAGCTAGTTGTGAATTTTCAGTAGAGTATGTACCTAGGATCTTGGCATAAGGCAACAACCATGGAATTAGAAGTTTGACAAACTCTAGCAACACAATTTTAATGATGAATTTGTGTGGTAACCTCTTCTTTAATAAAGATCTATAATTTTTTGTAGATTCATAACTTTCCATGCTAGTGGGCAATAGAAATCTAGTATAGATCCATCATATGGCATGCCATAAATCCTGGATTACATCATATAAATAACTTCTAAACAATTTGTTATGGGAGTTCATCATTATAGGTAAGGGGGTGTCATCATTACTCCTTTATCTAGTTAATAGGAGCTATAAGCCTCGAGCCCCGGGCTTAGTTCATCATTCCTAGCTAGTATTAGGTATCATTATTGTTGTTGTCTTCTATGTGTTGTAAAGCCTATATAAGGGCATTTGTATGGGTGTATGAGGGAGGTAAGAAGTAATCCAATTTCTCTTCTATTGAGTGAGATTATTGGTGGCTTTCTCCTCCAACGAGCAACCCCGCCTAGGCAGTCGCGGTAACGGGCTCCATAGTATCCTCCACCACCATCACCTCCTCCTCCGACCACCACTCCGGCTACCGCTCTAGTAGGCCCATAACAACTTGGTATCAGAGGCCACGATCCTCTTCGGCAGTTTCCTTCACAGCAAACGTCCGCATCCCAACCGGACCGCAACTTCACGTCGTCGTTTCACCGTTGCCACTCGCACCTCCTCCGTCGCACCGCTACTTCCGCACGAAATTGCTCCGGCTGCCCTAAACCGGCTGTCGCACGACATTGCGTGCGCACGGAAGTGCCAACCCCGTCGAACATCGCTCCCACTCGCCTTCACGCGACGTAACTGTCGCGTCTTCCTCATCACCTTCACGACGACGTCTCCAACGGTTCGTCCCTCGATCGACCTGCCCCCAGCAATGCCTTCGTTCCTCGATCGACCTGCAGACTTATTCCCTCGAGCCCCCAAGCCACCGCACGCGCATCTTCTACATCGAGCACAGTGCTCCAGCTGAGCCTGTTCCCTCCTACATCGAGCACAGTGTGGCGCAGGGTCTTACCCTCACGTCAGCCACCACATTAAATTCATTGTGGGCCCCCTTGTCTATTCATATCAACCCAACAATTTCTGATTGAGAGTGTCGTTAGCAAAATTCTGTCACTATTGGACGCGGGGCTCTCGTGGTCATTCTCAATCATCCGACGCGACGCAATCGGACCGTCCTATCACCCGCTCCGCTCATCATATGGAAGACTCCCACAATTTCTTGGAGGCCATGAACCGGCTCCACTCAGTTATATCTGTCATAGATGCACGCCTTCAGGAAGTAGAAGCACGTCATCGGTACGACATGACAACCCTCACCACGAAGCTTAATGAACTCACAACCGCGCCGCCCGTTGTTACCACTCCCCCCTGGAGCACGCCAGTAGCAGTCAAGTCCCGCTCCCTCCGTTCATCCGCCACGAGCCACAACCACCGACACTTGTACGCCCTGACGCTACTATTCTTCTGCGTCATACCCGACTGGAATTCCCCACCTACGATGGAAAAAATGATCCCTTGAGCTGGCTCACCAGGTGCGAGCAATTTTTCGTCCACCAACAAACACCGGCAGCAGAACGCCTTCACCTAGCATCCTTTCACATGCTTGACTCCGCTCTATTGTGGGCTTCTCGTCTCCTCACAGACCAGCTGAACCTGATGTGGGCGGACTTCAAACGGTACTGCAACTTGCGTTTCGGTTCTCCTATCCGCAGCAACCCCCTCGGCGAACTCACTTCTTTACGACAAACGGGGTCCGTGGACGAGTACCTGGAACAATTTCAGCTTCTTTTGGCGCATGTTACCCTTACCCCGGAAATGCAAATCGTCATTTTCACCGCTGGACTCCGCGACCGCCTACGACTAGATGTCGAATTTGAGGCCCCTCCAGATTTAGTAACTGCTATGAGTCTGGCCAGGCTCTGCGACCGTCGCTTCCAGCTGACACAAGAGGCATACCTGCTCCCCAACAACAACATTCAGCAAGGCCGTCTTGAGGGTCCTCCAGCCCCACCGGTCCGCCGATTATCTCGGGCCGAGATGTTGGAACGTCGCTCTCATGGATTATGTTATAACTGCGACGAGCAGTACAATCGCGGACACAGGTGCATCGGATGAACTGCACACCTTCATGGGCCTCCCTCGAGCTTGAGGTCAAGCTCGTTTTCAAGACCGGGTGTGATGTTATGGGATTTCATCATTATAGGTTAAGGGGTGTCAACATTACTCCTTTATCTAGTTCATCATTGCTAGCTAGTATTAGGTATCATTATTGTAGTTGTCTTTTATGTGTTGTAAAGCCTATATAAGGGCATTTGTATGGGTGTATGAGGGAGGTAAGAAGTAATCCAATTTCCCTTCTATTGAGTGAGATTATTGGTGGCTCTCTCCTCCAACGAGTAACCCCGCCTAGGCAGCCGCGGTAACGAGCTCCATAGTATCCTCCACCACCGTCACCACCTCCTCCGACCACCACTCCGGCTACCGCTCTAGTAGGCCCATAACACAATTCTTTAAAATACAGCATTTAGCAACTTTCATGGTAAAGGTTTCAACATTTTTTCATTTTCAGATATTGCCAGAATTCCCTATTCAGCTTGCATATTTAAAGTGTTTTTTTGAAGTGCGCATAAGTATAGTGGCAGAGCCCTCCTCTCCAGGAACATACGGGCTTATCTTTAATGTTCGTGTTGAATATTCTATTTGCTCTCAAAGTATGCAATAATGATTTGGTCTTTCATATTATTTTTGTTTTGTCATGCTCTGTTGGCTACCATATAAGAATTACATTTCAGATTCATGTAAAAGAAAATATAAGATGCAGTTTAATATGATAGTGGTGCTAGGCTCTTGATTATTTAGCCTTGAACCGTAACTGTAAAATTAGAAAAATATCTTAAGATATGGAGTTTCAAATATAAAAGACTAAAAAATGTTTTATGCTTTAGGTGTAATTCCATATAAAAGTTACAGAAGTATTGTACAGTGCTAAAAGATTTTCTTTATTATTTTATTCTTTTTATCTGTGCGGCGTGCTTTTCACTTTGGTAAAGACATCTACCGTCCTCATCTTTGATTCTTTTCTCTTCATTTTTGCAAATCTAAAACTTATAAATAAAATACTTTAATAAATGCCAACTTCTAGATTCTTTGCAGTTATGTATAATAAGTATAATACAGAAACAAATAATATAAAGGTAACAACATCCTCAGGGTATGAAAACTAGTAGAGAAGATTAAGAGACAGAATACTCACCAGGCTGAAAGATGTTATCTCTAACCCTTCTGTAGGCAAGCCGTCAATCTCCTGACCGTCATCTGTATATACAAAATTTTCAAATTCTTGTGACTGCATAACAAGACCTAATATCATGTTCAATGCTTATGAAAGGTCAATAGCATTCTGCCTCTCAAGAACATATTTTACCTCCATTTAAAGTTATCCCCGAGAAGAATACAAACAAGTTTCATATTTTCTATACATAAGTTTGTCCACCTTTATCCTCGTTATTACACCAACATGCATTTCAAAGTAGAGATAATTAAGCAAAAATGAGAACCAAAGAGTAGAAACTACTTTGCATCGATCTTCCTAAATCTTAAGTACGAAGTTACAAAGAAGAAAGAGGATAGATGGAAGATGAAAAATCCACCAAAGAGGTGAGATGGGAGCCCCCTCTTTTGGGGGCCCTTCAATTCATCGTGTTTGCTCCCCCTCCATGATGCTAGTACAACCCCATTTATCAACTTACTGTTCATTTTCCAACTGGAGCTGAACATGTTTGTTATGGGTTTACACCCCCCCCCCCCATTATTAGGAAGGTGCACCCCACATCTCGACCTTCCATCACCAAGCCACTACGGTGCTCCTAAGCCACCTTCATCGACATCAAGAGGTCATCTCCGTGCACGAGAGCTTGTTTCATTGTTGCGGACTTCTCTGCATCCTATAGGGACCCCGTTCAGTAGAAAACATGCTCCCGACTGGGTTCTTCACAATTGGGACGAGTTCATGGTCCGTAACAGGGTCGTATACCTAGTTTTTAAACATGATACCTATGTTTGTGGCACATAGATCCCCCTAGTATTGGAACAGAGTAAGGCCCACCTAGGCATTGCAACTCGCTTTCTTTCCGGTCACCAACTGCACAAGTTTATGCCCCTTACCAGCGCAATAGTCCAAGAATGCATCAATGACGTCAAAAAATCGATCGCCACTCGTATTCTCACGGTGGACTCACATGATGAAATTTTTCGCATCAATCCACGTCACTATGCTTCGGCTTGAGCACCACTTTGCTCCTTTGCGGCCTTCCCCAGAGCCATTTTCAGCAGAGGCAATGACTACCACTACTCTCGATCATGCTCCAGGTATTTGGAGGTTCTCGTCTTCAATGGGACTGATCCCATAGATGGATCAATTGATAGCTCCTTGGCCATCGATCGACACTACCGATGGGATAGAAAATTTTGAGATAGGCCCGGCCAGGTGCTGGTCTCATATTCCCTTCAAGATCCAACCTCAAGATGCTATAATACAAGATACAAGCTCCTTTTTATATACTATGGGGCCAAACCAGCAAAAAGCAACATAATCCAACTGTAAAAAGAAAATATATAAGAAAGATACGAGTAGGCCCAAGTTCCTTGACTAAATTGCGGTCGAATGATCTGCATGTGCCATGCGCGAATAGACTGCATGAGACATCCCGCTGGCATGTTGGACGCACTAGCATCCGTATCAGGTAACCAAACAAAAGTTTTGGTCGTACCTACAGTGATATCGATTGTTTGTTAAAAGATCAAATTTTCAATATTAACTACACTAAGAAAGCACTATGTTTTACCTTTAGTTAGGCTACCCTTCTTTACTGAGCCATTGAATATAAAATATAAAAAATGCATAGTAAGAGAATTCGAAGATCGTGGACAAGAATATAAATAAAATTGCTCCACTTTTACACTATATTTCTAAAAAAAATATTGCCTGTGCGAAATTCAATTATGTCCTCCTCTGAATAGCAAAAACCTCCCCTTGCAGTATAGCAAAACCTGCACATGAAAGAAAATGACATAATTGAATGGGTTTTGCCAACAATCAGGATAAAGGGATAGCAGTTTTCATACTGCAAACTGAAAGTCTGAAACTGGTGCAAACAATGTTTTTATTGTCATCTTGCTTTTTAAAATGCTGAAGAGAGTGCTATTTATAAAAAAATAATTTTATATCCTATTTGTTGCTATTGTATATTTAATTTGTACATGGTTTAAAGCTTTTGTTCCCTTGTACTCGAGTCTTTTGTCCCCCAATCTGTATGTCATTTTTCCTCTCCATTCTACTTGATATCAGAGCAGCGTAAGGTCTCGTGACCTACCTGTCCTACCCATTGACACAGATCCTACCTCCTCACCTCGGCGTTGCTCCTGTTACTATCCTGGTAGAGTATTTCTCAAATAGCGGCGTCGAGCAATCCTTTTATTCTATCTCTGATAGTGTCGAAGCCCTAAACGCCTTCTCGAAATCCATCATCGCTTGACATTTTCTAAAATGCCCTTGTTATCGAGGAGATTCCTACCCTCCGATGTTAAGGCCCACAACCACCTTTGGTTCTCTCCCTGTGGCATTCCCCAGGGTTATTCCCTTCTAAGTATGGAGACTTTGATAAGGATCGAACCTCCAGTTTAACATTTCTAATATTGACAGAACCTCCAAACTGGATTGGATCTCCGGTTCTGCTTCTCAGTTCTTGATCGGGCCCCCAATATAGATCATACTTTTGCTTCTCAGTTTTGGATAGGATCCTCGATAGCACGGATTAAGCATCTGATTTTACTTTGCAGTTGACCTTTTCTAGAGTTTATCCAGCTTGTCTCTAGTGCCGCAGCGTGAGAAGAAAATAAGCAATTGTATTTTTTTTCATGTATAAACCTTTACATCTTGCCTCTATATATACACATACAACGATAACAACAACATCGTACTAGCGGTGTGGGACTAAATCCAAAATGAGGAAACCCGCTATCGGCACACCAATTTGCGCTATTTGCACTCCAAATACCAACACTCCCCCTCAAGGTGGGCGAAAGATATCCACTAAGCTCATCTTGTCACTTAAGTCCAGTGAGCTAAGTCCTTTGGTTAGACAATCAGCCACTTGCTATTTTGTAGCAACATGTCCCAACTTTAATGTTCCACTATCCAGTTTTTTTTATAAAGAATCTGTCGATCTCTATATGCTTGGTCCTATCATGTTGGACAGGTTTATTTGTAATACTAATAGCTGACTTGTTATCACACCACAGTGTCATCTGTCCTCCTTGATCTATCTTGAGTTCAACCAATAAGGCTTTCAGCCATAACATCTCCTCTACGCTTAAGGCCATGACCCTATATTCTGCCTCGGCTGTAGATCTCGCAACTACAGTCTGCTTCTTGCTTTTCCAGGAGACGAGGTTGCCTCCTACAAGCATACAATATCCTGATGTTGATCTTTTGTCATCGGCACAGCTAGCCCAGTCAGAGTCGCAGTAGCCCTCGATGTTTAGATGTCCATTCTTCTGGAAGATCAGTCCCTTCCCGGGTGCACTCTTCAGGTATCGAAGAATCTGATATACGACATCCAAATGACCCACCCTAGGATCATGCATATAACGAGCTACCAAGCTCACGGCGAAAGATATGTCGGGACGGGTGTGACCCAGATAAATTAGTCGGTCTACCAGCCTCTGGTACCTTTCTCTATCAATTGGCTCTCCCGCCTCCGCACCGAGCTTGGTCTTCTGATCAATAGGAGAGACGGCAGGTCTGCAACCCATCATACCAGTATCTTTGAGTAGGTCCAACACATATTTCCGTTGGGAGATAACAATTCCTCGTGCGCCGCAGGCTACCTCAATCCCAAGGAAGTATCGTAGCTGACTCAAGTCCTTCACCTCAAATTCCTTGCTCAATCTTTTCTTAAGCTGAGCAATTTCATTCTCATCATTTCCTGTGATGATCATATCATCCACATGCACAACAAGTACTGTGATGTGAGCTTCATGCCTCCTAAAGAATAGGGTGTGATCAGCATTGGTCTGTTGATATCCAATGGTTGTCATGGCTCTCCTGAGCCTGTCAAACCAAGCTCGAGGAAACTGCTTCAGCCCATATAGTGACTTCTTGAGTCTACACACCTTCCCTGTCATTTGTTTTGTGCCAAAGCCTGGCGGTACTTCCATGTACACCTCTTCCAACAGATCTCCATGAAGAAAGGCATTTTTTACATCAAACTGATGTAGTTTCCATCCCCCATTTTCCGCCAAGGATATCAGCGTCCGCACCGTGCTCATTTTTGCAACGGATGCAAATGTCTCATCGTAGTCGATGCCATAAGTTTGACTGTACCACTTTGCTACCAGTCGGGCCTTGTAGCTCTCGATCAGTCCCTCTGGGTTTTGTTTTATGGTGAAAACCCACTTACAACCAACTGCTCTTTTTCCTGGTGGCAGTGACACAAGATCCCAGGTTTTGTTCTTTTCCAATGCTCCGAGTTCTTCTAACATTGCAGTTTTCGATCGCGGATCCTCTTTGGCCACCTGCCAACACTTAGGAATAGAGACTATGTCCAAAGATGCAATAAATCCCCCATGAACAGGTGATATGTGAGAATATGAAACAAACTTATCAATATCATGAGGAAAGTCATACCGATCAGGTGAGACTCCCGCATTCTTGCGGGTACTCCTCCTTACCGGTATGGGAGTAGAAGTAGTAGGAAGGGGAATTATCACCTGTGAGTTCAGATATTGAGGTGGGTTGAACAGAGATTGAGGTTGATGGAATCGGCGTTTCAGGAGACGAAGTAGGCATTGCAGTCTCACTTTGCTTCCTTTTTCTTGTATATACTCTCGGTTCCCCCTGGGTGTGAGGTCCACTTTCCACAGTTGAATTCTGCTCATGCACTAGCATTACACCTGACTCCATGCTTGGTAATATGGAATAAGGGACACATATTACTTGTTTCTTATCACTATTGCTATCCTCCTCTTCCTGCCTCGTACTATATGTAATTAGTGAGTCCCCAAATGGTGAGTCAACTGGAGGAATAATATGTCTCATGCTCGTGAAATGTGACATCCATACTAACAAACAATCTCCTCTCTACTGGGCTCCAACATACATACCCCTTTTGGGTAGTTATTCACCCAACAAAAATACACTTTAGGGACCTTGGATCCAACTTTCCCCCATTTGGTCTATTGTTTTGCACAAAACATACACATCCAAAGGTTTTAAGAGGAAGAGTATCTCCAATTTTTCCTCGCAGCATCTCGACCAGAGATTTCCAATTTACGACAAGCGAGGGCATCCGATTGATTAAATATGTTACTGTCAGAACAACTTGTCCCCACAAATGCTTTTGCACATTCATCAAAAACATCATACTCCGGGTTACTTCAAGAAGGTGTCCGTTCTTCCGTTCAGCTACACCATTCTGCTCTGGTGAGTATGGACAAGTGGTTTGGTGTTGGATCCCATGTGAGGACAAGTACTCCTCAAAAGCCTTGTTGGTGTACTATGTCCCATTGTCCGACCTCAACACGTTCAACACTGCACTGTATTGCGTTTGAACCCCTTTATGAAAATCCTTAAAGCAGGCAAACACATCACTTTTGTTTTTCATTAGGTATAGTCAAGTCATACGTGAAAAACAATCAATAAAGAACACGGAATATCGAAATCCATTTACGGTAGGCGTGGGACATGGTCCCCATACATCAGAATGAACTAGATCAAATAAATTAGAACTTCTACCGAAACTTGAGTAGGAGTTTCTGGTATGTTTTCCTAGTTCACACGCATCGCATACAAGTTTTCTTGATTGACCCTTTTAAACAAAGACGGATACATTTGACTCAAAACAGAAAATGAAGGATGACCCAGACGCCTGCGATGAAGTATGAGTTGGTCCTCCACGCTCCTTTCGACTCCTGCAGTATCCCCTATCAGTGTGGAAAGGGCCGAGTCCAAGCTTTTCCTATCCAGGTACCACAAGCCCTTACGCCATGTGTCAGTCCCAAGTTTCCTGCCAGTCTCCTCCTGAAAGATCACCTTTGGGATATCAAAAAATACAACACACTTTAACTGAGATATAATGACACTAATAGATAAAAGATTTACGGGAATGGAAGGGGCATGTAAAACATTGGACATAGTCAAAGTGTTGGCACATTATATGATACCCTTACCAACCACAGGTTGGGTCGTGCCATCGACAGTTTGAATATGTTCTGGGACTACTAGGGGAGTATATGGAAGAAATTCGCTAGCATTCCCAGTAACATGTTGGGAGGCGCCTGAATCGACTATCCATTCTGGTGATCTAGTGATGGATATAGATGAGAGGGCACGTGTATCACATGTACCTGTGGCGGAGTGTGCAAAAGAGGTCATATTACCCATAGACACAGTTGGAGTGGGTGTGCCATCCATCACACCTTTCTGCTTCCTTTGCATCAGTTGGTGGTATGCATCCAAAATCTACTGCTCCTTTGGGTGACTCATATCAGTAATATCTTCTTCTGCCACCTCCTCGCTTATCATGAGATTTGCACGATAGCCTCCTCGTCCACCACCTCTACGACCTCCACGGTCGCGCCCACGACCTCCACACTTTCCCCGTCCACCTGCATCCCGCTCCTTTGGTGGTTTGGGGCAAGTTAGCCGGAGATGACCTATTTCACCACAATTGTAACATTGTCACGTCTCGCTCTTGTATCCCTCGTGCCCTTGATTGGTGACCGGTAGAGCCGATTTCCCTCCCAGAAGAGTGGTTCTACCAGACTGGAGCCTAATCCTGCTCTCTTCCTGCATCATGGATGAGATTGTCTCATCTAGGGAGGGAATCTTCGGCTGAGCGAGCAACATCGCACTCCTTTGCTCAAATGTCGGGTTCAACCCCCTCATAAAGTGCATAGTCCTCCGCTGAGCATCTTGCTCCCCTTTCGTGCATTCAAGGTCTTTGCAGCATGTGGCTGGTGAGGAATAATCATAGTTTGCCCACAGTCGCTCTAGATCCGCGGCATACTCCTGGATCGAGCAATCTCCCTGGGTTACAGTCTCTATCTCCCGCTCGATCTGGAACACGCGCATGTTGTTGTTGACTCATGCGTAGAGCCTCTGTAACTTCCCCCAAACATCGCTTACAGTTTCCATGTCATCAACCGTGATAGCGATAGACGCAATCATCGAATTTAGGAGACAAGTGTCTAACAGACTATGCGTAGTTTTCCACTCATTGTACCCATCCGAGTCTTTCTCTGGCTCCCCCTTTTCGCCAGTCAGATAGCCCTCCAGGTTCCTTCCGGAGAGATCCCTCTTTACGCGACGCGACCAGCTCAAGTATGTGGCTGGTCCATCGAGCTTCAGCTCCACAGGAGGAAGATCGAGCTTCACCGGAAGCGGTTGCAACTGAGTGTATCCTTCGCCTTTGGACATCCGTAAGAACTCGAAGAACACCTTGAGGTCTGCCTCCTCCAGTTTGACCGCAAATTTCTCCATGAGCGCACGGTATCACGCAAATCTTATCGCGTCGCCTCCTCTTCTACACAACGTGCGCACTGCAGCGTGCATTACTGTCGCGATCTGTCGCGCAGTTGCATTGATGTTGCGCAAGGTGTGCTGATGCCGCGCAAGCTGTGCTGATGTCGCGCAACTGATGTGTGTTCTGCCGCACCTCCTACTGTACAACCCCGTATTCGTCGAGTGGGGCCCCAAGTCCTAGAAGGTCAAAGGGCATGCAAGGTAGGTCAAGAGGAGCATTCGCCCAGAACACAAGGGGTCACTCGCCCAGGTCAAGGAATGGCAGGCAAGCCTCGGAGCGAGTGCAAGCATCATCCGCAAAGCATTCGCCCGCTCGGGAGTGCGGATGCGCGGAAGGTCAGGCGAGTGAGGGGGGACCCCACTCGCCCGGAAGGCCAGGAATCTGGCGAGTGGTGCCTTCACGGACCACTCGCCTAGTGAGACCTAAAGAATCCAGTGCGCGAGAATTCTGGCGAGTGGTGCCTTCACGGACCACTCGCCTAAGGATTTGGTGGTGAAATTACCTAGATACACTTTTGTGGGTTGTCAATAGCCCTTCAGAACAACGGAGTTTGGATGTTAGCAGACCAGTTTGGGGTGTGATTAGTAAAATTAAACGGCAGCATTACGCTATTTGCAGTCCAGATTAGAAAATCTATAAATAGACCCTTAAGGGCACCTTGGAGGAGATCCGATCTTTGGGCTCTCCCTCTGGTTAATTTTGGTTGGCTCGTAGTGCCCTCCAAGGTGCCCAGTTAAGCATTGGTTTGGGAGGGGAAGCTCTCTAACATCTTCCGGGTGTGTGGCGGGACCTCCTCGCTACAGCTTTGGGTCTATTCGTTTTTCTCGTCAACAGTCAAGAGCGTCAGTGAGGGAGAAGTAGGTGTAGGCTACAACCCCCTGTGGATCCGAACTCCTCAAGAGACCGGTGGACGGTTTTAACACCTACCGCACCTCTTGCTGCACCTCCTGCGCAAGTGTCGTGCTACGTTTGCGTTGTTGCACCTCCAGCGCTGATGCCGCAAACTGCCGCACCTCTGCGCCGATGTCTCATACTTTTTGCACTGATGTCGCGCTCTTGAAGCGCTAGTGTCGCACTACGTCTCGCTGTCACACCTCATGCGCTGATGTCGCACGGCGATTCTGCCGCACGCTGATGCCGCACTTTCTGCCGCGCGCTGATGTCGTGCAAGTGTCGTGCCTCCTCCGTGCAAGTGCCGCGTTGATGCCGCGCTGATGGTCCGTTGTTGCCGCACAGATTTCCTTTACCGCCCAGATGTCGCACCTCCTGTGCTGATGCCGCACGCCGATTCTGTCGCACGCTGATGCTGCACTTTCTGTCGCGCGCAGATGTCGCGCAAGTGTCGTGCCTCCTCCGCGCACTGATGACGCGCAAGTGTCGCGCCTCCTCCGCGCAAGTTCCACGCCTCCTGCCGCGCAAGGTGCGCGATGATGGTGCGATGTTGCCCAGAACACTGGGTAAGCCGATTGCTTATTTCTCGCCTACGCTCGGGTAGGTCAAGAGGAGCATTCGCCCAGAACACTAGGGGTCACTCGCCCAGGTCAAGGAAAGGCAGGCAAGCCTCGGAGCGAGTGCAAGCATCATCCGCAAAGCATTCGCCCGCTCGGGAGTGCGGATGTGCGGGAGGTAAGGCGAGTGAGGGGGGACCCCCACTCGCCCGGAAGGCCAGGGATCTGGCGAGTTGTGCCTTCACGGACCACTCGCCTAGTGAGACCTAGAGAATCCAATGCGCGAGAAGTCTAGCGAGTGGTGCCTTCACGGACCACTCGCCCAGAAGGATTTGGTGGTGAAATTACCTAGATACCTATTGTGGGTTGTCAATAGCCTTTCATAACAGCGGAGTTTGGCTGTTAGCAGACCAGTTTGGGGTGCGATTAGTAAAACTAGAAGGCGGAATTACGCTATTTGCAGTCTAGGTTAAAATCTATAAATAGACCCTTAAGGGCACCTTGGAGGAGATCCGATCTTTGGGCTCTCTCCTCCTCTGGTTAATTTTGGTTGGCTCGTACTGCCCTCCAAGGTGCCCAGTTGAGCATTGGTTTGGGAGGGGAAACTCTCTAGGATCTTCTGGGTGTGTTGCGGGACCTCCTCGCTACAGCTTTGAGTCTATTCGTTTTTCTCGGCAACAGTCAAGAGCGCCAGTGCGGGAGAAGTAGGTGTAGGCTACAACCCCCTGTGGGTCCGAACTCCTCAAGAGACCGGTGGACGGTTTCAACATTTTTGGTGCGGTGAGCGTGGACCGTAGCCTATACAAGAAAATCTCAAGCTGAGCTTCATGGCTGGAGGTGAAGGGGAAAGATCCGACCAAGGCAACTCGCCACCACTCGCGAGTAGGGTGATGATGGGGATGTTTGAGGACTTCAAGCGAGAGACCCACGGACTCAGCAGCTCGCATTCACAGCAAACTGCGAGCACACGACATCTGTGGTCCCGGTGGTCACATCCAGGCTGATAGGTGAGAACGCACCAGGTCAGCGACCCGGGAAGGAAGCAATGGCGGAAGGGAGTGAGCGAGATCTGCCCGGATGGCAGCCATTCCCCAGCCCGGTGAGTGATAAGGTGCGCGAGTTGACTCCGCGAGATCATTCCACTCGCCCCAGGTCAGCGACCCGGGAAGGAAGCAGTGGCGGAAGGGAGTGGGCGAGATCTGCCCGGATGACAGTCATTCCCCAGCCCGACGAGTGATAAGGTGCGCGAGTTGACTCCGCGAGATCATTCCACTCGCTCCAGGCCAGCGACCCGGAAAAGCAGTAATGGCGGAGGTAAGTGTGCGAGATCTGCCCGGGCTCTCATTAGACGGTGGGTCGAGTTGATCTCTGGAGAAGCTAGCAAGTGAAGGTTGTGACATAGCCCCGAGCAGAGCCGCTGACCAGGTTCTCACCAAGCTGGCAGGGTCGTAGGCTCACTCAGTGGCAGGATAAAAGAGTTTCAAAAGGTGGTTGACCCCGAGTAGACCCGCTGACCAGGCTCTCACCTAGCTGGCAGGGTCGTAGGCTCAATCGGTGGCAGGATGAAAGTTTCAAAATATGGTTGGCCCCGAGCAGACCCGCTGACCAGGCTCCCATCTAGCTGGCAGGGTTGCAGGCTCACTCAGTGGTAGGTTGTGAAAGAATGGCCCCGAGCAGACCCGCTGACCAGGCTCCCATCTAGATGGCAGGGGCGTAGGCTCACTCGGTGGCAGGTTGTGAAAGATTGACCCCGAGCAGACCCGCTGACCAGGCTCTTACCTAGCTAGCAGGGCCGTAGGCTCACTCGGTGGCAAGATAAAAGAGTTTCAAAAGGTGGTTGGCCCCGAGCAGACCCGCTGACCAGGCTCCCATCTAGCTGGCAGGGCCGTAGGCTCACTCGGTGGCAGGTTGTGAAAGATTGGCCACGAGCAGACCCGCTGACCAGGCTCTCACCTAGCTGGCAGGGTCGTAGGCTCACTCAGTGGCAGGATGAAAGAGTTTCAAAAGGTGGTTGGCCACGAGCAGACACGCTGACCAGGCTCCCATCTAGCTGGCAGGGTCGTAGGCTCACTCGGTGGCAGGTTGTGAAAGATTGGCCCCGAGCAAACCCGCTGACCAGGCTCTCAACTAGCTGGCGGGGCCGTAGGCTCACTCGGTGGCGGGGTGAAAGAGTTTTAAAAGGTGGTTGGCCCCGAGCAGACCCGCTGATCAGGCTCTCATCTAGCTGCCAGGGTCGTAGGCTCACTCGGTGACAGGTTGTGAAAGATTGACCCCGAGCAGACCCGCTGACCAAACTCTCGCCTAGTTGGCAGGGTCGTAGGCTCACTCGGTGGAAGTATAAAAGAGTTTCAAAAGGTGGTTGGCTCCAAGCAGACCCGCTGACCAGGCTCCCATCTAGCTGGAAGGGTCGTAGGCTCACTCGGTGGCAGGCTGTAAAAGATTGGCCCCGAGCAGACCCGCTGATCAGTCTCTCACCTAGCTGGCAGGATGAAAGAGTTTCAAAAGGTGGTTGGCCCCGAGCAGACCCGCTGACCAGGCTCCCATCTAGCTGGCAGGGTCGTAGGCTCACTCGGTGGCAGGTTGTGAAAGATTGGCCCCGAGCAGACCCGCTGACCAGGCTCTCACCTGGCTGGCAGGGTCGTAGGCTCACTCGGTGGCGGGATGAAAGGAAGTTTCAAAATATGGTTGGCCCCGAGCAGACCCGCTGACCAGGCTCTCACCTAGCTGGCAGGGTCGTAGGCTCACTCGGTGGCAGGATGAAAGTCTCAAAATGTGGTTGGCCCCGAGCAGACCCGCTGACCAGCTCTCACCTAGATGGCAGGGTCGTAGACTCACTCGGTGGCAGGATGAATGTTTCAAAACGAGGTTGGCCCCGAGCAGACCCGCTGACCAGACTCTCACCTATTTAGCAGGGTCGTAGGCTCACTCGGTGGTGATTCGGGGTGAAGGCAAGATAGAAAGGAAAATCCGAGAAAGGAAAGATCGGCACAAGAGAGGTAAGTCTCTCAATCTGAGGTATGCGAGTGGGGTCCATCGAGAGGGGCACTCGCATGGCGAATGCACCCGAGAAGCCAACCCATCTAAAGGCGTAGGAATCATTTGGAATGGGCGCGCTCTCGGCAAGATCACGCTTCCGGCGAAATCGTTGCGGTAACCACCTAAAATCCTAGAGGGGTATGGGCGCGTGCGGACGGGTTATGACTTTCCAAAGAGTACGCACCTTTAAGGCGAGAACGACTCGATCACGGCCCAGTGTCAAGTATCGACAATGCGCGAGTGCGCGAAATACGTGCGAGGGCGTAAGCAATGCGCGAGTGCGTGAGATACGTGTGAGGGCGTGAGCAATGCGCGAGTGCGCGAGATAAGGCGTGAACATGTCGCGAATGCGCGAGCTATTTGCGAGTGGCAATAAATAAGCAAAAAAGGAATAATAAAAAAGACTAGGACAACAAATGTATTTTACATTTCATTACAAAAGCTCACTTACAGTGCAGGGGTCTCGCCCCTGGCATGAATTACAACAAAAACAAAAAGAACAAAGGAAAACAAAAGATCCTCAGGGGAGGTCGTCGGAGTCCTCGCTGGAAGACCTGTTGCTTTCGCCTGGAGGATGGAGGGAACCGCTCTCGCAATGAAGGCCAGCTTCGCCCTCCGGCACGAACAGCGGAAGGAAGAGCCCGAGCAGAACGCTGCGAGCGGTGAGCCTCGCGCCTCCCTCCCTCAAAATCCCTGCATGCCTCAACACCTCCAGCGCGTGATTCGCCTCCCCTTGAGCGTTCTCCTGCATCAATACCTCGAGCTCATAGTTGGTGTAGAGATGTTGATTGCTCTCCTCCTCGGGAGGTGGCGGGACAGCGGCGTCTCGCAGCCGTTGGTTCTCGGCCTGCAGCTCCTTGACCTGATCCTCGAGGGTGGCCACTCGCACACGCAGAATGTCGGAGTTGGTTGTGTCCTGCAAGAAAAGAAAGTGATAATGTCAGAGCAAAAAAGCAAGGAAGCGTGAAAGCTTAAGCCTCTACGAAGGGTCGTACTTACAACTCGGACTGGGCGGCTGGCGAGAAGGGATTCGGCGGCCTCCAACTGCTGCTTCAAGGTCACGACCTCAGAAGAGGCGAGAGCGCGCGTCCTCTCGACCTCGGTAAGGTTCCGCGCGAGGGTGATGCTGCGGCGCGAGGACATATGCGCAAGCTCGAGAGAGCGCAGCTGAGCCCGCGCGCCCTCGTGCGCGAAGGTCAGGGTGGATTCGGCGTCATAGACCGTGGCGTCCTCGCGGCTGTAGAGCGCGAAAGAGAGGCCATAGGCCTCACCGCTGGTGGTCTCCTGCTCCGTCCAGGATGGAAGGAGGGTGGAAATGGAGGCCCGGTTGGCCTTTCGGTCCCACTGAAGCAGGGGCTCGCCTGCTTCATTGACATACTTCTCGCCCAGGGCAAAGTTTTGATGCCCTCTCGGCGACGGTCTCGTGGAAGACCCTGCCGGCACGCTGGAGGTCCTGCCCGCCGTATCCGCCGCGACCGGGGCACTCGGCCCAAGAGTCTCGGTGGCGACCGCCTTATCCCTGGCGGTTGACGAGGGCTTGGACCGCTTGGAGGGAGAACCGGGAGCCGCGTCAGACATCGGTTTTTGGCCGCTGGGCTTCGAGGAGCCCAGATCTGTACGGCAGGCTTTGGCGGCGGACCGCGCGAGAGTCAGGGCGGCGTCAGGAGTTCCCACATTCTCATTCGGAGGATGTAGGGGAGATCTCGCATCCCTGCATCAGATGGATGAAGTAAGAAAAACAGATATAAAAGTAAGCGGGAGCTAGGGTTGAAGTAGTTCGCCTTACCCTCTCCCGGCAGGATTGGCGGAAGCGAGTTGACGTGCTTCCGCAGGTGAACGACGTCCATACCGTGCCCTTGGATGAACTGGTGGAGCTTGGCCTCATAGCCCCCCAGCGAAGGAGGCTTGTAGGTCGACTCATCCTCCTGCACTGGCACGAGAAGAGTGTTGTCGAAGCTGCCGGTGACGAAGATGAACCGCCGAACCCAGTCGTGGTTCTTGTTGGCGGTACCGGTAACCTAGAGCGGGCTCTGGCCGGAGAAGAAGGCTACCCCGCCTTTCGCCCAAAAATTGAACAACTTGCGGAAGACAGGGAGGGAGAACTCGATCCCCTCCTCACGCAGGTAGCAGGCGAATGTTACCAGCATGGCGATGGAGTTGGGGTTCAGCTGCGCGGGAACGACGTCGAAATAACGGAAGGTCTGGCGCAGCTCTGGCCAGAGAGGGAGGCGGAGTCCAACCTCAAAATGCTCCAGAGGGATGGCGAGTGTGTCCGGCGAGAACTGGTTGATGCGGTCGCGATTTCCAGGGCGGCGCGCAACGAACCCTGGCGGGACGTAGTCAGCGATCGCCATTGTAAAATCATCTTCCGACAAGTCACAGGTGGCGAAATCATGATTGGCGAATGCTTGAGCGCACTTGCCCCTGCCATCAGGTTCGGCCACCATTGCGCAGTTGAAAGGTCGCGCGAGAAATCTCGAGAGAGGCGCGAGTGCAAATGCGAAAGAGAGGAAGAGAAGAAAGCTGGAATGAAAGTGATAAAAGCGGTGGGTGGACCTGGCTATTTATAGAAAAATAAAGAAATCAAGAACTTTCCTAGGCGTGGGGTGCGGGTACTGACCGCGCTACCCCGACGCCTCGGGATTCGAGCCAGCCCCACCTTCGTCCCACTCGCCGGCAGGTGGCGAGGAACGCGTGCAGAGTACTCTGCAGAAAGGCGAAAGCAAGATAAAGCAATGCGAGATCAAAGCATTAAGCAAGACGGCATTCGGCAAAACGTAAAAGAAATCGTGCGAAACAGAAACACGGTTAACGTCTAAAAAATACAAGATTGTTTACATCACAAGGCCGATCTCGGCATATATTACGAAAAGAATTTACTGCGCGGGGTAAGGGGATACAGGGAGCGAGTGCCGGTAGGCTCAGTATTGAATTCATTGTCATCGACCCCGGGCTCGCCTCCCCGTCCTCGGTGGCACTCGCGGGTAGTAGTAGTATGCGCTTACGGCGATGAGTTCTTGATTGACCAAACGCATTTGGTCCCTAGCCCGCGCGATGTGCCTCCCAGGGGAAGTCCCCTAGCACCCGGCTCCCTGCCGCTCCATCTCTCCCACGAGATGCGAGTAGTCCCTCTCGAGAGCGCTCAGCCTGCGCTCTGCCGCCTGGTACTCGTCCGTCTGGCTGGCTTGGTGTCGCTGCATCCAGATAAGCTTGTCGAGAATCTCTGTCACCCGCTCCTTCATCGCCCTAGGGTCAGTGGGATCTCCGAGAAAGTCCGAGAGGTAGCTGGGAGAGGGGGGGGGGGCGGCGAGATCACCTCCTGAAAGTGAGGGTCCATCGGCGAGGCCTCCCGGTAGTCTGTGGGAGCGAAAGTTAGATAGTCATATCTAGTGGTTCACGCGAGTAAGGTCGAAGCGAATGAAGCGACTAACCTAGTGCATATTCTTCATCTGGGCGCTGGCGAGAGGAGCTAGGTTGCCCTGCGAATGGCTGGTTGGGGAGATGAATCGATTTCCCCTTTCCAGGCCGAGAAGGAACCTGGTTGGCGGCGGAAGTGGTGGCTAAATCGACGCCGAGAGAATTGTGGATGAGGTCCCTCCCGGCCGAGTGCTCCGGCTCCTGTGCTAGGAGAGTAGTGATGATCTCGCGGGCCGGAGAGCTGTGCGGGGCCAAGGACAACCTGTAGTTCCAAAGGTGGGGGTTGCGAAAGACAGGGTAAGAAAGAAGACAAGAGGTAACAAGGTAGGCGAGAAAGCAGCAAGCGGCTTACCGAGCTCCGACAGGGTTCCGCCGGGAGTAGTTGGAGGGCAGGACTCCTGAACCGGCGGAACGTCCTTAACAACAGGCGGGAGCACGTCAGCACCCGCCAGGTTGGTCTCGGGATCGTCTCCCGTCCCTAGCGTGTCCTGCGAGTGATCTTGAATGTTGAGGTATCGCGTCACCAGAATTAACCACAGAGCAAGTTAGATCATATTACATCGGCGATGTTGTCAGGAGGATTGCGAGAAGGGGGCGGAGTCCTTGAAGCGGACTCGGTCACAAGGGGGTCCCGCCGAACCACTTTGGCCTTTCTTGGTCGATAGGGTAAGGCTGGATCCCTCTTCGACAAGAGCCAGGGGCATATCGACCAGACTTGGAAGTGGCCTTCTCCTGTGCGGCGGCGAGACAGTCCAGCAGTCCTTGAGAAAGTGGTCTCGGCGACGGCCTCATGAACGTCATTAGGATGGCGAGAGCTCGGAGGAGAAAAGAGAAACAACAAGTGGAAAACGGGCACTCTCAATGCTGCAGCCTGATATGTATATATAGCAGAAGGGAGGGGCCCACCAAAAGATTCTCACCAGGTCAGCAAGCACTCAACGAATACTAGGGGTTGGACTTTTCTTTCCGAGCATAGAGCTCGCTCGCAAAGAGCGGGGATTGTGTACAATCCCGTATTCGTCGAGTGGGGCCCCAGGTCCTAGAAGGTCAAAGGGCATGCAAGGTAGGTCAAGAGGAGCATTCGCCCAGAACACTAGGGGTCACTCGCCCAGGTCAAGGAAAGGCAGGCAAGCCTCGAAGCGAGTGCAAGCATCATCCGCAAAGCATTCGCCCGCTCGGGAGTGCAGATGCGAGGGAGTTCAGGCGAGTGAGGGGGGACCCCCACTCGCCCGAAAGGCCAGGGATCTGGCGAGTGGTGCCTTCACGGACCACTCGCCTAGTGAGACCTAGAGAATCCAGTGCGCGAGAAGTCTGACGAGTGGTGCCTTCACGGACCACTCGCCTAGAAGGATTTGGTGGTGAAATTACCTAGATACCCTTTTGTGGGCTGTCAATGGGCCTTCAGAACAGCGAAGTTTGGTTGTTAGCAGACCAGTTTGGGGTGCGATTAGTAAAACTAAACGGCAAAATTACGTTATTTGCAGTCCAGATTAGAAAATCTATAAATAGACCCTTAAGGGCACCTTGGAGGAGATTCGATCTTTGGGCTCTCTCCTCTGGTTATTTTTGGTTGGCTAGTAGTGCCCTCCAAGGTGCCCAGTTGAGCATTCATTTGGGGGGGAAGCTCTCTAAGATCTTCCGAGTGTGTGGCGGGACCTCCTCGCTACAACTTTGGGTCTATTCGTTTTCTCGTCAACAGTCAAGAGCAACAGTGAGGGAGAAGTAGGTGTAGGCTACAACCCCCTGTGGGTCCGAACTCCTCAAGAGACTGGTGGACGGTTTCAACACCTACCGCACCTCTTGTTGCACCTCCTGCGCAAGTGTCGCGCTAGGTCTACGTTGTTGCACCTCCTGCGCTGATGTCGCACACTGCCGCACCTCTGCGCTGATGCCTCATACTTTTTGCTGATGTCGCGCTCTTGAAGCGCTAGTGTCGCGCTACGTCTCGCTGTCACACCTCCTGCGCTGATGTCGCGCGCCGATTCTGCCGCACGCTGATGCCGCACTTTCTGCCGCGCGCTGATGTCGTGGAAGTGTCGCGCCTCCTCCGTGCAAGTGCCGCGTTGATGCCGCGCTGATGCCGCGCAAGTGAGCGTTGATGGTGCGTTGTTGCCGCACAGATTTCCTCTACCGCCCAGATGTCGCACCTCCTGTGCTGATGCCGCACGCCGATTCTGCCGCACTTTCTGTCGCGCGCCGATGTCGCGCAAGTGTCGCGCCTCCTCCGCGCGCTGATGTCACGCAAGTGTCGCGCCTCCTCAACGCAAGTTCCACGCCTCCTGCCGCGCAAGGTGCGCGATGATGGTGCGATGTTGCCGCACAGATTTCCTCTGCCGCGCAGATGCCGCACCTTTTGCGCTTAAGTGTCGCGCTCCTTACTGAGCAAGTGTCGCGCTCCTGCTGCGCCCTCTATGCGCAGATTTGCGGCCTCCCGAGTTTATCCCGCTGCACTTGCTCGCACCGGATCGATTCGAAACCAGGCTCTGATACCAAGAAGAAAATAAGCAATTGTATTTTTTTCATGTATAAACCTTTACATCTTGCCTCTATAAATACACATACAACGATAACAACAACACCGTACTAGCGGTGTGGGACTAAATCCAAAATGAGGAAACCCGCTATCGGCACACCAATTTGCGTTATTTGCACTCCAAATACCAACACGTGTCTACACTTATTTCCGGTACTACTTCTGAACTATGGCTCCATAATGATGGACGCATCCACACTTGGATGCTAAACTTTATGGAGAAAGTCATATATAACAACATCATGAACTAGAGTTTCTAAATTTATATGCGACGGTCTACACTTATTCTAATCAAATCAGGATTCGTTATGATCTCCTTAATGATCTTTCATCACTTACATCCGGACCTTTTGTAGATATCAAGGATGTAGCGCCCAAAGACAAACATATTTAAATGCATGGCTTTGGTATCAACGCTTGACTATTGATCTGACAACTCAGTGGACTCAATGGGGGTTCGTCGTTGTCATTGTTATGTTGATGGCATGTCTTCCGCTATTTCTCCACATTGTTAGATACAACATCCTATCTTCTTTTACGTCTCATCTTTGTCAGATGTCTGCTCCATGCACCATAAAGTTACCTCCAATTGCCCTAGCCGAGGTCCCTCTTGCCCCGCCACGGTCCCTAATCCAACAAGCTGCTTCAGCTCCTCGCGCGACTGCTGACCCGTGGTGGGCGATCACCCCGTGAGGATCATCAATATGATGGACGCAACAGGGGGAGCGAGAATCAAGGCGGTGGTCATATGCTACATATGTGGCCGACCCAGACGTACTAAGACGGCGTTCTTTCAGATGCATAGATATCTTAATCAACAGACACATCACCTTAAACCAACCTTTCTACTCCTACACTAAAGACTATGAACCCTGAGTTTGAGGAGATTTTTCGCGGCCACTGTGTCCTCCCCTCACATCCACCCCAAGATCATGCATCTGCATCTATTAAAAGTACATTATGTTTATCTCATAGTGCATCTTGGATTGTAGATTTTGCCATCATAAAACTTATGACACTGCAGAAACAGTTGCAGTACACCATAACCGCCTCTCTGAGGTATATCATTGTGACTAATAACGCCACCACCACCGTCTTTGGATCTGGAGTAGTGCCTCTCACTCCCACAATCAAACTTCATTTGACTTTACATGTTATCTCTCATTTCAATTGTTGTTTGTCAGCAGTTTTATGACGCGGGAAGTGTTAAAAGGCAAGCTATCACAGGCTCACTGGGTGTTGATTGTATCTCAAGTTGTGGCTGAGGGGGAATCAAATAAGGTTCCATACCCGGAATTGGGCAGAAGAGAAAAAACCTAAAGGTGCGTTCTCTTTTAACATGGTATCAGAGCGGGTTGCTCGACACCGTCGACCCTAAGGCTCGGATGTTCGTCTCTCGTTGGTCTCCGCTTCTTCTCGGTCTCTAGGATCGCCCATCGAGATCATCTTCCCCCTCCGTCCAGCATCGGCGACATCGTTCCCGTCTCTATTCCGTTTGGCGGTTCCTGTGGTCGATTCCCGTTGACGATCATTCCGTCGTCGATTCCTGCCGTCGATTCCAGTCGACGATCATTCCGTTGTCGATTCCTGTCGACAATCTGTCCAATCGTCGTTCCCGTCAGCAGCGTTTCCAGTCAGCGATCTTCTTCCTGCCGGAACAGCATTTCCAGTCAGCGATCTTCTTCCTGCCGCAGCAGCGTTTCCAGTCAGCGTTTCCAGCACGTTTCCGTTGCAGTATCCTTCGCTCTGCCTACAAAGTTTTGTCAAGGCTCTTCTTCATGTTGTTGGTTGTTGTTGGCTGTTGTAGGGTGTTTCTGTCGATTCGTCTCGTTCCCCTACTTCCCGTTGTTGGCTCTTTTTCCTTGGGGCCCTAATGGAGGATAAACTAAAGCGTGTGAATGTTCTTGAAGGGGATGCTGATCACTCTAAATACTACAGTGGAGGAAGTTCAAACATGGATTTCAATTAGGGTGTGACTCACACCAAACTGAGTAGGAGAAACTATCTCCTATGGGCTCAGGCTATGCGGATATTCATTGGGATTCGGCGAAGACTTGGGTTTATCACTGGATCCAAGCCGGCCTCAAGCAAGACTGACCCCTTATACGAAGAATGGGAAGGTGAGAATGTTACTGTGATTAATTGGCTTGTCAACTTTATGGATCCCAAGATTGCAAGTCAATTTCTCTTTTGTCAAATGACTAAAGAAATGTGGGATCAAATTAAATGGAATTACTCCAAAAAGAAAGACTTGGCAAGAATATATCAACTCCAAACTAAACAGATACACATGACAGGGATGAATGACTTTGAGGAATATTATAGCAAACTGACTCATAAGTGGACGGAAATTGATCAATACTCTGCTATCCAAACCATGAAGATTACAAGACTGAATTTATGCAACGAAGGGTGTTTGAAATGTTCTCTGGTCTTCCTTCAGAGCTTGAATTCCAAAGGGTTCAGATGTTGGGGAGAGATTCTGTACCTGATTTGGAGACTGTTGCACGATATATTCGAGGGGAGGTGAGTCGTATAAACTCTCTTCGTACGGATATTCATATTGGTCATGATAGATCTGCTCTTGTTGCTGAACAGAAGAAGTGGCATTCCAGAAATACAAGACAAGAAGATAAAAGTAAAATGAAGTGCCCTCACTATGGGAAGAGCATGGAAAAGAGAAGTGTTGGAACTTACATCCCAACTTGGTCCCTCCAGGTTGGATTTGTGGTACTGATGGAAAGTATGTGAGATCCCAAACTGCTATGTATAGCAATTTGGAGAGCAATGATCATCTTCTAGCAGAAAATGAAAGTTTGACTAGAGAACTCAAGGCTTTGGAAGCTAGTGTTGGAAGACCTCAAATCATATGACAAGATCTTCTAAGGGTATTACTTTTCTCTCTCCCGCATCTGGCAGTGTTAGACTTACTGATGGTTCTCTTCTGCTTCAGTGACTAGTAAAATGATTATTCAACTCTCTCCCTCTATTTCCCTCAAGTCTGTTGTTGTCGTTCCTTCATTTCCTACAAACCTCCTTGTTGTGAGCAATTTAACCAAACAACTTAATTGTTTTATCACTTTTTACTCTTCTCAGTGTGTTTTCCAGGATCTGGCAAGTGAGAAGACGATTGGTGGTGGACTTGAGTCAGGTGGTGTTTATGTTATGGACACTGGTCTTGCTTTTGGCGCTCAGAAGTCTTCAAGTACTGATCGATTGATGTTGTGGCACAAGAGATTTGAACAAGCTAGCTTGAAGACCTTGAAGTCTATTTTCCCGAGTTTTTTTATGTACTAAATCTAATATTAACTGTCAATCTTGTGAACTTGGAAAACATTATAGAACTACCTATGCTCCTAGCATGAGTCGGAGTGTGAGGTGTTTTGACTTGCATTCTGATGTTTGGATATCTCCCGTCTGTTCTGTGAATGAATTTCAGTATTTTATTTCTTTCATTGATGATTACTCACGCTTTAATTGGGTTTACCTTATGAAAAGGAAAAATGAAGTTCATGAAATATTTCAGCTATTTTATCATTATATGCAGACTCAGTTTGATGTTAAGATTAAAATACTTAGGAGTAATAATAGAGGAGAATATACAGGTGGGGAACTTTAGAGGTTCTTGGGAGATCATGACATATTTTTCCAAACTTCGTGTCCTGGGACCCCCCTCAGCAAAATGGTGTAGCTGAAAGGAAGAACCGACATCCTTGAAACTACTCGTTGCTTATTACAAGAGATGCATGTCCCAAAGGGGTTGTGGGATGAAGGTGTTCTCAAGTCTGTCTATCTAATTAATCGAATGACCTCTGATACTTTGGGAGGAAAGTATCCCATAAAACTCCTTTGTCCAACCCTCCCTCTATTTAACCTTCCTCCTAAGATTTTGGATGTGTTGCTTTTGTTCATATTGTGAGACCTCATAAAGATAAATTAGGCCCACAAGCCATAAAATGCATTTTTGTTGGATATGTCGCTAATCAAAAGGGGTATAAGTGTTATTTTACCCTCTCTTCATAGAAAGTTCATATCTAAACATGTTACCTTCTTCGAGCACACACCATATTACTCAGACAAAGGCAAACCTGTTACATATCAAGAGAAATTTGAAGAGGAGAGTGATGTAGTGCCGCCTCTTCCTGCTCTTGTAAATGTTCTTCCTCCTAGTAGCTTGAATACTCAGGTTGAAAAGGATGTTCCCACGAAGGATCTTCGCGTCTATAAAAGAAGGACCTTCAAGTTTACCAGAGAAGACCAAGCAGAACTGTTGGGCAAGAATGTCATACTCATGCTTCACCACCCACCACCACTCCGCCAAATCCAAACACTGAGACTACATCTCCTCTCCAACTCCATAGTGGTCGTACCAGATATCCTATTGATAAATATGTTGGGTATCACTCTATCTCCCCTTCACTAAATCTTATCTTGCTTCAGTTTTCTCTATTTCTATTCCTAACAATTTTATAGAAGCTAGTTTGAATCCTCACTGGATGACGGCTATGAATGAGGAGATGGATGTTCTCCAACGTCAAAAGACTTGGGAAATTGTCCCTATTCCGCATGGGCGCCATGTTCTCGGGTGCAAATGGATATATACTATTAAATATCTTCAAGATGGCACAAAGATTGGTTGCTAAAGGATTTACTCGGGTTGATGGAATTAACTTCCAAGAGACGTTTGCCTCCGTTGCTAAACTGAATTATGTTAGAATCTTGCTATCTATTGCGGCCCATAAGTCTTGGCTAGCTAAGCTAAGTGATAAACTCCCGAGTTTAGATTTTTCCCGTTGTACGTCTGATCACTCAGTCTTTGTCTACGGGAAAGAGAAAATTACCACTATTCTTATTGTATATGTGGATGACATCATTATCACAGGAACTGATGATCAACACATTACCCTTGTAAAGAGGGAACTGACTTCTACTTTTGAAATTAAAGATTTGGGTCTTCTTCGGTATTTTCTTGGAATTGAGATCGCTCGATCTGCCGGAAGAATTATGATCTCACAACGCAAATATGCTTTAGATCTTCTCAGCGAAATTGGATACTTGGGAGTTAAACATGTGGATAGCCCCGATGATCCTAATTACGATATTCATAAGGAAAATTCACCAGAACTTGAGAAAAGTTAGAATTTCAACGCATTGTGGGAAAATTGATTTATCTGACTATTACCAGACCTGATATCTCCTTTGATGTTGGTTTGGTTAGCCAATTCATGCATTGTCCTAAAGTTCATCACTATCAGGCTGCTCTTCGGATACTTAAATACTTAAAAAGGATCCCAGAAAAGGGATCACCTATCAAGATTATGGCCATTTTAAGGTTCACGGGTACTGTGATGCGGATTGGGTTGGTTCCTCCGCTGACAGAAGATCTACAAGTGGGTACTCTATTTTTGTTGGTGGCAATCTTGTTTCCTGGAGAGTAAGAAACAAAGTGTGGTTGCTCTTTCCTCTACTGAAGCAGAATATCGCGTTATTGCTGTCACTACATGTGAATTGATTTGGGTGAAATCTATTTTGGGAGAAATGAGATTTCCTGTTCTAGAGGTCATGTCCTTACACTGTGATAATCAAGTTGCTATTCATATTGCCAACAACCCCGTCTTCCATGAAAGGACGAAACACATTGAAATTGATTGTTACTTTGTGCGGGACAAAATTCAGGATCAAACCATTACTACTGTGTTTGTGTCATCTAGTGATTAACTGGCCGATATGCTCACCAAGGCTGTTTCTGATAAATCTCTCCAAACCTACTCTCTCAGGCTCGGAATGATGGATGCTTATGGTGTCAGCTTGAGGGGGTGTTAAAAGGCAAGCTATCACAGGCTCACCGGGTGGTGATTGTATCTCAAGTTGTGGCTGAGGGGGAATCAAATAAGGTTCCATACCCGGAATTGGGCAAAAGAGAAAAAACCTAAAGGTGCGTTCTCTTTTAAGAGGAAGAATATAGGGAGCGTAATCGTGGCCAAAGGTAAATACTAATGATCTGGTGGTCGTGGAGTGTCATTGGAATTTAGAATTTTGTAATGCACATGCAATTGCCTAATGTTTAATTACAATATATTCTAAAATTAATATTAGAAGTTGCAAACAATCAGTCACATTAGAGATTACGTGTTAGAAACACAAGCAAGATTTAATTGAATTTAAGATGAGAGTGCTTCGATTAAATGTCCAAATAAATCTTTTAAGTGGAATTAAAATTGAGTACATTTTTACAAATCAAGATCCCAAATTATGTCTTTTCATCAAATAATCAACACAAAGTAATATAGACTTCAAATTAGAATTTACACGGGTAATCAGAGTCTGGGAAAGTGAAAGGGGCTGATTTTAGGGCTGTCCAACGATGTAATTGTTGGAACATGGTCTTCCGCATCTCCTAGGTTTAAGAATAATAAATCCTATGTGTATTTGATCTTGTGTATTTAAGTGTGCAGGATAACAAAGTCCACATGACTCAAGGATTACATAAGAAGGTTGCCCCCAAAGTTGAGCCATCAAATCCAAATCTCCCACTAGCGCTGGCGGTAGTACTAGCGCAGGCGCTAGCTGCGTTCAACGAAATGCTCAGAAATGCGTTCGACGAAATTTCGCTCGACGAACTCTCAGCTGCGTTCGACGAAATTCCGATCGACGAAATATTTACTTAAGCACAATTGCCAGGCGATATCCGATAGCGCCGGCGATTGCGAGGAGCACAGTTGGCAAGGGAAAATTGTTTCCTCGGATTGAAGATTCTGCCGCGCAGAATGTGTCATAATATGGGATAGCGCCGGCGATAGCACTAGCGCAGGCGCTAGCGCTAAGTCTATAAGAAGGACATCTTGGCTCCGTCTTGACAAGCCTATATAGATCCAGAATTCCAGAGCTTCGTGCCACAGCATAGAGAGGAAGGTTCAGAGAGATACTCCCACAAATCCATAAAGACTAAAGGAGATCCATGGAGAAGATTTCAACACGCGTCATCATCATGACGAAAGACTGCATCGACTACGATCATACTCTGCGTCTTCGTCTACTTCTCCAAGAGATCCACATAGAGGGAGTTTTTATATTATTGTCTTTTCATTTCATATTCTTCTTGTAAACGGTTAGTGAATTCGCCTCGTGTTGGCGACTAGGTCTGGGTATGACTTATGGCTGAAATTCGCCTCGTGTTGGCGACTAGGTCTCGGGTGTACGTCTAGGAGGTGTTCGAGGCCATATCCGGGGAAGGGTTGGCTAGAGCGGCTTGAGGCCGTATCCGGGGAAGGATCGGCTAAAGCCAACCGGTTCGTGGGGATACGAGTCGGTATAGAAAACAAAAAGAGTCTTTCTATTAGCTTTGATTTCTAGCTTCGATAAGAGATCAAGTTTTGTAATCATGCTTCTCAAGTTAATAAAATCATGTCTTTACTTTTACTTCACTTGATTTGTCTTGATCTTCTCTAGTTTAATAATCAAAGCTTTTTCAAGTATTACAAAATATATCTAAAGTTTTTTAAAACCCTTATTCACCCCCCCCCCCCCCCTCTAAGGGCGCCTACCGATCCAACAAGTAGTATCAGAACTAGGTTATTTCAAATCGGCTTAATCGGGAATAATGGCGTCTCATGATCTCGCTTCTATTAGTGGGGTAAATCTTTATGAAGAAGAAAAATCTCTTAAACCACCGTTATTTGAAGGAAGAAATTATAAAGGATGAAAAATAGTAATGAAAATTTTCTTAAACGTTTAGATGAAAAAGTTTGGAATATTACTATCAAAAAATCACCTAGCGTATTAAATAAAAATGAAATGGTTTTAAATGCAAAATCTATGAATAGTCTATTTTGTGCGTTAGATCATAATATTTCCAAACTCATTTATACTTTTCCTACTGCATACGAGATGTAGAATTTTCTTGAAATAACTTATGATTCTCCTTCTGCAGGTATGGAACAATCACAAGAACCGGAGAATATGCAAGCCTGCACAGGTATTCAAGAAAGCTCCACACATGATGGATCCATGGAAGGTACATCAAGCGAAAGGGATGATGATATGGCATCAATGGAAGAGGAGTGCCAAAAGGATGTCAAAGGAACTATTAGTCCAAATCTTGCCTCTTCCAATAGCACTGTAAGGAAATCAAATTCCTTTATTGTTTGTAACTCAATTTCTACTTTACAATTGCTACAAATTACAAAGCGCAAAATTAAGAAATTAAAAAATGCGAATTGCAAATTGCGCTTAGAAAATAAAAATTTAAAGGCAAAAATAATGAAGAATCAAATTCAAATTTATCTAGTTCTATCCATGGTTCCTTAGTTAAAAACACTACACCTTGTATGGAATTTGATGATTTAAAAGAAAAATGCAAGGAACTTGAAAAGGAACTTCTTTTTATAAAAGAACAAAATGAAAATTTATGATTAGAAAATTCAACTTTGAAAAATGATTGTGCTATGTGTACAAGTTATAAAATTGAAATTAAAGAGATGGATGAAACTTTTGATGACTTTAGAAACGAATACAACAATCATATTGAGTCTATCGTATCCACTTTCAAAAATAGCACAATAGCGTATAATAAAGCAAGACATAATCTTAAAGTTAAGAACTATGAATTCGAAAACTAAAGTAAATTTACTTAAGGAAATTATGAAGAAAAATTCTCAACACATAAATCAACAATTTCAAGCAAATTCCAAAAGCAAGTTAAATCTGAATTTTCATAATATGTCTAAGCCTAACAAAGGAAATAAAAAATATCAAATGCCTGAAAATGAAATTCCAAATCATTATTACTTACAAAATCATGTTTCTCCCAACATAAATTTAAATGTTCACAAATTTCCTATAAACAATGTTTTACAAAATCATCATGGAAATTTGACATATAAGAATAATATTAAACCAAGGTTTGAATGGAGACCCAAAGTTAAAGATGAAACACAAACTCCACTCAAAAGGGTTCATTCACTTCCATCTCCCCAAAAGCAAACACGATGTATTTGGGTACCCAAAGGAACCGTCACACCCGATCCTCTTTGGATACCTAAATCTCTTATTCATTAGTATCCAATTATTTGCATGAAGTAGAAATCAACTAAAAAATAAAATATCAATTATCTACTTCATGATATGCTTAATTTCCTTTTTTGTTTTTTGTTTTTATTTTTGTTGAACCATCATGATATGATCACTTTATATGACTTGTGATATGACTTTCTCATATTAAACCAAAATTCATAAATAAATCAAATTGAATAAAATTGAATAAATAGTCATGTCATTTTTCAAGTGATCTACTTATCTTTTTTATTTCTATCCTTCTAAATCCATTTCCTAAAAGTCTTATAAAATTTGAAAAACTAAATTTGTTATATGATATTATTAAGACTAAATGAAATAAGTGTCAAAATAGATTTAAAAGGTGTATTTTAGGGGTATTAGGCTAAATTTATAAAATGCGCAAGTTTTGCTTAGGTAGTTAATATATTTGCGTCATTTTCAATTACCCAAATATGTATGTTTAATCATAATCATGTTTAAATCGGAATTGAAAAATTGCATGAATATTATTTCACTTATTTATGATCATTTCACTCATGCATATGTTGTGCAAAACTCAATAATTAAGGTTCAATAAATATGAAACTCTAATGAAGATGAAACTCATGTACTAATTTTAACTTCCGCAACTTTTTGTGATTTCTTCTCGTCTCATCACTTCATTAGACAGGCCTTACATTGCAAAAACATAATTAAGAAAAATCGGAAGCAAAATCAAAGAAAATCTAAGGCATATGATTAAAATAAGCACTCTCTGTGAGCTAACGCAGGCGCTAGGAGCTAACGCCGGCGCTAGCTCGAGTCTCCGATTTTCTGAAATTTTAAAATTCTGAAAAATCAATAAAAATATATTATTTTATATGTACTACTCATTTTTGCAATTCTGTCTGTACTTGTTTTTTGAAAAATTAAAATACAAAATTACAAAAGCCAAATTACAAAAATTATTTTGTTGTCTTTCGATATTTGTTTAAATTCTATTTCTATATGCAAAAATCAAATACAAAAATAGAAAACAAAAACAAGTATCAAAAATTATTATTTTGAACTTAACTTTTCGATTTACAATGTATCTTGCGAAAGGGCGATTTGGGCTATCATCCCATCATATCACCTAGTACCGGGCGAACCTCTCACAAGGTAATCCTCGGGAAGTCCAAGATCAATTTTATGAGTTCAAACTTTAAATAAAAATTATTCTTCAAAAATATCAAAAATATTGTATGGACTTCATTGAAAATCAAGCATGAATTAATCTATTATTTAGAGCTTCTATAATGTTGCATTTTATCTTTTCAAACTACTTTGAACATTGCTTTCATCATGCTTTGATATATCTATTAATATGTGCATCAATTATATTGAAAGTGGTGTAGAACTAAGCTTAGCATGTCTCTAAGTATGAGTAAATGTTTTATGTTTGATAATGATCTTTATTCACTCACTTATTTTGGCATTGTCTACATTTGTGTTTAATCTAAGAATGCTTGTGTATGTTTTGTATTAGTACAATGAATTAAAATTGCACAAGTATCTTACCTACACTCCTTTATTTGCACTTTTAAAAATTAAGAAAAGTGGTTATCTTTCTTATAAATTATATTGGTTTGCAAAACAAGTGTATTCGGAGAACTTTGTACAAAACAAAATCATAAAATAAAATGACAAAGATAACTCCATCAAGCACTACTTGAACCTCCTGATAAGTCTTAATAAGCGTTGTGAGGTTGAGCACCTTGGAAAGAATAGTAAAGTATCTTGTGCAAACCATAACTTTCTTTCAAAATAAAAACCACTTATTCTTAAGTACACCGGATCACAATAAAAAATCAATATTGAAGAATAAAATTATGTGATCCCCCAAGCACTACTTTGCACCCTGATAAGTCTTAATGAGCATTGTGTGTGCAAAGCACCTTGGTAGTTGTACATTTTTGTGCATTAAATTTTGTGGAAGTAAAATCATTTGTGTTTTATTGTGCTCTTACTTTACATATTACTTGTATTTTTGATTAAAACATTTGTTTACTCTACTCAAAAATACACTTATGTGCACATCATTATCTTCCATAACACTTCTTCTCATGAGTATTGGATCCTAATGCTAATTCTATACTACTCTTTACTTATGAAATGCACTAGTTAACCTAGCATGTTTTCTACAATGTTTTGTATGTTTTGAAATTGTGAATTAAAGTAACATTGTAGTAATCTCTTTTTGATAACATTATTTCATGTTTGGTTACATTATTGTTAAACTTAAAGATTTTAATTGAAAAATGATTTACAAAAACATCTTATTTTTGAAATTTAACTCATATATCTTTCTATGGATCATCATTGATTACAATAAGATGTTTCTTGTATTTCTATAAGTCTTCTGCATCCTAACCATATAATTGTTTTACCTTGCGCTTTCATGCTTATTTAAAGTCTTTCATTTTGTGTGCATCATCACTTGAATCTTCAAATTCCTTTCTTGCAACAAGTGGTAGACTTGCTTGGTAAACTTTATATTTGTTGCTTTTAACATGGATTTTTTTGCTATAAAACTCTGATTCATTTCTATGAAAATATTATTACGCTAAAAACTCTGATTTATTAATGGATTTCAAAATAGCTATGTGAGTGTTTTCATAAATTCACATAAAAATATAAATCCATAGGCTATGTCATTAGATTTAAAATGCTTAAATGGTTCCAATAATTATTATCCATGACTTCATATCTCACCATAGCGGGGGCGTAGGGTTGTAGACATTAGATAACTTTTATCTCTAGTTATGTCTTGTCCTTAACCGGGGAGGGTTTCAGTGGGGCCTTGCGAGGCACTGGGGGGAAAGAGTGCTAGGTTGAGTTGTGTCTAGTGTTTACATATGGGACTAACACCCCAACCTTCGGCATGTATGCAGCTCCTCATGCCCATCCGTCACTTAGTACGGGGCTAGGGTGTAGACATATTGTCTAGGTAGTTTAGTTACTTGGAAATCATTACATTTTGTTTATGCTACAAACTCTGATTTCTGAAAATGTTTTAATACTCAAACTCTGATCTATTTAAATGTAAAGTATTCTAAAACTCCTTATCATTTCCTTCTCTACAAGCTCGATCATGCTTTTATCTTATTATCAATTTTTAAGTGGTGTCTCCTTACCCGCTTTTGCTAATAACAAAAGGGGGAGAACTAACATGATAAATATTAATATATAATGCTTAATTAAGATGATAGCTTACATATTAGGAGAGCATTCACTTAGGGGGAGCATGTATTTAGGGGGAGCAATTCTAATTGCTAAAATCATTAATTATCCTAAGTCATCACTCTCACACACACACAAGTATGTTTCTTCATGTTTATATATTAATGCTCTGATTTATCATTAATGGATTTGCTATTATCAAAAGGGGGAGTTTGTTGGAACATGGTCTTCCGCATCTCCTAGGTTTGAGAATAACAAATCCTATGTGTATTTGATCTTGTGTGTTTAAGTGTGCAGGATAACAAAGTCCACATGACTCAAGGATTACATAAGAAGGTTGCCCCAAAGTTGAGCCATCAAATCCAAATCTCTCACTTGCGCTGGCGGTAGTACTAGCGCAGGCGCTAGCTGCGTTCGACGAACTGTTAGCGGCGCTCGACGAAATGCTCAGAAATGCGTTCGACGAAATTTCGCTCGACGATCTCTCAGCTGCGTTCGACGAAATTCCGATCGACGAAATATTTACTTAAGCACAATTACCGGGAGAACTTATAGAAGGAGATAGCGCCAGGCGATATCCGATAGCGTCGGCGATAGCGAGGAGCACAGTTGGCAAGGGAAAATTGTTTCCTCGGATTGAAGATTCTGCCGCGCAGAATGTGTCCTAATATGGGATAGCGCCGGCGGTAGCACTAGCGCAGGCGCTAGCGCTATGTCTATACGGACATCTTGGCTCCGTCTTGACAAGCCTATATAGATCCAGAATTCCAGAGCTTCGTGTCACAGCATAGAGAGGAAGGTTCAGAGAGATACTCCCACAAATCCATAAAGACTAAAGGAGATCCGTGGAGAAGATTTCAACACGCGTCATCATCGTGACGAAAGACCGCATCGACTACTATCATACTCTGCGTCTTCGTCTACTTCTCCAAGAGATCCACATAGAGGGAGTTTTTATATTATTGTATTTTCATTTCATATTCTTCTTGTAAACGGTTAGTGAATTCGCCTCGTGTTGGCAACTAGGTCTGGGTAGGACTTAAGGCTGAAATTCGCCTCGTGTTGACGACTAGGTCTCAGGTGTAGGTCTAGGGGGTGCTCGAGGCCATATCCGGGGAAGGGTTGGCTAGAGCGGCTTGAGGCCGTATCCGGGGAAGGATCGGCTAAAGTTAACCGGTTCGTGGGGATACGAGTCGGTATAGAAAACAAAAAGAGTCTTTATATTAGCTTTGATTTCTAGCTTCGATAAGAGATCAAGTTTTGTAATCATGCTTCTCAAGTTAATAAAATCATATCTTTACTTTTACTTCACTTGATTTGTCTTGATCTTCTCTAGTTTAATAATCAAAGTTTTTCAAGTATTACAAAATATATCTACAGTTTTTTAAAACCCGTATTCACCCCCCCCCCCCCCCCTCTAAGGGCGCCTACCGATCCAACAATAATTGCAGTTGCGGTGATCTTCTATGCTGTTTTCAGGGCCGGCGAGGTGTGGGGAAGGGGTATAATGGTTGAGGTGGGTGGGGTTCCTGATAGGATTGGTAATAGAAGTTGTTTGTAAAGTGAAATGGGGTTCTGGAACGTGGGGGAGGGAGCTGTAGAGGTTCAGAGGGACGGATGATGAATTTTGGCGTAGGGACGTCGAGCGGGGGAAGGGGTGGCGCCTTCCGGCGATAGTATTCCTCACGGGAAGAGCGGAGCCGACGCCGGGCGCGGTCCTTCCAGACGGGGCTCTCTCGCACGGAGAGGGGGAAAACGGCTAGGGCAACAGAGCAAATCTTTAATCAATCAAAACTGAGCACACAATAATAACTCTCACCTCTTATACTATGAGGGGAAGGCCACGGCTATTAGCACACCCACTAATAGCACACCACATAATAGGTTCAACATAAGCGAATACAAATAGAAAATACAAATAGAGTTTACATGAGAAAATTAATTAAACGGTTCGAGGCTTCCAAAGTAGGTCGAACTTCTCAAGCCACGCGATTCCGGCCTCGCCGGGGGTTGCGTCCGTTGCGGGTGCGTCGGCCACGATACGTCCTTCATCATTCGCCCCCTTTTGGGAAGCACTCGACCTCGAGTGCTCGGGGTAAAACGGGATGTCCGGGTAGAAAGGGGACAAATCGCTCACGTTGAAGGTCTTGGAGATGTTGAGGTTCGGCGGAAGGTCGACTACATATGCGGTGTCGTTGATCTTGCGGGTGATGGGGAAAGATCCGTACTTCTTCGGCATGAGCTTGTGGTGGTGTCCCGCAGGAAGCCGCTCCTTGCGGAGGAAGACCATGACCAAATCTCCCTCCTCAAAAATATGTTCGCGACGGTGCTTGTCTGCCATAGCCTTGTACTTGGCGTTGGACTCAAGTAGCTTGAGCCGAGTGTCGGCTTGGATGTCGCGGGTCTCCTCCGCTAGTTGTGTTGCTGAAGGGGGTGACGCCGGCAGACGGGCTAAATCGAGCGCATGTCGGGGGGCTTTGGTGTAAACAATGGAGAACGGTGTGCGACCGGTAGAGCTGTGCACGACATTGTTATAGGCAAATTCAGCTTGTGCGAGGGCGTGATCCCACTGCTTCGGGCGATCTTGGCAAATGCAACGAACGAGGTTCCCCAAAGTCTTGTTAACGACTTCAGTTTGGCCGTCCGTTTGAGGATGGGCGGAGCTACTAAACTGGAGGGAGGTGTCAAACATCTTCCATAACATCGTCCAAAAGTGGCCAAGAAACTTGGGGTCGCGGTCGGACGTGATAGTGGTTGGCACGCCATGCAAACGAACCACCTCTCGGAAGAAAAGCCGCGCAATGTGAGACGCATCTGACGTCTTGCGGCAAGGGAGGAAAAGCGCCATCTTGGAGAAGCGATCCACCACGACAAACACAGAATCAACCCCACGTTGCGTGCGCAGAAGGCCCAGGACGAAATCCATTGAGAGATCCTCCCAAACGTCGGAGGGGACCGGGAGGGGTGTATAGAGTCCAGTGTTGTGTGCATGGCCCTTGTACTGTTGGCACACATAACACTTCCGAACGAAGTTCCCCACGTCCTTTGCCAACTGTGGCCAGAAATAGCGCTCCTGGAGGCTGGCAAGTGTCTTGTCTCGGCCCAGGTGGCCACTCAATCCGCCCCCATGCAAATCGTGAATGAGCTTCTCCCGCAAGGAGGTGCGGGGAATGCACAGGCGGTTGTCCTTAAACAAGAACCCATCAAGTAATAGGAAACCACCATGTGAGCCGCCCAATGAACAGGCGCGCCAAACCCCTTGGAAGTCAGTGTCGTCGGCATACAAATCAGCGAGGGTATCAAAGTCGATGATTTCGTGGTGCATGGTTGCTAACAAACAGCTCCGCCGGCTAAGTGCATCGGCGACCACATTTGAAGCCCCCGGTTTGCGATGAATAATATATGGAAATTGTTGGAGATAAGCGGTCCAACGAAGGTGCATTCCGTCCATGCGCTTCTGACTGTTGATAAACTTGAGAGCTTGATGGTCCGTGTACAAGATGAACTCCTTGTGCAGCAAGTAGTGCTCCAAATGCTTGAGGGCCTGGACGACGGCATAGAATTTTTTATCATAAGCGGCCCATTTTCGCCTGACATCACTTAGTTTCTCGCTGAAGAATGCAACCGGCCGCTTGTCTTGGGAGAGAACCGCTCCGATGCCAATGCCGTTGGCGTCACTATGCACTTCAAAGAGCATATCAAAGCTGGGTAGCGCCAAAACCGGTGTCGAGCTAAGCTTCTGTTTGATCAAGTCGAAGGAGCGACTGGCCTCTTCCCCCCATAAGAACCGCCCCTTCTTCAAACAATCGGTCATTGGTGTCGAGATGGTGCTGAAATCACGTATGAACCGCCGGTAGAACGTGGCTAGGCCATGGAACGACCGCAACTCCGAGAGTGTCGTTGGGGCCGGCCAATCTCGGATCGCCTGGATCTTCTCTTCATCAACTCGGATGCCATCCGCCCCCACAATAAAGCCCAAAAAATTCAGCCGCGGAGCGAGGAAGGTACACTTTTTGAGATGAATAAACAGTTGGTGCTCCGCCAACACTCCCAACACAGCACGAAGATGTGATAGATGATCCTCTCTGCTCTTGCTAAAGATCAGGATGTCGTCAAAGTAGACGACGGCATACTTCCCTAGAAATGGTCTCAGTACCTATGTCATGAGGCGCATAAACGTACTTGGAGCGTTAGATAATACAAAAGGCATTACCTTCCACTCGAAGAGACCGTCCGGCGTTTTGAAAGCCGTCTTCCACTCATCACCCGACTTGATGCGGATTTGGTGGTACCCGCTGCACAGGTCTATTTTTGAAATTTGGAACTATCCAGCATGTCCAACATGTCAACAAGGCGCGGTATGGAAAAGGAGTACTTGATGGTGATCTGGTTGATTGCGCGACTGTCGACGCACATCCTCCACGAACTTTCCTTCTTGGGTACAAGGAGGGCCGGGACCCCGCAGGGGCTGAGGCTCTCAGAGATGAACCCCTTCTTCAACAACTCTTCCACCTTCTCACGCAAGATGTCATGCTCCTTGGGGTTCATGCGGTAGTGAGGCAAGTTCGGAAGGCTAGCTCCCGGAATGAGGTCAATCTGGTGCTATATATCCCGAAGAGGAGGGGGACGGTCGGGTAAGTCCTCTGTCGTGATGGCTCGAAACTCGTGTAGCAGTGCTCGCACGTCCGGGGGTGCGGCTTCCGCCTCCTGCTCACTAGTGGCGTACAAGCCGTAGGAGACGAGGGCCACCACCTCTTTGGCCTCCGCAACATCTCGCTCAAACAGAGAGGAGTCCTCCTGCATTACCAACAGACTGCGCCCTTTATCTGAAGGTGGACCGGCTTCGGGTTTCCCTCCGACCCGGGCAATAATGTGGATCTTCTTGCCCGCCCAAGTGAAGGAGTAAACATTCTCGCGGCCCTTATACGAAACATCCGTGTCATACTGTCACGGCCGCCCCAAGAGTAGGTGGCTCGCGTCCATCTCCACGACGTCGCACCAAACGTCGGCCTGGTAGTGCTTTCCAATGGCAACGGGAACGTGGGAGCGGTGGGTGACCCGCACCGAGGTGCCGCGCTGGATCCAACCGATGGAATAGGGGTGCGGGTGAAGCTCGATCGGTAGTTGCAAGTAGGAGACCAACCGGCTTGCAACAAAATTGTCACAACTGCCATTGTCAATTAAGACGTCACAGATCTTTCCCTTGATGTTGCAGAAACTCCGAAAGGCATTGCTACGTTGGACATGTTCATCAAGCCGTGGTGTAAGAAGTAGACGATGAACCACGCACGCGGTGAAGTCGCCCTCTTCGTCATACCCATCAATGACCTCATCGGCCTCCCCTAAGCCATCCTCCCTCTCCCCGTCCGGTGCTACAGTGTGGACGGGCTGGCGAAGCAGGGGGCAACGGGAGGCGAAATGGCCCGGTTGCTGACATTTGAAACACGTCCCGCCGGTGCACGGTCAGGTGCTCGACCCTTTGGTGCGGAAGAGGAGGCCGGCACCCGATCTGCAATCTCCTTGCCGATAGTGTCCCGGCTGCTAGAACCCGAAGGATCCGTCCAAGGACGGCGAGAGGTCGCGCGATGTGGCGGTACTGCTGCCTTCTCCATTTGTTCGGCCTTGAGGGCCATGTTGTATGCCTCATCCACCGTGCGCAAGACATGCAATCCGATCTTCTCCCGTAGGGAGGGACGTAGCCCATGTAGGAAACGAGTAACACGTTGGCCATCCGTCTCGGTTAGGCCGTTGCGGTCCGCAAGTCGGCTTATCTCCGCCAGGTACTCCGTCACCGTATGAGTGTCTTGCGAACAACTCTAGTAGAACTGAAACAAATGTTGGTCGTAGTCGGGCGGGAGGAACCTACTCCGCAACAACTTCTTCATCTTCAGACACGTGCGAACGGGAGCCTTGCCTTGGCGGTTGCGGTTGAGTTGAAGTTGGTCCCACCAAACCGCCGCGCCGGATTTAAGGCGGTAAGCGACCATCTTCACTTGGCGGCGGTCGTCGATCTCGGCCATTTCGAAGAAACGTTCGACTTCCGAAATCCAATCGAGGAAGTCCTCGATGCCCAGGTTGCCATGAAAGTGGGGAATGTCCGGCGCAGTCGGAAACCTGGATGGTAATGAGGTTGCTGGTCACCCCCGCGATAAGGATTGCCGCCGTCGGGAAGGTCCTCGTCGGAGCTGGACTCGGAAAGGATTGGGTTGAGGGGCGGTGCAGCCGGAGGCACGCGGCCACGGCGGTATTGCCGCCCAAAGAGACAATCAGCTGGAGCGTTGGCGTCGGCGGGAGGCGGATGCTGGTTGCCGCCTGGCTGCAGGTTGCCGAGGGCGGCGGTGAGGGTGGCAAGTTGGGTGGTGATGCCATTGATGGCCGCCCATAGGTCGGCGTCGTCACGCGGGTTGTCGCCCATCTGCAGGATGCAGCGTCGAGCGAGCGGAGCGGGAGGAAACAGCGTCGATGCGGCGGCGAGCGGGAACGCGTCGAGGCGCGCGCGAGCGGGAGGAAACAACGTCGAGCGTAGAAGTCGACGGACTCCTCTGATACCAACTGGCGTAGGGACGTCGAGCGGGGGAAGGGGTGGCGCCTTCCGGCGATAGTATTCCTCGCGGGAAGAGCGGAGCGGACGGCGGGCGCGGTCCTTCCGGACGGGGCTCTCTCGCACGGAGAGGGGGAAAACGGCTAGGGCAACAGAGCAAATCTTTAATCCTTCAAAACTGAGCACACAATAATAACTCCCACCTCTTATACTATGAGGGGAAGGCCACGGCTATTAGCACACCCGCTAATAGCACACCACATAATAGGTTCAACATAAGAGAATACAAATAGAAAATACAAATCGAGTTCAACATGAGAAAATTAATTAAACGGTTCGAGGCTTCCAAAGTGGGTCGAACTTCTCAAGCCACGCGATTCCGGCCTCGCCGGGGGTTGCGTCCATTGCGGGTGCGTCGGCCACGATACGTCCTTCATCAAATTTAATCCCTGGATGGTTTCGGAACAGCAAGTCGGCGTCGTTTAATGGAGGATTGGGTGGGCGGCGTACACAGAGGAGTAGACTCCAGATGAGTTTGGGCTGCTTCCTGGAAGGCTGTCAAGGGAGGGAATGACTTGGGATGTTACCAGAAATTGTGACAGACAGAGTGAAGGGGGAAAACTAATTAATGGGTTGGCAGTTATTTCAGAAAAGTAAAGTTATATATTAATTCATTTATGGGGATAGTGGGGATACTGGTAGTTATGGTTGGGGAAGGTGGTTAATTGGTTTTCCAGGGGATTGTGGGTGGAATGGGGCTGGACAGCAGTGGACTAAGTGGTGGTCGGTGGCTGGGTTGATGGGGAAGAAGGATTGGCTGACCAATTGAAGGAGGAATGATGATCTAGGCTTCAACACCTAGATTTCATGGATTCCGCACCGTGGAGAGATCACGAGTGCCCAAAAATTTTGTCCAAATTCTACAATGCCTGAAAATCAGCCCCTAGAACCCTATTTACAGACTTGAAACCCACTACGGACGGCCAAAATCATCTAGAACATAAAACCACTAAAACTACATGAAATAAAATTCAAAAATAAATAAAAATACATACAACTATGTCCTCGTGCTCTGAACGCGACTACCGGCTTGGATCATCTATCTAATGATCCTATCTCTGCCTCCTAGGATCCTAAATATGTAGACTCGTGCGGGCTCCGAAAGTATCAGCCCACCCAATCTGTGATCCCCATCACTTAGTCGGTCATATAACAACTTCGCAACACTTTCACCTTTTCTTTTATGACCCAGGATCTTCAAATGCATAGTATCATTGGTAGGGGAGACTGGAGGATGGATTTTATGTTCTGAGCATTCCCACATTGGGCCTTACTTCCATCTCCACCATATTGGCACCACCGTATTGGCTACCTTCCTCTCCAGATTCTCCGATGGGCTATGCTTAATGCATCTTTTCTTGATTTTTGTTGTAAGTCATGTATTTCTGGAAAACATCATCACTATTCTTTTCCCACTCACCCATCCAGAAATAATGTCCATTTTTCTTTAGTGTATTCAGATGTTTCAGGTCCCCAAATAATCCATAGTGTTTTTGCCTATAAATATTCGGTCAAGTTTATTGATGATCATTCTCCATTGTTATGGTTATATTTTGTGCATGATCGGGATAAGGTTCATCGTGTCCTTCAATCTTTATTAATGACACTTTCCCTCAATTCTCCACTACTGTTAAAATCATTACCATTATAATCTTCATAAGTGCCTTAGTCATGATTTCTAGGACACATGTACCATGCTAGATTGCTAGGCATTCTTCATTAAACTGCAAGTTCTTACACACTGCAGCAAAATGACATCATGTTCAGATGCATGTTCCAACTCCTTACTAGCACCTGTAATCATGATTGTGTGCTACATCATCAACGGGCTACCTTCCTCTATTCTAAATTTTGCTTCTCTTGTTTACATTATGTTTCCCTCCACTCTCACATTCTATCTCACACCTCACATTTTGTGTGTTTCTTATGTACATACTTAGCCTCTCCTAAGGACAATCTTGCACCTCGTGCAGAGAGAATTTATGTTTCTTGGGTACTCCCGCGATCAAAAAGGATATGTATGATGCTCTCCTGCTTGAAAACCCGTAGTTTCAGTGTACGTGAAATTCCTCGAATATCAAATTTTCATCCACTCATTCCACAATGAATCCTCTCTTGTGACCCCTTCGTATACCACCTTCCACCGAACCTACTACTTCATGTTCCTTGGCCCCTCCTCTATCCACAACTCCTTCCCCGCCTCACTTATTTCATTGCTCCCCCACTTCAAAATAATTCATCTGTCATTGATCTTGTCATTCAAGTGCACCGTCTGCTATTGCTACTCTTGCTCCCAAGGATTTCCCACTTACTCTTCACAAAGGTCAATGTTCATCGCCTCACTTATACTGCTCATCCTTCCTCGAATTACACATCCCTTCACTATTTGACTTCATTGCATATGTTTGCTTGTTATCTCTACTCCCCCTTTCATTGTTGAGGTGCTACAACATCCTAGGTAGCGAGTAGTCATGGATGAGATGCAGGACCTCTAGGCCAATCGAACTTGGGGTCTCATGTTATTCCCTCTAGGCCACTCTCATGTTGGTTGAGATGGTGTTTAAAACAAAACACAAGTCAGATTGTTCAGTTGAGCACCTCAAAGCGCATCTTGTGACCTGAGATTTAACTCAACAACAGACAAAGATTATGATGATATTTTTCTCCAATGGTAAAACTTAATATTGTTGTTTTGATATCTCTTGATATTCATCAATATTTGAAGTTACATCAAGTTGTTGTCAAGAATATCTTTACCAGGCTCTGTTTGGGGCACCAGTGGGGCTCCATTCTAGTGGAAACTTGAGCCTGGTGGCAAATTGAGGTTCTCTTTTCCGACAGTAAATGGGGCTCCAACGAAAAATTTCTTCTTTCCCACCGGAGGCAAATGTCATCGAAGCCTCACGCGTTGTTTATGCGAATCCATTTCCCATTGCTCTGGTGGAAAATGGAGCCGCACTGGTAGCCCAAACACACCCTCAATGATGATTTGACTAAGGCAGTGTATGCAAGAGCCGTATGAATATGGGACTACATGGAAGTCTCGTGTTGTCCAAGATATTGGCTTCTAACGAAGCTCCTTTGATTTCTCACATGTTACCCATCACTGCCAGGGGACAGCATGATCCTTCTTATCTACATTAACAGTATTATCATCACTAATAACGATACCGAGGGATTTTCAAGGTGAAACTACATTTGATCAAACATTTTCAAACAATTTGCGTACTTAAAGAGCTTCGAAGTAGCATATAGAGGTGACTCTCCCATCCTTAGTGAAAGGTAATATTACACGAATCTTCTTCAGGATGTTGAATTCCTAGGAAATAGATCCGCCAGTACACATATTTAACTCTCCTCTTATGCCTCTAGCTTGGATCCTTTGTTCTCACTCCTAATTTAAAAACCTTACCTAGTTCAACAACATTTCAGAAGCCCGACCGACACTCATGACATGAAGCAAACTAAGCAACAGTAATAAAATTAGTATAGTACAGTACAAATGAAAGAAATATCTAAAGCATACAGCGGAAACAAAATGGTGAAACTAGGGTTTAAGGAATACCTCAAAATCTGATTTACAGAGGCAACTAGAAATATAAAGTACAACCAGTCTGAATAACTGGAATCTAAATAATATCTGATACAATCAAGTCTGCACAAATGTGATTCACTATTCTAAATGGAAAGACATAAATTAAAACTATAGAAATCCTCGGAAGCTTATCCTAAGCAAATCTCCCGACCTGATTCTCCTAAAAAATTTGAAAACGGATCAGTCCACTGGTGAGTAAGAAAGACGGTTCTTCTTAGTGGCACTAATACATAACATTTTAAATATATGTATGAATACATTAAATGTAATATTTTATGCTAAGGAAAAGATGGTTAACTATGATATCATGCATGCTTTTATATAAAAGTAAGTTTATGAGCATAATTCATCTTTTCTATGTTTTGTCATATTCTAGATTTTTCTCAAATTTCGGAATCATTAAAGGGTAGCGATTTCTAGGTTCTAATTTCGTATCTAAAGTTAAGATAACTGAAATTCACTTTCTACGTGTTCTTGGTTTCATGAATTACTAAGCACATTCTAGCAATTTGAGCCTCTACAAGAAAACATGAGTGCTATGGTGTATTCTTGTCACGGAATACAAACTCGCATCTAATAATCTTCCATGGGGGTCAACCCCGATTTGAGGCTCATATGGTCCACTTCACCAATGAGCATGATGGTGTGTCTATCAATCACGAGGGAAAAACACTCCACGTGCCACCTATAAATTTTTGCATGTAGTGGTCGTCATGATCAACGTAAAGGGCCATCAGCATAAGGCGACTTTAATCTTTGCATATAGTGGTCAGCATGATCAACGCAAAGGGTCATCCACATAAGGCCACTTTAATCATTGCATATAATGGTCGGCATGATCAATGTAAGAGATCACTCACATAAAGTCACTTTAATCTTAGATTAAATATTTCATTAACTTTGCGTTCAAGGTCTTGTTACAGTGTTATTAATGTTAACATGAACTATTCACAATATGATTTACATTTACTAGGTTTGTATCTCATAATAACTATGCGCTTAACATATACTCATGTTTTTCATAATGTTCATACATATATATGGAGATACGTGGTCACATCCAACAAAAGCTTATAAGATTCATGATACGCCTAAGTTAGCCTAACTGAAAGGAAAAGAATTTCTTACATCGGCATTGCGATATTCGTAGGCGCGGCGTGGTGGCATGATTCTCTAGGCTATTCTGAAATCCAACAAGCAAAGCTCTTCCTCGCTCCTAGGTTTGTCTGAAACAGAAGGGGAAAAGCACGTCTTAAAAGTAAATGACAACAAATGATCTTGAGCAGAAATTAAAGGAGACTAAAAGGGGTCGACAACCATCAAGATCCAAAACCGACGACATTGGAATGACAGAAAAATTGAAAGTTTACGGCAAAAGATAGGTCAGCGTCATCTTAATCTGAAACTGTATGGGTGATGTCGATCTCAGGCAAGGGAGGTTGATCGAGAGAAAGGAGGGATCTACTAACTGTTAAAGGAGATAGCGGCCTAACTATCAGCAGTCGTCGACGAAGTGGTTGAGCCAAGGGAACAGAGCAACGATCGGGTCGGCAGACGCACGAAGGTCTTGCGGGAACAACAAGGCGTCAGTCTCCTTTTCGTCGGAAGTGTTACCTTAGCATGTGTGCACGACTCGATTTAACTTAAAGGGAGATTATGTGAAATGGTAAGGGCATCGGTTACGACAGAAGCCAAAACATGCGCTAGAGGATACATCGCGCTCGGTTTTGGAATTAAACATAGCCGCAACACTCAAATAGGGAAGGAATTATTAGGTTGTTCTTTATTACAAAATTTCCCTTGCCTAAAGAAATAAGGTCACCTATGAGATCAACCACGCTCACGAACATCTAAATCGCGCCTGAAAAGAAACTTGAATATTCCTTACTAACAAAATTGTTTTTATATATCAAATAATGTGCAAAATTAATAATATTGAGTACAAGTACCTCGTTCACATGACAACGCCGACAAAACTAATCACGATCAGACCCTGAAATCGAAACCAATAAGATGATAAATCTCGAATGTTACACCAAGTGTTATCAGAAGCTAGTAGGGAAGCTGATTTATTGACGGACACTCACCCTAATATCTCCTTCGCGATGATTATTGTGAGTATATGCACACTCCACAAGTTTGCATCTTCAACCAGTTGACCATACTTTTTGATATCTAAAGTGAGCTCCTTGGGCAGGCTCTTATCTATTGACTATCATCTATTTTTTCTCTTGTAGCTCATTTAGACGTGGATTATGTTGGATCGTTAGATGATCGGTGATCTATCAATAACTTTTACACATACTTGGCAACAACTTAATCACACTGAAGAGTAAGAAGCAACCAATTATTGTTAGTTCTCCTACAAAGGCCGAATACAGCCCAACAGCGCTAGCGGTTCCGAGCTAACTTGACTGATGAGTCTCTAGGCTGATTTTGATGTGTCTCTCTCTCACCTCTCGTGTGATGATGTCATTCACATTACTAAGAACCCGGTGTTTAATGAGCGTACTAAACATATAAAAGCTGATTGTCACTTCATCAAGGATGAGATCAAACATAAAGAGGTTTAACTATAACATTTTTTGCCTCTCAAATTGTCGACATCCTCATTAAACCCCCATCTTGTCCTCTATATCTTTGTTTTTTGCGCAAATTTGGTTTATAAGAAATGTATGCTCCACCTTGCAGCAGAGTGTAGAGTATGCTATTTATAAAATTATTTATTTCTTATTTGTTCCCTTTGTATATTTAATTTGTATAGGTTTGGAGTTTTATTCCCTTGTACTTATAGGGTTGTTTGACCTTAAATCATAAAAAATTTAAGTACTAAAGGAAACCACAAGACAGTAATCTTTACCCACTGACTACAAGATGCATATGGATTTTGGCAAGGGCATATGCAGCAGGAGGAACGATATCTTCAACTTCATCATCATTTACCTTTACAATCATAAAAAAAATCATTATGGAATAGCTGTTCAACTTAAACATCTCAAATAATGTGCATAAACCCATTAGCTTTCTACATAAATATTTTAGCACCTTGCAACAAATATACCTGGAGATGTCACAAATGAAGGAAATGTCATCAGGCATCCGTAGAGTGCATCAATTACTAGATATTATCGTATGTTTGTGGCATAGAACTTGGAAGTCATTTCAACAATTCTCCATGCTCATTAGGTCATTTTATATCTGCTGGACCTCCAAATTATCATTTATTTTCTCGAGGTATTTGAATTCATGTTCTTATTTGGTAGCAGTTTGTATTAAATAACAATTTGCTAGCATTTTCTAAGTTAAGTGAGAACTTCAAAAGATTCTTCATCAACACAACAATAGATTTCAATCATTCATCAGCAGTGAAACATTCTGAGATAGTTGACCTTTTAAGTGAGAGGCTCACTGATGTGATCCGCACAGAATTGCATCGCTAACCATTGGAGAATGGGATCGAAAGAGTACACCTTCTCCTTTCCCCTCCTTGTCCTAGAATGCCCAATGATCCCATGCTCCTACAAAGAAACCTGCAAGTGATGCAGCGAGAAATAGGAGGGCGATGAAGAGATAGAGAAGATCTAGGAAAGAAGAGATGAGAAGGAGAGATTTTTTCTTCATTTCATACTCAAAATCAGCCCCTTTACGGTTTAATACAGTCAAGACAGAATGCCAAAAAGATCCTTCGAAATAAAGAAATTGTGAAACCAGTGAGAAAACCTAACGAGGCCGTCGGGGAGACTCGGTACGGACTTACTTGGCTCCAGATTCAATGTGAGAACTATCATATGGGTTTGCATGTTGCTTCTTCATTTTCCAGAAGAGTTGGGATATCCTTTCTCTCCCTTGCAAAGGTGCATCCGATAAGGACATAACATTTATCGTCATCTCCAAATCGAGCTTGCCCTAGACTCGTGGCTCGGATACGACATTTGGAACACTTCGTGATCTTCTCATGTGACCTCATCTGGATTGTAGCACTGGACTAGAAGTATCTCCCTGCCTCTGTTGGTACAATACTCAGACCAAGAAATCCAAGAAACCCAATCATGTGGCCTATCCCCCACCAAGCACCTAAGATGCATTTAAATTGTTCTATTAACGATTTCAGTCTAGCCGTCAAGGTGGTAGGTTTACGATGACACCAATTTGGTGTCGCAAAGTCTAAAGAGCTCCTAGCAAAATCTACTTATGGAGACACTATCACGGTCTGACACCACCTTAGGTAGTCCATGCAAGTGAAAAATGCACTTAAGGAAAACTTTGTCGCACTGCTAGCATTGCAAGGATGTTATATACGAATGAAATGTGTAGCTTAGGAAAATCAGTCCACCACCACAAAAAGAACGAACTTGCCTTTGGATTGGAGTAATCCATCAATAAAATCCATCAAGGTGTTGGCTCAGACCTGAGTGGGATGTCCAACGGTTGGAGTAAGTTGGTCGGTGTGGAATGAGCTCAGACGAAGCAATTCCCAATAAACTCGTGAACTTGGTGTCTCATATGCAATGTGGAGTTTTTTATATGCTCTCGTGGGTGATGTCATGGATGGAGGAGATGATGACAGCAGTCAGAGGCAATGTAGGAAAGAGGAAGAGTTTCTCCCTGTAGTGCATGAATCCTTCTGAGACTAACCATGGTGTTGTTCCTTTGTCTTGTTCCACCCTGGAACGAATGCGGGGTAATCGATGATGCCTCTGTTTTCTTTCCCAAGTCTTTGAATGGGCCAACCACTGACCAAGAGAGGGAGTATAGTGTGTCAATGTCACCATCCTTATGGGATAGAGTGTCGGCCACCTTGTTGAGTATCCCATTATGATAGTCCAATGTGAAATCAAAGAACATCGACTTGCTTAGTCATTGTTGTTGATGCGGTGTGCTCAGCTTTTACTCCAGTAAGTGCTTTAGACTGAAGTGATATGTTCACCCATGCAAGTACAGTCTCCAACGTTGCACTGCATTCGCAATCTTATCAGTTCTTGTTCATATGCGAGTAGCTTGATGTGACGATCCGTCCGTTTTAGCTTAAAAATAATTGGATGCCCATCTTGCTACAGTATCACCCAAATGCCCCTCCCAAAGACGTCGCACTCGACCAGAAACCCCTTCGATAAATCTGGCAGTCATAGAAAAGGAGCAATGGGTAAGATCTGTAGCAATGCGAGGAATGCTTATGTTGCCTCGTATGTCCCCTGAAATGACTTCTTTTCCAACAATTTTGTGAGAGGAGCCGTCATATGTGCATAGTTTTAAATAAACATCCGACAATAGCAAGCGAGGCCCAAGAAATCAGAGCACTCGTGAAGAACGTGGTTCTGGCCATTCAGACACTGCCTTGATTTTGTCATGATCCATGGATACCCTTGCTCCATGGATAATATATCCCAAATACGATATTTAGCTTCAACCGAACACACATTTATCCGTTTGAGAAATAAATGGTGCGTTGTAGTAATTCCATGACGATTCTCACATAGTGGACGTGATCTGCCCAAAACTTGTTGCATATAAGAATGCCATCAAAGAAATCCAATATAATTTTTTGAAGGTGGGAATGAAATACCACATTCATCAATGCTTGGAATATGGATGCAAGTTGGTTAATCCAAACGGTTAACAAGAAATTCAAAATACCCATAGTGTGTCTAAAATGTTGTCTTTGCAATGTCAGCTGGATGCATGCGCACCTGATGATAATCGTGTGCGGATCCATTTTAGTAAAAGCAGGGGATACATGCAACTCATTCAATAACTCCTCCATCACTAGAATTGGAAAGTTGACCATGTGATACGGGCCTCCTTCGGAGGCTTCGTCGGAGGTAGGGATGGAGGCGGGGGTACAAAGGGGCTAACCTTAGAATGAGGGAGGAGTTGAGAAGAGGAATTAGAGAGAGAGAGAAGCTTGAGAGAGAGAGAGAGAGAGAACTTTGGTTTAATTCTTGCATAACTACAATGACCCTATGGGCTCCCTTAAATAGAACCTCTAATGGCATAATCGTAAATACAACAACAGACGCATAAATATTAAAATACTATGATGCTAGACTACGACTCGATAATAACAACTTGTCTCAATACATAAAGACTCGACTCGATAACATAAACAAGTCTAATAATATGACTACTAGATAACTGACGTCGTGGGCCTCTATTAGGCCCCTATCAATAACTAACATCGTGGACCTCTCTCAGGCCCCTATCAACTCCATTCGTCCTTGAAATCGAGCTTGTTCCCAAGTTCGAACCCCAGTGGGATGATTGACTCCTATGGTTCCTTGATTTCGCGCCAAAACAGCGCCTAGCAGCGCGTCGTTGCGGCGTTAAGTAGCGGTGACGCCGTTAGAACGACGAGCGACGAAAGGAATGTGGTTGGTTGGTCCAGCGGAGTAGCGGAAAACAGAAGTGGCGGGGAGGACGAGGGGACGGCAGCCGGCGGGAGGGCGGCGCGAGGCAGCAACTGCAAAGCGGCCGAAGGGACCGACAGAGCAGGGACCGGAGGAGCCAGGGCCGGCAGAAGAGGCGGCGAGGTGGTCGGAGGCGGCACAGCGGAAGTCAGCAGAGCAGGTGACTGGTGGCGGTAGAGACGGCGATGTCGGTGGAGGTGGAAGCTGCGTCGGCAGGGTCCAGCAGTGGTACAGACGGACGTGGCGCAAACGGCGGTTCCGGTGGAGCAGGGGCCGGCAAAATAGACGGCGGAGTCAGCGGGGTGACGACCACTGTGGAGAAATATGGTACATCAATGCCCAACGGTGGCGACGACTGCACGAGGCGAGTCGGTGATGGTGCAGACGAGGGAAGTGTGTGTTGGCGGCCGAAAGAGGTCAGTCGCATCAGAAGTGATGACCAGAGAATCGACGATGATGTCGGCAACAGAATCGGCGGAGGCGGCAAGTTGACGACCGAGGGGATTAGTGGTGATGATGATGGCAGTGGAGACGGGGCAACGGAAGCCACTGGAGGTGAAGACGGGGCGACGACCATCGCAGAGCGCAGGAAAGCGTCAGTGGGCGGCGGTGGCGGCGATTGCCTGAAGAGAATCTGCGGAATTGGCGGCAACGACAACGAAGTTGTCGTCCCCGACCCATTGCGGATGTCGACAATGAGCTGCGCCGAGGCGACCTGGAGGGACTCCCTCAACAGACAAAAAAAAAACGCCTCGTCGGCACATATCTCCCGATCCATCCCAATTAAATCGATTAATTAATTCAATTGAATACTGTCAGCTGGCGTGAGGAGGAAATCGATGATGTTTGGGAGGGGCTCGAAACAGAAGTAGGGGTGGCTCGAGAATGGAACAGCGGGTGGCTCGAGGGAGTAAAGCTACTTTGCGAGGGGGACTTGAGACGGAAACACTGCACGCGGGACGGCCTGATTGGAGGCCCAGGTGAGTTGTTGAGGCGTTGTCCGGGATAAAGCAGGAGGCGCATGCGTCTTGAGATTCTCACGCAGGATCAACGGGGAAGATGATAACTGGCATGGAATCGCACGTAAATGCGGGTACGGGCTGCGTCGATCGACGGAAGCAGACAAACAGGAAGGAACGAGTGAACGTTGCGACTGAAAGGAATTGACCGTGCAGAAGGATAGATCGTCGGAGGAGGGAGATGTTCCCGTTGTTGGTAAAGGCGTGTGTTCGAGCGCAAAGGCGAAAGTGTTGGGCTGACGGGGGTGTTGCGGGTGCGGTTGACGGAGCAACTACTGGAATGGAGTTATGCGAATGTTGCTTCTCAGGCGGTAGTGGAGTAGACGCCGACGGTGAGCAGAAAACAGCGGAGGACTTGGACGTCGAGCGCAGAGAATGTCTTTTTCGACGGAGGATGCCGCAGGTGGAACTTGACGGGACCGTGATTCACAGCGGAAGAAGAGGAGCAAGGGGAGGAAGGATGGCCTCTGATACCAAGTTCATAAAGGCCTCCGTCGGAGGATTCGTCAGATATGGAGATGGAGGTGGGGATACAAAGGAGCTAACCCTAGAATGAGGGAGGAGTTGAGAACAAGAATTAGAGAGAGAGAAGCTTGAGAGAGAAAGAGAATTTTGGTTTAATTCTTGCATAACTACAATGACCCCATGGGTTCCCTTAAATAGAACCCCTAATGGAATAATCGCAAATACAACAGCAGACACGTAAATATTAAAATACTACGACGTTAGACTGCGACTCGATAATAACAACTCGTCTCAATACATAAAGATTCGACTTGATAGCATAAACAAGCCTAATAATATGACTACTAGATAACTGGCGTTGTGGGCCTCTATTAGGCCCCTATCAATAACTGACGTCATGGGCCTCTATCAGGCCCCTATCACCTTGATTGTTTTTCATTCAACTCTTGTAGTAGACGCAGAAATGCCAACCCCTTTTTAGTTTGACAATGATTGGGAGCAGAACGAAGATTTACTTGGACGAATGATCTCTTATTTAAGCATCTGAGCACGCTAGTCTTCTATCTCATCCTTCTGTAAAAAGGGTAACGTGTTATGGGCTTCTTTTTGGGTGGGTTGTCGGATGGCAGTGGGCATGGAGATACAAGGGCAAGCCCTAAAATGGAGGTAGAGGAAGAGAAGACGATACCCTAAAAGAGGGTGGAGGAAGGAGAAACGAACTTAGGGAAGAAGAGAGGAAACCCTAGAAGGGAGAGAGCTTGAGAGAGGAGAGGAATTAGAGAGAGAGAAACTATTTCATTCATTGATTCCTCTCTTACATGACTCTAAGGGTCTATTTATAAGACCCCACTGGCAACATTATAAATACCTAAAGGAAAAGCATACAATATTTAAAACACTATGACTCGACTCATTCAATATTAAAACCCCTAATACACTATGACTCGACTCATTCAATATTAAAACACCTAATACACTCGACTCGATACAACATGACTCGATATAATGCGACTCAATATAAAGACTATAATACTAGATAACCAACAACGTGGGATCCATAACAATGGGATCCATAACATAACGACAAAGGGGTAATGATGTGGTCGCACCACCATACGGTGCCTGGCACTAGTAAGATTTGATGCTCATGTGTGCGTTGAAGGGAAAGGTTGTTTAGCTATTTGAAAACGTCGAATTACGAAATAAGGAGGTCCTCTATATGATCATGTTTTGCCAAGTGATGGAAGCTCGTGTCCTCTCTTTGCTGTTCCCCTGCCCAATGAGCGCGTTTGTTGCCCAAGCGCAACGACATGGTTATGGAATAAAGTCCCTACCGAGTCACTATGTTCTAACTAATGAAATTATGTGTACTCCTAGTGTACATCAGGGCAAGAACCATTTGTCTGCAAATGGACGCCAGAATTTGTATGGGTGTTGGAATTATGAACCTCGGCCAATGTGTGGCGAGAAATTTTGGGACTGGCCAACTAGTCGCGATCTTCTTCATCAGACTCTTCTAGCTCCAACAAAAAAAGTTTCTTGCATTTGTGTTCTTTAGCATAGTGCTCATCACAGTTAAAATACATCCCCAATCTAAAGTGATTCGCCATATCCTCGCAAATATGTCTCTTGACAAACGCTGGTGTTACAATGTTGTACATTTATTATTACGCATGTACAAATTTACGCATTTTACCTTTCTACCCGTGTATGCATCTCTCCCATGTATGAGAGAAAGCTCCTTATTTTGATTAATAACAATTTCACCTTCCAACATGGTATCTGAGCAGCCCTCGACCTAATCCCACGATCTGCGAATCCCACTTCCGCCGACTCTCGTGACCGACTACAGTAACTGATTCCTGCGACTGTCCCTGAGAACTCTCCGGCGTCTTGGTCCCTCTGCTCATGCCCTCGCACCCACCGAGCAGCTCGTCCCGCCATTTGACTTGGACGCCCGCACAGTCGGATGGTTCCGACTATGCGCCTCGATGGCTTCCTTGCCCTATTCCAGTGACGGTTCGCCGTCATTTTTTCAGGAATGACTTCTTTTTGGCTCATCTACGTTTCTTTTTAGTCGCATCTTGATCCAATGACATTTTTCCTTTGATAATATGTTATGGATCTAGAGTATGCCTTCTTGACCTAAAAATCCCTTATCTCATTTTCTTTCTCCCTTCCCGCTACCTCATTTCTATTTAGGCTATGTCGGAAGTTGAAGAATCTCAACTTACTCCAGCTTCAATACCTCCTCGTGTATCCCCTTCTTCCACAAGCTTAACCTGGGGAAACCATAATCAAAATATTCATAGCAAACCTTAAATTACTACAATCCGTTTGGACGACACTAACTATCTCTCGTGGTCTCGGTATATTACTCTTACACTCAAAAGTCGGTCATTGTACGGATATGTCAGTGCGACTACTTATGCGCCACCACGGGATTCTCTAGGTTGGCTTCAATGGGAAGCGTAGAACTCCTTCGTTATGTTATGGCTCATTAATTCAACGCAACAGCGTATAGCCTGAAACTATCTCTTCCCCAATACTACTGTAGACATTTGGAAGCGTGTCAAGTCCACTTACTCACGCAAGGGCAATGTGGCACAGATTTTCCAGCTTCGTTGCAAAATTAATCTGCTTCCACAAGTGGACTACCCTCCTCACGCCTACTACCTACAGTATGATCATTTTGATCCTTTAATCATGGTATGCAACTCAGATGCGCTTCTAGTCCGGACTCGGGAGAACCCGCAATCAGGTGTTTGAGTTTTTATATGGTCTTCACAGAGACTTTGAGCAGATTGTTATTCACATCCTTGGTCGTCCCCAACAATCCACCCTGTCATAAGTATTTAGCATCATTCAACATGGGTTTGACCAAGGACAGGCATGGCACTCAGATACTGCTCTTGCTGGCTCCGCACTTGCTGCTACTCACCATGGATATGATCCTCGCATTCCACGGGACGTCTGCCCCAAGCCACCCAACAAACATCACTTGATTTGTGATTACTGTGGAAAGCCTCGACACGCTCTTGATACTTGCTTTAAAATTCATGGATTCCCCTTGCAAAGGAGTGATCTGGCTTCATGGGGTGGCCTCGACAATGGAAAATCGTAGGGGAGGACTACTCCTTCCCTCCCTCATCGCTCTGCACATTTCATTTGTGGCTACTAAGAAGAACTCCTTTACAGGAGGAGTTTCAAATGTTTCTGTTATTCCTGGCTCCTGCTCAGTTGAAGAAACCCAGACTTTTTGTCTCCTGATGCAAGGATCTTTCCACTGGGTCTATTATGCATGTTTCCTCATCATCAAATGCTCATTCAGGTATATCAGGTGCTCACTCTACCACCACTCGTCTTTTTAGGCCGCAGCCCCTTTACCCGCTCGGTCCTTTCTATAACTCATGGATTTAAACGATGCAAACTCCCTTCCAGCCCGTGTTGTCCCTACTCTACCTGAAGTTCGAGATGAACTTCGAATCACTACTATATCCCTCAGCGACAATAAGAACATTATCGAGTGGGTGCACTTTGTATGTCGGGTTCTCTAGACTAAAGGCCTTCTTCATCGCCTTACCAAGACTACTCCTACTGAGCCAACCGAGGAATGGCTTTGTGATGATGGCCGCGTCCAATCCTGGATTCTGAGCTCTATGGACAGCGAATCATATCGCATGGCCATGTACCATGAGACGGCCAAGGCGATGTGGGGGCAACTTCACCCCTATACTCTGGCAAGGACAGTCTGCAGCATCTATTTGACATTATCACGGACCTTCAATCTCTTGAACCAGGGACGGATGGCGATCTGACCTCCTTTCTTGCTCGCTCTAAAACCCTTGTCGAGGCCTGGACTCAACAACAGCCTCCCACAGTGGATCTCACTGCTTAACGTGCCCAGAAGGAAGTTGTTGGTATCACAATGATGATGGTCGCACTGACAGGGATCGTCCTAAGTGCACTCACTGTGGTCGGGATGGTCATCTTAAGGTCACCTGCTATCGTAAGCATGGTATGCCCCCACAACAACATGCATTCATTGTGGTCGATACACCTTCCACCACCCGCACTGGCACTGATGTATTGCGCACCCAGCTTCAGCAACTTCAAGAGATGATCAGCGGTTCATCTGGCTCTGCCGCGTCGATCTCCAATGAAGGTATCTACTGTCTCTCCCACAGTCCAACTTGGATTGTGGACCCTGGTTCCACACACCATATTACTCCGCAGAAACCACCTCAGTACTTGAACTTTGCGCATCCCAAGTTCATCACAATGGTCAATGGTGACACCACGCCAGTTTCCGGTTCTGCTGATGTGCCACTCACTTCATCTCTCTCTCTCTCTGCTCGGTTCTTCATGTTCCGGGATATCCTTTCAACCTTCTCTTTGTTAGTCGTCTTACTCAAGACCTTGATTGCTCTGTAACCTTCTCTTCCTCTTCTTTTGTTGTGCAGGATCGCACTGGAAGGGCTCGTCCTAAGTGCACTCACTGTGGTCGGGATGGTCATCTTGAGGTCACCTGCTAACGTAAGCATGGTATGCCCTCACAACAACATGCATCAATTGTGGTCGATACACCTTCCACCACCCACACTGACATCGATGTCTTGCGCACCCAGCTCCAGCAACTTTAGGGTATGATCAGTCGTTCATCTGGCTCTGCTGCATCGATCTCAAATGAAAGTATCTCCCGTCTCTCCCATAGTCCAACTTGGATTGTTGACTCTGGTGCCCCTCACTTCATCTCTCTCTCTGATCGGTTCTTCATGTTCCGGGATCTCCTTTCAACCTTCTCTTTGTTAGTCGTCTTACTCCAGACCCTGATTGTTCTGTAACCTTCTCTTCCTCTTCTTTTATTGTGCAGGATCGACGGATGCAGAATATCATTGGTAAAAAGCGACTGTCCAATGGGGTCTATACTCTGGACGTTTCTCCCACAGTTCTCTCCTTTATTAATTTTGTTGATTGGCACCGGCGTCTTGGGCATGCTCCTTGCCCATTTCTCAAAAAAGCTTTTCCCAACTTATCCCTCGCTGACTTTACTTGCGAGTGTTGTATCTTCGGAAAACAACATCGTTCTTCCTTTCCTTCTCATTGTACCCGGAGCAATGCTCCTTTTGTTTTAGTACATTCGGATATTTGGGGACCTTATAAAACTGTTAGTGTTTCTGGTTACCGTTATTTACTTACATTTATTGATGATTACTCTCGCATGACATGGTTGTACTTCACGGTCGTTCTAAACTAACTCGTGTATTTCGTGTCTTTATTGCTGAAACTCGTACACAATTTGCCAACTCCATTAAAACTCTTCGAACCGACACTGCGCGTGTATACATGAGTCATGCGTTTACTGATCTATGTACTGAGTTTGGGATCATCCATCAAACCTCATGTGCTTATACCCCCCCCCCCCCCCCAAAAAAAACAAAATGGTGTAGCTGAGCATAAAAATTGTCACCTTCTTGAGGTCGCTCGCTCACTTTGAAATGCAGGTTCCTAAGCTTTACAGCATGTTACCTCACAGGCCCTCCTCTATTCTCAACTTCTCAACCCTCTTTAGTCTCCTATTTCCCTCCACACCTCCCTTTCCAGTCACGCCTCACATCTTTGGTTGCACCTGTTATATTCATTATCTTGGCCCTTCCACCGACAAACTTGCTCCTTGTGCTTCCAAATATATGTTCGTGGGTTACTCACGCACTCATAAAAGTTATGTCTGCTACTCTCCTGTCGATCAGAAGGTTGTTACATCTGCTGATGTGACCTTCCTCGAAGACCAGCCTTATCATTCTTTACATATTGCTCCTTTGACACCTCCTACTCTTCTGCGCCCTACCGTTCCTGTTACATCTCACCTACCACCTCTCCTCCCCACACCGACCACCAGAACCACAAAATCACGTCTTCGTGTGTATACTCATTGCCCTACTCGATCTAATGCTCTCCAACAGTTACCATTTATTAATGATACCTCGCAGACTGAAGATTCGGCACAAGTATCTACTGCACACACTCTGGCCAATTATGTATCCTTGCATCGCCTCTCTCCGGTACTCCAGAAGTTTGCAAGTTCTTTATCCTCTGTCTCTACCCCTAACTCTCTGCGGGAGGCTCTTCAACATCCGGGGTGGCGGGCGGCCATGGATGAGGAAATGGCTACTCTTTGGGCAAATCAGACTTGGGATCTTGTCCCTCTTCCTCCTGGACAGACCTGTGTGGGTTGTAAGTGGGTATTTGCGATCATACATGCTCCAAATGGGACGGTTGACCGCCTAGAAACTCGACTTGTGGCTAGGGGTTTACTCAGCAACACGACCTCAATTATGATGAGACCTTCTCACCTGTGGCAAAATTGAATATTGTGTCCTGATCTCCTTAGTTGTTCATCGACAGTGGCCATTACATCAATTGGATGTCAAGAATGTCTTTCTCAATGGCGATCTTGTCGAGACTGTCTACATGCAACAACCTCCTGGGTTTGAGACTACAGGGGAGTCCCTTATCTGTCACCTCAAAAAATCTCTTTATGGTCTCAAACAGTCCCCTCGAACATGATTCGACAAGTTTAGTAAGGTTATTAATGATGTTGGGTTCACTCGAAGCTCGACAGACTTCTCTCTCTTTACTCGTCATCGACCGACAGGCATAGTGATTCTCTTGGTTTATATTAATGATATTTTGATTACGGGTGATGATTTCAAAAGAATACACATGATCAAGCAGTACTTGACATATGTTTTTCAAACTAAAGACTTCGGAAATCTTCAATATTTCCTTGGTCTCGAGGTAGCAAGGCATTCTGATGGTCTTGTCCTATCTCAACGGAAGTATTGTCTTGACCTTCTTCATGATGCTGGCTATTCTAGATGCAAGACTGTTGATAAACCTATGGATGTCAATCACAAGCTCTGTGCTCATGCCTCCGACTCTGATCTACTCCTTCCGAAAACAGAGTATTATTGTCGTCTTGTAGAGAAGTTGATTTATCTTACAGTTACAAGACATGATATATCATTTGTTGTTGGAGTTGTCAGTCGATTCATGCATGCTCCACGGATCTCTCACCTGCAAGCCGTCGAGCGCATCCTCCGATATTTGAAGACTGATCCTGGACAAGGGCTTGTATGCAAGCCTTCTTCTTCGTCTCTTATTGTAACATCCCAACTTTGAAAAGGGGTCTAGCCGGTTCAGTTGAACCCTTGCAGGAGCTTAGGCCGGGTCAGAGGAAAACCACGACCCAACCTTCGCCACAGAGTGGTGGTCACATAGAGAAATGACTGTTTTGGATAGCATCATGTTTCGCCACAACGTCAAAGTTGTTCATTGAGCATACGTGCTCCGAATCGACTTCTGTGAGTTGCGTTAGACTCGTATGGTCAATACGAGTGCAACAGAATTTGTTTCGTTCCAATCCGAGGTCATTTGGTGAAATTGACCGTTTCAAGTACCGTAGCGCGTCACGACGACGCAGTTTTAGAATATTGAGCATACGTGCTCCGAACCGACTTCTGTCAGTTGCGTTAGACTCGTATGGTCAATACGAGTGCAACGGAATTCGTTTCGTTCCAATCCGAGGTCATTTGGTGAAATTGACCATTTTGAGTGTCGTAGCGCGTCACGACGACGCCATTTTAGTATATAGGGAGCATACGTGCTCCGAACTAACTTCCATCAGTGGCATTAGACTCATGTGATCAATACTAGTGCGATGCAATTCGCTTCGTCCAAATCCAATGAGATTTGAGAAAGTTAGCCAAAATGAGTTATTTTGAGCTGCGTGCCAACTCAAGCAAATAATTATGAGCAAACAGACCCGGAATCAACTTCGAATGATTTGGTTAGCATCGTATGGTTGACACGAACACAACAACGCCCTCCGCGTAATTTTCCCGTTCTCATTCTAGTAGTTATAAATATATGTATATATAGATGTTTACAAATTTATACATAAATAAGTATATATATATAACTAAAACCCTGTAGCCGGGAAATGAGCCTGAACCTAAATCAGCGATAGAAGCACAGGCAGCAAAAACCAGGGGAGAAACCTGGGGCGGGGGAGAAATCTCACCGGAGGTGCTTCGACCTCTCTCCTGGGCAGATATTTTTGGGGGAGGTTCATCGCTCATGGGTTGGAGGCCACCTGTGCTTGTGGATTCGGAAATGGAACTTCGCTAGGAGCTTCCGATTGGCCAATCTCGGCTATAAATGGAAGGCTTCACCTTCGTTCCAAGCAGGGGCTCGACAGCAAGGTCTCCCCTCCCCATCTCTCCCTCCTCCTACTTCCTTCGCTCTCCCTCTCATGGCAGAAAATCGGTCTCTTTTTCTGCGACCTCTCTTACTTCTTGATCAGGCGTAGATTGGGGTCGAACTACTCCAAATCGAACGGAGATTGAGTCTCTCTCTCTCTCCCCCCCCCCCCCCCCCCCCCCCCCTCTCTCCATGCCCCCTTTGGATTTTATATTCTGCAAATTAATATTAGAAGAGGAAAATAAGAAAAACTGAATAATGAATGAGGTAATGCTATGCATATGTATAGCTTTGGGTCCGATCTCTGCAACCAGGAGAAGGTTCTGATAAGTCTCTCCTGTTTTCGGATGATCCTCAACCTCTTGCCATTTTATGCTAACATGAATGAATATAAGTAGGAGGTGAACGTGCTATGACCATGACCAAATCATATGAGAGGATATTAAACTTTGTTCATCGCATCTTCCATGTGATTATGGTAACTTCTTCCTAATCTACTTCTACGAAAATGAGATTTTGTTTTTAGTTTGGAGATTGGAGGTTGTCATAGACAATGGAGGGTTTGACTCCAGGCAACTTGGGCAAGTAAAATTTTCCTCCCATACTCTGAATTATAAGTAGTACTAATTTAATCTTCCCTTGGTTAGATTATGTTCTGGAGGCCAAACTTTTAGAGATTCCTCCTTTATAAAAAGGGGGAAAAGAAGAGGATATATATTAAATATTGTTGTGGCTTCTTCAACAAAAGGTAGGTTCCAGCTTTATTATAAATAGTCAAGTGGGTTTTAATTTAATTTGATTCATGGACCAGTTTTAGGTGCCGGATGGTTGGATTGATGGTGGTGCCGAGAGATTTAAAATTAACGGATTTAATCTCTGCCACATCCTAATGCGCTGCAACATCAATAAGAAATGCAAGAACATCACTAACTTATCTCTTCTCTCTCCTCTTCTTCATATTATCCCATGAGAATAATGGGGGCGGCGCATTATGATGAGACTTATGCAATCCTCCTCCTTGTAATTCAGTTATGAGTAAATTGCCCAAATTAAATTGTCATTGGGCTAAAAAGAAATTATATTGTATATACAATCTCCTCCCCTTGGAAGCTCTGTCGGGATGGAGACGTCGCTTATCGCTGTTTTGGGTATTTCTAATTTCAGTTTGGAGTTTATCTTAATATTTTGCTATGGGAATCACATGATGGATATGACTCCGGTGGGGGAAACAAAATGGATTTTGTTATAATTTCTCAAAACATAATTTTGATAAGTCCAGGTCTTTGATCAATATGCATGAGCCTCATCCTTCCCCACTAATTACTGAGAATCACATTTTCTTTGGTTTAGGCATTTGAGCTACTTTAACTATGTATAGTGGACATAAGAGAGTTAAAATTTTTGAACTTAAGAGTGGTGTAAGATTTCATGCATGCTTCCTAGCTGAGCCATTTCATAGCTCCTCTTCTCACTTCCTCTCTTCTTCCACTTACCATAAAAGTGGGCTGGCTCTTTCATATAAGCAAATAAGACATATATATATAATAGCTTCCATTGGTAGAGGATAGTTTGGGATCAAATTATGCATGATAAAACCTGGCTATGTTACTTTTGATACCCTATTTAGTCCTTCCTGTGCATTGAGGATGACTTTTTCAAGAAACCATAAGCTAAAATTAAGCAGATCTTGAAGTGTCGTTTTGACACTTCTACCTTGGTAGAGGTGTAATACGGATTCTCTCTTTCTCCCTCTCTTCCTCTTGATTTCTTGATGGGTTATTATTTGGAATTAAGATTGCTGAACGTATTGATTCAGCATTGGAAAGGAAAATTCTGGTTTGCGGCTGAGGTAAGAGGATCTAACTTTGAATTATATAATAAGGAAACTGCCTTCGCATGCTCCCTTACTACTACCTTCTCTTCTTATTCCTCTTTGTTTAACTCTGTTGAGTTTCTTTTTATAACTTGGTTATAGATAAAAATGTTTAACTAAACACTCCTGGACATGAGGCTTGACCTGCAGATATGATTTTTATTAGCTTCATGGAGTAAGCCGAGAGGTCTCAGATTAATTCCCTGCCAAGTGGTGAAGCCGAGAATTGCTCTATGCGCCGCGGATGATCTGGATGGGGAAACCCGTGCATCGAGCTCCTCGTGCTTCTCAGTTTGGGACTGGCGATGAGGAAAACCGCCCCTTCCTCATGTTTCTCCCTCCTGACATTAAGAGGTCAAGGGGCATCATCGGCAATGGGTAACTACTCTCCCTTCCACTCTCCCCTTCCTTTTGGTTTATGGTGGCCGTTTGGGTGTATGCTCCAAAGTTTGCAACATTTGAAAAGTTTCCTTTAGATCGTTTTTGGAAGATCTGGACTGTGGTTGTTGGTCTATACTTCTAAGAAGCTCATTATTTGAGATGTTCTTTGCTTAGGTTTTTGTGGGGGAATCAGGCTGGTTTATCCTTCCAGGAGGGTGGCTGTTGGTTTACTCTTCCAGAAGCTTCACTATTAGAAGTTGAGTCGGTTATACATGAAAGTGGCGTTTTGAATGAGGTAACGAATTCGTAAGAGAATGTAACACCCCTAAATTTATTTAATTAGATATAAAGATGCTATCCGCACCCCCCCTTGATTTAACCCGGTCCAGTCCTCTGTTTTAAAATCCCGCAAGCCGCACGTAGGGTTCCCGTCTACAGCTCTCGATCTCGCCTCGCGCCGCTCTCCCGTCTCTCGCTCCCGCACGACTCGGCGACGCCGCCGACGCATCCTGCATTTCCTCCTGCCGCCGCCGCCTTCATTTCCTCCTGCCGCCGCCGCCTGCACTTCCTCCTGCCGCCGCCGCCACCTGCGCCTTCTCCTTCCTCTCTAACCGACGGCAACGACGGGAGAGTCTCCTCCCTCTTCTTCTTCTCCTCCGACTGATAGGGGTAAGAAGACCCTAAGTTTCCTACTATTTCGGTTTCGAAACCGTGGTTCTAAATTATCCCCCACCGTCTTTCTCTTTTTTTTTCAAGTGTAGGTTGCCCCGTCCCTCTCCCGTTGTGCATTTCAGCGGTGGTTTCCGCGAGGAACGTCTAGGGTTTGCTCGGATTCGCCCGATTTGAACTTCTTGAGGCCCGATCTAGTCTCCGTGGGTAAGAACTTCTCCTCTCCTGCGATTTCAGAATTTTTGCCCTAACGTTCGTTTAATTTTCGCTTTCCGATCGACGTAAAATTCGTCGATCCCTCTTGAGGTGGTTGTTTACTCGACTAATCCTAAGTTTTATTCGGTTTTCGGTGCCGTTCAACGCATGTAGCGGTGGAATCGCTCAAGGCCCTCTCCGAATTAGGGTTCCCGGATCCAAACGTCGCCAAAACCCTCGGATCTCTTGTGGTAACCGCTTCTCCCCTCTTTGCCGAGGGAGGTATATTTCTTAACTTGCCCCTTGATTTAATTACGCAATAGAAACACTTGTGTGCGCGTAGGAATGAGCATTGAAATAAATATTTCATGTGAACGCATCTTGAACAGGTTCCGTTAGAGTGTTGACCTTGCCTCTTAGCCGCCGCCTTCAAGCCCGGCTCCTCCTTAAGGCAAGTAGAGAAAACTCTCTCGCTTGCAAGCAAGTTTTATTTAAGTCACACTTGTACCGTACTAGCCCCACTTGAATCTATTACTTGCAGATAAGTAAGCTCATTAGACGTCATAGGCAAACAATGAAAGGGAATGTGTCGTTTGATGTGACACCGGAAAAATGAGTTCACGCTTGAATGGTAACAGAAACCAATAAGGGAATCTTGTAAGCAGCGGTAGCTTAAGCCTTGCATCCACTCCCATGCTAGAATCTTGTACATCAAATGACGACACACACGCCTTTCATTGATTTCTGCTTATACGTTTGTGTTTAGGCTAAAACTCCGGAGTAGGCTAAAAATTTACTAAAGAATCTCAGTTAGTCTCTGACATACTTTACTGTTATGCTTGTTTCCCAGTTTACTTGTTTATTTAATTAACTTGAATCTCTGCTATTTAACTTGTTCTGAGGCTTTTCCTTCTGATTGGATTTGCCTTAGGGTTCGTGACTGCGCCGTCTACCTCCTGAGTGGTTCCCTGCCCAGCTCCCGTCTGTTGGAGGTTTACTGTCTTTGTAGTTGCTGCATCAGGTCCTTTGTATCTTGTTTCTTTTACTTTTGGATTTGTCTTTCCTGTACTAGTTATTACCAGGCATTTTCCCTGTATCGTGGACAACTCTTAGGATGATATGGATGTATTTCAGCATTATATAAATGTTCATTTGGTTTCTGCGGGTTACTAGCATCTTCTTTTACATCATAATTATAGTATGAGAATTAATTAAAGTGCATGAGCATCACTTTTAATTCAAGCTTCCGCATAATATATCAAACTGGTATTGTTCTTCAAAATCTAATTATTTTCTACAGATATTCTGGTATTACAACACCCGCCTGGCAGACATGATTTCTCTTTACCCATGTCTGCGGCATCACGACCCGCCCGTAGCGCACTCTGATATTCGTTATTAGACGGGTCGTGACAGTTGGTATCAGAGCGAGGTTTAGCATCTAAAGATAAAGTATTTTAAACTTTTCATATATTTTAAAATCTATTATGTAAATATACGCGCATGCATCATTTCCTCACTCACCTTGTCGTTGTCTGTTGTTCAAGGCTGAAACACGCACACACTCACCCATAAGCATGAGTAGTATGCATACAAATGTTAAGGGAGTATGGGCAAACTTAACATTTATATGCATATGAATTTCCATTAGGATTTACACCGCTTGCAAATATTAAATTGTATGGGCGATATAATATTTTCAAGTGCGATGGCGTTAGGATCATAATGCGCATGACATGTTAAGTGATATGGGCGCTTAACATGACATGCGTATCCATTCATAAACATTCTTAGGAATGCATTGTAGGCATAATCATGTTGCATGCATAACATAACTCATTGCACAGGTGTCAAAGCTAAGAGCAACAGACAACGAATGTACACACATGGATTTTACAAATCATCGTCTTACCGCATGTGATCATATCGCCGCACCTGCATCTGCATGGTCGTCACTTAGAGTTGTCCAATGAAAATGCTATAACTACTACTTGAATTGCTTATCCAACAGTATTAGATTGCTATGACCTGTAATCTCAACCCTCAAGCTTAACTTAGTCGTTGTCTCACTCGATTCTTCTATGTTTCTTTCTAGATGGCTTCTAAGCGACCACAGCGCAAGAAGGCTACACCTTCTGCAGGGGAAGCCCCTTTGGGTGAAATGGTCCAACTTTTGAAGCAGCTTGTGGAGCGTGTCACCCGTCTGGAAGGGGATCGCCAAGCTCCTGATCCGGGTTCTGGTTCTGGCAGCGCAGGGACGTCTGGAGTAGCTATCACCATCACCCCTCCTGCATCTGATGCTGTAGTGACCCCGACCGTGACCACTCCGGCTGCTCCTCCTTTGGCGATGGCTGATACTCTGGCTTTCAAGAGGCTAAATCCGCCTGCCTACAACGGTGACCGCGACTACTTCGTGATCACGGAATGGATCTCCCAGATGGAGAAGCACTTCGAGTATGCCATAGTTCCTGAAGCCCAGAAGGTCCTTCTTGCGGCCTATCAGCTGACCGAGGACGCCTATACTTGGTGGCTCCAGCACCGCAGCCTCCACGAATCTACCACCCTAACTTGGGGGCAGTTCAAGGACGCTCTGATGGAGAACTTCCTCTCTTCTGTGGAGCGGGACAAGTTAGCGGAGAGATTCTTGTCCCTTCAGCAGCCTGGCAGGACAGTGACAGAGTATGCGCAGGAGTTCTCCCGCCTATCCCTCCTGGCTACGGAGTTCGTGCCAGATGAAGCCAAGAAGATCAGTCGTTTCGTGAAAGGACTTCGCCATGACATTCGCCAGCATGTGGTAGCACACGACGCCAGAACCTATGCAGAGACCGTGGGAGCCGCCATGCGGGCGGAAGCTATTGAACTGGATCGTACTGGAAAGAAAGCCCAGCACGGAACGAGCAATGCCGCTGCATCCGACCTCAAGCGCAGGAGTGCTCCACCTCAGGAGCAAGGTCCCAGGTCCATGGAGGTGTGTGCTTACTGCCACAAGGTGGGCCATACCGCCCAAGTCTGCCGGTCTCTCCTGAAGAAGCAGAAGACAGCCGCTCCTACACAACCTCCGATGACACTTGCCTCCACCTCCACCGTTTGTGCCTACTGCAAGTTGCCGGGCCATCAACAGAGGGACTGCCGCCGTAAGTTGAAGGCCTGTTTCAAGTGTGGGCAAGTGGGTCATCTCAAGTTCGACTGCCCCATGAGGGAAGGCCCGGCCACTACTCAGCCACAGCAGGCTAACCCCGGAGCCCAGAATATGGGCAAGGCTGTGCTGAATGTCCTTACTCAAGGCGAGGCGCTCGCTTCCACGGACGTCATCTCTGGTACGTATGTGTTGTTTTATTTTTCCTGCAAGTATTTATGTATGCATTTATATCAAAAACAACCGGAATTGGCGGTTATAACTGCGATTCGTTTTAGGGAGATTTAGAGTCAGAAACAAGTGGTTGCAGATTCTCTTTGATTCTGGCGCATCTCACTCGTTTATCGCTCGCCATATTGTGGACCTGCATGGTTGGCCCACTTCACCTCTGGAGGCCCCTTTTGAGATTTCTGTGCCGGGTCATCAGCACCTATCAACTAGGGGTATCCCCAATTGCCCAATCTTGCTCGAAGAATTGCAAGTCTTTGCGAATCTCATAATTCTGGAGATGTCTGAGTTCGACGTGATTTTGGGAATGGATTGGCTGGTTGCTTATCGAGTGAAGCTGGATTGCGCGGCAAAGAGGATCAATCTCAGCATCGGTGGCAAGGATTACAGTGTTCACGTGCAGACCCGCGGCCATCTGAAGGTAATTTCTGCTGTGCGCGCCACTCGGCTTCTCAGTCAAGGGTGCATTGCTGGCTTTGTTTATGCTTCTCATTCAGATTCTGCTACTCCTTCACTCGAGTCTATCCCGATCGTTTCTGAGTTTCCTGACGTGTTTCCCGCCGAGCTGCCTGGGATGCCGCCTGATCGTGAGGTAGAGTTCTCTATTGATGTGGAGCCTGGAACGCGCCCCATATCTAAAGCTCCTTACCGGATGGCCCCGCGCGAGTTGGAAGAACTCCGATTGCAGTTGGACGAGATGCTCGAGCGTGGGTACATTCGTCCCAGCACGTCTCCGTGGGGAGCCCCCGTCCTCTTCGTAAAGAAGAAGGATGGTTCTTTGAGACTTTGTATTGACTACCGGGATCTGAATAAGGTCACCATCAAGAGCAAGTATCCCCTCCCGCGTGTGGATGACCTCTTTGATCAGCTTAAGGGCAGTACCGTGTTTTCCAAGATAGATCTCAGATCGGGTTATCATCAGTTGAAGATCAAGGAATCCGACATCCCCAGGACTGCTTTCAGAACTCGGTATGGACATTTTGAGTTTCTAATGATGTCCTTTGGGTTGACCAATGCTCCCTCCACCTTTATGGATATGATGAACCGCATCTTTCGCGAATATCTGGATAAGTTCATCATTGTGTTCATTGATGATATTCTGGTCTATTCCAAGACCCGTGAAGAGCATGATGCTCATCTTAGGCTCACTCTCTCCACTCTTCGCCAGCACCAACTCTATGCCAAGTTGGCAAAGTGTGAGTTCTGGCTGGATTGTGTTGCCTTTTTGGGGCATGTCATTTCAGGGGATGGGCTATCCGTTGACCCCGCCAAAATCTCTGCAGTGATGGACTGGAAGCGACCTTCTACCCCTACCGAAATCCGCAGTTTCCTGGGTTTGGCTGGTTACTACCGACGCTTCGTAAAAGGTTTCTCTTCTCTTGCTGCTCCTCTGACTCAGCTGACTCAGAAGCATGCCAGGTTTAAGTGGTCAGATCAGTGTGAGCAATCCTTCTCTGAATTGAAGCAACGGTTGTGTTCAGCGCCAGTGTTAGCTCTTCCTTCTGAGGGTTTGGATTTTTCTGTGTACACCGACGCTTCCGGAGTGGGTCTGGGTGGTGTTCTGATGCAGGAGGACCGTGTTATTGCCTATGGGTCGAGGCAGCTGAAGATCCATGAGCGCAATTATCCCACTCACGATTTGGAGTTTGCCGCGGTGGTTTTTGCCTTGAAGTTGTGGCGTCATTACCTCTATGGGGTGAAGTGCCACTTTTACACCGATCACCAGAGCTTAAAGTACATTTTCGTTCAGAAGGACCTCAATCTTCGGCAGAGGCGATGGCTTGAGTTTGTAGCGGATTATGACTTGCAGATCACTTATGTGCCCGGTAAAGCCAATTCAGTGGCAGATGCGCTGAGCCGGCATGCTACGGCTGCCGCCTGCACCCCTATGTCAGCATCCCTTGCAGCCTTGATAGATGACCTCGATCGGATGGACATATCCATCGCACCTGAGGGTCACGGAGGAGTTTCGGTTCCGTTATGGGTAGAGCAGGTGAAGGATTTGCAGCCATCTGATCCAGAACTCCAGCGTATCCGTCGGCAGGTTGAACTTGGTACTCTCCCAGATTTCTCCATCACTGATGATATCCTGCGATTCCGAGGTCGCCTTTGCATCCCTGATGTTCCTGAGCTACTGGATAGCATTTGCCGAGAAGCTCATGAGTCCCACACCTCTGGTCACCCCGGCAACAATAAGATGTAGCATGATTTAAAACAGATTGTGTGGTGGCCTGGTATGAAGAGCTATATTGCCCGCTTCATCGCTCGTTGTCTGACGTGTCAGAAGGTGAAAGCTCAGCGCCAGCGTCCCGGTGGTCTCTTGCAGCCCCTGCCTATCCCAGAGTGGAAATGGGAAGACATCTCTATGGATTTCATCACTGGACTGCCCCGTACTCCGAGAGGTCATGATGCTATTTGGGTTATTGTGGACCGCTTGACTAAAGTAGCTCACTTCATCCCGTACAAGGAAGGTCATCCCACCGAGAAGATGGCTCGGATCTATGTTTCTGAGATAGTTAGACTTCATGGGATCCCTCTGCGGATTGTTTCTGATCGTGACTCGAGATTTGTATCGCACTTCTGGAAGGGATTCCAGCAAGCTCTGGGCACTGAGCTCAACCTGAGCACCGCTTACCATCCGACTACTGATGGCCAGACCGAAAGGGTGAATCAGATTCTTGAAGATATGCTTCGGTGTTATATTCTGGACTATAAGGGAGCTTGGGATGAGCACTTGCCATTGGTTGAATTCGCCTACAATAACAGCTATCAGGAGAGCCTCAAGATGGCCCCCTTCGAGGCGTTGTATGGGCGTCGTTGTAGGACCCCTCTCTACTGGTCAGAAGTTGGTGAAAAGGTTGTGTTGGGTCCTGAGCTACTTCAGGAAATGGAAGAGGCCACCAAGAAGACTCGTCTTCAGCTTAGCCGTGCCGTCGAGAGGCAGAGGAAGTATGCTAATCAGCGTCGCCGTCCGTTGGAGTTTGCGGTGGGTGATCGTGTTTTCTTGAAGGTTTCTCCTACTCCGGGGGTGAAGCGTTTCGGTCGCCACCATAAGCTCAGCCCGAGATTCGTGGGACCGTATGTTATTTCAGAACGCGTTGGGGGATCTGCTTACCGCTTGGAGCTACCTGATTCCTTGGCCAGTGTTCATAATGTCTTCCACGTCAACCAGCTTCGGAAGTTCATTCATGATCCTACCCGCGTCATCGAGGAAGTGCCAGTGATTCCTGAAGCTAATCTGTCCTATCCAGTTGAGCCCGCGAAGATCGTTGAGTATCAAGAGCGCAAGCTTCGAAAGAGAACCATTCTTATGGTGAAGGTACTTTGGATGCATGGCAAGTCTGAGGAGTTCACTTGGGAGCTCGAGTCTGAAATGCGTAGCAAGTACCCACATCTTTTCTCCTGATCCTGGTATGCCTCCGCTCTTGTTCTCCTCTCTTTTGCTATTCCTCCATAGATAGTTTCCATGTCTTGATTTGCAAATCTTGTCGGTATAAAGGGCACCTGAGCCTTCGTCATAGTAGCCCCAGCTAGAAAATCATCAGAAGTTTCGGGACGAAACTTTCTAAGTAGGGGAGAATGTAACACCCCTAAATTTATTTAATTAGATATAAAGATGCTATCCGCACCCCCCCCCCCCCTTGATTTAACCCGGTCCAGTCCTCTGTTTTAAAATCCCGCAAGCCGCGCGTAGGGTTCCCGTCTACAGCTCTCGATCTCGCCTCGCGCCGCTCTCCCGTCTCTCGCTCCCGCACGACTCGGCGACGCCGCCGACGCATCCTGCATTTCCTCCTGCCGCCGCCGCCTGCATTTCCTCCTGCCGCCGCCGCCTGCACTTCCTCCTGCCGCCGCCGCCACCTGCGCCTTCTCCTTCCTCTCTAGCCGACGGCAACGACGGGAGAGTCTCCTCCCTCTTCTTCTTCTCCTCCGACTGATAGGGGTAAGAAGACCCTAAGTTTCCTACTATTTCGGTTTCGAAACCGTGGTTCTAAATTATCCTCCACCGTCTCTCTTTTTTTTTCAAGTGTAGGTTGCCCCGTCCCTCTCCCGTTGTGCATTTCAGCGGTGGTTTCCGCGAGGAACATCTAGGGTTTGCTCGGATTCGCCCGATTTGAACTTCTTGAGGCCCGATCTAGTCTCCGTGGGTAAGAACTTCTCCTCTCCTGCAATTTCAGAATTTTTGCCCTAACGTTCGTTTAATTTTCGCTTTCCGATCGACGTAAAATTCGTCGATCCCTCTTGAGGTGGTTGTTTACTCGACTAATCCTAAGTTTTATTCGGTTTTCGGTGTCGTTCAACGCATGTAGCGGTGGAATCGCTCAAGGCCCTCTCCGAATTAGGGTTCCCGGATCCAAACGCCGCCAAAACCCTCGGATCTCTTGTGGTAACCGCTTCTCCCCTCTTTGCCGAGGGAGGTATATTTCTTAACTTGCCCCTTGATTTAATTACGCAATAGAAACACTTGTGTGCGTGTAGGAATGAGCATTGAAATAAATATTTCATGTGAACGCATCTTGAACAGGTTCCGTTAGAGTGTTGACCTTGCCTCTTAGCCGCCGCCTTCAAGCCCGGCTCCTCCTTAAGGCAAGTAGAGAAAACTCTCTCGCTTGCAAGCAAGTTTTATTTAAGTCACACTTGTACCGTACTAGCCCCACTTGAATCTATTACTTGCAGATAAGTAAGCTCATTAGACGTCATAGGCAAACAATGAAAGGGAATGTGTCGTTTGATGTGACACCGGAAAAATGAGTTCACGCTTGAATGGTAACAGAAACCAATAAGGGAATCTTGTAAGCAGCGGTAGCTTAAGCCTTGCATCCACTCCCATGCTAGAATCTTGTACATCAAATGACGACACACACGCCTTTCATTGATTTCTGCTTATACGTTTGTGTTTAGGCTAAAACTCCGGAGTAGGCGAAGCAATCCAAAAGATCGACCAAAGTCGGATTAAGGTGATTGTACCATTTTGGATGGAAATATCATTAAGCTTATGAAGGGTTTTCTCCTCCCCCTCTATAAACTCTCGGGATGAAATTATTGCTAAGCTTAAAAAGAGTTTCTTTTCTCTTCTCTTATGAAAATAAAATGTTGCCTTCGAGAAATAATTCCTACGGGAATAAAATGTTGCCTTCGAGAAATAATTCCTACGGGAATGAAATGTTGCCTTCGAGAAATAATTCCTACGGGAATGAAATGTTACCTTCGAGAAATAATTCCTACGGGAATAAAATGTTGCCTTCGAGAAATAATTCCTACGGGAATGAAATGTTGCCTTCGAGAAATAATTCCTACGGGAATGAAATGTTACCTTCTAGAAATAATTCCTACGGAATATAATGTGCCTCGAGAATAATTCTTACGGGAATTTAATGTGCCTTCGGAAAATGTGCCTTCGGAGAATATATGATGGCCGATGAGTTTCACTCTAAGGCAACCCGCACGATGGACGGTCTGGGAGGGCAACCCGTGCAAAACTAATAGAACTACGTGGGTCTGAGACCGTATGCAGGATGATACGGAGTACGTAGGCGGTGGTCGTGGGAAGACTGCCTCGGCCCAATAAGAGTCAAGATATCCCCTCCCTTATAAATGTTAAATTATGTCTGTTGTTAGCTAGTAGGGGTTGGATTCTGTTCGTGGTTCTAATAACTTGTCTTTAGCGCAGGTGACAGGTGTCGATGAGTGACAACACCCATGTGTGGATGAAGCCACAGAGCGGGCTACGTCAGGTATAAGTTTGTTAAGCCGCATCTCCTTTTGTTGTGTCATATCCCAGGGTATATATATAATGGCAATAAATCATTGATGGTTAGGATTTTATGCGGCAGAAATATGTAGATTATTTACAGGTCTTGAAATTGTGGTTTCTGTGATAAAACTATGTCTTCCGCTAAGTGCTATAAAGTGCACTCTTTGATGACGTCTTCCGCTAAGTATTATAATATGCACTCTTTGATGATGTCTTCCGCTAGAATACTGCTTCCCTACTCTGTTGGTGTGTAGTGACTTTCGCTTAACACCACTCTTAGGCGTGACAACGGAGTGTTCAAGGAAGGGGGTTGGAGAAGCTAGTACCTCCACCCTTCGGGATCGCTTCGGTGTCGTGCCAAAGGGTGGTGTGCGATAAGATCCCCCGGTCGGACCGTCGATTTGGGAGGGGGGGTCTTACACTTATTGCCTACATTGATGCTGATTACGATGGCTCACTGGATGATCGTCGTTCCACAAGTGGATATTGTACATACTTGGGTGGACACCTTATCACCTGGCGCAGCAAGAAGCAAGTTGTTATACACATAGCAGCAAGAAGCAGTCTGTGGTTGCTCGCTCATCTGCCGAAGTTGAGTATCGTTCAATGGTCGTTGTTATGTCTGAGCTTGCATGGTTGAAAAGCCTCCTAGGTGACCTGGGAGTCAAACTTTCCTCACCGGCCAACCTCTTGTGTAACAATCAAGTTGTTATACATATTGCCAAGAATTTTGTATTTCACGAACGCACCAAACACATCGAAGTTGATCGTCACTTCGTTCGGGAAAAGGTTCAACTAAAGAAACTGGAATTAAAACATGTTCATGTTGTTGGGCAAGTTACTGACATTCTCACTAAAGTCTTACCACGTCCGTTATATTATCAGTTCTTGTCCAAGCTTGTTGCTTACGATCTGTATGCTCCATCTTGTGGGGGAGTGTTGAATAAATATAGACAAAGGCCCAATGCAAGGCCCAGCTAGAGCTCATTACCTCTTTAGGATTTAGTCTCGCATCTTAGAATTGGGTTATAACTCCTTCCACTCTCCCTATATAAGTGTACAAATACTTGTATGTATTCAGATATGAGAAATTAATAAAATATTTCTATTATTTCTCTCATTTCCGTGTTTATCTACAAAATTTATCATTTTTCTTATTATCTTTCTATTTCATTCATGATTGTCCAACAAACAAGGTGTTTAGTTTCTTGAAGAGATCATGAGATATGAATTGATGAAACAGGTACTGGCATATCATTAAGTGTGAAAGAATCTTTCATCTCATTAAATTTTACTAAAAATAGAATCCATGACTCGCATGGATAAATTCAAACTAACATGTCAAGAGAGATCAACATAATAACACTCGATAAAAATGTCATTAGAATACATGAATTGGTTCTTATGTAAGTTTTAAGGCAAAGCCTAGAAGCCGGAGAAAAGAAGGATGGGATGGAATAAGCAAAAGAAAGGAAACGTCATAATATCTACTGGATTTTAGGAAGATAACTAGGTTTAAGTACCAGAAGGCCTTTAGATGGATCTTTACTAACAAAAATTTACAGTACTTATGTTTTTAAACAAGTTTAGAAGGTCAACTGGTTCAGTAAACAGGTCACTCTGGAAAATGTGACAGATCAGACTGGTTTGGACAATTGATCGTGATAGTCCTTATGGGTCTAACTACTAATACTTGCTTGGAAGGTAAGTGAACTTAAAGAGTAGAAGATTGTAACCCAGGTGGTGCAAGGCGTAGAAAAAAAATGAGCAACATTTGTTGTGATAGGAAATAAATGGATGAGAAGTGGAAATGTGAACAGATATGCCTACGCCCAGCGACATGTGTTACAGGCTTCGTGCCTAATTATTATTAATGTGAGTCATTATTAGTTGTCAGAAGTTAGTGGTTATTGGTTGTCATTATGAGTTATCTAAGCCTATTTAAAGGCATGAGATGTTGGACTGAAGTAAATATTGATTCTCTTTCTTGTCCTTGCATGAGATTGGGGTAGTTTTCTCTCTCCTGAAGTCCCGAGCACACCCCGCCTAGGCAATCGTGGTTCCGGCTCCATAGTATATCCCTGCATCTCCACCTCCAGCCACTCCTCTGAAAATTATTAACGTTTTATGGGTTTGCTCGTAATAACTTGGTATCAGAGCATACTCAACCTCCATCTACATCGCGTAATCAAGTCAACCCACATCACAACCCCGCCTTGTTGAAACAAACCACTGCCCACAATTGCACATCAATTTCCTTTGTAGCCACTGCCAAAAAAAAAGATCGATCGTCTGCAACACACCGCTTAACCTTCCCCCAAGTCGATTGCCACAACTGTCAACCCCAGCTGTCGCAAGCCCTTCCAGCGGCGCTTTTCACATCCGAAATTCCATTTAGGTTCATGTGTGTGTGCACATCCCTTCGAGATCGGCTTCTTCCAACACTCACGAAAACGAACACTTCAACCTCGAATTTCCTTTGCAACTCACCGCAAGTGCATCTCTTCGTTTTGACAACATGCCACCATCGTCGCTCTGTGCATCCTCCGGTCCTCCATGATGCCCTACCGCGATCGTCCCTCTCTAGTGATCAGCTCCTTCTACTCCCAGATGGCTCGAACTTCTTTTCCTCTGTTAAGCAGCAAAGCAGTAGATCCCAAAGTGTGGAGTTCTTCTCCCCGCACACGCAACCCTCGTCGAAGCCTTCACGCAAAAACAAGCTTCTCCCCAGGTGCACGCCTGCAGTTTCCTATGCACAGTTATCAAGCTGCCAACTACTTCATCTCCTCTAGCCTGCGCCACATCTGTTTTGAGTCCACCTGCAACATAATAAATTGATGATTTAAAAATTCATTAATCAATTAACTGATTAATTAATTACTAATTCATTAATTTATTTTTTAAATGTGTTTTATTATTGGAATCATCATAGGAAACATCATGGATCGCATGGCACTCCTAGCACACCAACCACATCTGTTTCCGGGGACTCGAGTCGGCCCGTAACCCATTCCTTTTCTCATTACTCTCACAACATGGGGGAAATCCACAAATCAAATGAATCAGCTTATTATATTAATGCAAATATTCATTGCAACTCGAATCGACGCTGACAAACGACACCAAGAAGCTCTTGCCGCCATTCAGACCAGGCTCGACGGTCTCACACCAATCGTCCAAATCATTACCGTTCAAGCATAAGAATAGGACAGTAGCAATTAAGGACCTCCTCCACCCCCGCTACACACTTCGTCATCAACTTTGGTCCAACAAGAAGCTCGCATAGTTACACCAAGTTGGACTTTCCTACCTACTATGGGAAGAGAGACCAATTGGGATAGCTCACTCAGTGCGAACAATTTTTCGGCCACAAACAAACATCGATTGTGGAATTGATTCGTCTGGCGTCCTTCCACCTTCTCGATTCAGCTTATTTATAGTTTGCTCGTTTGCACGTCGAACAACCAGAGATGACATGGGGAGACTTCAAAAGATTCTGCAACATACGCTTCGGTCCACCCATCCGCGGCATTCCCCTCGGCGCACTCATTACATAACGGCAAACAAGGCTCGTGAATGCATATCTGGAACATTTTTAGGTTCCTCTAACTCATGTTACGATACTCCCAGAGAAGCAGGTCGTAATCTTTACGACAACCTTCAAGAATGTCTGCGACTGGATGTCGAGTTCGAAGACCTTCGAGATTTAATTACTGAAATGAGTTTGATCAGGCTTTATGAGCATCGACTGCATATGGATCACAACAACTATAGACCCACAGGAAACACCATAGACACCTTAACAGACCAACCTCCACAAAGCTAACGCTTATCTCATGCAGCAATGTCTGAACAACACGCAAAAGGGCTATGTTATAACTATGATGAGCAGTACATCGCGGCCATCGCTACAAAAAGTTGTTTTATATGGAAGTAGAGGTCTCTGACGAAGAAGGAGAAGAAGGAATTGGGTGAACCATACGCAGGATTTCAATCTCCCTCCAAGCTTGAGAACAAGCTCATTTTTCACGGCAGGAATGATGTTACGGGCTTCGTGCCTGGATATCGTTAGGGGTTTCGTGCCAAGTTATCTTTAATTTAAATCTAGTTATCTTTTATTATTAACGCTCGAGACATTATTAGTTGTTGGTACTTAGTGGTTATTGGTTGTCATTAAGAGTCGTGTAAACCTATTTAAAAGAGATGTTGGAATGAAATAAGTAAATATTGAGTCTCTTCCTTGTCCTTGCATGAGATTGTGTAGCTCTCTCTCTCTCTCTCTCGAGCACACCCCGCTAGGCATAAGGGGTTTCAGCTCCATTGTATCCCCACATCTCCAACTCCAGCCACTCCTCTGATGATTACCGACGTTCTACAGGTTTGCCCATAATAACATGCTTTGGAGGTAAACATTGATAGAGTATGAGAAAAATGGAAAAACATTCATGAAGATGTCTGCATGGATAAATAGTTGAATGAGGCACAAGTACTATGATGATAATGATACTGCTCATGGCAGCGGTAGAGATGTTTTCCTGGAGTATCAGTAGTATCAACATAAGCAACTAGTATAAGATCGTCATGGAACACTTGTCCAATGAAAATGCTAATAAAACATTTAATAGACGAACTATGAAAACTAAAAATGATTGGATGTTTTTAATGTTATTAAAAAGTACCATCGAACAGGTAGAAATCAAGATATTTTACTGAGACAGACATAACATAAATCATGTGAATTTTAACAATTGGACGGATAATCAAGATGTTTTACTAAGACATTCGTAACAGAAATCATGTGACGTTTGACAATTGGACGGCTGAACCGCATGATTGGTATGCTGATACAAAATCATCAAATCAGCACAAACCAAAGGCCAATAGGATGCGTCCAGATTTACAAAATAAAAACCACTTTCTAACATACAAAAATAATATATATTTGTATGCCCTAATAATGGGTATCATGGATCATTTGAGCTAGTAAACTAATGTCGTTAATTATTATGGTAATAACTAGTATATAGATAAGGTGAATCTAATGATAATGAGAACATTCATATTAGCAACATCAATATTGTATTGAATCAGACCTACAAATAAAACAGAAGGAGAAGACACGAGGAGGAACATACAGCTGACCACCCATTAAAAGTCGTGCTCTTCAAGATCTGCACTGGCCTGTGATAGAGAGATTAAGTTTAAAGAAGACTACATATTAATAGATCTATTAAAACAGGCACAACTCACGTATCAACTGGGCAAAGCAGCAAGCATTCATCTCCGTTAGAACTTGCAAATACTCTCCTAATAACACAGTCTAAAGGCAAGTTGTTTGTAGCATCAACCTGCATACAATTAGTGCTAATGTTAATTTCAAAAAAAAGGCAGATAAAATGCTAAAGATAAGGACGTTTTCATCACTACGTGAATGAAAATATATCTCCGGTACTTTTATTAGAACCACATCAATTTTGAAATGACAAGAATGCTCAGAATATTTCTTAATTGCTTGCTGTTTACCAGACTAGTTCTACCAGTAAGATCACCTCCTGCATGATACTAACTAATAATTATAGGAATAGCACAAATGCATTTATAGGAACAATACAAGTGCAGTTTATAGAAATAGCATGATCTGAATAAATATTAAAGAGTTCCTACACTAATTGGATAATAATAAATGAGTCCAGAAGGAAGAGATAAATGCCTTGAACAAATAAAGAAAATACTGAATAGTATTTAAACTTTCAATTCCTAATGTATTATGACATCTAGCGGGGCGTTGATGATGATAATGGATGGTTTGATGGGTTCCATCAGCTACTGCTTTTCATATTACAGCTACATGAAAATTTCAATTCAAGAAACTCTAGGAAAGCCATTATTATTTCCATCATTAGCCTCAGTCCAATTATTTGAGGTAGTGAGGCAGATACGATGGTGGATTTCCTTCTATATTTTTATTTTCACCATTTTGGATGTGAGGAGATTGAAGAGAAGGGGGCTCAGTTAATACATGAAACTGAAAGATGTCTTGAGAATCACATCTATAAGAGAGATTTTATGCATGGAGGAGAGTGGACATGTGCATATGGCAGGTGAGAAAAATATCAAGGGATTACTTATCGAGATTTGGATTTATGACCATGAAGAGAAGGAAAAATCTTAGTATGGGGGGGAGAGGATTAGAAGGGCTCCAAATTTCAATTAATACTATAACATAAATACCGAGTTTTTTATAGTTGTTTATAAAATAGGTTAAATTTAAAATTAAACTAATTTAACTTCAAATTAAGGTAAGCCCTCTCATCCAATTTAAAATATCTAAGATAAGCCTTACAGAAGATAGTTAAACAGAAGACCATTCCAAATGGTGAAATACAAAAAGTACAATTTATTGCTAACATTTATCCCAGTTCAGAAGGGGAGCCTTGGCGCACCGGTTGAGGTGTTGCCGTGTGACCGTGAGGTCACGGGTTCGATTTCTGGAAGCAGCCTCTCGCAAAAATGCAAGGTAAGGTTTGCCTACATTTCACCCTTGTGGTGGGACCATTCCCCGGACCCTCGCTGCGCGGGGATGCTTTGTGCACCGGGCTGCCCTTTTTTTTATTTATCCCAGTTCAGTCAAGAATGAGATCTTATCAATGAACTTATGATTCATGAATCTAAGTGTAGCTTCAGATGCGAGTCATATGCGGCATCAACTCCCCTGAGGCCAAAAGAGCTCATCTACGTGAGTGCTCTAGAAGATTTGGGATCTCTCTTCATCAGCTTATCATGTATAATTCAAGAATTGTCTAGTAGAAGATTCTTCAAACACCAAATATTTGTGCACCTCAAAACCCATGTTCCAGGCGGTTTATATTTCTCAATTTGCTAAATATTTTACAGTTCTACATTAGTATGAAGATTATGCAAATGCACAGCAGAGAGCGGATAGAGAAAATGATGTATGTTGGGGGTAAAGAAATAAAAATATTATGCTCAAGTCAATAATAAGTTATAGTACGAGGCATATGCTATTCACAAAATATTCAACAATAAGTACTAAAGACTTCATATAAGAGCTTGCATAAGCTGTTACGGTTGCGCAAGCCGATGAGATGCGGGCACGCCGACGAGACACCGTGGCGAGTCCACATGCGTAGAAAGGCGATTGATCTAGCCCACCGGTCGTGGAAGAGACCGTCGATGCTCGATCTACTTGATTATTTCTATTTAAATGTTGTTTTGGATTTTACTATTTGCAGACCGTATTTTGTTATTCGCATCTCGTTGCTATAAAGGGTGATGTATGCTTGTATTAGGGTTTTATCTTTGGATGAATGAATTTTTAGGGCTACTTCCTAGTTCTTCTATTTTCCTCTTTCCCCTCCTCTCTCTCCTTGCCGTCGGCCCTCCCATTGTCGGATTCCTCTCTGGGATAGTATCAATTTGGTACAAACTGCCTCACCGCCCGCCCCTAATTGCCGCCGGTGCACAGATTTTCCCCATCCCGTCCAGCGCCTACGGTTCCCGCACGCTTCGCTCACCGTCGTGTCAGCCTGCCTCGCCCAGCGCCGACTCGCGATCGTCCGACCTCTCCCGTCTGAACCGCGCCACCTGCATTTCCTACGCGTCCCGCCGGCCTCTTCGCGCAGGGTTCTTCTCCCCGGATCAGCCGTCCGCGTCAGTACCTATCCCGCTCGCGCGGGATCCCTGTTCTACACACGTCAGTACATGTCCCGCATGCGCGTACACGGCTCTGCCGACCACCGAACCCTGTCCCGATCCGCCTCCCGCCTACCTGTCTCTTCACCCCACCGGCTACAACGGCCTACCACTATGCGGTCCGGCTGCTCCCAGCCTCAGTCCGCCTCCTCGCCCAGCACTGCCGCCCCATGGCTCCCAATACACGCTCCCACACCGACGTCGCCCCGGATGGCGCCGGCGACGCCCTTACCGACGCTGGAGTCCCACGATCAACTCCTCGCCTCCATGCACGCCTCACTTCTCGCCCTCCACTCCAAACTCGACTCCCTCCAAGCTTCGGCCGCCGCCTTCGGCCGGCTCACCCGCAAACGGGGGTTCCCTTTTCGGCGTCGTATCGCCGAGACAACCAACCAAGCCGCCACAGCATCCCCTGTCGAGCCGCTCTGCTCTCTCCCTCGACATTCCATCCTTCGTCGACGTCGACCCGATGGGGTGGATCGCCAAGGCGGAGCAATACTTTGACCTCAACTTCACGCCGGAACAGGACAAAGTCTCCACAGTTCTCGTCGGCCTCGACGGCTCCGCGCTCCATTCGGCTCGGTAGCTCCGCCAATTCAACCATTTTCTCTCATGGCCCGAGCTCAAGCAGGAGATGATCCGGCGGTATGCCGCCCGCTATTCCGGCTCCTCTATCGAGCATCTTTGCGGTGTCTGCCAGCCTTGACGACTATATTGATGAGTTTGTCGCCTTGGTCACCCATGTTCCCGGCCTGCCTCCTGACCATTACCTGGGCTTCTTCATGCTGAGCCTGCTGCCACATATCCGCTCTCATCTCCGCACACACCACCCTCAGACAGTCTCTGAGGCCCTGGACATGGCACGTCTGGTGAGCGGGATATATTAGAGCACTTACGTTTATCATTGGATACTCAATTCTCTAGATTGTGCCTAGTACATCATGAAGCCAAGAATAAGAAGAACGTGAAAATAAGTCATCTCAACTTTAGATAAGAATTTGGAACCTAAGATTCTCTGTGCTTTAAAGTTTTGGAATTTTGAGAAAAATCTAGAATATGATAAAGCATAGAAAACAGGATTTATGTTCATAAAAATTACTTTTATAGAAAAGCATGCATAGTACCCAAATTAGTAATATTTTTCTTAGCATCCGATATTGCATTTTAAGTATGCATACATATTTTTAAAATTTATGTTTTAGTGCCCTGGTGGGGGGGGGGCTCTTTCTTACTCACCAGTGGGATGATCTGTTTTCAGATTTTTCTTTACAGGGAATCAGGTTGGGAGATTCGCTTAGGATGAGCTTCTAAGAGTTTGTAATTTTTAGTTCACGCCTTTCCTCTTAAAATATTGTACCGCTTTTATATGGACTTAATTGTATCAAACAATATTTAGATTCCAGTGTTCAAATTTATTGTCTTTTACGTTTCTAGTTGGCTCTGTAACTCAGTTTTGAGGTAATTCTTTAACCTTAGCTCCAGTCTTTTATTTTCATTATGTGTTTTAGATATTTCTTTTATCGTTGTTGTATTATGCTAATAAAAAAGTTAAATTGCCCCTTCTATTCACTAGGCATGAAGTGTTTATGCTTAAGCTGGCGGGTAGCTGGAAAATCAAGTAACTATTGTTTTGCTCATTTAATGTCGAGTTTGATTCTGACACAACTTCGAGCATTGGACATGTAAGTTGTAAAAATATATGTTCATGGATAATACCTAATTGTATTACTGTTGCTTAGTTTGTTTCATATCATGAGTGTCGACAGAGCTTTTAAAATGTTGTTGAACTAGGTAGGGGTGTAACAACTATGGATGCCTCTTCACGCACGAACCGAAAGGAGGGAGCTCGATCTTGGCGTTATACGTGTGATGGCTTTTCTTCAAAGGAAGTGGAAGTGTTTTGAAACTTATATCATTTCATCCATTGGATTAGAGGGTAGTTTGATGGCTAGGATCTAAGTTATTAAAGGCGCAAGGCGCACCGAGGCGCAAAGAGGTCTTGGAGCCTAGGCGCGCGCCTGAGGCACGTGAGGCACAAAAATGAATTGGGTGCCAAATTCACTGAAAATCAGCATTTTATTTTATGCTTTGGAAAAATATTCCATAAACATTTTCATATTAAAATTAATTTTGTGTATACTATTTTCATTCCATAAAATAGGTTTACTCAAGAATTAAATATCAAAAAATTCTAAAAGTTCTGAATAAATCTTAAAAATACTTATATCATCAAAATAATATTTTATAAATAAATAATTATTTAATCTATTAAAATAGGATTTTCTCTTCAATAAAATATCATAAAGTGCTCACAAAGTTCCATAAAATTTGGAATAAATTTGTCATAAGTAAAGATAACATTATTAGTGTAAACTATTACGAAAAATTTATGTATGGAATGAATATTTTATTAAGCAAAATGAAATTTTAGGATGTCACATGAGGCCTAAAGCCCGACTATGAAGATAGTGATCTGCGGCTTAAGCCAAATGTTCGACACATGCATCAATAGTGTTTGGAATATCTCCAGGTAGTCATCTATAACTCTAGTATTCTTGATGATCAACTCCGCCAAGGGATTGCTCCATACTAGTGGTCGAAAACGCATGTGGCAAACCAGAAGTACTCTTGAAGTCGCCCCATGGCATGTGCGTCTTCTCCATATCAAGAAGCGGGAACCACATATGGACCGCCCCTACCAAATGGTAGGCGGTTAATGAAATCCACTTTATGGTCGATGTCATCTAATTAGCTTAAAGCTGCTAGCATCGGATCAACCGTCTTAGCGGGTCGCTCTTGCTATCACACGTCGAAAAACTCTAGTTTAACATATCGCAACAGGACGTTGTTATTGTAATGCAGCAAAGACGTTGCTCTCAAAATGCGGAAGGACATTGTTCACGTAATCCGGCACGGCATTCTCGAAACACGACACGACGTTCTCCTCTTGCGGCACGGCGTTGTTCTCGTAACCCGCTCCATGGAAGCCGTCCATGTGGCCATGGGAGGGGGAACCTCCATAAAAATAGCTTTGATCTCGTCGCGGTGAAAGTCGTTGCTACCTCGTTAAGGTGGAATGAGGCTCTCCAAGCAAATCGAGAGGTCGGCAAAGATGGCTTGTTGTCGGCTTTCAAAAGCGACGAGTTGATCCATCATCAACTTATGCATCCTTTCAAACGTTGCCTCCATGGGGTCGTTCGATCCCGTCATGATCAGCTCTGATACCAAATTGTCACAAGCCCGTGTTACGGATCGTGTCACTGGAAGGGATGCGGCAAAGGAAAAAGATGGGGATTGTCTCAGACAATTGCTTCCCCTCAATCCGCAATGTCAACTTATGGTGAAATCGGAGATTGAGGCCTTTCCGCAACGTCCAAGTGGGAGCGTTAGTGAAAACAGAGAGGTGAATGGAGATGAGACGATAATGTTGGGACTTGGAAAAGCTGGATTTGTAGACAGGTGTTATGTGTGCATGTATGCGCCAAAGGATGCACTATACGAGCTAGATGTAGCCCTACAGAAGTGCAGTTTGAACCCGACGGAAAGCAAGCAATATATGTGCATGTTGTAGCTTATACTACTGATTTTGATGCCTCTCTAGCGCATGTGAAATGGGCCACAACTTGACCCAGTATAAATACAAGAGTTCGTAACGCCTAGCCCGGACCAACACGAACCTAAGAAACAACAACAGAACCCATATAGTCCCCAATCATTGGGGGTATGGGTGGGAGAAGATTGGAAACAGACCTAACTTCTCTCTTTGTGCATAGTGCCAAAGGTTAGGTCTGTTTCAACACGAACCTAAAATAAATGTGAGATAATTGAAATAACAAAAATATGCTAAAATAAAATAAATGCATAAATTGCAGTGTATCTAAGCCACATTGTTGTGTTGTCTCTTGCCATAATAACGTCTCATGAAAGTGCCAATGACAAATATCAGAGTAAAAGGAATGATGGTAGTGGCTTCTGTTTATTCATAAGTATAAGAAAGGAGCCTTTGTACCATCAATAAGCACAAACAAAGACATGTAAAATAAAACTCCATAAATTCATAGAGCATATTTCATCTTCAACGTGATAAATATGCACAAATAGAATGCTCATCAGCATAAGAAAAATATTGAAATCCATAAACATAAACAATAAATAAAATCTCCCTCACACTACATAAACATTCATAAACATACAACAAACATTAAGAAAATTACTTAACTAATGCAATTAGCTACCCATAGATCCTATAAAATTATGTTAAATTTATATTTAAATCAAAATCAGTTACCAATAACTATGAAGCACGGATACTAAAAAATGTCTCGTGTATCGGCTCGAATGCGTATCGAATATGGATAACGCACGGAAACGTGTTTCCGAAATGCGGAAAACGTCAATTTTAAATTAAAATAAAAAAGCAGAATCGTGTATTCCCGCATTTAATCTCACGCGGGCGCGTCGAAAGATGTCACGCGGGGCTTTTAGGTTACGATCATTTTTCTTTCGTGTGTCGTCAAGAGTTCCTCTCCCCCGAAGCCCTCCCTGCCGAAAGCTCTCATCTCTCACAGCAGGTCTTGGCCGATCGACGCCTAGCAGATCTTGGCCGATCGACGCCTGCGTCTCTCTCTCTCACTCTCGACGGCAGTGGTGGCCTAATCCATAGCCGGTTTTGCTGATTTACTGGATTTTGGAGGGGATCAAGCTTCATCTTCTTCTTCCAGATCCTCATTGTAAGCAAAATTTCTTCTCATTCTTTCTACTGAGAAAAAATTATGGTCGATTGACTGCATATAGCCGACTATTTTGCTGATTAGCCGACTGTTTTGCTGATTACCGACTGTTTTGCTGATTAGCCAACTGTTTTGCTGATTAGCCGACTTTTTTCCTTCTTTCTACCGGTGTGTTGTTTTTTTCCTCTCCTCTCGAAGCGTTTGTGCTCGGTGTTAAGAATGAACAAATCTAAAGAATCTGTTTAGTTCATTTATCGACAAATGAATTGGTTTCAACGCTTTGACAAAGCCTTTTAGAATGTGTTATTAAGAAATGTAGAAACATAGATTGAAGGCAGCCTAAGAATCATTCGTGTTTGCCTTTAAGAAGAGGGTACATTAAACACAGAATGGTGTCCAAAGGTATTGATATTTCATGCTTATGGAGATTTGAGTGGAGGAAAATTGGGAAGTGGAATAAAATCTAATAGACTGCTCGTTCCAGTATTGTACTTCAACATAACCAAGTATAGATAATCTAATAAAAAAACATACAGTAGTCACGTTACAGTTTAGTAGTCACAATCATATATATATATATATATATTTGGTACTGTCTATTAGCCTTATAGCTTTGTAGTCCCAGTTAGACTCAGTGCTTTGTTGAACTTTGAACTCTCTCTTGTTTATTTTACTAATTATTGGTTGTGTGATTGTGATTTATCAAATTAGTTGCAATGACAGTTCTTTTTGCAAAGCCAACTTATTGTTTTCAGTTTGTTGGGTAAATGTTAATTAGTTTGTATGATATTTCTTTGACACGAAGCACCGAAATTTTATTCAAGATATGTACGCTTATAATAATTATATTTAAATAATTACTTTTTTTAAAAAGTTTCTCGTATCCTAGTTTTTTGAAAATCACGTTTCTCGTATCCGTTTCGTATCGTATCCCGTCCACATGCTACATAGATCAATACTTTAAGATAAAGTAATACAAGAGAAGAAAGTCAGTATGATACGTTGTTTATAAGAAGTAAATTTGTTAGCATAAAATATTGATATATAACCTGCATAAATGAATAATTTTAGTGAAGGGCAAAGTCAAAATAATGAGCATAACATGTGTTTGGATCACATGCATAACATTCTCATCATGGATGACTGGTCAAACCATATATATAACATAAATACTCATTTGGATCTCCAGACATCCATCGTTAAGTTAAGCCTATAATAAACTCATATCAAGATTATGTTGAAGAGAACACACATTTAGGCTTTAAGTTCGCGATCGTTCTCCACCTATAGCAGCACCAAAAGATTATATTAGAATCCTTAACCACTCCTAATGATGTTGTCACTCTAAAGATATTTGATAGTGTATATCCTTTTACACCCAACAGCATGATGCCCATGGGGAAGAGGAACAATTTCCCAAGTATCTTGTCGCTGAAGGGCATCCATCTCCACATCCATAGCTTTCCTCCAATGAGCATTTGACATTACATCAGAAAAATTATTAGGGATGGCAATAGAAGAAGTCGAAGCAAGATGAGATTCAGAGATGGAAAGATAGTGTGATAGCCAACATATTTTTCAATAAGGTATCTAGTAAAACCACTGTGAATCTGGAAAGAAGATAATGTATCTCCTTGAGTAGTCCCAGTTTTCGGATCTGGAGGAGTCGGGTTGAACGATGGAACATGGGTATTACCATACTGATCTGTATCTCTGGTTTGCTTCCATTGGTAGACTTGAAGTTCCTTTCTTTTATTATAGACAAGCATATTATTAGTACAGGCTTCATTCTCAACTGGTGCGTTCATGCTACTGAGAGATAGGACATCTACAAAGGCAAGTAAATGAGGTATTATACAATTCTCATTTTTCATTACTAAAATGGAATGTTTTTCCCTCCTCGTAGCAAAACGGAGTATACTCAAAAAAGTGACATCTTTAGATATAATCATTTTATGCAACTGAGGACAGTAACACTTATACCTATTTTGGTTGGCAGCATACCCAACAAAAGCACATTTAATAACTTGTGGACTCAATTTGTCCTTATGTGATCCCATGACTTGTACAAGCAACTCTTGTAACAAACACCTAGTAGTTTCAAAAATGTGACGGTTATTTTCTGCAACTTCATTCTGTTGAGAAGTTCTATAACATGAAGTTCGAAAGACAATGTCATGTTCTCCGAAGAACCTCAGAAGATCTCAACCTGTAAATTCACTTCCATTGTCGCTCCTAAGGATTTTAATTTGGACACCAAAGTGAGTCTTCACAAAATGATAAAACAATCGAAATAGTTCACAAGCTTCACTTTCCTTTGTCCTAAGGTAAACCCCGATAAATCTATGGATGAAACAAAATAACAAAATTCCTTTACAGAGCAAACTGGAGATGTCCAAACATCAAAATGTATCAAATCAAAATATTTAACACTTTGCTACTGCTAGGAGAATATTTAGTTCTACAATATTTTCCAAGCTCACAAGATTGACATTCAATTCTCGTAATACTCATTAAAATAACTAAGAAAAGTAGATTTCATGGTCTTCAAACTAGCATACCCAAACTCTTTATGCCACAAGATTAACCGATCAGTACTTGAGGATTTTTGAGCACCAAATGTCTATCCAATATCCATGGCATAAACTCCATTTGACTCATGTCCACCACCAATCGTCCTCCCACTTGCCAGATCTTAGAATATACAATGAGAAGCGAAAAATGTAACAGAGCAATTAAGTTATTTAGTTAAACTACTCACAGAAAATAAGCATGTAGGGATTGACATAACAACTATAACATTTAAGAGAGAATTAGGAGAGACTTGCACTTTCCATTTACATGTCACAACTGCAGAAGACTCATCAGCAAGTCTAGCATTGCGAGATGAAAGAGAGACAGAAGTAATCTCGTTAGTAGATCTTGTCATATGATTAGAAGCCCCAGAGTCAATGAACCAAGATGTGTGTGACTTCATAGTCGATGGAGAGGTAGTTTGAGAATGAGCAGCAGTACCAAACATGTCCTTTACCAGGGGTCTCCTAGCATTGGCCTTCAATGCATTTAACTCTCTAAGTAAACTGTCATTTTCCATCATAAGTTGTCCTTTATTGTCCAAGGTGTCATACAGAGCAATTTGGGATCGTACATATCTCCCATCTGAACCATGTATCCATCCTAGTGAGACCAAGTTGGGGTGTATGTCCGAACATTTTTCCTTCTCATGTCCTTTCTGCAATGGAAGCACTTCATCTTACTCGTCTTCCTGTCATTTAGACTCCAAGTTTCAAGTGTTCCCCTTTCTTTGTTGGGCAATAAGGGCGGACTTATCATATCTCACATTCACTTCAGTGCAAAGAGAGTTTATGTGGCTAGCGTCTCGTAGAATATAATGAGCAGCAGTCTCCAAATTAGGTACATAATCTCTTCCCAATATTTCAACTCTTAAAATTCAAGCTCTGGAGGCAAGCCAGAAAGTAGTCCAAAGACTCCTCTTTGCATAAGCTTGATTATGTAATCATTGATAGTTTGAATGGCTAAGTATTGATCAACTTCTACCCACTTATTTATCAACTTACTATAGTACTCCTCAAAATCATTCATATTTATCATGTGCCTGCTCTATTTGAAGTTGATAGATCTTTGTCAAATCTTACTTTTTTTCAAAAATTTCTTTCAAATAAATCCCACATTTACTTAGTGATTTGACAGAACAAGAATTCACTAGCAATTTGGGGTTTCATAGAGTTGATAAGTCAATTGATTATCGTGAGTTCTCACCTTCCAATTCCACATAAGAGGGGTCCGTCTTGGTGGGAGGATGTGATCCATTAATAAATCCAAGTTTTCTACGACTTCCAATAAATATCCGCATAGATTGAGCCCATAGGAGGTAGTTCCACCATTCAATTTGATGTGAGAAACGCCATGAGAGAAATCCATATTCGAATTTCCTCCACCATAGAATTTAGTTTGATCACCTAACTCTTCAGGGATGACAACACTCTTCAATTTGTCCCTCGTAAGGAGAGGAGAAGGCGTAGAACTGATTGTAGACATGGGAGAAACCAACCACAGTCAAACAGAAGAAAAAATAATGGCAGAAAACCCACTAGAAGCTGGCAGACAAGAAGTAGAAGGCCCCTACGAAAGACAAAGATGAGCAAAGAACAACATCGACTAGACGGAGGTCGAAGTGATGGAGATCACAGGACTCCTTCCGACTCCAATAAAAGGAGCTAAAAAGTATGGATCCCAGGAGTTGACCCAAGCACAATGAGATTGATCCCATAACTGAGAAGTATGGACCCTCACTTCTTGGTTTCTGTTGGAGCGGAACGGAAGCACACTAATAGAAAGCCAAGACGCCGCGATCATCTTCCAACTGTCGTTGTGCTCGATTTCAGAAGTTGGGTATCCAATCAGAGAGGGAGAATAAGGTATCCAGGCTTCCGAAGATGATTCGGATCAATCTGGCCCAGTAAACAAACTCCAGGAGACGCGCGACACTCTCGCTTTTTCCTTTTAGAGATATGGTGGCTCGATTGGAGGACAACGGGCAAAGAACAATCGGATCGCACGACTTCAAATCGTTGACCTCGGATGACAATATCGAGCAGCAGGAGAAGATAACCTAGACGTGGAAGATGTCACACGGACGACCGACGCTAGAATCGTTCTTTGATACCATGTTGACGAGAACGCACCTTTTTTGACCGTTCCCTGCTCATAGTTGCACCAAAAGAGTATATTAGAATCCCTAGCCACTCTTGATGATGTGGTCACCCTTAGGTGAGCCTAAGTCAGCTTCCTTTTAACAGGTTAAGGTTTCACAACATATACTAAAGTTAAGGTTCAATAACTGTTATAAATGCTAAGAACAAGCTCTCATAAGCACTAACATTATACTAGTTTGTTCTTATTACAGGATTGCAAACGAGAAAGAAGTAAATACCCTAGTAAAAAACTACAATCCCAACTAGTAAATGCTAATTTAACTAAAAAAGTTCACCGCTGAGAAACAACCGATGGGAGGAGTCGAGAGCAATGGGAGGAATGCCTGTGCCATTTTGTGGGACTTAATCTTTATATTGTTCACATTGGAACCCTTAATATGAGTTTAACAGATTGGTGAAACTCTCATCCAAGGTGAGAATACTGCCCAACAATCCAACACTCGTGTTTACCTACAGTTGTTCTTTTTTTCTCATACCCCCCCCCCCCCCCCCCTCCATCAAGTTAGAGCAGGGGTTGAGACAAGACATCCAAACTATAAAATTTATACCTAATGCTTATGATCTTTATCACTTTAAGGGGTTTAGTGAAAATATCAATCAATTGGTTGTCTGATAGCAATTAGAAAATAGAAGGTTGCTCGTAGATAAAAATCAAAGTACAACCTCGCGAAGAATATTGTGCCAATCACTCGGGGGGTTGGTCCCCACTAAGGATCCCTCTCAATGAGAATTACAAGACTACCTGACATCCCTCTAAAACTCACTACTCTATCATATATAGGAGAGGACTCGCTAGTGTCTATAATTACCAAACCCCTCAAGAGGGAAAAATACATAGGGCGTCATATTCGTATGAATATTCTACTCCACGACGATGTCCTCAATGGCGAATCCTGGCAGGGCCATCCTCGAGCTCAAGATACTCAAAATTAGCAAGGGCAATATCTTTGTCCTTGATGCTGAGCACTAGGAGCAATTCTTTATTCGAGCATCAGTGGATGAGAAAGTAGGGTTGTTTGCAGCGGAGATCGAGATACTATTGGTGTGACAACAGGTTTGTTGGATTCAACTTGGGTTGGGCAGGTGGTAGAGGAGAAGATGGCAGGTCCAGCGGGTATGGTTTCTAGTTGGTGAGTGTGAGAGGGGAGAAACAAGGTGATTGGAGTGCATATGGGGCGGTTAATGCGACTGGAAAGGGTGGAAATCGTGAGAGCTATGTCATCGTCACCGGTGTCCATAGAGCGGGTGATGAGCATGAACTAGGGGTTGTGGTCAGGGGAGGAAGAGTCGGTGGGCTCAACGGTTAGTAAAACGGCATTTTGGAGGAGAACGTCTGTCGTAAGGGGAAATGGAAGTCAAAGAGGAGGTCGAGGGGGTGCACATGTTGTTGGGCGAATGGAGGAGCGATGGAGAGGCCGCTCAGGACGGACAGGACGGGAAAGCCACGGAAAAACATCATCGATGACAATTAGGGCAGACGCGGGAATCATCGAGCTCCCGTGTTGTAACTAACATGAATTGGTGAGGATGAATGATCGTTGTTTGGTCGTTGTCGTGGCACTTAGGGGGAATTCAGGTGAGTCTCGGGCAAAGGCGTGTAAACGAATAAGAAGGATCGCAGTGGAGGAGCAGGAGAGAATGCAGAATCCACAGGGCACGAGTAATAAGTGGAATAGGCAGTTCGATTCCAGACGAAACCCTAATTGATGGGGGGAATCTCAGCGATCAGCTGAGACAGACAGGTCGGACCTGTTGATATCAATTAAAGAATAGAGGATTGCTCATAGAAAAAAATCGAAGTACATCATCGCGGGGTAATGCTCGCTCCAATCACTCGAGGACTTGTCCCCATAAGAATCCCTCTCATGAGTGTTACAAAAATACTTAACATCCCCCTAAGATTCACTACTCTCCCTTATATATGGGAGGACTCACAACTGACTATAATTACCTCAATAGAAGAGGTTGATGGTTCAGTGCATCTTTTTTGTACATCTAGATAGCTTTGAATCATGTGTTTTGTGAATAAACTCATTTTGTTTGGGAAAAAATAATAGAACAATTATAGTTACGTTTGTGAAGATGGACAATGATGTCCCTCTCCTACTAAACCCGACCCCAATCATCCCCCACCAGTCCTGGTGGGCAACTTTCAGTGGCCTTATCCCTCCGACAGCCCCTACACAGTAACATTCTCCCTTCCGGACATCAGAACAAATTTCTTTGCATTGTACAGGTATCTTATATTGCTAGTAATATTTTGCCCAAATTCTCTTTTAGTAGACTGTAGACGTGATTTTCTTATTCGTCCGACATTTAATCTCAGTGCACCCTCATTTAATTGTATATACATTTGCTTACATTGATACATTTGCGATCAATTGTGATATTAGCGCAACACTTTAAAATTACCATTGTTTAATTAACTACGCGTCGGAACAAACTGCACTATTGAATTGTTGCATGTGTATTAGGGCTAGGATTTATGTTGTGACACCATGCTATTCATTTGATTGCGTGTATGTCTATATCTTCATTTAGAAAATCCTACAGCTCCATTTGCATCAGTCATGCGCTTTCATTCATTCATCTAGGGTTAGGGCATCGTGTGTCCGTCACTTATAGATTTGTCTTGCGACAAATAGCCACAACAATACTTCATTAAGAAGAGGTAAAAGTCATCAAACTAACAGATATAGCCGAACTACACAGGGAACAAGAGGAAATCCCAGATACAAAAAATCCCATTGTGATAGTGAGTACTAAAACAATCCCCTTTTGTGACAGTAAGCCAATCACATTCAGAAAACCATTCTAGGTATTGCTAAAATTAAAAATCCCAGCTAGGCATAATACCAAAACCGTGAACAATAACTAGAGGATCTTTTGTATCACTTAAAGCAAAGAAGAAATAAAGAAGGAAAGAGAAGAAGCTTACAGTAAAGGAAGTAGAAACTCTTAAGCCCGTCGGAACCAAAGTCGCACAGGACCAAAATCGCAAAACCAGACGGCGTCGAAACTGGGGCAAGGGTAGTCGTCGAGGAGAAAGACGATATTCTACTGTAACAATGTCAATCAGAGGAGAAGAAAACAAACCCTCACTTCTCGTCAAAGCTCTAGCGGAAAGAACCCAGGCGAGAGAAAAAGAGACAAGCAGCTTGGGATGAAGAAAAGGCGCAGAAATCTCTCGAAACTACGAGAGACGGATAAAATAAGTGTAAGAGTGCAATATTCCCATCACACCCTCCAATATCAGTCGTTCAATAGCCATCAACCATTAATATTATGCCACTTAGATTCCACTTAAGGCTGCTTTAGGAATTAACCAATTCCATATTTCTCGATCCTACCAAAAGCCATCCAGCCATGCTCTATTTAATCCAGTAAGCAATTAAACGAGACAAGATTTAAATCTTGTCGTTATATTATGTCAAACCTTTATATGAATAACAACATAAACCCAGTCATTATAAAATCAAGCCCAGCCACTCGATTATATGAATATAGGCAATAATCAGTCCAGTAAAATCCAACATAATGTAAAATAAGAATAAAGAAAATTCATCGTAAAAATCTCGTCAAAACATTTCGAAAATTCGTGATAACATCCGGTACTGACTTCCTTTAATTCATTCATAATCTATACTTTTATATTTTAATTCTTAATGAAGATTAAGAGTTACAAAGACGAAGGCAATAATGTCAGCTTGAGGGAAAGCATCAAAGCTATATGAAGAGGTGTGAGCATTGCTGTCGATATGAAAGTGAGAATTAAAAATGTATATCGAAGTGTAAAAAATGATGATACTGATGAGCGATCATAGAAGTTGTTCATTGTTGGGCGAACAACGATTACAACGAAGTAGTATTCAAAGTTGCATAAAGCAGTTCAGGTGATGATGCTAAGGAAAAGCCATAGCAGCTACATAATAAGGAGTGAGTGATGATAATGCAGAGAAGCAAGAATTTGAGATGCAAGGGGCAATCAATAATATCGGTCAATGAGATGGCATCAAAACTACACAGTAACATGCATGCAAGGATTTAAGCTAGAGGGAAAACATCAAAATTGTGTAAAGAGGAACAATCATTGAAGTTGCGTATCAAGGTGTGGGCAATGATGATAGTTCAGGAACATTCATCGAAGTTGCAAAACAATGTGGATGATGAATCCATAGAAAGTATAACATACCATGTCATCTTTAGAAGATATTACTAGGATGCCCCAATAAGAGGAGAGTTTCCTGGGATGATTAATAAAGAATGAAGATAGGCAATTTTTAAGGAGAGACTTAACCATAATTGAATTCGATAGCGGGCGGTAAATCCTTGCACAGAGATGTATGTCAACTAGTATGAGTTATGTTAGAAGATGATAATGGATGGTTATTCCCAAAAAAAGTAGTAAATTGTTGTGTGCCTAAAACAGACATAAGTGTTGGAAGATTTTGGGTAGATATATAATATTTAGCATGATATTGTGTTTTGCACACAACCAGTAAAATAAAAGATCAGACGAACAATTGGAGGATTTTATGCCCAAGAAGACCATTTAATGCTCAAGTCAATAGCTGGTGAGTGAAATCACTCCTACGAGCTTAAACCAATTTAGCATAATCTCCTCTATGAAAAGAAAATCTCAGAAAGTCTTCATTCAAGCGAGTGAGCACAAATGAAGTCCAAGTACCCTAACCTTATCCCTTAAGGTGGTATTTATAGGTATCTGAGTGAATGATATTTTGATATGTTCATAAAGTGTAAGGTGAATGAATGAGTTATCTTGCTTTTAAGAACTCTGTTGGACAAAAATATCCCTTCATTGATAATATTTTGGTCCTTCAATCAAATGGTGGTACAAAATCATTGATATTATTTCTTTGTGCCATGAATTTAGCCAAGGATACGCTTTGCTGGTGCAAAGTAATTTTTGCTAGGGTTACTCATAAACATGAGACGATGCTTACCGCATTCTCAATGTGCGACCGAGTTGGTGAGAAAAAAAAGGACCCAACAAGGCTTCTGCAGAGTTCTTCGTCTACTTTTTTCTTGTTTATCATGCTTGTTGAGCCTTTCATTTGTGGCAATGGGGGTTGTTGGATTACATCATACGCGGGAAGTTTCTTTTAAGCAGTTAATGCTAAGATGGCTCTTATTGTCTACATATGAGTTATCGGGGCATATGTTTTATCATAATCTTTGTCTGTCATATGTGAGTATCCTTTGGCTACAATGCAAGTCTTATGCTTCTGAAAAGAATCATCTTTATTGCATTGTGTCTTATAAATCCACGTCAGTCTGATGACTTTTTCTGGTGATTTTTCTATCAAACTGGTGTCTTATTTTCTTTCAAATCTCAATTTCTTCATTGAAAGTTCCCTCCGAGCTTGCTCATTAACAGCTTGTTTAGAACTTGTTAATGTAAAATAGAAAAAGGTGGCATCACAATTCTAGTAAAATTTTTTTAATGAGGAATTTCTTTGGTGGTGATGAATCAGAGAAAGATAAGTCTTTATTCGACATCTATCGAGTATTCTAGATCATCTTGCTTTAGAGTGGAGTGGATGAAGCATCAACTATTACTCCAAGTATTGGTGAATCTTGCTGATTTTCTGATTGTCGCGTCCATGATCCTTCTTCGTCAAATATGACATCTGTTGAGATAATTAACTTCGTCTATTGAGATAACTGACAAGTCCATGATCCTTCGTTGTCGAATATGATAGAGACAATAGCCTTTGGATTTGTGTTGCATCCTAAGAATGCACATTTCTCACCCTTTTCTTAAATATTCTGGTTGCTTTCTTTTGAGACGTGAGAGTATGCTACACATCCAAAAACTCCCAGATGTTTGATGCATGGCTTTTGTTTCAAAAGGACTTCAGATGGTGTAAGATTTTAAAGTGCTTCGTTTGAGGCCAAATTTAAAATGTGTACAGAGGTGTTTATTTCCTCTTCCCATAAGAACTTGGGAAGATTTTGTGCAATTAGTTACCTTCTTAACCCTTTTTTTGTAAAAAATTAAGAATTCAGATGATGTGAATTCACGGTCTCTGTCTATTTTGAGTGATCAAATTTCTCTCATTCCACATTTCTATAAGTACTTTAGAAAGCGTGAAGATTCACAAGTTTCTAATTTATTATTTAAAAATAAATCCACATATATCTTGAGTAATCATCTACATGGTACCTTTTTCATCCTAGTAAAGGAGTTGATGCAGGTTCCCACAAGTCTGTGTGAATGAGCTCCAAGGATGCTTTACTTATCCAAGAGGAATGTTTTGGAAATGGTAATCTGTGGCTTTTTCCTTAGATACAACCATCACAAATTTCCATATTTACATTGCTATCTCATAAACATTTCACCATGTTACTCTGCATCAAAACCCTGATATCCGGCTTTGCCATTCTCACTCAACTTAATAACAGAGTCATCCGTCCTTCTTGCCATGCAAAATTTAAGCTCCATACTCCGGCTTTGCCCTGCTCAACCTAAAACCCTTCTTTTCTAAAGTGTCTCGCTAAGATTCAAGTTTTGCGTTTACACACTCGGGCGTCTCATTGACCAAAACAATATCATCCGCAAACAATAAACACAAGGTATTGCTTGTTGGATATGTCTGGTGAGCTCATCTAAGATAAGGGTAAAGAGATAGGGGCTTAAGCTGACCTTTGATGTAAGCCGACAGTGATAGGGAATTCCTGTGTTAATACTCCAGATGTCCTCACCCTCGTCAATGAATATCGGGAGATATTTAAGATTACTTTTACATTTCCAATGGAACGATCCATGATTTAACGGTTGGGATAAATTCGGACCTGCTTTTTTTAGGGACAACACTTTCCTTCAATAATCATCCTTCCTAGAAAATCACAGGTACAGCTTTACCATTCTAATGAACTCATCCTTAAAACCATCATGAACCGCGATTATGAAACAAATTTCAGCTCTCGAGAAAGTAAAAGAAGCTACTTACTATGGTGGCAATGCGTTTGTTGGAAACCAAGAGTATCCTGCCGTTATCGTCGAGCACGAATCCAGCAGGCGGTTTAGGTAGGGGTGAGGGATGGCTAATTCGTCGACCCACCGCCGGAGCCTCCACCGCTAAGGCGGTTGCATCGCCGTTGGGATGCGACTTTCCCGGCGCGCTCCGCTTCGCCGACTTCTTTTTCACAGGAATTTGCGCTTCTTGGTGCTTTTTTACGGCGAAGATACGAGGGAAGCACCGGATCCTTTCCTCAAAAGTCACCGGCGGGGCTAGGGTAGGCCTTATGGCTCGGGAGGCGGAGGGGAATAAACGCTTCGGTTGCGGGCAGCGAGGCGAGCAGGAGGGGACGGAGGCTGACATTATTTGCATCTTATTGAGTTGAAGCAGATGTCACACTGGAGCTAGCTGATGGAGAAGCAGAGATTCTGTAGCCATGCTCGTCTTCGAGTAGAGTAGCCGATGATATAAATGTCGGAACGAACACGGTTAGTTCTTCCAATAAAAATCTCACTAGGGACCAATCCTGCACAAAAAGGACTGGCAGTCCGGTCCGGGACCGGTCTTTTGGAAGACCGGTCTTTTGGCCGACCGGTCTCAGACCGGTCCCGGTCCCGGACCGGTCTTTTTATTAAAAAAAATAAAATTAAAAAAAATAAAAATAAAATAAAATATATAATTATAATTGTATAAAATAAATTAAATTTTTTGTGATATAAAATTAATGTGCATACAAATTATAAAATAAAGTTAAATAAAACTCAAAATGAAATAAAATTTGATTTTTATTAAAAATTAAGCAAAATTACAAATTACAAAATTATTTACATTACATTTAAAAAAAATTAAATAACATTACATTCAATAAAATAAAATGAAAATTGCATTTAAAATAAAATGAAATTACATTGAATTAAAAAAATACAACTTGTTTATTCTGCGGCGCTGCCCAAATTTAAATTATTCAGCTCGTCTTCAACTTCAGACTCGCTATCTTCAATGGACGAAGCATGTTGCTTCCTCCTCAGAGCATCCAAATGATCCTTGTAGCAAATGCAAATCTCCAAAGATTCTTCAGTCAAACGACATCTTCGCTCATTCAGAATCCTGTCACTCAAAGAAAATGCAGACTCCGAAGCTACCGTACTTGTTTGGATTGTTAGTAAATCACGGGTCATTAAGGCCAAAATAGGATACACATTAGTTTTAGATTTCCACCAGTTTAAAATATCAAAATTTTCAATTTCGCTTTCGGTCATATAATCTTGAAATTGTGTTTTGCTATATAAACCCAATTCGTTTAAAGTACTTGATGTTCTTTGTTTTTTCCTAGAAGCTAATTCTAAAAGTTATTTTTTAAAGTATCTTTTGTTTTAGGTTGGGTGGATTCTACGCGAGGTCGCGATCCGTACATTTGATTATAATAATTATAAAGACGAGTAAATTCAGAATTAAATTTTGAAACACTAACATTAACAAAAATACTAGAAGATTCGTCTATATCTAAATTCCGATTAATTTCTTCTATAAAATTTTCAACGCCGTCTACGCCCATTAAAGGGTTCAAAGCTGCGGCGCAAGAAAACATAGGAGGCATATCTTTGTAATATTTTAAAAACTTTTCCTCCATTATTAATATTAATGGATGCCACATTTCATTCGTTTTGTAATTTTTAAACGTTTCAGAAATTAATAAAAAAATTTCAAGAACTAATGAGCTAGTAGGATAGTAAACTCCGGATAAAATAGTTGTTGCTCGATAAAAACTTTCTAATAAATTTACATAATCTTCGAGCACGGCCCAGTCTGACGGGCCTAAATCATGTGCTTCGACACTATTATAAAATTCTATTAGTAACGTTTTTTGTGAAAAAACGCGCTTTAACATTTTATACGTCGAGTTCCATCGTATAGGCATATCATACGATGGTCCTAAAAATTTTTTACCTTGAGAAATAACAAATTTTTTGAAATCTTGTTTTCTTCGTTTCGAATTATAAATAACTCTTAACATAAGGCGTATTTTACTAACGTATTCGTTCATAAATTGTAAACTATCTTGCACAATTAAATTTAAAACGTGACATACGCAACGCGTATGAAAAAATATTCTGTCTAATATTGGTTGCAAATCTGATAATAAATATTTGACGGCCATCCCATTATTTGAAGCGTTATCGAAAGAAATACTCATAATTTTTTCTTTTATTTTAAATTCTCTAATAGTTTTAATAATAACCTGATAAATATTTTTACCGGTGTGCGGATACTCAAATCCTTCAAAACAAATTATACGTTTATTTAATTCCCAACTATCTGGATCGACCCAGTTGTTGACGCCAGGAAAATCCCGGCCTCAAGATTCGGACAAATGCAGCCGGAGACTACTTGCCAAGCGGCTCGAAGAGATGGCTTGGCGGGCAACTATGAGGAAGCTAGAAGAGCAACAAACAGGACCTCCGGTGCTGCGGCAGGGAGGTCCCACCACGTACCCAGAAGCTCCGAAGAGACTTCCCCTCCAAGACCAAAAATGGTCGAGCAGGGTACAAGGAAGGCACCGACTTGGCTAGTACCGGGAGTAGCGACCAAGTGCGACAGGTTCCAGAATGCAAGAGCATGATTTTTAGAGCTCAAGTCCATGTGCCAATCCAAGTACCCCTGGGGTCCTATTTATAGGAAAACCAAGGGGTAGGGGTTTTTATAGCCCAGCCCCTGCCCGGCGACTAGCGACATTGAGGCGATCTCCCTGGGCAAATGGCGAGTATCACTTATGTCGCCCACCTTATGGAGAGTATCCGGGCTACTAGCACGAGTGCACCCCTACTCGCCTAGGCTCTCTTCTGCTCCTACGCTTGACGAACTCTTTCACTAGGCCTGCTGGCCGACTTTATCTTGGTATCTCGAACTGTTGACTTCTGTGTTGACTCTTTGACTTTGACTTTTGTCTATGTGGCCTCGGGTGGGTCCATCCTTGGAGAATGGGGTTGTACATAATCCCCGCTCTTTGCGAGTAACGTAGTTGCTCGGAAAGAATCATCCAACCCTTATTCGACGAGCTGTCTTTCTGGCGAGTATTGATTGATAGTCGGCATCCCGCTGGTTGACGCTCTGGCTCTATATATAGAGGGGGAGGGGTTTCTGAAGGTACGAATTTTTCTGATCTCGCTCAAGATGTCGCGCAGTATTGCCGAGGAAGCTGCCGCTGATTTGGCCGAGCTTGCTAGTCTGCTGCCACCGCCGCGCAAGCCGGCTCGCGACGTCGAGCTTGAGGACTTCCTCGCTTCTAGGAAGAGGAAGAGGCTTGAAAAGAAGAAGGAGAAGAAGAGCAAGCAGAAGAAGAAGAATGCCGACGCTCCTGAGAATGTCGCTGATTCTCAGGTCGGCACTACCCAGCAGGTACTCGCCGACTTAGGTCTCGGTCAGTCGGGCGGCTCGCTTGCTCCTAATCCTCCTTCGTCGAATGTACCTCCTGAGACGAGTACTGCTGGAATCTCGGTTCAAGGTCAAACTGAAGTTCTCCCTATGCAAAGTGAGAGCTACCTACTCGCCATTTTTTAAGGCTTAGTCGCCTAAGTGTCGGTTAGTTTATGACGTTTTCTACACTACCTCGCAGATCCGCTACTTGTCGATGCTCGGGAGGAGCCTTTGAGCGTCATTCCTCTGCGATCGTCGTCTATGATCTCGCCTAGGATTGGGGGAGGAACTCGTCGGGGTGGATCGGTGCGGATCCTTCACAGCTCTTCGGTGGATAAGAGGTCGATGAGCGAGCAGAGGGCTCCTTCAGCGAGTAACCTTCCTCCGCCGCCACCGCCTTTGCAGCAACCAGAGGTGGCGAGTAGCCCGCAACTGCCCGTGGACGAACTTCCTCCACCTCCTCCGTTCCCTCCTCATGCCGACACGCAAGATGATCGTCGCCTTTTGTCTTCCTCGGCTCCCACCACTCATCCGGCTGAGTCCTCGCGCCGAGGCGGGGTGGCAGGGTCTTCTGGCTTCTTCGCTCCCAGAGGGGGAGGGCGACCTGTGGATGGTCGCGGATGGGGTGATGTGCATTCCAGCAGGGAGCACATCGGCAGATCACACTCCAACCGGCGAGATGGAGCCCGTCGCAGTCTGTCCCCGCATCGGGGAAGGGGCTCTCCTCGCCGACCATCTCGGAGTTCTCGTCGCGACTTGCGGAACGATGCTCATCGGCCTGGTAAATGGAGTCGCTGTTTTTCCGAATATCTTCAAAGAAAGGTCTTCTCGCTACTCGCCACTAAGGTTTTGCTTTTATGTCTTCTTCCGCAGCTCGCGCTCACACCCCTATCGGGGCTCTGATTGACGGGGTCGGGCTTCCCTCCCGCGAGTATCAGGAGAGGGCTACTCGCGCCATCCTGGACTTGGAGGCGAAGTAATTCTGAATTTGATCATTTTAAGTAATTTGTTATTTGGCGAGTATGAATATCGCCTTTGTTACCTTTCCTGTTTGCTGTGATGTCTTTGATTTTCTTTTTGTTTTTGTTTACGCGAGTATTTGTTGAATGTCGCGTTGAGGTGGCGGGCATCCTAGTGATCTGATGCATGTACTCGCTCGTTCGGCACTGGTGATTTGACGTGTACCCTTGGTTTGGGTGACTTTCCTTGATACTCGTCACCCCTGTCTCGTGCTCGCGGCGGCGTACGCGGCAAGTCAAGTTTCGTCGAGTACTATAAATAGGGGGTGGGTACGTATTTATTACGCTTTCGGCGATCTTTCCTTTCTTTTCAGCGAGTATCTGCCAATTGCTCCTCTCCTCGCATCTTTGATACTCGCTTCTTCAATCCCTTTCTTCCTGAATGGCTGACGAGACAGCTATTCGCCGTGCAAGTCATGCGAAGAACTTCGAGGCGACTTCTTTCAAGAAGCCGATTACTCGGCCGAGCGATCTGAAGGAGTTCTCTGCTAAGTATTTGTCGCCGGAGTACGTCGCCAGGCTTCCTCGCGAGGATGAATGCCTGAACTCCTTCTCGGCGACCGAGCTGGTCTTCCTCATCCGCCACTTTGAAGTCGGCCTACGACTACCCTTGTGGTCGGAGGTCTGCCAGATACTTCGCTATCACGGGATAGTCCCGGCGCAAATCAATCCGAATGGAGTGGCGATGATCATGGGCTTTCTCTGCTTTCTTGCGAGAACAGAAGATCGCCTTTGATCTCTCCGTCTTCCGGCGAGTATTCCACTTTAGCGCTACTGGCGAGGGCGTCGTCTTTTTGTGCAGCCACGTCTGTACGCTGGTCGGCACGGCGAACAAGAATCATCGCTGGACTGAGCGAATAGTCGTCATCAAGGGCGACTTTGGAGTCGTGCCGACCTCATCCTTCCAGCCGGCAGAGAGTGCCTTCGCTGCCCCTTATCTGGAGGAAAGCCGGGAGAAGCTACTCGGCAGCTTCCGAAGTCGTCGGCTGGATGTCGTCTTCTGTAGGAGGCGAGTAGATGAGCTTGCCGAGGTGTTCCCGGGTGAAGGTAGTCTTCTAAGCGAGTACTTAGTCATACTCGCCACTTTGTCTTCAGTCGGCATCTGATGCTCTTCCCTGTATGTCTTGATGCAGCTACTCGCTCCTTACCGAGTGAGCTTCTTCCCTTGGCGCCAAAGGCGGGGGCTTCTGCTCCGGTCGACTTGTCGCCAGGCGGCGATGATCAGGAGGTCGCCGGCGATGATGTTGGGCCCTCGAAGAAGAGGAAGGTCAAGGCGAAGTCCGCCGAGACTGCGAGGAAGAAAGAGGTCGCCAAGAGGGACCTGAAGGAGAAGGCGAACCTTTCGGAGGCTAGTGAACCCAGCGATCATCCGCTCTTTGGCGAAGGCGTTCGAGGCGAGGATGCCTATGGTCGCCCTCTGGTGGCCTGGGCTGAGCGAGCCCACGAAGTGACTTTGAGCACCAACCTCCCCGCCTGGTCGGAGGATTGGGAGGATGCGGGCGAGGCGCTCGACGTGATGTTCGCCCTCTATGGTCGCGCGGACGCGGAATCCCTGTAAGAGGTTTCGGCTGAGTATCTCGCCCATCAGAGCTCGCGAGCTTACCTGCGAGCTGCCGAGCTCGGTCATGCGACGACGAGGAAACTGCTTGACTACGAGCAGGTGATCAAGGTGCAGAGCAAGAAGCTCATCACCATGGGGCTGGAGGCTGCCAAGTGGAAAGATCAGGAGGTACTCGCTTGTCGCCTTTCTAGTTTCTTTTGATAGTTGTCTTTTGTGCTGATGGACTTCTGTTTAACCGCTGCTTTTTTACCTGTGCAGGCCGCCGAGGTGGAGATGGCGAAGGAGGTGTCCCAGCTGGAAAAGGAGTTGGAGGATACTCGGCAAATCTTAGAGGCCGCCCAAGTTCGCATCGCCGAGTTGGAAACTCGGCCTGCCGAGCAACAGCCTTCGTCGGCGGGCCCCTCCAGGGTTGGCAAGCAGATTCGAATACTTGGCGACGATATGGCGCATATTCGTCGGGAGATCGCGCGAGCAATCGGGAAGGTGGTTCTGAGCAGCCTGAAGGCTGATGACCTCTTGAAGCTGGAGGCAATGAATCTGACTGTCATGGACATCATCCCGGCACTACTCGTCGAAGAGTCCAACTCCCCTATGCGAGATCTTCCATCCTCATCCACCGATTCTGAAGATGACGATTCTGAGGACGAGGGTGATGATGGCGAAGATGTCGATGCTGACGGCGAGGATGGTGGCGATGATGGTGCATAGTCGCCTGACTCTCTTTTGCAAATCTGTAAAACAATTTTTGTATATGTACTTTTGAAAGTAAACGAATACAATTGTTTGCTCGCCTGTTGTAGTCCTTTTTTGCTTTTCTTCTTTTTGCGATCTTGCCGAGTAGGCTCTTAGTCTCGAGATGAGGTTGAGTGCTCGATAGGCGACTAATCATAGGCGAGATAGGATACTGCGGATGACGATCATACCTTACTCGCTGGTTGGATGCTCGGCCATATATACTCGCACCTGCATACTCGCATCTTCATACTCGCACCTGCATATGAAGAAGGGTCTTTGAGATATGCTCTTCTAAGACCTCATTTTGTACCTCCATGTTGGTGCTGTTGAAGAGGTCGGCACAGTAGGGAATGACTGTCGGGGAGGTTCCGATGGAACACCTTCCAAGGGATCACAACGTCCCAAGGTCTCCAACCTACTGCTCTTGCTGATGTTGTTGAAGAGGTCGGTGCAGTAGGGAATGACTGTCGGGGAGGTTCCGATGGAGCACCTTCCAAGGGATCACAACATCCCGAGGTCTCCATCCTACTTGGGTGTTGGATGTCGACCCAACCTGTCTCCTGTTGCTCAACAATTTGAAAGGGGAGTTAAGCACATTAGCTCACACAGTTGGAGGAAATAATCAGAAAACAAATTGCTTTGTTATGGGCTCTCAGCCCTCGAGGGTACACAACACCTTTATTCAAGGGTCCCCATGATCGGTTAAGTCGATCATCTCTATGGTCGAGCTAGGAGGTCGGCGTCACGACTTCTTCCTGATAATCTCTACAGTCGAATGAGAGGTGCAGTCGGAGGGAACCGCGGCCAACATGCAAGGAGGGAGCTGATATCGACTGTCAATGCAGAGGCTTGGTCTTAGGGGAACGCACTACCGAGGCACCATCCCATCATCCGTTCTGGATCTTACGAGAATCAAGTCGGAGGCCCGTTTCCCAACCTGACGCGGAGGTCGGTTTTACCTGCTTTCCTTCTTTTACTTGAAAACACATTTTTGACGAAGCAGATAAGGGCGAGCACCACCTTTGCCGAAGTCGATTATTCCTTCGTCGGATTGGGAGGTCGGCGTCCAGACTTCTTCCTGATAATCTCACCAGTCGGGTGAGAAATGCAGCCGGTGGGAACCGCGACCAACATGCAAGGGGGAGCTGATCTCGGCCGTCATTGCAGAGGCTTGGACTTAAGGGGACGTATAACCGAGGCATTGTCCCATCACCCGTTCTGGGTTCTTACGAGAATCAAGTCGGAGGTCCGTTTCCCAACCTATCGCGGAGATCGGCTTTGCCTGCTTCTCTTCTTTTACTTGAAAACTCATAGCTGAAAGTGACAAAAGACTCACCATTTCCCATGTTTCAGGGAGGTGATGGTTTTAGTTATGGACAATAAATTTACAGGAGTGAGATGTGTACATACTCCCGCTTAGGAGTCAAACCTTTTCAGGTTGTCGCCATTCCAGATGTTTTCCAACAGCTCCCCTACACGATGAAGGGTTCTTCCCGTCTTGGATTAAGCTTCCCGACGGCGGCTGATCTTCCTGCCGCGTCCACCTTTTGCTTACCTAAGAAATCAAAAAAGGGAACCGTCCAAGATCATCATCCTGCTTGCCTTGATCTCCAGGTTGTCAAACGTGTTCGTGAGAACGACGTAAAGATGACACAGACTGAACCCTCGTTGCACACCAGGATTCGGTTGACGGTGGAGTCTTCGACGATCGCTTGAATCACACGGGCCTGACGGAAGGGATTCTCATTCCCTAACATGCCCTCCTCCGAGGAAGTGATCTCCTCTAGCGAGGGTGGCGCTTGAGAGGTTGGAGTGACATTCTGGCGGTAGGCCTGGCGGAAATTCGTTTTGCGGAAAGATCGGAGCTCCGCTTCTCCAGAACTCACTCCTACCTCTCCGGCCTTGATCCTTCCTTGACATCCTTGGCTGACCCGATCCCTATTCCTCCTCCGGTTACCCTTCCGATTACGCCTGTTCCCCTGACGGATAGGGTCGTCTTTCCCCGAGCAATAATTCATAGCGGGATCTCTGAATCCTTCTGGCACTGGCGCGGCGACGGTCTCCTCCCAAAATGGGCTCCTCCCACCAAACTAGCGACGACCCTCTTCTCGGCGAGCATCGCCCCCATACTCGCTAACCTGGCGAGTACCGAAGCACCTCGCCTGCTCCTCCTCTTCGCGGAATCGGATTCTGCCAGCTCCCTGCGAGACTCGCGAGTAGAACTACGACCTCCTTGGTCGCTCTAGCTCCTCTCCTTACTCCTTCCCTACTCGTCGAGGGTGAGCACCTTCTTCGGTCAGAATCGGGCGATGAGGCGAGGTCGCCGTTCCTTCCGTGCGAGGTTGAAGAGCTACTCGCAAGGACTCTTCTATCCGCCGCGCGAAGGTCTCAAAAACTGTCAACGTCACAAACTCGCCACCACTGGCCGAGTTGCCGACTACCTCCTCATGGTCGCCAACTATGACCATCTTTTCTTCCCACTAAGTTTTCTTTCTCTGGCTACTGTCCATACTCACCGCACCAAAGTGTTGACGCCAAGAAAATCTCGGCCTCAAGATTCGGACAAATGCAGCCGGAGACTACTTGCCAAGCGGCTCGAAGAGATGTCTTGGCGGGCAACTATGAGGAAGCTAGAAGAGCAACAAACAGGACCCCAGGTGCTGCGGCAGGGAGGTCCCACCACGTACCCAGAAGCTCCGAAGAGACTTCCCCTCCAAGACCAAAAATGGCCGAGCAGGGTACAAGGAAGGCACCGACTTGGCTAGTACCGGGAGTAGCGGCCAAGTGCGACAGGTTCCAGAATGCAAGAGCAGGGTTTTTAGAGCTCAAGTCCAGGTGCCAATCCAAGTACCCCTGGGGTCCTATTTATAGGAAAACCAAGGGGTAGGGGTTTTTTATAGCCCATCCCCTGCCCGGCGACTAGCGACATTGAGGCGATCTCCCCGGGCAAATGGGCGAGTATCACTTATGTCGCCCACCTTATGGCGAGTATCCGGGCTACTCGCACGAGTGCACCCCTACTTGCCTAGGCTCTCTTCTGCTCCTACGCTTGACGAACTCTTTCACTAGGTCTGCTGGCCGACTTTATCTTGGTATCTCTAACTGTTGACTTCTGTGTTGACTCTTTGACTTTGACTTTTGTCTATGTGGCCTCGGGCGGGTCCATCCTTGGAGAATGAGGGTTGTAGGGTGGGTCCATCCTCGCGCGACATCTTGAGCGAGATCAGAAATATTCTTACCTTCAGAGACCCCTCCCCCTCTATATATAGAGCCAGAGCGTCAACCAGCGGGATGCCGACTATCAATCAATACTCGCCAGAAAGATAGCTCGTCGAATAAGGGTTGGATGATTCTTTCCGAGCAACTACGTTACTGGCAAAGAGCGGGGATTGTGTACAACCCTCATTCTCCAAGGATGGACCCACCCGAGGCCACGTAGACAAAAGTCAAAGTCAAAGAGTCAACACAGAAGTCAACAGTTTGAGATACCAAGATAAAGTCGGACAACAAGCCTAGTGAAAGAGTTCGTCAAGCGTAGGAGCAGAAGAGAGCCTAGGCGAGTAGGGGTGCACTCGTGCGAGTAGCCCAGATACTCGCCATAAGGTGGGCGACATAAGTGATACTCGCCCATTTGCCCGGGGAGATCGCCTCAATGTCGCTAGTCGCCGGGCAGGGGCTGGGCTATAAAACCCCCTACCCCTTGGTTTTCTGTTGACGCCAGGAAAATCCCGGCCTCAAGATTCGGACAAATGCAGCCGGAGACTACTTGCCAAGCGGCTCGAAGAGATGGCTTGGCGGGCAACTATGAGGTAGCTAGAAGAGCAACAAACAGGACCCCAGGTGCTGCGGCAGGGAGGTCCCACCACGTACCCAGAAGGTCCGAAGAGACTTCCCCTCCAAGACCAAAAATGTCGAGCAGGGTACAAGGAAGGCACCGACTTGGCTAGTACCGGGAGTAGCGGCCAAGTGCGACAGGTTCCAGAATGCAAGAGCAGGGTTTTTAGAGCTCAAGTCCAGGTGCCAATCCAAGTACCTCTGGGGTCCTATTTATAGGAAAACCAAGGGGTAGGGGGTTTTTATAGCTCAGCCCCTGCCCGACGACTAGCGACATTGAGGCGATCTCCCCGGGAAAATGGGCGAGTATCACTTATGTCGCCCACCTTATGGCGAGTATCCGGGCTACTCGCACGAGTGCACCCCTACTCGCCTAGGCTCTCTTCTGCTCCTACGCTTGACGAACTCTTTCACTAGGCCTGCTGGCCGACTTTATCTTGGTATCTCGAACTGTTGACTTCTGTGTTGACTCTTTGACTTTGACTTTTGTCTACGTGGCCTCAGGTGGGTCTAGGGGTGTAAACGAGTCGAGCTCGAGTCGAGCTTGGCAAAAATCCCAAACTCGAGCTCGAGCTCGAGCTAAATATTTCGAGCTCGAGCTCGAGCTCGAGCTCGTCGAGCTCACCCTGCTTGGCTCGAGCTCGAGCTCGAGACCAGTATATTGAGCTCGAGCTCGAGCTTTCGAGCTCGCGAGCTCGAGTCGAGCTCGAGCTGCTCGCGAGCTTTTTGCTCATGAACCCATTTTTATTTTTATTTATTTATATTTTTAAAAAAAATACCCCAAAAAAAAGCTCGCGAGCCGGCTCGCGAGCTCAAGAACAAGAGTAATCGAGCTCGAGCTCGGCTCGAAATCGAGCTCGAGCTCGAGCTCGAGCTCGTCGAGCTCGAGCTCGAGCTCAACTGGTTCGAGCTCGAGTCGAGCTTTTTTCGAGCCGGCTCATCGAGCTCACGAGCCGGCTCGACTCAACTTGCAGGGCAAGTTATGCAAATATAAGAAAGACCGTCATTTATACCGCTAGTCCAAACATCGCTCGTTAAGCTAACGCGACCGTTGAATGTTTCAAAATAGTTTTTTAAAAATTCCTTAGATTGTAAGTAAGCCGTTAAAGCATCGCGTCTAGTTGTAGAACGACTTACCTGATGATATTTAGGTTGGAGTACGTCGTGAATGTAAGACGTCATTTCTTCATCGTCGTAGTGGTTGAATGAGAGTCCTTTTTTGATGACATTCTCCATTTGTCGCTCTCGTTGTCGAGTTTGGTTGTACGTTCAAATGTGCCCGGTCGCCGAAATTTTGGCTTGGGTAGACTCCGGGGCTTGCTTAGAAATGCAAGATTTCACATGTCGGGCGAGCGTTGTGTTGCTGCCGACGGCCATTAGCTTCCCGCAAAGTTTGCACTTCGCCTTCATTTCGCCATCAACCCGCACTTTATCAAATGTCTCCCATATTGCCGCTTTGTGACGGTGCTCCACTATCTCAATATCGGCAGACGCGGAGGAGGACGCCGACTGGGATGAAGAAGACGCCATTTAATAAATTTGAAAGAGAGAGAGAGAGAGAGAAATATAGAAGTGCAAAGAGAAATAGAGAGAGAGAATGGAAGAGAGGGGTATTTATAAAAAAAATTTAATTAAAAAAAATTTTAATTAAAGAGCCTAAGGCTCTTTAGCTATTTAATTAAAGAGCCGTTCGGCTCTTTAATTAAAGAGCCGAACGGCTCTTTAATATTAGAGCCGTTTGTAACAGCTCTTTAGAGAGCCGTTACAAACGGCTCTTGACCGGAACCGGTCTTTGACCGGTCCCGGTACCGGTCCTGTCCCAGGACCGGTAAAAACCGGTCTTTTATCGGTCCCGGTCCGGGAGCGTTTTTTACCAAAAAACAGGGGACTGGCCGAGCCCCTGGGACCGGTCCCGGAGAGGACCGGTTCCTGACCAGTCCTAACCAGTCCGGTCCCAACCGGACCGGTTAGGACCAGTTTTTTTTGTACACGACTAAGTAGGGTATATTATGCAAATTTTATAATTATAATATAACGAGTTAGAGACACGGGGCTCTGTCCGTACCATCAACTCTGTCCGAACGATCAACCGTGGCAATACCCGGCCCTCATAATATCTCGTAATTTTTTTAAAACGGTAAGGATATAATGGTCATGTTGAATGTTTAGCCAAAGGCATGTTTTCTTTTTCAATATAGTATATAGATATAGATAATATAATTGATATGGGAAAATTTCGTCCAACAATTATGTTATGGTCCGTTCGTTTGGACGGAATTGGCTTTCTGGAATTGGCATTGGAGATTAGAAATCCAATTCTAGTGTTCGGCGCAACGAAATTTAAGCGGATATTTACTTTCATGTGAAAACCCATGGCTTTTACTATGAACTAAAAAATCAAATAGCAATTCTTACCTCCGCCCATGGATTTTCCGCATAATCAAATGTTTACACTAGTTTTTCAACCTACGCGCGAGTTTTTCGCCAAGCGTGCGTTTTCCTGCAGGGTGTTTTTCGTCCGGGCGCGTTTATTTCACCCGGGCGCATATGTTCGCCCGGGCGCGATTTTTCGCCCGGGCACGTTTATTTCGCCCGGGCGCGTTTTATTTCGCCCGGACACATTTATTTCGGCCCGGCGCGATTTTTTCGCCCGAGCGCGATTTTTTCGCCTAGGACGCGATTTTTTCGCCAGAGCGCAATTTTTTCGTCCCGGGCGCAATTTTTTCGGTGCGGTGTTTTAGGTTTTCAAGATTTGAAAACCGCACCACGCACGATTTATGAAATTTCAATACCGCACCGCACCTACACTATGCGGTGCCATCCTTTTTTGTGATTTACAATTTTTTATGCTATACCACTCAGAGTGATCGGTGATAATGTTGTCTCACGGAACCGCACGTACATTTACGATTTTTTCGCCCGGACCCTTATTGTCTTTACTACGGTTAAAAAAAATCGTAAATGTAGGTGCGGTTCCGTGAGGCAACATTATCACAGATCACTCTGAGTGGTATAGCATAAAAAATTGTAAATCACAAAAAAGGATGGCACCGCATAGTGTATGTGCGGTGCAGTATTGAAATTTCATAAACCGTGCGCGGTGCGGTTTTCAAATCTTGAAAACCTAAAACACCGCACCGATCATTTTGCGCATTTTAAATTTCTTACAAATATGTGACAAATCACATTTTATATTATTAAGTAATATATCAATTAAGCCGAATTTATCTTAAAAATATGTGTTCCTTTGTCTATCAATTAAGCTTCCGGGCCATCGAGAGGGCAAAAGAGTTTCCACCCACTTCGGCGCTTCCGACGAAAGGAGTTTCAGCTTCCTTCGTTTTCACTTTCCTTCTCCAGATCTTCGATTTAGGGAACTTCCATATCGGAAATGTCGTCGGGTATTGTCGTTCTCCTCTTCAGTAATAGTATGGAAATCTAACATAGCCATAGCATAAAAATTTTATACCCTAGGCTTTTATGCTTCTGTTCTCCTCATCAGCATTCGAATGTGGTTTTAACCTAGAAGTTTAGTGTCCCAGCACATCTGGAGGTTTACTAAGAGCATCTTCAATACCACTACAAGAAAAATATCATTTAACAACGAAAATCAGGAAGGCTAAAAAATTTGTTGTTAATTACCATCGAATTTAGCTAGGTATATGAGATTTGTTTGTATCTACAAAAATATCAAGGAAAAATTTTGTTGCTAAAATAGCAACGAATTGTTTTGTTGCTAAATAGAAACGAAATAATTTCTTTCAAAATTTCCATTCTAATTATTTTATATCAAAATGTTTATGGAAGAAAAAATTCATTTCCCTCCAAATATTTGTATTTCATTTTTAATATATATATATATAAGTTCTTATTAGGGCTATCTCATTCCCAGACCGATTTTCTCCCAGCCAGCTCCTCACTCTCCCACAAGATCTCCCCGTCGAGCTCGTCACACTCCCGCGATCTCCCCGCCCTTCTTCATTGTGACCATGTCTCCTCTTCGGATTCCTTCCTCCCAGTCTCGGTGAATCGGCGTCACACACTTTTCAATCGAAGATCTCACCGAGCCTCCGCGTGACCCCGCCAAGCTCGGTGTCTCCGTCTTCCCCATTCAATGATTTCTGAACTCGTCGGGGTTCGTGTAAGACCCCCCATCCCAAATCGGCGGTCCGACCGGGGGATCTTATCGCACACCACCCTTTTGGCACGACGCTGAAGCGATCCCGAAGGGTGGAGGTACTAGCTTCTCCAACTCCCTTCCTTGAACCCTCCGTTGTCACGCCTAGGGGTGGTGTTAAGTGAAAGTCACTACACATCAACAGAGTAAGAAAGCGACATTCTAGCGGAAGACTTCATTAAAGAGTGCACTTTACAACACTTAGCGGAAGACGTAGTAATATAGCGGAAGATTAATCATCACAAAAACCTTAAACTCAAGACCTGTATGAATAGCATCCATACCTCCGCCGCATAAAATCCTAACCATCAAGGATTTATTGCCATTATATATATACACCCTGGGATAGGGCACCACAAAAGGAGATGCGGCTTATCAAACTTATACCTGACGTAGCCTGCTCCGTGACTTCATCCACACACAGATGTTGTCACTCATCCGCACCTGTCACCTGTGCCAAAGACAAGTTATTAGAACCACGAATAGAATCCAACCCCTACTAACAAACATACATAATATAACATTTATAAGGGAGGGGATATCTGGACTCTTATTGGGCCGATGCAGTATTCCCACGACCACCGCCTACGTACTCTGTATCGTCCTGCATACGGTCTCAGACCCACGTAGTTCTATTAGTTTCGCACGGGTTGCACTCCCAGACCATCCGTCATGCGGGTTACCTTTGAGTAAAAACTCATCGGCCATCCTATATTTTCCGAAGGCACATTTTCCGAAGGGACATTTCATTCCCGTAGGAATTATTTCTCGAAGGCAACATTTCATTCCCGTAGGAATTATTTCTCGAAGGCACAATTTCATCCCCGTAGGAATTATTTCTCGAAGGCAACATTTCATTCTCGTAGGAATTATTTCTTGAAGGCACAAGGTGCTCCCGTCAAATCAAATTATAGTCAATGCGGAATAAAACCAAAAACATCGATTCGCCTGCGCTGCTGCGAGAGCGGCAGCCAGTTCGGTACTATTTAGGATTGACGTTGAAGGAATGTACTATCTTCACGTCAACTCTAAGTTATAGGCAATAAAGAAGGAAAAGCCAAGACATCGATCTGTCCGCTCGGCTCTACAAGCGGCGGACAGTTCGGCACTATTTAGGGTTACGCTGAAGGAATGTCTCATCTTCACGTCAACTCTAAATTATAGGCAATAAAGAAGAAAAAGCCAAAACATCGATCTGTCCGCTCGGCTCTACAAGCGGCGGACAGTTCGGCACTATTTAGGGTTGACGCTGAAGGAATGTCTCATCTTCACGTCAACTCTAAATTATAGGCAATAAAAAGGAAAAGGCCAAAACATCGATCTGTCCGCTCTGCTCTACAAGCGGCGGACAGTTCGGCACTATTTAGGGTTGACGCTGAAGGAATGTCCCATCTTCACGTCAACTCTAAATTATAGCCAATAAAGAAGAAAATGCCAAAACATCGATCTGTCCGCTCTACTCTACAAGCGGCGGACAGTTCGGCACTATTTAGGGTTGACGCTGAAGGAATGTCCCATCTTCACGTCAACTCTAAATTATAGGCAATACAGAAGAGAAGGCCAAAACATCGATCTGTCCGCTCGGCTCTACAAGCGGCGGACAGTTCGACACAATTTAGGGTTGATGCTTGAAGGAATGTCCCATCTTCACGTCAACTATAAATTATAGGCAATACAGAAGAGAAGGTCAAAACATCGATCTGTCCGCTCGGCTCTACAAGCGGCGGACAGTTCGGCATTATTTAAGGTTGACGCTGAAGGAATGTCTCATCTTCACGTCAACTCTAAATTATAGGCAATACAGAAGAGAAGACCAAAACATCGATCTGTCCGCTCGGCTCTACAAGCGGCGGACAGTTCAGCACTATTTAGGGTTGACGCTGAAGGAATGTGACATCTTCACATCAACTCTAAATTATAGACAATATAGAAGTGAAGGCCAAAACATCGATCTGTCCGCTCGGCTCTATAAGCGGCGGTCAGTTCGGCACTATTTAGGGTTGACCCTGAAGGAATGGCCCATCTTTAGGTCGACGCTAAATTAGTAGGCAATAAATCATAAGCAGCAATAAAGACCGGAAGCAGGGGGCCATAATATCAAGCAGTAAAATAGGCCGAAAGCAGAGGTCATAATATCAAACAGTATAATAGGCCGAAAGCAGAGGCCATAATATCAGGAGTATAATAGGCCGAAAGCAGAGGCCATAATATCAGGACCAGTGCGAGACTGGAGAATTGAAAGTACAGAAAGCAGTATATAAATAACCAGTGCGAGACTGGATTACTGGAAATAAATGCAGAAAATAAACGCAGGACCAGTGCGAGACTGGAGAGCATAATAAATAAAAGGGTTAGTAGTCCAATCACTCCATAATCAGGAGGCTTCAGTTCCATCTCCGTTCATAGGAGGAAAGTTCTGTTCCATCTCCGTTCATAGGAGGAAATTTTGTTCCATCTCCGTTAATAGGAGGAAATTCTGTTCTTTCTCCGTTCATAGGAGCTTACTTATATTTTATGAGGTTCCTTATTTTCGTGTGCCTTGATTTCACATTTTTAATTATCTTGAGGTTATTGAATTTACGGCGTCGCCTCGCGATTGCGACCTTAACTGCGCGTCGATATTTTTACTTTTAAAAATACCCAAACTTTTTAGAGGGTGTGATCCAGCCGCCCGAGCTTCCCGTAATTTTTGGAGACGTGCTGGAGGAGAGCGTAATTCATTATTAATTGATAACATAGATTTTTAGCATCTAAAAATAGTAAACCCATTTCAAAAATTCCAAAATAATTACAGTAGGTGTAGGTCAGTGGTAGGAAGCTTCCCAAATTTTCTCATAATTTTCCCTCACTGTTACGGCCCTCTGGAAATTCAAAAAACCCCAAATATTACAGTATTTTAATTATTAAAGATACTAAAACATGACAGAAAATTCTGAAATTTTTACTGGGGATACACCTCGCTGTTACGCACAACTTTTATGTTTAAAACTTTTCCATTTGAGCCCTATATTTCCCTACAGAAAATCATATATTAATTTCTATAAAAATTATAAAGTTTTATAAATTTTTTAACTTTTGATCAGCATCCCTCCCCGCCGCCTGAACCAAACAGAGCCCTTACGGGCTTCCCCAGCCTCCGGCCGGCCGCAGCTCCCCCCCGGCCGACTATATGGGGGCGGGCGCTTCCTCCGGCGGTGGTCTGGCGGCCTGCCATCGCCGGCCATCGCCGGAGTAAATCTTTACAAAGACTTGAACGGAGGGGAGGGAGGACGGCGGCGGCGCTCCGGCCGCCGGAGTATGCATACGATACGTCGAAAAGATAGGGAGGAAGGAGAGGAGATGGTCCCGTCTGGTTTGGGGTCCTCCGGGAGCCCTCCGGCGATGTCACCATGGGAGATGGTGGTGGTGGCGGTGGAGCTTGGAGAGTCTTCTCCGGCGCCGACAGGGTGTCGGGATGGTTTGGGATGGTTTTAGAAAGCCTGGGAGGAGCTTATGGAGATAGTTTTTGTGTCCCTTGAAGCATGGGTTGAGGCTTGTTTTATAACCCACCTGAGCTCTCTCTCTCTCTTGGGTTTGGTTTCACCCAACCATGGTTGGGCTGAGGTGGGTGCTGGCAGCCTCCTAATGGTGGGAGGGTACACATGGGTTAGGCCTAGGGGTTAGGCTAGCTTGGATGGGCCAATGAGGGCTCACCTCTTGGATGTGTGCTTCCTCCTTTTGGTATGAGTGGAGGGGATGAGTTGGGGGGGCTTTGGTTGGCCATGATCTCATCAACCAGCAGCTGCCTAAGGATTAGGCTCCTTGGAAATCATATGGGGAGGGTTGGGTTAGGCTAGGCTTGGGAGAGGGAGAGAGGTTTGGGATTTTAGCCTTGGATATCTAAGCAAAAAAAATATCTAATTCCACTACTTAGATGCCTTGGGGTTGCTATTAGCCAACCAAATGATAACATGCATGGAGATTTTAGTGGAGTTGATGGGTGGGAAGAGTTTCAAAATCCAAAAGAAATTCACCTCTTATAAGAGGGTTGACCAAGTCAACCCTAAGAGGGTTCCCGTGTGGGTCAAAATCATTATGGGTCCGAGTCGTCGTGTGTCGAGTCAATGTTTGATGTGACGGGGTCGAAACCAAGTGTTTACGTATCTCGAGATTCTCATAATTTTACGAGCATTTATTTTATTTACTTGACTAAACGACGTCGGAATCGAGCGAAACGAATTTTGTTGTACTCGTACCGGCTATACAAGTCTAATGCAGCTGACAGAATTCAATTCGGAGTTCGTTTGCTCAATATTCTAAAATGACGTTTTTGCGACGCTCGATATTACTCAAAATAGTCATTTTTTCCAAACGAACTCGGATTGGAACGAAACAAATTCTGTTGCACTCGTATCGGCCATACGAGTCTAACGCAACTGACAGAATTCAATTCGGAGTTCGTTTGCTTAACATTTGAAAATGGCGTTGTTGCGACGCTCGATATTACTCAAAATAGTCATTTTCTCCAAAAGACTTCGGATTGAAACGAAACGAATTCCGTTGCACTCGTATCGAATATACGAGTCTAATGCAACTGACATAATTCAATTCGGAGTTCGTTTGCTTAATATTCTAAAATGGCGTTGTTGCGACGCTCGGTATTACTCAAAATAGTCGTTTTCTCCAAACGACTTCGGATTGAAACGAAACGAATTCCGTTGCACTCGTATTGAATATACGAGTCTAATGCAACTGACAGAATTCAATTCGGAGTTCGTTTGCTTAATATTCTAAAATGGCGTTGTTGCGACGCTCGATATTACTCAAAATAGTCGTTTTCTCCAAACGACTTCGGATTGGAACGAAACGAATTTTGTTGCACTCGTATCGACCATACGAGTCTAACGCAATCGACGGAAGTCAATTCGGAGCACGTATGCTCATTATACTAAAATAGCGTAGTCGTGACGCGCTACTATACTCAAAATGGTCACTTCTCTAAATGACCACCATTTATGTGGCGGAGGTCGGGCCGTGGTTGTCCTACGACCCGACCTAAGCTCTTCCAAGGGTTCAACCGAACCGACTAGACCCCTTTTTAAAATTGGGATGTTACAAACCAATAAAACAAAGAAAATTTTCGTCCCTGAAAATACGAGTGGGTCATGGGGATTCAAAACGGAACGTACTGTAGACCACTAGAGGTGTCGAACGATCCCAAATTTTAAGGGTCTCTAGGTTTGGTTTTACCTAACGAGCTGTGTTGATGGCTCCTACCATGTAATATACAAGTAGCTTAAGTAAACTACGGGGTAGCTTGAGCGTAGCCATGTCTGCCCCGCCGTAACTCTGATATATACTATTCATGAGAATATTTTGTGCGGCAAATTGTTTGCTAAAGGTATTACCAGTTTAGATAATTATATCGAGTAACTAATTCTAGCAAAATCGAGTACCTCCAAGGTTTGAACGATTCAAATTAATCTAATCGTGAGAAACAAGAAACCCTTCATCACTTGATAACCCTCCCGTGAACCGAGCTTAACGGGAGACGAAGGCAACTCAGCACCTTCCAGGGAGCCGAGCTCAACTGGAAGTGGAGACAACTCAACACCTTCCAGGGAGCCGAGCTCAACTGGAAGTGGAGGCAACTCAACACCTTCCAGGGAGCCGAGCTCAACTGGAAGTGAAGACAACTCAAAACCTTCCAGGGAGCCGAGCTCAACTGGAAGTGGAGGCAACTCAGCACCTTCCAAGGAGCCGAGCTCAACTGGAAGTGGAGGCAACTCAGCACCTTCCAAGGAGCCGAGCTCAACTGGAAGTGGAGGCAACTCAGCACCTTCCAAAGAGCCGAGCTCAACTGGAAGTGGAGGCAACTCAGCACCTTCCAAGGAGCCGAGCTCAACTGGAAGTGGAGGCAACTCAACACCTTCCAAGGAGCCGAGCTCAACTGGAAGTGGAGGCAACTCATCACCTTCCAAGGAGCCGAGCTCAACTGGAAGTGGAGGCAACTCAGCACCTTCCAAGGAGCCGAGCTCAACTGGAAGCGGAGGCAACTCAACACCTTCCAAGGTTTGCATATCTGAAACGCAACATTTATGAGTTGTGTCCGAAAGGCACATAGTAAAAATCCATCAACATATAGCTAATTCTCTTACGAAGGTTCTATGTTAGTAGAACAGATAAAATTGCAAATAAGCAGTAAAAATCCATAAACATATGACCAACTCCCATACGAAGGTTATATGTTAGTGGAACAGATAAAATTGCAAATAAGCAGTAAAAATCCATAAACATATAACCAACTCCCATACGAAGGTTATATGTTAATGGTACAGATAAAATTGCAAATAAGCAGTAAAGATCCATAAACATATAATCATCTCTCATGCGAAGGTTATATGTTAATGGTATATGCATATGTGTATGTTTTGATGCAAATGATGCATATGCAAATATGTATGTTTTGATGCATATGCAAGCCATGCATAACGAGTACTCACGACTCAATCACAACACACAATGTTGAAACAGTTTCACCGCTTTTCTTCCAGCAGGGTTGCGACCCCCGCGGGCCTCACCGATGTGGCCGTCGGTGACAGTGGCCGGTCCTGCCACTTCTGGGTGTGGACGTACCGCACTACCCAGGCCCTAATGTACAACCCAGTGTACTCCTGGATGTGAGCAACATCCGTCAATTACAAAATTCGGCTATCCAGCAGAGGGACCCTGCGGGGAAATAATAAATAACCTCCCGGGGTTCACACACTCCCTAGTACCTCATGAGTCGTCAACCTTCCTATTCCTGTATGAACGGTCCTTGGGCATGACTGACCCGTCACGGTAATCATATATAATGTTTTACCATTTTGCTCTTTATGTTGACATATTTTGACAACTTCTTTTTGCAGGGTAGCGAACCCCACAGGCCTCACCGATGTGGCCGACGGTGACAGTGGCCGGTCCTGCCACTTCTGGCTGTGGATGCACCGCACTACCCAGGCCCCAACGTACAACCCTGTGTACCCTCGGACGTAGGAGACATCCGGCAACAACTGAATTTGGCCAACCAGCAGAGGGACCCAGCGGGGCATATAAGATACAACCGAGCTCCCGGGGTGCACACCTCACTGTCGCCTAGAGTCGTCAACCTTCCCGCACCGGTACGTACGGTCTACGGGCATGACCGACCCGCCACTTTTCTCAATGCAAGCAATTTACAATAAAAGCAATAAAAATAGGTAACCATCACATTCGGGTCCTCAGTGGCTTACCCTTTTTAACGAGGCTTCCCGGCTGGCTGAGTATGCAACCATCGCAAGTCCTGTGAATGCTAACAATGTACTTTTAGGATGGTTTGTATACAAGCTTTTATAAATTTGCCACAAATTTACTTCAATCCAGCACGTCGCCTCAGTAATCATTTCCTGAAATATTAACGTTATTGAAAAGACTAACATTTTATCATAGTCTTTTACGATTACACGACTTTATTTTCAACAGATCGTCAAATTGATCAAGTCAAAACATACTTCATATTTGCAATCGTTAGAGCAATTCTCCATATACACGCAAAATTTCATTTAATTAGTTTACCTTAAATGAAATTTTGAAAAAGAGAATTTTAATCCCAATAAAACAAAGAGGCTTAAACCTGAGATTAGAAATTAGTAATAGAGTCCTCATATTGCACACAGAATTCCATTTGATTAGTTTACCTCGAATGGAATTTTGAAAATAAGGATTTAATCCCAATAAAACAAAGAGGCTTACACCCAGAGTTCAAAATTTGAAATGATCATTTGTAGGGTTTAAAGAGAGTGTTTTATGGGAATAAGATAGATGATCGTTCGAGATTAGATGTAGTAAAGGACATTTAAGTGTCGATCTGAGTCATAAAAAAATTGTATGACTAAAAATGAATTTGATAAGTTCGAGTGAAAATATATATATGTCAAGTTTGTTGTCAACTTTTACCTTTCAGGTCCACCACCGCTTCCGCTGCAGTGGTTCGTCCCGAACCACGCTACAACGATTAGCAGAGCAAGAGGTGTTTCTGTGATCACGAGTAGGTCGACAAGATCGATTGCGCTTTGATCCATTTGTAAGACCCCCCTCCCAAATCGGCGGTCCGACCGGGGGATCTTATCGCACACCACCCTTTTGGCACGACGCCGAAGCGATCCCGAAGGGTGGAGGTACTAGCTTCTCCAACTTCCTTCCTTGAACCCTCCGTTGTCACGCCTAGGGGTGGTGTTAAGCGAAAGTCACTACACATCAACAGAGTAAGAAAGCGACATTCTAGCGGAAGACTTCATTAAAGAGTGCACTTTACAGCACTTAGCAGAAGACGTAGTAATATATCGGAAGATTAATCATCACAGAAACCTTAAACTCAAGACCTGTATGAATAGCATCCATACCTCCGCCGCATAAAATCCTAACCATCAAGGATTTATTGCCATTATATATATACACCCTGGGATAGGGCACCACAAAAGGAGATGCGGCTTATCAAACTTATACCTGACGTAGTCTGCTCCATGGCTTCATCCACACACAGATGTTGTCACTCATCCGCACCTGTCACCTGCGCCAAAAACAAGTTATTAGAAGCACGAATAGAATCCAACCCCTACTAACAAACATACATAATATAACATTTATAAGGGAGGGGATATCTGGACTCTTATTGGGCCGAGGCAGTCTTCCCACGACCACCGCCTACGTACTCCGTATCGTCCTGCATACGGTCTCAGACCCACGTAGTTCTATTAGTTTCGCACGGGTTGCCCTCCCAGACCATCCGTCGTGCGGGTTACCTTTGAGTAAAAACTCATCGGCCATCCTATATTTTCCGAAGGCACATTTTCCGAAGGGATATTTCATTCCCGTATGAATTATTTCTCGAAGGCAACATTTCATTCCCGTAGGAATTATTTCTCGAAGGCACAATTTCATCCCCGTAGGAATTATTTCTCGAAGGCAACATTTCATTCCCGTAGGAATTATTTCTTGAAGGCACAAGGTGCTCCCGTCAAATCAAATTATAGTCAATGCGGAATAAAACCAAAAACATCGATTCGCCTGCGCTGCTGCGAGAGCGGCAGCCAGTTCGGTACTATTTAGGATTGACGTTGAAGGAATGTACCATCTTCACGTCAACTCTAAGTTATAGGCAATAAAGAAGGAAAAGCCAAGACATCGATCTGTCCGCTCGGCTCTACAAGCGGCGGACAGTTCGACACTATTTAGGGTTGACGCTGAAGGAATGTCCCATCTTCACGTCAACTCTAAATTATAGTCAATAAAGAAGAAAAAGCCAAAACATCGATCTGTCCGCTCGGCTCTACAAGCGGCGGACAGTTCGGCACTATTTAGGGTTGACGCTGAAGGAATGTCTCATCTTCACGTCAACTCTAAATTATAGGCAATAAAAAGGAAAAGGCCAAAACATCAATCTGTCCGCTCTGCTCTACAAGCGGCGGACAGTTTGGCACTATTTAGGGTTGACGCTGAAGGAATGTCCCATCTTCACGTCAACTCTAAATTACAGGCAATAAAGAAGAAAATGCCAAAACATCGATCTGTCCGCTCTACTCTACAAGCGGCGGACAGTTCGGCACTATTTAGGGTTGACGCTGAAGGAATGTCCCATCTTCACGTCAACTCTAAATTATAGGCAATACAGAAGAGAAGGCCAAAACATCGATCTGTCCGCTCGGCTCTACAAGCGGCGGACAGTTCGACACAATTTAGGGTTGACGCTTGAAGAAATGTCCCATATTCACGTCAACTCTAAATTATAGGCAATACAGAAGAGAAGTCCAAAACACCGATCTGTCCGCTCGGCTCTACAAGCGGCGGTCAGTTCAGCACTATTTAAGGTTGACGCTGAAGGAATGTCTCATCTTCACGTCAACTCTAAATTATATGCAATACAGAAGAGAAGGCCAAAACATCGATCTGTCCGCTCGGCTCTACAAGCGGCGGACAGTTCAGCACTATTTAGGGTTGACGTTGAAGGAATGTCACATCTTCACGTCAACTTTAAATTATAGGCAATATAGAAGAGAAGGCCAAAACATCGATCTGTCCGCTCAGCTCTACAAGCGGCGGCCAGTTGGACACTATTTAGGGTTGACCCTGAAGGAATGGCCCATCTTCAGGTCGACGCTAAATTAGTAGGCAATAAATCATAAGCAGCAATAAAGACCGGAAGCAGGGGGCCATAATATCAAGCAGTAAAATAGGCCGAAAGCAGAGGCCATAATATCAAACAGTATAATAGGCCAAAAGCAGAGGCCATAATATCAGGAGTATAATAGGCCGAAAGCAGAGGCCATAATATCAGGACCAGTGCGAGACTGGATAATTGAAAGTACAGAAAGCAGTATATAAAGGACCAGTGCGAGACTAGATTACTGGAAATAAATGCAGAAAGTAAACGCAGGACCAGTGCGAGACTGGAGAGCATAATAAATAAAAGGGTTAGTAGTCCAATCACTCCATAATCAGGAGGCTTCAGTTCCATCTCCGTTTATAGGAGGAAAGTTCTGTTCCATCTTTGTTCATAGGAGGAAATTCTGTTCCATCTCCGTTCATAGGAGGAAATTCTGTTCTTTCTCTGTTCATAGGAGCTTACTTATATTTTATGAGGTTCCTTATTTTCGTGTGTCTTGATTTCACATTTTTAATTATCTTGAGGTTATTGAATTTACGGCGTCGCCTCGCGATTGCGACCTTAACTGCGCGTCGATATTTTTACTTTTAAAAATACCCAAACTTTTTAGAGGGTGCGATCCAGCCGCCCGAGCTTCCCGTAATTTTTGGAGACGTGCTGGAGGAGAGCGTAATTCATTATTAATTGATAACATAGATTTTTATCATCTAAAAATAGTAAACCCATTTCAAAAATTCCAAAATAATTACAGTAGGTGTAGGTCAGTGGTAGGAAGCTTCCCAAATTTTCTCATAATTTTCCCTCACTGTTACGGCCCTCTGGAAATTCAAAAACCCCCAAATATTACAGTATTTTAATTATTAAAGATACTAAAACATGACAGAAAATTCTGAAATTTTTACTGGGGATACACCTCGTTGTTACGCACAACTTTTATGTTCAAAACTTTTCCATTTGAGCCCTATATTTCCCTACAGAAAATCATATATCAATTTCTATAAAAATTATAAAGTTTTATAATTTTTTTAACTTTTGATCAGCATCCCTCCCCGCCGCCCGAACCAAACAGAGCCCTTACGGGCTTCCCCAGCCTCCGGCCGGCCGCAGCTCCGCCCCCGTCCGACTTTATGGGGGCGGGCACTTCCTCCGGCGGTGGTCCGGCGGCCTGCCGTCGCCGGCCATCGCTGGAGTAAATCTTTACAAAGACTTGAACGGAGGGGAGGGAGGACGGCGGCGGCGCTCCGGCCGCCGGAGTATGCATACGATACGTCGAAAAGATAGGGAGGAAGGAGAGGAGATGGTCCCGTCTGGTTTGGGGTCCTCCGGGAGCCCTCCGACGATGTCACCATGGGAGGTGGTGGAGGTGGCGGTGGAGCTTGGAGAGTCTTCTCCGGTGCCGACAGGGTATCGGGATGGTGGGGGCTGGTTTTAGAAAGCCTGGGAGGAGCTTCTGGAGATAGTTTTTGTGTCCCTAGAAGCATGGGTTGGGGCTTGTTTTATAACCCACCTGAGCTCTCTCTCTCTCTCTCTCTCTTGGGTTTGGTTTCACCCAACCATGGTTGGGCTGAGGTGGGTGGTGGCAGCCTCCTAATGGTGGGAGGGTACACATGGGTTAGGCCTAGGGGTTAGGCTAGCTTGGATGGGCCAATGAGGGCTCACCTCTTGGATGTGTGCTTCCTCCTTTTGGTTTGAGTGGAGGGGATGAGTTGGGGGGGGGGGGGGGGGGGGGGGGGGCTTTGGTTGGCCATGATCTCATCAACCAGCAGCTGCCTAAGGATTAGGCTCCTTGGAAATCATATGGGGAGGGTTGGGTTAGGCTAGGCTTGGGAGAGGGAGAGAGGTTTGGGATTTTAGCCTTGGATATCCAAGCCAAAAAAATATCTAATTCCACTACTTGGATGCCTTGGGGTTGCTATTAGCCAACCAAATGATAACATGCATGGAGATTTTAGTGGAGTTGATGGGTGGGAAGAGTTTCAAAATCCAAAAGAAATTCACCTCTTATAAGAGGGTTGACCAAGTCAACCCTAAGAGGGTTCCCGTGTGGGTCAAAATCATTATGGGTCCGAGTCGTCGAGTGTCGAGTCAACGTTTGATGTGACGGGGTCGAAACCAAGTGTTTACTTATCTCGAGATTCTTATAATTTTACGAGCATTTATTTTATTTACTTGACTAAACGACGTCGGAATCGAGCGAAACGAATTTTGTTGTACTCGTACCGGCTATACAAGTCTAATGCAGCTGACAGAATTCAATTCGGAGTTCGTTTGCTCAATATTCTAAAATGGCGTTTTTGCGACGCTCGATATTACTCAAAATAGTCATTTTCTCCAAACGACCTCAGATTGGAACGAAACGAATTCTGTTGCACTCGTATCGGCCATACGAGTCTAACGCAACTGACGGAATTCAATTCAGAATTCGTTTGCTTAACATTTGAAAATGGCGTTGTTGCGACGCTCGATATTACTCAAAATAGTCGTTTTCTCCAAAAGACTTCGGATTGAAACGAAACGAATTCCGTTGCACTCGTATCGAATATACGAGTCTAATGCAACTGACAGAATTCAATTCGGAGTTCGTTTGCTTAATATTCTAAAATGGCGTTGTTGCGACACTCGATATTACTCAAAATAGTCATTTTTTCCAAACGACTTCGGATTGAAACGAAACGAATTCCGTTGCACTCGTATCGAATATTCGAGTCTCATGCAACTGACAAAATTCAATTCGGAGTTCGTTTGCTTAATATTCTAAAATGACGTTGTTGCGACGCTCGATATTACTCAAAATAGTCGTTTTCTCCAAACGACCTCGGATTGGAACGAAACGAATTTTGTTGCACTCGTATCGACCATACGAGTCTAACGCAACCGACGGAAGTCAATTCGGAGCATGTATGCTCATTATACTAAAATAGCGTAGTCGTGACGCGCTAATATACTCAAAATGGTCACTTCTCTAAATGACCACCATTTATGTGGCAGAGATCGGGCCGTGGTTGTCCTGTGACCCGACCTAAGCTCTTCCAAGGGTTCAACCGAACCGACTAGACCCCTTTTTAAAATTGGGATGTTACAGTTCGTCATTCCCATTCCTAGCAACTAGGTATCGTCCTTCCCATCCCGAGCAGCAGAGAGCGGCAAGGTAATATTCCTCCCCTCCACTTCATTGACTGCAGGCTGAAATTTTAGAACCAGATCCTTCATTGAGAGGTCATATTAAGTCTTAATTTTAATTGATTCCATCTTCACACCTACTGCTAATCCACAGAGATAGGGAACTGATTTCTCCCCTTCCAACTAGTTCCACTACTTCCAATTAGGTTTATGCATATGATATATTCGATGAAATGCTCAAATGATATTTTTTGCCTCTTAATTAGGTACTCAGATAACATTTTAGCCTCTTAAAACTTTGATGAAGAATGAGACTTAGATGACATTTTAGCCTCTTAATTTTTTGTCTCTTAATTCTAAAACGCTTGATGGAGAATGAGACGAAATTTTGATGAAAAGACCGTGTGACGAGCTGAACAACACACTTGATTTTGTCGGTGTTTATGATTTCATACCCTTTTGGTGATTTACCATTCAATGTCTGGTTGCATTTTGGTTATATTGAAACTTTCATATTTATTTATGGTTTAAATATGTCTCTTTATGTATTTTTAGCATAAGGATCTTCATATTCCTGCTTCATTAAACTTTAATCAATGTTAATGGCAAATTATTGTTAGCTAATGGTAAATTATCCAACTAAAATCTTACAAACACTTTTTAACCAAGACTGCTACTGATTGATGCATCTTGAGCATAAAACACATTTTTTATCCAACTAAAATCTTACAAACATTTTTAGCCAACCAAGACTAACTTGAGCATAAAACACATTAAAAACATTTTTTTACCTAAAATACCAATCAAATGACTAACCTTCTTCCTACTAAAATCTTACAGTGATTCATTTATCATTTTCAAAAAAATTCAAAACTATGTTTGTGCAATAAAGACATGAACTAAAAAAAAATCATTGTAGAAACAAATCAGGAAATTTGCTGAAGTCATTTGTATGCTTATCGCGGTAATATTTTTTAGTGTTTTCATGTACTGTTGTTGATTGATGCAGCTTGGATCTCACGTAGCCCTGGCTCTTTGCACAACTTCTCTAGCTCCACATTTTTACCATCACTCTCTTCCATAAAAGCCACGTCCAATTCAGGAAATTTGCTTCGTTTCAGTGTAGATATTGTCTCAATCAACTGCTTTGTCAACTCCATCATGGTCTTCATCCCTACATTTTCAATCAACATCATCATCTTCTTATAATAATTTCTGTGAATAAATGTGGAGAGTGAGGATAAGGCACGAAAGAAAGAAAAAATTGTCTTATTTCGCTTTCATTACTGGCGTCCAGATATTGATTCACAATTCAGAAAAAATTGTGTTTTCTTCACTAATAGCTGAAAATGCGCAAAACAATATTTTTCTTATGCACCACAACACAAAAAAACATTGTCTGGACAATTTCTAAACGTCTATTTTATTCAAATTCCATATGATTAAACATAAACAAAGAGAAAACAATGGTAATTTCCTGGACAATACTGCAAACAATAATTTATAGGTCAAAATGGCAATATAATTTGACTGTATAATATTGCATGTATGTGAATGTGAATTCAGTGTATAAGCCACGACTATAAAACAAAACACTTGAAAACAAAGTCTATAAGTCACTATCTCTCAAATAGAGTACAAACACGATCCAACAGTAAAGAAATCAACTCACAAACCTTGATTACCACGACTATAAAGAGGGGAGGGCTGGAGGCGCTTTAAGAGGGTTGTCCGGAGCAGATTTCAGCGTTCAAAAATTGTTTGGAGGCTGTACAAAAGCCGGGAGAGCAACTGGGTTAGTGCAGGAAAGTAGTTTCAGCAACAAGGAATAGAGGTTTGTTGTCCTGGAAGCCTGGACAGCAACCTGGAGGTTGGAAGGTGGTTGATTGGGGGGTGAGGAGGCTTGGCAGAAGTCCAGGAATTAATTCCATGACAGGTTTTGCGGCTCTGGACAGCAGGGGATGTGTTTCGCTGCAGCAGAAGATCGGCAGAGGGGATAGTTGTGGAGTGGGAAGGGGTCAGTTAGTGGGAAAGAGGAGTAGGGTGGCCCCACGTGAGAAGACGGGGAGGGGATTTGATAGCAGGGAGAGGGGCTGGATTCAATTGGGCTGGGTTGGCAGGGAGTAAATGAGAGAGGGTTTGTCCTTGTTGCATGTGTCTAATGCTACGCATGATATTCTATGTTTTCTAGGTGATGTTTTTTTGTGAGGTTGGGAGGTTTAGATAAATATTTGAAAAAATTGAGTGTAGTTTAACTGTTCATAGGTAGGATCAGTTGCAAATGAGTTAGCGTCTTATTCATTAGTAATCACATACTTAAATATGTAAATTCAGGGACTAGTCTTGATAAATAGATATTGAATGTTGATCATGTGTAATGATGTGTTCTAGAAGTCCTCCTTTTCGTATTGCTTTTTGTTGGGAAAATGATTTGTCTTAACCCCCAAAATGAGTTGAATATGAATTCTAAGAAAGAAAAATCAAGGTTAAGTAAATATGCGTCGAATAGTATTCGACGCAACGTCGAAGTGTTGTCGACGTTTTTTTCAGAATGAGTCGAAGTAACTTTAATAAGAATTCGATGTATCCTATGTCGACGTAGCTCTGACTTCTAGTCGACGCACCTTCCTTATTCTCCTCTCGATGTCCAGCCAGGATGAATTCGACGCTTACGTCGAATTGTAATCGACGTACGTCGATTACTATGTTAAATTCAAATAACAACAGATCTCTTTCCTTCTTTCTATAGATCTGATTTATATGGAATAATATTATTCTTTTATAGCCGTTATGAATCATTCTTTCCCTCTAATTGATTCTTGGCTAAATTGATTAAGTTGATTATGGATATTATTTGAAATCAAAATGAATTCTTTCCTTCTACAGATATAATAGTTATGGAAATATTTCTCTCTTTCTAATACTTTGTCTACTAATTGATTTCTCTCATATAGTGTTATCTTAATACACAGAGCTATAAATAAGGAGAAGGTCGACAGAGAACAATGAGAGGTGATCCACTCCATACATTTGAAATAGAGGATTTGGAACCAAGAAAAGGAGCCTCCACAATTAAATCAGACAGGGGGAGCTCTCTTCACCATCTTCATCAAGATCCAACTCAACATCCAATCAGGATTTTCAAGTGTCTTCTCAGAAAAAAGAGAAGAACAATATATCTTTTCTCTTTCTCCTTCCCATCTTGTAAAGGGTTAAAACTCCCTTCAAAAGTTTACTCCCGGTGATAGGGCACCTTAGCAAAAACCTGCAACTTGGTTTATAAGCACCTTATCAAAAGCTTATAGGTGAATTGGGCACCTGATCAAAACTCCCATTGGTGTGTGGACACCTTATCAAAATCACCTTGGTGTGTGGACACCTTATCAAAATCACCTTGGTGAGAGGGCACCTTATCAACAACCTCCTAGTGGATTCCTACCAGTGGGTAGAAGAGTAGATGTACCCAGGTTTTGGGGAACTACTATATATCTTGTGTCATCTGGTTATGTGCTTGTTTTTTACTTTCTCAATCAGCACTCATATATATATTTATATATATATCACTTAATTTGAAACAAAGTTAAATAAGACTTTTAATAAATGAGAACTAATACTCCTCTTTCACTTTTTAGTATAGACTATGAGAAGTAATTTTAATTAACTAGTCATGGATATATTTGTATGATAAATTGATAATTATCTTTATCAATGCATGTATGATAAACAGTCTTATATTTGAAGCCATAACTAACTTGAAGGAGCCTAGTGGGTCCAATAAGATTGTCATCACCATGTATATTGACTATTTAGGTACATATTAACATCTCTTCTCCACCAATCCTCCTCCACCTTTTGGCAATCGTTTGGTATTTTGCTAATAATATTATTTAACTTTGGAATATATTATCCATTAGTAGGCTTTGATGATCATCCCATACTCAGTTTTTCGATCGAAAAACATATGAATGCATTGTGTTTGTGTGGGCATAAAGTTTAACACTTTGTGTGCATATGATCCAATTGATGTATTGCAAATATGAATGTAAATGGGTGTTGTAGATAGTTCTTTAGGCTTATTTACTCATCAGAGCAAAAATGTTGCGTCAAACGAAACCTTAAACTTGCTCGGTTTTACTTATTTAGTTTATGTTTTAATTATTGTTCGCTGAAAACTGCATTCGTAGGCGACATCCACGCCCGGAACTCCTCAAATTGTGCCCAGTTCGCTGCGCTTCAGCGAACCGGGCACCCAATTCGCTGTGCTTCAGCGAACCGGGCGCCCAGTTCGCCGCGCTTCAGCGAACCGGGCGCCCAGTTCGCTGCGCTTCAGCGAACCGGGTGTAACATCCCCAATCCTGCTAGACCCATTGGAAATGTTAGGGCATAGTGGTGAGATGAGTGGGCACTAGGGCCTTAGGCTAGGGTGGAAATGGCTAAGTGCACACCAAAGCTCAAAAACCAACCTAGCCCTAATCCCCTCAACTAGGTCAATTGACCCTCAATTGTCCAAATTGACCTCACATATGTTTCCCTAACTACTAAGGGAGACCAATAGGATGGAAATTGCACTTGGTTGGGACCCAATTGCATGAAATTGACCAAAGTCAAACTTTACCTAATTTTGGTCAAATCTACACCCTTTGATTAAATTAAACCAATTGGAGCCCCACCATGGACCAACCAATGTTGGGTGATGTCAAGGGACCCATGACCCCCATGTGGGGTCAACCCACTCACCTTGTTGACCAAAGTCAACCATGGTCAACATAGCTCTTTAAGGTGAATTCTAAGCCTAATTTGAATGGAACCCAACACCCATCAATTAACCAATTATTTATGGACTTAGGACACCCCCTTATCAGCCTTGGATTGAGCCCAAACCATGGGTTTGATTAACCAAATGAGAGGGGGGACCAAAAGTAATTAAAAAGGCAAAAGATAAAGGTTAAAGCAAATCCCCCTATAACACTCCACCTCTAATCAATGTTGGACACTCCACCCTTGATTATTAAGCCTCAGAAGGAGACCAGAAGGCCCAACAAGGACAGGGGTGTAGGAGGGTGGCAGCAAGGAGCAATCCGAGAAGGCTTGGATTCAAAACCAGCAATAGAAGCCTCCCCACCTCATTCCAGCCACACCATCAGCTTCAGAAGGGAGAGAGCAGTCGGGAACGACACCTGGAGCAAGGCCATAGCCAGAGAATCGAAGTCGGGAGCAGGCTTGCCAGAGCAAAGCAAAACCATGGTGAACCGCCACCGGAGCCGCCGCCACACCCCAATCACGGTTCGTTTCTCCTCCTCTCCCCCCATGCCAGCTTTCTATAACAAAATGAAGAAGGATCGGGCTCAATTGAGCCCGAATCCATTCCTTAAAACCGAGTTTTTCCGCTCGAAACGGGAAGCCTGGGATCGCCGGGAACCGCCGCCTCTGGCCTCCAGTCGCCGGTAAATGGTAGCCCCGACCACCACGAAGGTGTCAGTGGTGTTGGTCGGGGGTGGTGGTGGCTGGATCGCCGGCAATCGCGGTCACGACACCGCCCAACACGGCTCGATCTCAGCCGTTGGCTGGAGGAGGAAGACGACTCCTTGGCCGCGGGATCTGTGTCAAGATTCGTGCACGCCTTATTTATTTAAATTAACTTAAGGTTTTGGATTCATTTCACCCTATAGTGGGCAACCTCCTTCTAATATTATTTAGGGGCACTTAATGACTGAATTAGCAAAAGTGCCCAACATGAAAGTTGTAGGCCTTGACCTTAGCTTTCATTCGGGCTTAAGTTCAGGTCATTTGGTGACCCACAGCTCCCTGGGGAGCTGTTTTACTAGGACTGGTCCTACACTAGGACATTCCACTAAAATATTTGTTTAGCCTATATCTCTCAAGCTTTGAAGTTGAGATTTTAACCATGGGTAGGTATATTCTAGGGGTACCCTCTGCCCAAAGATCAGTATTTGTTGGGCACTTTTGCCTATAGTTTTTGTGGTAATTAAGATATTTAATAAATGTTGAATTTTGGAGCATATGAAGTCCAAATGACACCAAATTTTGGTGGCATGCTCTTTAGTTTATGAGTAGTGCCTGCCTAAATTTTCACTCAATTTGGAGTTGATTTGATATGAAAAATGGGAAACCCTAATGAGGGCCCTTAAGGGTCAAATTAGGGTTTAGGCTATTTTGGGGAGTTGAGTGGGTTGGCCTCCTCCCATCATGATGATTATGTAGGTAATGATATATAAATGCATGTGACACCCCCTAATGGAGCATTTGGAGCCATTGGGGTGGTGTGTCCTAAAACCCTAAGGGTAAACCCTTAGGGTTGTAATTTAGGGTTTGTGAAGGACATAGGACCAAATGTGCTTGCCTTAGCTCAGAACTTGGTAGACATGTTTTTAGGAGCATGCAATGGCTTAGATAATTTAATGCGAATATTTAGAGTCATTTATGTATTTTTTCCCTTATTAAATGAAGTTTCCACTATTTCCTTAAATAAATAAAATGCATGGTCAGATGACCTGGTATGGTTATGATATTTTAAAAGTGGCTGAATTGGGATGAAAATAGGCTATGGTAATTTTAGTAGGATTTATTGAACTGTTATTTCATGTGGAGGAATTTTTAAGTGCTTACTAGCTTAGAGGAATTTAATTATGAAAAATGTCAAATCATTGGGAAAAATTATGAAACTTGGTTATCTGTCATTTTTTGTTGATATATGCCCATGATAATTATTTGGAAGCCTGTGGAATTGTATTTCATGTACATCATGTAGAAATTAGTATTTACTACACTTGGATGTTAAATCATTTTAATTAGTCAAATCATATGGTAATGATATAAATATTTTGCAGAGGACTCTAGACCCCCATTTGAACTCTTGGTAATTTTTATAGAATTTTCAGATGTGAAATATTATTTTTCCTAATTATAGTGGCATTTTGGTAATTATACAACTATGAGGATTTAGTAGGCCACATGACATCCTAGGGTCATGAAACTCAGTAATACACCTTGTTATGGAATATTACCTTACTGATAATTTTAAGGTAGCATGTAGAAGCATTTTGAGGATAGATCATGTGTAATTTGACTTAAGGCCTTAACTACTTTAAATAATAATAAATACCAAATTAATATGGAAAATTATGGAAATTGGAACAAACCTTATTAAGGTCAGTGGGATTCTAGTATAATTATACCATATCCTGGTGATAAGTTTTTAGAAGGATCCCCTTATGGGGTTTGAGGTTAGTTCAACTTGGTGGTCTGCGTTTAGTAAAAGCCAGAATTTTTGATTTTAAGACAATTCAGACCCATAAGTAGTGTTTAGAAGTTATGTCCATTCAGTATTTGAGCTATAGTTCACAATGATTCAAGGAGGGTCAAACCTAGGATTAACATTGAGATTGTGCTAGGTTTGGTGTATGAGGTGTGGAGGTACGTCCAACCCAATTGGGTGAGACGGGTGTTGAGCTAAGTCACTTTAATTATATGAAATAATGAGGGGTGAACTAAATGTTAATCACCAACTAAAGTAATTGTCTTGAGAAAGAGGATGGTGGGGCTGAGCCCATTGAATCCTTAGTACCGTTGGGGGCTCCTTTACGGGGTATACCGCGGGAAGTCCAAGATTCACTCAAAACATTATACTAACTTAATTGTAGGCAAGAGTAGCCTAATTAGGTCAGCAAGCTAGTATGGATCTCCTTCGGGAAGGAGATGTGTTGGAGCAACTTGTGTGATAGTCCCTGAGCCGGAGGCTCGGGTGGACTTGGTGTCACCTGTTACTTATGCAATTAGTGGCGAGTCATCGGTACTAGGCTAGTCGTGTCACCGACGATAGTACGTTGACTCAGGTGAGGGTGAGGTTTAGAGGGCCGGTAAGATTGAGTATCGTGGTCTGGAGGACAATCCCTAATAACCCACCCCGACCTTAAAGTCTGGTGGATTCCAGCAAGAGTACGCAGGGGCTCCGCTGTTGTGTTCTTAGCGTTGAGGCGTACGTGAGGTCTAGGCTTGGTAGTGAGCATACCCGCCTAGGATGTGGAGTGCCCAATCCACTGCCACCGTGAGCCACGACGGTCGGTACTCGAAAGGTTGGTTTCCTTTCTAACAAAGTGGGAACTATAAAGGTCTGTGCGCATAGAGTCGTGTGGGTGAGTCACATTACATAAACACATTAAATCATCACAAGCATAGCATAGCATAACATACACTTTAGCATACCCCCATCATATAAATTAGTATGGGCTCTTTTATATGATGGGTTACTTGGACATCTTAACTTATATGTCGTATGAGCGTTCATATAAGTTAAGGTACAAATCTGTGATGGTAGATTAGTTTTACTTACTGCACCGCATATTTTTTTATTACTGTTTACTTCATGTTCTACTTTACTGTCATTTATTTGCACTATACTGCTAGCTAGTCTTACCGCTTTACCTTTACTTGCTAGAATAGTGTCATGTCACCTCTTCCCTTGTTTACCCCTTGTTGTCCTCCGCTTCTTCCTCCCGCTCGGTACCTAGGAGTCGTGGAGGGAAGCGAGGACAAAACGACTTAGTCTTTATGACTAACGGTCGGATGTGGCCGTAACAGGAGTCTGAGGAGACGGAGTTGTCCCGCGCGCAGCTGGACGAGATGGCAGGACCTGAGCAGCGGATGCAGCGCACTACCACGACGCCACAGGTTGATGACTAGATAGTTAGATTTCAGCTTTGAGAGTTTCCGCATGTTGTAGAGAGAGAGAGTACTCATTTTGGATATGTATCGGGCTTAAGCCCTTTTTGCTTGTACTGTCTCTTTTTGGACATTTCTGTTTTCATTATATTTCTATATGATGTTGTGACATGTGGACATGTCTTTACCTATGTACTTACTTTTGGCATATATTTACTTATGATCGTATAGCCGGCAGAGTCGGTGCTGAGTGGTGTTAGCCAACCCGAGTGTTGGTGACACCGCAAGGCAGCAATTCTGGGCGAAGATCCACCTCAACCGTACGATGCGGGGGAGGTTCGAGTTTTTCATGTACCCGAACGGGTTTTGAGAAAAGAGATCTTACACCGGGCGCCCAGTTCCCTGCGCTTCAGCGAACCGGGCGCCCAGTTCGCCTCGCTTCAGCGAACCGGGCGCCCAGTTCGCCGCGCTTCAGCGAATCGAGCACACAATTCGCTGTCTTTCACCGAACCGGGCCCACAGTTCGCTGTCTTTCACCGAACCGGGCCCACAGTTCGCTGTCTTTCACCGAACCGGGCACACAGTTCACTGCCTTTCACAGAGCCGGACGCACAGTTCGATGTCTTTCACCGAACCGGGCCCACAGTTCGTTGCTTATAATTGACATGCATAATTGTTAGATATTTTTCTTTTGCATTATAGGCCAAGGATAATGGAGGGATACCGGAGTCTCATGAAAAAGCATTTACTCGCACTCATAGAACAAATAAAGGGAAAGGACCTTTTGTAGATAATAAATCAAAGAAAACACATGTAAGTTTTCATTTATTATTTTTTGAAGACATTGTAATTTATTGATGTTATTAATTATATTTCAATTTATTTTATAGGAGATTTATACCTCAAAGCTAAATGAGAAGTAATCTTAGAGCAATTTATCTTCTACTCAAGGTTCATGCATATATTATCCTGAATTGTGGGTTGAGGCATCAGATGGTCCAAAAAATGGTCGTTGTTATGGATTTGGTAATTCATATAGTGAAAATATGACTTTCTCTAGTACTAGCTCAACTAGTGGCTTACAAGTTGAAAATGACAAGTACAAAGATCGTATCAAAGATTTAGATCATCAACAAACAGTGATAATAATAATTTTGAGCGAAGAGTTGATGAGGTTGTTCAAAATATTGTTAAGAAAATGTTGTTTCTACTGCTCTAAAGATGCACGGTCTTTATCAAGGTCATCCATTTTCTTCCTGGCAGTTTCCTTCTCTAGGATCTTATGGTTCTTCAGGTCCTTTCTCTGCTCCAGGTCCTGGATATTTTTCAGTTGCAACTCCTGACTACTATACTTCTCAGGGCTATTTTTGAGTACCAAGTCATCATCCTCGCGCTCAATATCAAGTTGAAAGTCAAGCTCATTCTCCCACTCAACGCCAACCTTTTGAAAACCGTCAATCTTCATATCCACAAATTACTCAATCGTAGTGACTGATTTTGTTATATTTATGTGTTATTTTGGGTTTCAATTCTATGTTAGATCATTTTAATTTTGATTATATCAATTTTTTGGTATGTATTGATGTTTTGGTTATATATTAAACTTTGGTCATGATGTATATATGGAAGTTTGATGATGCATATATGAAAGTTTGATGATATATATATATATATATTAAAGTTTGATGATATATGTAATTTGTTTATTGATATATGAAAACAACTTTTATGGTGTAAGAAAGTTTGTTAATGTATATATGAAAGTTTGGTTATATTTCAATATTGGATATGCATCATATATATTTGACCATGTATATCTTTTAATTATAGTGTATGCTATTAAAAAATTACGTGCCTTGCTTTGATGAACATAGTATCGTTAGTAATTAATTTTTACATCTTGCATAATTAAAAATAAAATAAATTTAAAATTATGTGTTATATAATGTTACTATTAAAATAAAATTCACACAATATATTTTTATTGCAAATTGATTCAAAATAAATAATTCATCATCAATTTATCCATAAAATAATATATTATTAATGTTTTTATTTTTAATGTTTGACATTTATTAGCATCAAAATTACGCGATTAGCAACGAATTTTTAGTTGGTATTATGCCTTGCTAAATTAGGAAGCAATATATTCCTTGCTAAAATTTCCTTGCGAAACAACAAGAAAAAGCATCCTTGCTAAATTTCTTGCTAAATCTCTTGCTAATATAAATTAGCAACGAATTTTATAATTTAGCAAGAGATTCTTTTCCTAGCTAATAAGATTTTTTCTTGTAGTGAATGCGGATCTCTATATTTAGAGATCTCTATTGTACTATGTTGTCCAAATATGAAGAACATGGTATTTTTGTTATATTATTATATACGTATTCAATATTATCATCAAGGTTTTGAAAACCGGACCGGACATCGAACCGGCAGAGGGAGAGGTTCAAGGTTGAACCGGTCCAACCGGTTTAACCGGGGTCGAACCGTTATATATAAAATTTGCATATAAATTGTTAATTTATTATGATTATATTGTGATACAAATAAAAATAATGTATCCATCATTAGTCATCACTGTATTCGTATTATGTTGGGCGTTTTTGCTCTAATGTGTGTGGATAAAAATGCCACTGTAATAAAATGGATGTTTGACATGACAACGGTTAAGACCACAATCAAGAAAATAAAATTAGTTTTAACTTTTGTGCATAAAAATGGATGAAGTTTCTTAAAAGATAATTTAATAAGTTATTATAATAATAATATATCTAAGGACTAAGAAATATTTAATTTATATTTATATAGTTATGTATATTAATTATGTATGTTTATTTTATATATACATTAATATTTATATGTATAAAATATAATACAACTTAAAACAGCAAGAACCTAATGGTCCAGTGGTCCACTCTAGCTTTAATTACAAACAGGTCGTGGGTTTGAATCTGCGCGATTTTGAATTTCTCACTTAAATTTTTGGGCTTCTTGGGCCGCCCGGTTATCCAAAACCGCTCCCGGTTCCCGGCCCGTCGGTCCGCCCGCCTGGTTCCTATTGGGAAATCGGCGCCGGACAAAATTGCAAAGAAAAATATTAGCACAATTTTAATAATAACGAGAATATCAAAATACAAGGAAGTCCGATACAAAACACCACGGATGCGCCGGACGCGCACGATCCGCAGGAAAAGTAGAAAATCTGGACTGCAATCCGCCTAGCGGACGCACAAGGTTCGTCGGAACCTTCGACGTCAAGTCCGACGTCTAACCGTAACCACCACCGGAGATCAAACGCCGTCAAGGCAATCTGCACACGCGCACGCCTTCAACGTCAACGGCGATCTCCGCCAAGCCGGCAACACATCTCTCTCCAACGCCGGAGGCTATCCTCCAAGACCGGCAAGACCACTCTCCAATGGCGAACTTTTGAGGCTGGCGGCCTTTCAAACGCATAAGAGAGAAAGAGAGAGAGGGGAGGGCTGCACCAATTCCCAAGTGCTGTAGCTACTAGCCGGCGTATATAAAACTCCAGGCGACTGTTCACATAGCTCCAGGCGGTTACTTTCAATGGGTGGATGTCTATCTCCCAAGGAAACTGATTTCGGTTTCCTCCCATTTAATAGGCAGCTTTTAATACATCAACAGTTCGCCTATTCAAGGCTACAGGCGGCTGGATAGGAGGGAGGTTTTATTAGCCTTTAATCAAAACCTTTCCATTTATATATATATATATATCACGGATCGGATCTGAATTTCAGGATCCGAACCAACAAATCTCAACAAACCACCACCTTGGTTCGGGATCCAGAACCACCACCTGCACGAAGCACTTCTGACTGCACAATGCAACACTGCATAAAGCACCGACTGCGCGAAGCAATAACCTGCACGAAGCACCACCCCAAAAACTGAGGCGTCAGCCGACTTGCTCCAGTCGACTCAGATAACATCTCCTTCCAGGTCCAATGTCACTAAGCCCGCGTCTTGGATATCCTTCGAAGTTCCAGAACTTCTTGCACACTGCGAACAATTACTCCTAATGTGACCAACCTGTCTGCAGTGGTAACACGTCACTGCCTTCTTTGACGTCGACCGAGCTCGTGCACTGCTCGATCCTTTGTCAAAATTCCTCCCGCGTCCATGCGCTACCAAGATCTGGTCACCCCTACGAGTGGGGTCCTTTAGCATCTGACTGGATAACAGCGCCGACGTGACTTCTTCCAGCCCCACCGTATCCTTACCATACATGAGCGTAGTCACCATGTGCTTGTATGACGCCGGGAGCGAGGTAAGAAGCAAGAGGGCCTTGTCTTCTTCCTCCACCTTCGAACCAACCACATGCAATTGGCTCAGAAGACCGTTGAACACATTAAAGTGTTCCTGCAGGTTGCCACATTCCTGCATCTTTAGCGCGTAGAGGCGCTGCTTCAGCAACAATCTTGTCGTCACTGATTTCGCCAAGTACAGTCGCTCCAGCTTCTCCCAAAGCCCGACTGCCGTCTCTTCAGACCCGATGTTGAAGAGCACCTGGTCAGCAACACACATCCTGATTGTGCTCGTGGCTTTTTCATCAAGATCTTTCCATTCCTCATCTTTTACCTCCGTGGTTAATGTGTCGCGCCCCCGCAAGACTTGAATCAAACCTTGTTGAACCAACATATCCTTGACTCGAATCTGCCATAGGCTAAAATTCTCACTGCCATCGAACCTCTCCACTGAATATCTCTCCAAAATTGCGCTCTTCCCTGTCATGACTGTCCCCGACAAACTAGAAGACCTGATTTGTTCAAAGGTCGGATCTGAAAGAGTGGGAAGAGGACCTAGTCGTTCACCACCGCAGTCAAACCCTTCCTAGAACGTCCAATCACGGTCGTCTACCAACCTCGCTTTGATACCACTTGTTAGGAAATTGGCGCCGGACAAAATTGCAAAGAAAAATATTAGCACAATTTTAATAATAACGAGAATATCAAAATACAAGGAAGTCCGATACAAAACGCCACGGATGCGCCGGACGCGCACGATCCGCAGGAAAAGTAGAAAATCTGGACTGCAATCCGCCTAGCGGACGCACAAGGTTCGTCGGAACCTTCGACGTCAAGTCCGACGTCTAACCGTAACCACCACCGGAGATCAAACGCCGTCAAGGCAATCTGCACACGCGCACGCCTTCAACGTCAACGGCGATCTCCGCCAAGCCGGCAACACGTCTCTCTCCAACACCGGAGGCTATCCTCCAACACCGGCAAGACCACTCTCCAATGGCGAACTTTTGAGGCTGGCGGCCTTTCAAACGCACAAGAGAGAAAGAGAGAGAGAGGGGAGGGCTGCACCAATTCCCAAGTGCTGTAGCTACTAGCCGGCGTATATAAAACTCCAGGCGACTGTTCACATAGCTCCAGGCGGTTACTTTCAATGGGTGGATGTCTATCTCCCAAGGAAACTGATTTCGGTTTCCTCCCATTTAATAGGCAGCTTTTAATACATCAACGGTTCGCCTATTCAAGGCTACAGGCGGCTGGATAGGAGGGAGGTTTTATTAGCCTTAAATCAAAACCTTTCCATTTATATATATATATCACGGATCGGATCTGAATTTTAGGATCTGAACCAACAAATCTCAACAGTTCCGCGGTTCCCAAGCGGTCCGCGTATGGAGGCGGTTTCTTTCCTGGACCGAACCGGCTGTGTCTCCGGTCCGCGGTTCGACCGGTTGGACCGGCCGGTCCGGTTTTCAAAAGCTTGATTAGCATACTCATTATGTATAAATATATGAGTGACAGGCACGGGGCTCCGCCCCTACTGCCAAGCGCGACAATACCCGGCCGGCGACGACGGGCTTCGCCCGCCCTTGACGGGCTTCACGTGGGAGGGCTTCGCCCGCCCTTGCGCCCACAACATATACATATGAGTACTCAAAATGACCGCAAAAAAAAAATTTAATATTTTATAATTGTTTTTTTTTTCAAAAATATTTATATTTTAACAAAAAATTAATTTAAAGTATGTCTAGGATGTCTAATGATTACCTACCAATAGTAGGTGTAAGAAGTCTACTAAAAAGATTTTGGATTTTATGAATTTCCATCAATATTTTTAGACAAAATACCCAAATCAGTCCCTTAAGTTTGGGTATGATTTCAAATTGGTCCTTCAACTTATATTTGATTCAAATTAGTTCCTTATCTTTCACCTCTCTCCCAAATAAGTCCTAATTTTACTCTACCGTTAAGTATTAACTGGACCTTCCGTCAACTTCTTCTCCCCGACAAAAGAATTAATTTCCATAAAAATCATAGATGATCGGAGAGGCTATCACATCCCAAATTCATGGCGCCCTATGCTGCAGCTGGAAAGTTTGCTAAGGTAAAGAACTCCTATAAACTACCCGCCGCTGCCACCACCTCCACACCGGCGAAGTCAAAGTTGTCTTCCATCGCATACTTCGTTGAAGGGGGACAGAGCAGAGGATCTACCTCTGGTTTGATCCTACAAGAGAATGCCTTGCATGCTCTGTTCTTTGGAGTATGTTCCTGATCGCGTGAGTTCTCCTCATGCTCTGTTTTTCTTTGAAAAATCTAAGCTTTTTCATGGCAAATAATATGAATTGAAGAACAACTGTCGAAGAATGATATACATATATCCTAGTTCTTTGTGAATGATGTGCCGATAAGGGTGTTCAAGAAGAGCAAGGATCTGGGGGTGCGCTTCCCCTTCAACCAGTCCATGAAGATCTACTCTAGCCTGTGGAACGCCGACGACTGGGCCACGAGGGGTGGGCTCGAGAAGACAGACTAGTCCAAGGGACCCTTCGTCGCCAGCTACAGACTCCTCCCATCAAATCAGTCTCACTTGCTGAGCTTTCCACCATCGCAAAAGTAATTTCGCCTGAGCCTCGTTCCATTCCGCCGCCTAAAGTTTTCCGGACGAGCCCTGATGAATCCAACTTAACCTCTCATGTCCGTTAAGTATTAACGGTAAAGTAAAATTAGGACTTATTTGAGAGAGAGGTGAAAGATAATGGACTAATTTGAATCAAATACAAGTTGAAGGACCAATTTAAAATCATACCCAAATTTAAGGGACTGATTTGAATATTTTGCCATATTTTTATTACAGGGATATAATGTAATTATACAAATAGTCATTATATTTTATGAATTTCCATTTTTTTATAATATATATTAAGTCATTGGAGTAAAAGAATGATGCTATATTTGACATTTTTGAATGTTATATATATCTTTAACTACTATATACAAGAAGTTGCCTTTTGTACAACATTCAAAAATGTCAAATATAGACTCGTTCTTTACTCCAATGACTTAACATATATTATGAAAAAAATAAAAATTCATAAAATATAATTGTTATATCTGTAAGTACTGTATACAAGAAGTTGTCTTTGGTGCAACATTCAAAATTGCCAAATATAGTATCATTTTTTTACTCCAATGACTTAACATATATTATGAAAACAAATAAAAATTCATAAAATATAATGGCTACTTGTGTAATTACACTATATATCTTTAACTACTATATACAAGAAGTTGTCTTTGGTGCAACATTCAAAATTGTCAAATATAACCTCATTCTTTTACTCCAATGACTTAACATATATTATGAAAAAATGAAAATTCATAAAATATAATGGCTATTTGTGTAATGATACTATATCCCTATGATAAAAATAATGATAGAAATTCATAAAATCCAAAAGCTTTTTAGTAGACCTCCTACACCTATTATCGTAGGTAATCATTAGACCTCATAAGCCTACTTTAAGATATTTTTTGTTAAAATATAAATGTTTTTGAAAAAAACAATTATAAAATATTAATTAAAATTTTTGTGCGGTCATTATGAGTACTCATATGTATATGTTGTGGGCGCAACCGGCTTGATGCGGGCGCAGCCCGAAGCGTCATGGGTGTAGCCCGCCGGGGGCGGGCGAAGCCTACCGTCGCGGGCCATATCACGCTTGGCCGGGGGCGGGCAAACCCGCCGTCGCCGGTCGGGCACTGTCGCGCTTGGCAGTAGAGGCAGAGCTCGTGCCTGTCACTTGTAATTATATGTAGAGTTATTATGTATATCCGCCGGGGGCGGGCGAAGCCTACCGTCACGGGCCATATCACGCTTGGTCGGGGGCGGGCAAACCCGCCGTCGCCGGTCGGGCACTGTCGCGCTTGGCAGTAGGGGCGGAGCTCGTGCCTGTCACTTGTAATTATATGTAGAGTTATTATGTATATAAATACGAGCAGCTCCGCACGGGCTTCGCCCGTGCTTGCTGACTCTTAGCAGTTTGCGCCCGCATTCGAGTGGGTTGTGTCTGCATAAGGCAGTACCCGACCGGCTACGGCGGGCTTCCCCCGCAACTTATACATATGAGTACTCAAAATGATCGTAAAAAAATATACATCAATATTTTATAATTATTTTTTTCAAAAACATTTATATTTTAACAAAAAATAATTTTAAAGTGAGCAATTATATTTAGAAATTAGTTTTTGGAGACATAATGATTACATGTATGTGTCAAAGGTCTACTAAAAAGCTTTTGAATTTTATGAATTTTATGAATTTCTATCATTATTTTTATTATAGGGATATAGTATAATTACACAAATAGCCATTATATTTTATGAATTTTCATTTTTTTTCATAATATATGTTAAGTCATTGGAGTAAAAGAATGAGATTATATTTGGCAATTTTGAATGTTGCACCAAAGACAACTTCTTGTATATAGTAGTTAAAGATATATATATATATATATATTTATATAAGATATAAACTAGTAGATACATTTGATAAAATAATAATAAATAATGATTAAAAGGTTTTCAATATTAGGCTCGCTTTGTAGGTCTCGACAACACAATTTTATCGATATATTATATATTATAGTTAAAATAATATATTAGGAGTTATTTAAGTTATAAACTTATAGATATATTTAATAAAATAAACATTAAATATTATAATATAAATGAAGTCTGCCTGCATTTTCTCTCACTTCCTCTAAATTTAGAGGAGGAGAGAGAGTATCTCTATATTTAGAGTCTCAAATAGGGGTCCGAATTTGGTGCGTTCAACGCATATAATAATAGGTGCGATATTAAATACCCCCCATCACGCGTGGGCCACCTCATTTGAAACGCCTTTCTAGGGTTTTACGGCTTCTCCTCCGCGCGCGCGTGTAGATGGCATTGAAGTGGAGCGACTGTTGAAGAAACCCTAGCCCCTTCGATTTAATACCAGCAGGCGTAACCTCTGCATTTGTCCGAAGAGAACCTTCCAAGCCGGCAGACATAGTAAGTTTTCTCGCGAGATTAGTTCAGTGCAATGCGTCGCTTACCTTTCTGGCGAGATTAGTTCAGTGATTTGAAGGTGAAACAATGTATAATTAATACGGTCGTATTAGAGAGGAAATTCTTTCAATTTTAGGAAGTGCACGATCGTATCTAAGCACTGTACAGTCGTATTGAAGCCATATCCCCATGTAGGCGGTTTTTATTTTTGATGAGTACTGGTAGTATCATTTATAAGAAATACGACCGTAAGAAGGTTGAGTACGGTCGTGTTGAATACAGATACTGTTGAAACCGACTACTCGGTCTCTGTGGAGTTCGGGGCCCTCAACGAGGCTGAGGGGCGACCAACCCTTACTTCCCCCAAGGGAGAGCTCTAGGTTGAAGGTGTCGGAACTAAGGACTGGACCAAGGGCTTAGCGGGGAGGTCCCGCCACGTACCCGGAAGTCCCCTTGGAACTTCCCCTCCCAAGCCACTACTAAGCTTGGGCACCACTGGAGCCTCTCCTCACCCCCTAGAGAGACTTGGGGAGGGAGAGGGAGAAGGAGAGAGCTAGCCTAGGATCAGAGATCACTCCAAATGGTGCCCCCTTGGTCCTATTTATAGGATTTTCGGATCTGGGCTGTAAATAACCTAAACAGGACTGCAGAATACCCAAAATACCCTCGGATTTGGACTGCGAATAGCCAAAACCGGACTGCAAATAGCCAAATCCCGCTGTTCTGGGATGCTAAACGCAGACCGACACCTCCCCCCGAAACTGGGCGAGAGAGGTACCTCGCGGGGCTCGGCGAGCCCCCTAACTGGGGTGGGGCGAGAACCGGGGATGCCCCCCCTGCTGGTCTCGCCCCCCTGCTAGGGCTGGGCGAGACCCTGCCAGGGGCGGCCCCCCTGGCCGGTCTCGCCCCTTAGCCGGGGCTGGGCGAGACCCTGCCAGGGGCGGCCCCCCTGGCCGGTCTCGCCCCTTAGCTGGGGCTGGGCGAGACCCAGCCAGGGGCGGCCCCCCTGGCTGGTCTCGCCCCTTAGCCGGGGCTGGGCGAGACCCTGCCAGGGGCGGCCCCCCTGGCCGGTCTCGCCCCTTAGCTGGGGCTGGGCGAGACCCTGCCAGGGGCGGCCCCCCTGGCCGGTCTCGCTCCTTAGCTGGGGCTGGGCGAGACCCTGCCAGGGGCGGCCCCCCTGGCCGGTCTCGCTCCTTAGCTGGGGCTGGGCGAGACCCTGCCAGGGGCGGCCCCCTGGCCGGTCTCGCCCCTTAGCTGGGGCTGGGCGAGACCCAGCCAGGGGCGGCCCCCCTGGCTGGTCTCGCCCCTTACTGGGGCTGGGCGAGACCCAGCCAGGGGCGGCCCCCCTGGCTGGTCTCGCCCCTTACTGGGGTTCTCGCCCCCTTCCTTGGATCCTGCTGAGGAACGATGTTCCGAAATACCTCTTGGCTCGAGTACCTACTCGGCGAATACAGGGTTGTACAGATACAACCCTAGTTAATTTGATTTTAAGATTTGATGTCGTATAAGAGATGAGGTTCTTTCAATTTTGGATAGGGCACGATCGTATGTAAGAACTGTACAGTCGTATTGAAGACATATCCCCTTGTAGGCATTTTAATTTTTGATGTGTAGTTGTACTCTCGGCTTGAAGAAATACGACCGTACTAATGTTCAATACGGTCGTATTGAATCCAGATACGACCCTAGTTTATTTGATTTTAAGTTTGAAGTTCAATAATCATTTCTTACAAATACGGTGTTATAGCCGTTCAGTGCTCTCAGATTAAATGAAAATAAGGTCGTATCTGTACTCTCAGACTAATAATAAATACGGTCGTTTTTCTTCTCTGTACAACCATACCCAATGAAGATACGACCGTAGTTAACTTCAGTCTTTATATTGTACTTAGTTTAGTTATTATTCGGGAGTAAAAACATATGTGCTTTTTTGTCAGATGACAGGATCCACTACTTTGAATTGTCGATGTGCTGTCTCATCGATACATTTGATACGCTTCTTCATCTGAATGAACTGTCGGAAGAAACCCAGATTGTTCATTTACCTGCAATGACGTTGAGTCATAATTTTATATGTTAATTACAACCGTATAATTATTAAAAACGACCGTATTGTAATCAATATGGTCGTATCTTCACAACAGCTTGCCGTATTCTGATAGTTCTGATTTTCATTTGCAACAGACAAACTGTACAATACAGATTCTTCATTTACTCGATTAGATTCCTCATCTGAGTGAACTGTAGGAAAAAGCTCAGTTTCTTCATTTACCTGGAATGACAAAGGTTCATGATTTTATTTGTAAATTACGGTCGTATAATTAATAAAAACGATCGTATATTTATAAATATGGCCGTATGTTAACAGCATCTTACCATATTCCATTCGGTCTCCTTCTCATTGGCTACAGGCAAACTGTTCTCTGTTTCCATGAACGATTTAATTTAAAGCCAGAGCCGAAAATGACGCTTCTACAATGCGGAGAATTTGGATTAATATAAGAAATCGTGGTCGATGAGGAGGAAAAAATAAGGCTTACAAACCAGAGGTCGCTGGCGTAAACAAGGCATCAAGGTTACTCGCTGTTATCTAAGAAAGCAACACCTGCTCAGCGATTCTCCGGCGGAAGAACTGCCGGCGGGAGGCGAGTTTGAGAGAGAAGGCTTGCTCAGCAATGGTCGGGTTCGATGGCCGAGTTTGAGAGAGAAGGTAGTGTGAATGAGGGGATCACGGGAGGGAAAGTCGTGTGTTTGGGAGGGAAAGTCGAATTTTTTGGCGGAGAGAGGGGGTCCCGCGAGAAAAAAAACGTGTATTTATAATCGCACATATTAATAGGTGCGTTCAAACATAAGCCAAAAAAAGACCGATTGGAAGAATAAAATTCTGCATTTATGGAGAATGGAGAACCGTTGGAGTTATTTAGATATATAAGCTCCGTTTGGGGGGACTTATTTTCATCAGTCAAACGGTTACGACCGCATGGACCAGTTCATGCGGTCGTAACAACTTGACTGATAAAAATAAGTCTCTCCAAACGTAGCCATAATATTATATATATATATATATTTTCTTTTCTCATGCCTATATATATATATGGTTCTGTGATGTTTTATATGTTTTTCTTTTCATAGCTTGTGTTAGGTCGCTGAGGCATAAGATGTTTCGATCATATGTTTGATAATGCTTTTATTATGAAGTATATTAGTCGGTGATTTTTTGATTAGGAAGTGAACTTCATGATTCAGATTTTTTTTACTTTTCAGAGTGTTTTTTTTTCTTTTTTTCAACTCCAATTGTAGTCTATGAAAAATGCATGCTAAAAATAGCACCGAAATCGCAATCGCACCCCAAGAAAATGCACAAAACTTAAACCGCACAGTACAATTTCGGTGCTGTGCGGTTTTGCTCGGGCCAAAACCACGCCCTTGCGGTGCGGTTGGGGATTGGGCCAAAATTGCGCCAATCACATCGTGCACACCCCTAGCACTAGTATGTATCTTGTAGTCATTATGGGGCAACGACAATACCACAACTTCACTTGATTTCCTCGATGTATTACATATTTTCTCATAAAGTTATTCACTGTTGTTGATAAAAAATGTGTTAGTAAAGGCGATTGATATATGCGCACTCAAAATGGCTATTTGCAGGCCACGAATTAAGTTTTAAAAATAGAATTAGAAACCCAACCCCATTTTAATCGCATCCCCCTTTTCCTGATAACGTGTGCGTCTCCCCCCTCCCCCTCCCCTCGCGCCCAGTTCGCCGCCCCCTTGCCCGCCGCCTCGCCTAAGCTCGCGACTTCGCCGACTCGCCATTCCGCTGACAATGTCGAAGGGATCTCGCCGGAGGGACTTCCACGGATGCTAACTAGTGCTACCCTAGGTTTTCTTTTCATCTCTGTCTTATACAAGTCTTGTTGCGGGCTTCCACGCATCGGAGGAATCAAACCGTCTTAGCTCGAGCGTGAGTCATACGTGCAAACAGTCAAAATGATGAACTAACAGCAGACAACAAGACTTTTACGTGAAAAGCCCGGAAAAGAAAAAAATCACGGGGTCAGGCTTAGTTCTGACGAAATCCACTTGTTGTAGATGATTACAAGACTTAGTGTTTAGGAGGGTGATAAGTCACCGCTCCTTTACAAGGCTTTCGAGTTTCCAGTCTTGAGAAAAGCTAAATGTTGAGGAGCGCTCGCTGGAGAAGTCACAAGAAAAGAACTATCCCAAGCCGAGCGCGCATTGAGTGGGAGAATGAGCAGTACTGAGCCAAGTCTTCGTCGTAAAATCTTAGAGCTTTCTTCTCTCCTTTTTTTCTTTGTCCCTGCAAATGAAGGCATATGACCTATTTAATGGTTTTTCAGAGGGGCTCACAGGTAATTGCGCTCTTTTGACAATCAAACGTGCAAATAGGAATGCATGGTTCGGGTCACCCAGATTTCCATTTTTAGAGATATGATGGCCATGCTTCCGGGCGGCCCGGGCAACTCGTGCAACTCGGTTATGTCCGTCGGAGAGGCGGCAGACGACGACGAAGGATGACAGTGTGCAAGGGCGCACACAGGCTATTGCATGTGCCAAGTGGTGCACGCCCGTGTGCGGGGTTACTGCGCGTGCGGGTTGTCGTGCGCGCACAAGAATACCAAACGTGCAAGGCTGCTAGTGCGCGCAAGGTCGTCACCGCGCTCGGGGCTGCTGCACGCACTGGGATGCGCTTGGACGTGGGCACGCCATTTCGAGGCGCACTGACATGTACTTGTCTTTTTTCAATCTCTCGTGCGGCCTTAGCTCCTTTTTGGCACTCCGTGTAGTCTAACTAAGTTAGACTCCTCCTGCAAGATCTGGGTGGTGATGAAGAAAGAGTGGAGAAACAACTAAAGAGAAAGCTCACAAGTGAAAAGAACTCAAAAATCTCTACTATTTGTCCAAAACTTGGATGATTTACAAATGAGGTGGTCATCTCTTTTTATAGGCCTCAAAGAGCTTTCCCTCAAAAGTATGGAAGGATCTAGAATGCCTACTTTCTAGACTATTCTATATATCTCTAGTATTTACAAGATACATGAATCCTCCACCTTATTCTAGAATGCTCTCATGAGATAGCCCTAGAATACTCCATCTTAATTCCCATTTTATGTACATGACTCCAAATTTCTCTAGAATCCTCTCAGGGCTTAACCCCGAAGATAATGGTCCATGTTATCTTCAAGATTTCTCTCCAGTGTTCCGGAGGCTTCTATATCCTTTTGCGTCATATAGTATCATGACTACGTTTAAGTTTTCTTCTTATCATGCTACCCTTGTGCATGATCATCTTGAGTATGGAGACATACTTATGTCAAGGGCTCACACACCAAAATCTTTGACACCTTCTAGGTCATGTCACCCCCACATGTGACTTGTTGTGTCATTCACGTATGTGTACATGGTCATGATTGTGCTTTGAACTAACATCTCATGACATTCTCCCACACCCATTCTTGTCATGCCTTCGTCGTGACCATACATCAAGCAACACTATTTTTCGAACCTTTGTACCTTTGTCACCGAGAAGATCCATCAATGTTTGGTGATCTTCATGTCCATCAAGCAGTGTCACCAACTCAGCATTGAGTAGTGACTTCTACGCATCTTCAAAGATCACAAAATTCACATAGTGTGTGTAACATCCCGACTTTTATTGGGCCACTAGGACCATAAGTGACCCAATAAAAGTGACCTAAACACATATAAAGTAGCATTGTGATCATACATACTCTGAATCGACTTCCGTCAGTTGTGTTAGACTCGTATAATCAATGCGAGTGCAACAGAACTCGTTCCATTCCAATCCTAAATCATTTGGAGAAAATGACCATTTTGCGTGTCGTAGCGCGTCACGATGACACCGTTTTGGTATAGTGACCATACGTACTCCGAATCGACTTCTGTCGGTTGCGTTAGACTCATATAATCGATACGAGTGCAACGGAACTCATTCCATTCTAATCCGAGGTCATTTGAAGAAAACAACCATTTTGAGTGTTGTAGCACGTTATGACTGTATAACTCGTAATTTGTTGAGATCAGACCACGCCCACCTAGGGCGAGTGCAGAAGACTCGCCCACCTGGGGCGAGTGGAGAAGAACTCGCCCACCTGGGGCGAGTGCAGAAGACCTCGCCCACCTGGGGCTAGTGCAGAAGACCTTGCCCACCTGGGGCGAGTCTAGAAGAACTCGCCCACCTGGGTGAGTGCAGAAGAACTCACCCACTTGGGGCGAGTACAGAGGATCTCGCCCACCTGGGGCAAATACAGAAGATCTAGCTATTTGTAGTCCATTTCAGAAGGCAGGAGTAGCTATTCACAGTCCATTGTGGATTTGTCTATATATAGGACCCCAAGGCACAAGTAGAAGACACCCTTCACCCCCCTATGGTGGGCAAGTACATTGTCTGCCTCTCTTGTGCCGAGCTCAGCATTGGCTTTAGGAGGGGAAGTTCCTATAGACTTCCGGGTATGTGGCGGGACCTCTTCGCTACAGCATGCGAGTCTTGTTTATAAGCAGTTCGAAGTTGTTCTTCGTGCACTCTAGCTTCTTATCACCTTGTCTCATGTGGGTCGATCACTAAACGAGTAGCCTTTGGTCACCCCCAAGTCTCGAACAGTTGAACCAGTATCCGGGTTTCAACAACGACGTCGCCACTTTGGTATAATGACCATACGTACTCCGAATCGACTTCTGTCAGCTGCGTTAAACTCGTATAATCAATACGAGTGCAACAGAACTCATTCCATTCCAATCTGAGGTCATTTGGAGAGAGCGACCATTTTGAGCGTCGTAGCGCGTCACGACGACGCCGTTTTGGTACTATGACCATACGCACTACGAATCAACTTCTGTTAGTTGCGTTAGACTCGTATAATAAATACGAGTGCATCGAAACTCATTTCGTTCCAATCCGAGCTCATTTGGAGAAAACGACCATTTTGAATGTCGTAGCACGTCACGACAACGCCATTTTTGTAATTTAAGCATATGAACTCGGAATGGACCCCAGTCAGTTGCGTTAGACTTGTATAATCAATACGAGTGCAACGGGACTCGTTTCACTCAATTCTAACATTGGTTGGTCAATTTGGTCAAACCGAGTCCCGTCAAGCTTTATAATACACTGAAAGCATACACACACCCGTATAACTCTGACACATTGACGTTGGCCCGCAACTCGACGACATGGACTACATTGGCCTTGACCCACCTAGGGACCCCCTAGGGTTGACTTTAGTCAAACCCTCAAAAAAAAATCTTATCTTTTGGAAAATTTAAATGAAACTTCCACTTCACCCACCACTCAAGCCACCACTAGCCAAAATGGGCTATGATATTTAGGGAAGACCAACTGGCATAGGGGCTTGGAAACCAAGGCCAAGGCTTGGGGGAAACCCAAATCTAACCCTTTTCCCTTTTCTCTCTTCCCAACCCAAAAGCCTAACCATGCCCCAAACCACAATGATTTAGTCACCTAGGTGTACCCTCCCCCTTAGATGGCAGACAGCTGCCTCCCTAGACATCACTTGGGTTAAACTTAACCCAAGCTCAAGCTTGGTCGAGAAGGAGAAGGGAGGGAGGGGTCCTGCCTCTCCTATAAATAGACCCCTCCCTTCAGATGACCTTACTCCCTTCCATTAGCTCAGGCCGACCCCAACCCAACCCTATCGGAACTCTGCCTCGCCGGAAAACACCCCTACCAAGCTCCTCCACCTCCAAACTCCAATTACAACTCTACCCGAGAGCTCCCGGAGGCTTCCCCAGGTGGAATCCCTTCCTCCCCTCCCTCCCTAGACTCTGGACAACGTGTATGCAAGCTTCGACCGCCGAAGCTCCGTCGCGGCCACCGCCAAGCTAGGGTGAGCAGGGTGGTGGCCGAGCATGGGAGAGGCTCCCCAGCATCTCTGAGTTGGCTAGGGAGCGGCCACTCGCCATAGAGGGGTTTGTTGCCCTCACCGGATCGGGATCAGGCGGTGGCTCCGCGGGAGAAAGGAACTCCGGCGGAGCCTAGGATAACAACACACGGGAAGCACCCCACCGGCGGCGGCCGACGGAGTTAGGCCGCCAGACCAACCCCGAATATTTCGCCGGTCACCGATGAACCGATCGGTGGTGGACATGTGGCCATCCGGTGGCCGGACGACGACGACAGAGGCCCGCAAGGCGATGCTGTCGTCGAGCTCCAGATGCCGTCCGATCTAAGGGAGGAGATCGGACAGCCCTGATTACCTCGGTAATCATTGCACCCCGTAGCGGATCAGCGTTGGATCCACTGCGGGGCATCGGCACAGGATCTGTGGCTCGATCTCAGTCGCAGATCTGCGCCAACATGTGTGTTATGTATAATAATTTGAGGGCATGAGAAAATTAATTTTCTGTGTCTCATATAACACTCAAATAAGAAATCTACAAACATGAAAGTTGCTCATCTTGGCAAGGGCTACCTACTGTAAAATTTTCATAATTTTTAAAAGAGGTTAACTATTTTTGGAAATTAAAATACATTAAATTTTTGGGTTATTAAATTATCAGAGGAATTAAATGATATAAAAAAATTATGAAATAAATGGGGAATGTTTCTAGAGCCTATGTACAACTGTGGTAATTATTTGAAATTTTTCAGAAGTTATTATGACAATTTAATGATTTAATCAAGCCGAGTCCTTTAATTGTAAAAATTCCATGGAGATATTTTCATGATCCAAATGGCTGAAAATGTTATATAAGTCATATCAGAGTATGACACATCCTAGGAAAAATAATTATATTTTTTTATTGAATCCTGGTATTTTTCAAGGATTAATTAAGGAAGAAAGTGTTGTTTTGGAGAAGATCTTCATGACCCACATGACTGAAATTTTTATATAATATGTATTAGAGTATGACAGAACCTATGAAAAATAATCAGATTTTTAAATTGATTCGTGATATTTTTCAAAGATTAAAATATGAAGAAAGTGTTGTTTTTAAAATATTAAATATTTTAAATCACAATGGAGAAATTTGAGGAAATTACTGCAGGTCAGTAAGCCTAGCATCTATCCTCTGAAAAAGTTTGGAAGATTTATTTCAAAATTATTTATTTTTGGAAAATTAAGTCGTGATCTTCGTGTTATTTTATATATTTTAGAGAGCTCCTACCTTAGGAAATTAGCCTTATAAAAATATGGAAGTCTTCCTTATTGTAATATAAATCATTATGCAAAATTTGGCAATTTTTGGAATAACAAAAGTATTTTTGGTGTTTGTTAAATAAAGAAGTTTAAATCGGAAGAATTAATATCGGCCGTAACACCGGAACTTGATTCGCCCCAGTGCAAGCAATTGAGATTAAAAGATCTCATGTAGATCTCTTGAGGAGAATTGAAGTCTCGTTAATTAAATCGAGGAATTATCGTAAGACTTAGAATTATAACGAAGCTCCTACAAAATTGACGCAAATCCGGTAAATTATTTCTAACAGGTGCAACTAAAGTGACTATTGGATTCAATTAAAACGACAGACCCTGACACTGAAACTTACTAAGAATTTGCCGCAGAATTGTGACTTTACCTTCTTGGAATGGAAAAGCCTCCTTGGAACGGAGAAGCCTCCTTGGAACGGAGAAATCTCCTTGGAACGGAGAAGAGACTGAACTTGCCTCTTGTGTTGGAGATGGAACTAAAGGACTACTAACTTTCTTATTTCACAATTACCTTTAGTTCTTATATTATTCAAGTTCAGTACTGGTCCAGTTCCTTTCAGCATTTACTTACTGCAGTTATTTTAGTACTTTATTCAGTACTTCAATTTTGTAACAGTCTTCCTTTACCGCACTTTAATTACTGTAAATCACTAACAATCTCATTTCTGCACTTTTATTTTGGGTCCCACTTGAATAAGCGGTTTGACGGGTTGAGCATTAGTTGGGGATAACTTGGAGATGTTTTATGCATCCAAGGCTAGCCCTAAATAAAGCTCCCTCGACCGCTTGCCCGAATTATTTTGTGTCAAGTAGGGCAAGCCATTTAAGGCCCAAAGATTGCATATTGTTTACTTATTAAAATGTTTGAAATTGCTGGTAGTAAGAAGTGGCGGGTCGGTCATGCCCGTAGACCGTACGTACCAGCGCGGGAAAGTTGACGACTCTAGGCAACAGGGAGAAGTGCCCAGGGAGCTCGTCCGTATTATAAATGCCCTGCTGGGTCTCTCCGCTGGTTGGCCAATTTCAGGTTCGTCGGATGTCGCTCACATCCAGGAGTACACCGGGTTGTACATTTGGGCCTGGGTGGTGTAGTACGTTCACACCCAGAGGCGGCAGGACCGGCCGTAGTTACCGATTTCCCACATTGGTAAGGCCCGCAGGGTTCGCTACCTTGCTGAAAGGAAAGTGGTCAAACTATATCGACATAGGTGTTGTTGCAGGTTGTGAATACCTATGTGATTACGCTCTAGCTAGAGAACTCGGTTTAAATAACTGCATAATATATATATTGCCGCTTTTTGGTTACTTACTACTATGCCCCTTGCCTCATTCAGATTCTTATATATATACTGATGCTAACTCGTTATGCTTCGGCTATTGATATTTTTTGAGGCTTACTCTCGTCCCTAAGCCTTAGGGATCTTGGGGAGGAAGAGTGAATCCACTAGTCTCTGACTAATTTGTCATCGTACACCAGTCAGGAGATGGAGCGGCGCGAGGCCCCACCACTACATGAAAGGGTACCAGTAATCGAGCCCGCACGAGCCGACACCCCAACCTCGCCTCCGATCTTCAGAGACGTGAGTCTTAGTACCTAGAAATAAGTGGGAGTAAAAGTTGTAGTAGTTTAGCCATATGGGGCCTGATGTATAAATAGTTGGCCTTCGGCCTTAGTATATCTATATATATGTGTGTTTGAAATCTGAGTTACTTCCGTTGTGATCTGATGTGATGAGTTTCCATAGCTTAACAAGATGATCATTCTATGCTTGGAGTGTGGATTGCTACCACTCAGAGAGCATAGGGTGGCTGTTTTGGGCGGTAAGGCACGTCCCCGACCCGACACGATTTCGGGTTAGGGGAGGGGGGTCTTACAACGTGGACTCCGCATCCTCCTTTGTCTTACCCTCAAGACAATCCTCAATGTGAGCTTCACTCTCTTGGATATTGGAGTCCGTGCCTTATCCATGCTCCATAGTGATTGTTGTGTGTGATGCCCTCGTGCGAGCATTGCCTCTGCGGCTCTTGTACATCTCTCCCACTGGTTGCTCACCTTTGATGTAACATCCTTGACCTGCAAATAGTACATAGCATAAGTCCGATCGGGACCACACGACATACAAAATTCACAAGCCTAAAATGTTAATAATTGATAATAGGTATAACTAAATAATTTAGAGTTTGAAATTATAACGGAAGCAAAGAAAAGCCCCAAAAAGGGGCTCGAATATCCACAACTGCTAGGAATACAGTACTGAAATAACAGAACCTTAAGGCCTTACATGGATTTCAAAATAGAATAAAAGTAGAGCTAATATAAAACAAAAATAGAAGAAAAGGATCTTCAGCTCCCCAGCTGTAACGCCCTGACCCTCCCCCTTATGGGCCACGTAGACACATTACCGGGCTGCAGCCCAAGCATCCCAAAGTGTCCCTGCGCTTATTTCTCAGCAGCGGGGCATTGTTGAGGCTGAGTCTCGAACCCGCAACCCCCTTGATAAGGAGCCTTCAAACCACTCCTCGTGAATACACCGGAAACACACTATCCAAGCTCTAAAGGTAAGTACCGCAGTACAACCGCAACATGAGACATGAGATTGCCTTTCGTCAACAATCGTATCGACGGGGAAAGACAAAACATACAATTGCCCTATTAGGAGGGACAGTGGACTGGTTTGGAAAATACAACCTAGAACTGCTCCTTTTGAGGTGACAGAGGACTGGTTTGGGATAATACAACCAACAACATCCCCTTTTTGAAGCGACGTAGGACTGGTTCGAGAAGCCTAACCTACAACTGCCTTTTTTGAAGCGACAGAGGACTAGTTCGGGAAAACACAACCTATAACTGCCCTTTCTGAAATGGCAGATGACCGGTCTGGGAAAACGTAACTTACAAGGGGACGAGGAATCCACCAGTCATACGAAAACCCACAAGATTGTCGTTCTACTGGGCCCAACACATGCCCGCATAGAAATGAGGCATTAACGAATAAGGCCCACGAATTCCTGCAATACAACGATGAATAACACGGGATATTCCCGTTTGCGAACCTAGGCCTAATCATAATGCACATCACAAAACATCACCGATCCGGGCTTATCGCCATGGGTAGGCTTAACGCAGCATGCCTAAATCCAGACTCACACGTCGGATCACTAATACACAATTATGTCAGGGACGAACATAATCGACCTGGTGGTTCACAATGAATCGGGGGAAACACACACCACGTCCAATTGGAGGCGGGTGGCCCTCCTAAGCAAAGTAAAGGTAGAAAACTACATCGGGGTCGCAATCTCACGCCCTGGCGAAGTGCTCGCTCTACATGCATGCCACATAAATATACGATGGGGTCGCAAACACATGCCCTGGCGGAGTCCCCATCCTCAACCAGAACGGCGTGAGGGGAATCCCATTGCATGGAAATCAATAAAAGCATAAAATAAGGGTCCTAATACTAGGAAAAAATCGCCGCCCTTACAACGCATCGTCGATCCATTATAACTTACACAAACTCAACGAATCACGACTATAATGGCTACCCTTTCACATATATGAGCTCTTATCGGTGATTTAAGCTTTGATTTGCTCTCTCGCAGCGGATCAAGATCCCAAAATGACTCTCTCGAAAAGATTTTAGCAAACCCTAGACATGCTCCTACAAATCCTTCGGTCGGGCAACCCTTCATGGCAAAAGGGCTTCTAGTCTTGGTAGGGAACTCCACTAAAATCTCATCCAACACCTCCCAAGGCAGCAAGCTTCAGAGAGGGGAGGGAGAATTGTCCTTCTTTTCTTCCCTGGTCGCTGCACGTGATGGAAGGTAGGGGAAACAGGGTGGTCGGCCTCCAGGACATGCAAAGAGAGCAAGCGAGAGATATATCGTGTTGGGTTTTCTACATACCATTTGAAATGATAATAACACATCAAAATGTGCGCAGCGGAAGAAACAAAACAAGAACAACCCAAAAGAGTTACGGATCTTGCGATTTCGTGAATCAAGAAATAAGGAAAGCAACACATTGCAATACCTGAAGGGGATTGAGTCAACACTCAACCAAGATGCTCCAAGAAGAAATCTCGAAGACAACCTCTGAGTCCCAAGCGCTTAAACTGATCGGCGCCTCTACGGAAGTCCACATGAGCGATGAAGAACCCTATCTTCTTGTCGCACAAGAACTAGGTCGGAGAAGAAGAGCCCTCTACGTTTCCCACAGACTGCTAGGTCGGACGACAGGGAGAGGCGGCGATGACATCGGGGTGTGGGAACAGCCGATCGGAACCCTTCCATCTTTTTCTTTCTTTCGCAAAAGGAGATCACGTCTTTAGGGTATGAAATCATCTTCTATTTATACCAGGCGAGAGAGAGGCTATCCGCACACCCACGACTTACATTGGAGTAAACAAAATTCATCGAGTGAACATTTAACTGAAGAAACTCGTCGAGTAACAAACTGAATTCGCCGAGTAAATCAGAATTCGTCGAGTGAACCTTTCACTAAGAAATTCGCCGAGTAACAGGTAATTCGTCGAGTGAACATTTCACTTGAAGAAATTCGTCGAGTCATGAATTCGTCGAGTTCGTCGAGTAATCATAAATTTGTCGAGTCATTATGATTTCGTCGAGTCATTATGATTTCGTTCTTTCGACGAACTGGAGTAAGAGTCGTCGAGACACTCTCGACGACTCGACTCAAAAACTTGTCAACACGCTCCATAAAATAATCACAATACCTGTGGAGCATTTAGTGAACTCGACCCAACTCCAATAAGTCATAGGATTGGTCCTTCACTCATATCCAATATGAGTAAGGCCAACATAATTCTTCCTCCAACTTCTCCAAACACTCTTGTGTGTGACCCCATAGGCTCATATCGCGTTGGCAGTGAGACTAGATGCTTGATCACTTCCAGATCACCTTGGAAGCACCAACATATCAAGGGGTGGAGATCCATCTTCAAACTACTAGACGAAGGAGATGAAGACGGGGGAGTCACCTGCGTGCGACGGAAGGGAGTCCGGGTGATGTGCGACGGCTCACACGAAAATGAGAGAGAGAGAGAGGTAGACGGTTTGGATGGAGGGAGAGAGAGAGAGGGGGGTTTAGGTTTTTATTTAAACCTAAGTAACATCCGATATTCGCAGATCACGCCCTTTATCCGCACCCCAAAATCAATTTTAATTAAATCAAGGCGTTACATTTGAACTCTTCGAATGGGTCCTCTTTGTCAGCCTCGCCCCTTGGCGTCCGTACTTCGTATTCTCAGTTAACTGAACATTGACTCCTATAATTTGTTTAACCTTGTGAGTTCCACCCTTTCGGCACTCACAGTCTCCATCCACATCCTGCTCCATATTGCATAACACCACTTCTTCCTCTACGGAAGTGTTATCCTCTTAGCAACTCGACTCCACATCTTTCTTAGGCTTTATATAGGATGTAACACCCCAGTTTTCCCAGTTGAAGAAAGCAAAGCAATCTGGTAGCAAGACCTACCGCCAGGCGGTAGTGCTAACGCTGGCGGTAGGGATGTCAACTTGATAACTTTGCTTTGTCAATGTGAAGGTCCTGCTATCGTCGAGAGGTCTCAACGATTGTCAAGCTAACGCTGGCGACAGTGCTACCGCTGGCGGTAGCTATATCGACATGGTGGTTCCTGTGACATTGAGATGATCTCTTTTATCGACGTGATGAGTTTTATCGACGTGATGTTAGCACCACGCGTTAGCACTAACGCTGGCGGTAGCAATATCGATGAGATACACTATATCGTCGAGAGGAATTAAGCGATGAGTGGATAAGCTCCACCGCCTAAGACACTATCGTGGGACGGTGGTGCTATACCTAAGAAAAGAGAGATAATAACTGACCAATAGTCTTTGACTTCACTATAGAGATCGAACTCCCTGGATTGGATCTCAACTTTCTCGAAAGCTTGCTAAAAGTGATTCCCTAGAAAGAGCTTGCAAGATCTAGTCTTCTTTTTCTTGTTTGAATTCAGTCCCGAAACTCAGAAGTAGTTTCTTTGATTGAGAATGTCGAGACAGAGCAGAGGTGACTCTCTTTCGTTGCTTCCTAGTTCACTTGAAGTATAGAATCCGAAAGAGTGGGGTCAGTCAGATCATTCTGACTATTACTATCTTTCAATTGATTAACAGACAAGTAGAGGTGTAGCCATTGTACTATCGTCATATTCAATAACGAGAGCTTCATGATCTTATGTTATGCCAATCTGTGAATCAAATCAGATAAGACTAGCACTCCCCTTCCTGTCATTGAGCAAGCAGCAGAACATAGTCATAAAGAAAAGAGCAAGCACTAGGTCTTTCAATGCCTGAGTTCTTTCCAGCTTTAATAGAGCCAATTAGCGTAGGAGAACTCCTCGTTGTTCTAATAGAATTAAAGGAATGGAAGAACATCTTGCACCTTCTATGATCCCCTTCAAGATGAGAGATAGGCCTTTAGCAATGAGATATTGCACGGAAAGCAGGAATAGGTCTTCTAATTGATAATTGACAGGCCTTCTTCGCTGAATTAGATTACTTTCACACACCCTGAGGCTGAAGAAAAGATTGACATATAAGTCACATCCTAGCCAGAGAAGAAAAAGAGATCTTGTCCTGCTCATTTTCCAGTGCTTTCTGAAGCTGATAGTAAGCTAAGCATTGGAATAGGATAGAAACACACCTAAGGAGATGCTTCTTGTCTTCTTTCGATCATCAAGAAGATCTTTCTTACTGCCGTTAAGCATGTAAAAGGTATCTAATCACTTGTTGGTGCTTTAGTTGATCCTAGTGAGGAAGGGGTCTGACTCTGCCAACAGTTACTGACTTTTGTGAAAGCTCAGGAAGTAGGGGGATCAGTTGCAGTTCCATGTTCCTATTGGGAAGCGTATGTCCCTAGTCTTGGTAGTTTGTCCCCTCCGGGATCTGATTTGTTAATTTAAATCATGACCGTCAATTGCCTTTGGTTTGGAGTCCTGTGGCTGAGGTTAGTCTCGAATTCAATAAGGTCAAAGAGGCTTTTGGAGATAGATTATTATCTTTTCACTCTCTCTCCAAAGGAAAGAAAGAAGAAGTCAAGGAAGAAGAAGACTCCCTTTAGCCTTTAGAAGAACTTCCAAGATCCGTTCAACGCGTCGAGTTCAGATCTGTTGAAACCAGGACTTGGCTTCTTTGTGGATCTCGGGCCCTCAACAAGTTGAGGGGCAGCTGACACTTACTGATTCCTTGGAAGGAACTGACCGGAGACTCGGAACTAAGCACAGACCATTGGTCGCAGCAAGGAGGTCCCACCACACACCCGGAAGATCTTTGAACGCTTCCCCTCCCAAGCCAAAGCTGAGACTGGGCACCTTGGAGAGCCCAAGAGCTAGGCCAAGATCACATAGGGAGGAAGAAGCTCAGAGAACTGAGATTGGAATCCTCTCCTAAGGTGCCCTTCAAGGTCTATTTATAGTTTTTCAAGTCTGGTCTGCTAATAGCGGGATTCCGCCTTACCCTTTTGCTATACGCATCCCAAAATCGTCTGCCAACAGCCAAACTCCGCTGTTTGGAGTGGCTAACTGCAGGCCACCTGGGGTATTTAGGTAAAATGATCATGAATCCAGGACTGGGCGAGTCATCCACAGGAGTCTCTCTCGCGAACCAAGTGTCTCGGCTCGCTCGCCTCCCTGCGAGTAACCGACGAGGCCCCTAGCCTGCTCGCCTTCCCGCTCGCGACCGGCGAGAGCCCGGCTCACCCGGCACTTTGGCTCGCCAGCCTTCCTACTCCTTTTGCCTGATTGTTCCTTCGCTTCTACTCACCCTCTGGCAGACACCGGGGTTGTACACAATCCCCGCTCTTCGTAAGGCTATTTTAGGCTCGCGAAGAAACATCCAACCCCTGGTGTTCGTCGGTCCCTTGGTGACGTGGTGAGAATCTTTTGATGGGTCCCATACCTACTGCTATAAATACCCTTCCTTCCGCCCGGTGCATGAACTTTTTCTTCCCTCCCACTCCTTTCCCCACTCGCCAATGTTCCCTGCGAGATGTCAAAGAAGGAGGAGATACTTGCTCGCCTCAGGGTCTCGCAGATCGCCCAGAAAGCTAAAGCTGCCGAGCTCGCCCCCTGGATCTCTCCACAACCTGCCCCGCCCCCGCCTCAGGTTAAGAGGGCTAAGACCATCAGACGACCGTCCGGGGAGGATGAGTCATCTCCGATGTCTCCATCTCCCCGCCACGAGCTCGCCTCGCAGGTTCTTCTTAAAAAGGATTTGATTTTCCCAATAATAATTGCTTAACTCTATTTCCTTGCTCGCAGGACCCTCCCGCGAAGAAGGATTTCATCAGGCCATCCCCAACGGGGTCTCGCCCCCATCACCCGGGAGGATTGATCCCCCTGGATGTGAGGACCACTGTCATGCGAGACTCGCCCTCGCATCCTGGTAAGCCGTTTATCTTGTCCTCTCTAGCTCTTACTTGCTCGCTGACCTACAACCTCTTCTTCACAGGGTCTCCTCCCTCGACTCCGGAGGGGCGAGTCCCTACTCCGGTGGGCTCGTCGGCTCCACCGAAAATGAACATCATTACCCCCGGGTTCGACACTTTGGGCCAACGAAGCCCGAGTGGCTCGCTACATGCTGAACCCCGGGCTAGCGAAGGGACGATGCATCGCCCTGGCTTGGGATAGTACATCACCCCGTCCTTCACTGAGGCCTTCAAGGGCCAGCCGAGCTCTTCTCGCCCGTGACCCCGTACCATTCTCATCTCGCCAGGTTAGATAATTTCTGCCGCTTATCTCTCTCGCTGCCTCTTATGTTGACTTTCTTTCATTCGCAGGTGTTCCTCCAACCCCACCTACCAAGTCCGATCACGGGGAGGTGGAGATGTTGCCCCCGCCCTTACGGAGCCAGGTCGCGGATTTCTTGGGGGACCCCGACGATCCGGAACAGATGAAGAGGCGAGTCGCCGATATATTCCAGAAGCACACCTTGATGCTGCGAGAGCTGTACGATCAGGACCGGATGAATCGGGCCGCTTACGAGGAGAGGTTCGCCGCCATGGAGGATGTGAATGCCCGCGTCCTCGCCGAAGTGCAGCAGGTCGCCCGCGGTGAGGTCACCTCTACAGTGGTGCACCTCGCGCGAATCGAGGACTACATGCAGCTGATGCAACGCGAGGTCCAGTCGGTCCGCGAGTACCACTATCTGAGATTTCTGCTGCGCTCCGGTGTGTGAGGCCGCGGCCGCTGGAAATGGCATAATTACTGAATAGTTATACATTATTGTTATTTGTTTCTTTCACTCGCCACTACTTCCCCCGCCTCCGGGGTGGTGCTGAACAATTAAGAACATTGTAATAAGGATATTCCCGCTCGCTGGCGGGCTTTCTTTCTTGCTTCGTATGTTTTGTATCGCTATGCTAATAATGATTGCGCCTTGTTTGTTTTGCTTAAAATATGTCTGGCTCGCGAGACATAGTCTCGCCCTCGCGGACTTTGCTTTTACTTTCTGCAGTTTCGTCTCGCCGGCGGCGAGCCAGCGGACTTCGCCAGGACGTCAACCCGCTTGGAGTGAATAAGACCCCAGGGTGTCAAAAAATCACTGCGCGATTCCGCTATCCGCACCCTCCGGCGCTTCGTATTCCTTCCCGCCCTTTTCATTTCTATAAATAGTCGCCATCTTTTACTTTCTAACTACCACATTAACTATTCTCTAGCTTCTCCTCTCTCTTCCAGGCCCTCTGCTAACTCTAGCTCGCACCATGGTTGTCGAGGGGGAATCAGAAGGGCGAGCCAGGTGCGCCGGGGCTTTCCGCGACCACACATTCTTCTCTGCTTCGCTCAATGGTGACAAGTTCCTCGCCACGGTGGACAAGTACATCCCTTCGGGGTATGTAGCTCGCCGCCCTCCGAACACCGCCACCCTCAATGATCCGTCCACCGATGAGCTCGCCATCCCCATTGCTCATTTCGAGAATGGGTTGTGACTCCCACTCTGGCCAGAAGTACGCCAGGTAATTTACTCGACCCTCACAGTTCTTGCTCGCCTCGCTGGGAGCATGCTAACCTTTCCTTGGTGAACTCTTCAGGTACTCATGTACTACGGCGTCCTAATGAGCCAGCTGACGCCGAATGCGATCGCCGTGGTGGTCGCGTTCGCCTACTACCGCGAGAGGAGAAGATCGAGTTCAGCCTGCTCGTCTTCCGCAAAGTCTTTTACTTCCGCACGTACAAGGATGGGACGACCCACTTTGCGATCCAACATGTCACCGTCTGCGAGACGGTGAATAAAGCCCACTACTGGCACCAAAAATTCATCTTGGTGAAAGGACCGTTCGGCAACATCCCCTTCTCACCCCTCCAAAGGGACGATGCGACCTACCACCCTCCTGCCTCGCTCGGCGGCGACGACGCGAGGCTCTACCAGTACCTGGATGGAAAGAACTTCGAAGTCATCTACCTCCGACAAAGGGTGGACTCGCTGCTACTGGTCCCGCAAGGGGAAGGTTCGGCTCGCACTCGCAAGCTCCCATACCCTTTTTCATTCTAATCACTAACTCCTTCATTGCCTTTGCAGGTGAGCGAGATCTCCCCATCCATCCCCCGTATGCGAGGAGAGCAGTCCTCTCCTCCAGCTCCCTCGCCCCCGCGACCGCCGAAGCGTGCTGAGAACCTCTCGGCTCGACTTCTGGCAAGAAGCGGCTGCCGCCTGCGAGTCAGCTCGCCGCGAAGCCCCCGCCAAGAAAAAGAACAAGGACGCCCCTTCCACATCCAAGGCGAAAGAAGTCGTGGACCTCAGCGAGGGGGAGATTCCGTTCACCCCCTCCGTGAGCCAAAAAGCTGCCCAGGAGGGCGGCGAGCCGAAGGACGCTCCTGGCGGGCCCAAGCCTATAAACCACAAAAACTTCGGCCAGGGCGCCAAACTCCCAGACGCCCTCGGCGAGCCGGTGCTCGCATGGGATCCTGATCTCAACAGGATCTTTTGTTCGTCGCTCCTCCCCTCCTGGGTTGAGAGTGATAAGGTGGGAGGCGAGGCGTTCTCCCTCGCCTTTGGGCTTTATGGACACGAGGACGCCGCCAATTTCAGCACCCTGCGGTCCCGTCTACTTATCAACGAATCCATGCGAGCCCATTTACGTTCCTTGGAGCGATCCCACATGACAGCTCGGCGATACCTCACCGCGGAAAGGGATTTCAAAGAGCTCCAGTGCGAGCTCAAGGTGGCTACCGAGGAGGTCGCGATCCTCAAAGGTAGAGAGGCCATCTCAGAGGGTCTCCTCGCCAGCCTTCACGGTGGAATGGTATGTTCTCCACTCAAATCCCATCTCGCTCGCTATAGATATTTCGCTTAACTTACGTTTTTCTTCTTCAGGATGCCGAGACCGCGTGCCTGCTGCTCTCGCGGAATGCTGACCTGGAAGCATAGGTCACGTTCCTCAAAGCGCGCATCTGCGAGCTGACCAGGGCCACGCTCCCTCCATCCCCTCCGCAAGCTGGGGCTCGCAAGGTATCTCGAGGCGAACAGGAGGTGACCCGCAAGAATTCCATGGGAGTAGCCACCCTCATCTTCGAGACCCTTAAGGGAGCGGGTCTGATTTCCCCGGATGCCCTGGAGCTCGACATCGAGGATGTCATCCCGGACCTATTTGCGCCGATCCCGGAGCCCGACGACCGCTGGAGCGAGGAAGAGCCGTCCAGCGACCCGCATTAGCTCTTTTAATTTCCAATGTAAAATTTTTGGTTTTCATCCGGCGAGTTCGCCGTTATTTTGTAACACATTTGAGAAAAGAAAACCTTAAAATTTTTTCTATCTTGTAATTGTCTTTCTATCTTGCTCGCACACCTACGCTTTTTTATGCTCGCGTGAATACGTTTGTAATATGTTTGTGCTCTTACTTTTATCCGCGCTCGCACCTTCAACACTATTATTTATGCTCGTGTTCGCACCCTTCCTACCGGGCAATCGTAGCAAGGTTTGCCATTTCATAGCATTTTCCATTGGTCTCGCTACCTTGCTTCGCGTAGCTTCTCCTGCTTAGGAGTTTCGTTAGATGGACCATCTATTTTCTCTTGCGCTAAGAGTGGCCCACTTCGCACCTCTGGCTCGCCCAGCATGGTTCCTTGCGAAAGGGATCGACATTACTCCGCCTCGCTCGCCTGCCCACTACGAGCGACAAACCTTGCTCGTTATCCGCCGCGCCGGCGGACCCCCCCAACTCGTTAGTTTTAGGCATTGCATATGAATTCTCCAGGCATCTCTTGCGAGCTAGGACCCGACCCATCGAGTCGTGCGACCACCGCATCTAACCATCTCACGGTTACCCTTTGACTTGGTGTCTTACATCAATGACGGTTTCATATTTCTTGCGAGCGAGCCCTAGGGCTCGCCCTATCAAGGTCTTGAGAGGTTCGTCGAACCGAACCCCTTAACATGAATAGCTTACTTGCCAGCCTCTCCAGAGATAAACCTGACCCACTGTCTATGAGAGCCCGACAACAAAATTGATCTGGGGCACTCCAGCACCAAAAACTTTCTACCTTGCCAGCCTCTCCAGAGATCAACCAGACCCACAGTCTATGAGAGCCCGACAGCGAAATCGATCTGGGGCACTCCAGCACCAAAAACTCTCCAACTTGCCAGCCTCTCCAGAGATCAACCTGACCCACCGTCTATGAGAGCCTGACAGCATAATCGATCTGGGGCACTCCAGCACCAAAACATTTCCACCTTGCCAGCCTCTCCAGAGATCAACCTGACCCATCGTCTATGAGATCCAGACAGCAGAATCGATCTGGGGCACTCTAACACCCAAAACTTTCCACCTTGCCAGCCTCTCCAGAGATCAACCTGACCCACCGTCTATGAGAGCCCGGCGGCGGAATCGATCTGGGGCACTCCAGCACAAAAAACTTTCCACCTTGCCAGCCTCTCCAGAGATCAACCTGACCCACCGTTTATGAGAGCCCGACAGCGGAATCGATCTAGGGCACTCCAGCACCAAAAACTTTCCACCTTGACAGCCTCTACAGAGATCAACCTGACCCACCGTCTATGAGAGCCCGACAGCGGAATCAATCTGGGGCACTCCATCACTAAAAACTTTCCACCTTGCCAGCCTCTCTAGAGATCAACTTGACCCAATGTCTATGAGAGCCCGACAGCGGAATCGACCTGAGGCACTCCAGCACCAAAAACTTTCCACCTTGCCAGCCTCTCTAGAGATCAACCTGACCCACCGTCTATGAGAGCCCGACAGCGGAATCGATCTGGGGCACTCCAGCACCAAAAACTGTCCACCTTGCCAGCCTCTCCAGAGATCAACATGACCCACCATCTTCGAGGTTGAGAAGCGCAGCAGGAAGCCGCGAAGCAAATCCTCGAAAGCATATATCGATCTGAAGGGCAACTGGTGGAACCAGTCCCTCGCTTTCTCCTTCAGGGTGGCGGCGAAGAGTCGGCACTTGAAAGCATCCGACATAGGTCTGATAGAGACCATGTCTTCGAACCACTGCAGGTGTTGAGTGGGGTCATCCTTGCCGAGAGCACTAACTCGCAGAAGGGATTTCCCCCTTCGCACTCCTGGCCTGCTCCACTCGCCCTGCGAGCTCCCCGGGCGAACCTACTCCTGGTCTCGCACTCGCCGAGGGGCCACTCGCTGGGATCCCACTGGACGGGATCCCTCCTACTGGAATGACGCTCGCCTGGACCCCTACCACACTCGCCGGGTTGGGGAAGACCTCCCACACCGCTAGATCTCGCTCCGGCACCTGGGACATTGCCTCCTTCCCTGGCCTCTGCCCTGGGGCATGCTCGCCTGCTCCGGCTAGGGGGGGCCACTTGGGGCGCAGGGGTTGCGAGACCCCCAAGGGTCGTGGCAAGGGCACACTTGAAGGCCCCGAGCAGATCCCGCTTGAGGTCGACCAACATATCCACCATCGCTGGCGCGCCGGGTGGCGGCGAGCCACCGAAGTTCTCCTCTCGCTCGTTGTCTCCTGCCAACTCTTCCTTGGAGGTTTCTTGAACTAGCTGCACTCCACGCTCAGCGCACCAAAAATGTTAAAACCAAGACTTGGCTTCTTTTTGGAGCTCGGGCCTTCAACGAATTGAGGGGCAGTTGGCACTTACTGATTCCTTGGAAGGAACCGACCGGAGACTCGGAACTAAGCACAGACCCTTGGTCGCAGTGAGGAGGTCCCACCACACACCCGGAAGATCTTTGAGCGCTTCCCCTCCCAAGCCAAAGTTGAGACTGGGCACATTGGAGAGCCCGAGAGCTAGGCCAAGATCACCTAGGGAGGAAGAAGCTCAGAGAACTGAGATTAGAATCCTCTCCTAAGGTGCCCTTCAAGGTCTATTTATAGTTTTTCAAGTCTGGTCTGCTAATAGCGGGATTCTACCTTACCCTTTTGCTATACGCAACCCAAAATGGTCTGCCAACAGCCACACTCCGCTGTTTGGAGTGGCTAACTGCAGGCCACCTGGGGTATTTAGGTAAAATGATCATGAATCCAGGACTGGGCGAGTCATCCACAAGAGTCTCTCTCGCGAACCGAGTGGCTCGACTCGCTCGCCTCCCTACGAGTAACCGACGAGGCCCCTGGCCCGCTCGCCCTCCCGCGAGCGACCGACGAGAGCCCGGATCGCCCGACACTTTGGCTCGCAAGCCTTCCTAATCCTTTCGCCTGATGGTTCCTTCGCATATACTCACCCTCTGGCGGACACCGGGGTTGTACAAGATCTGTGTAAGAGAGCGTGTTGCGAACCTTTCCATCCAGATTGATTTCAGATTCATGGCGCCAAAGCGATTGTCAAGGGTAACTATCCTTCTTCTTAATACTAGGACATGTTAGTACTACGTTTTATTGTTAGCATATTGCATGGAAGTGCCTTCTTCGTTAATTAGTGAAAGGCTATACTTTCACCGGGTAGATGTTGTTCATCCCCGATTTGAACTGCTTATAAAAACTGATTCGTGTACATATATATGCATGTTGTGTGAAGCTCATCTGCGCCAGGTTTGTCTAGATTGGCGATGATTGAATTGCATGTCGGAGAAGACTCCGTGCTTATTGTGTTATGTTGTATAGCTTGAATGAAGTATACTGGGCTGTATACTGTGCTGGAGAGAAACAACAGGAAACACATGCATTTCGGGAAGAAAATAATATTCTATTTGCTAACGCCCGACTTTAACGCTAACGTCGGTGTTAGCGCCAGTGATACCAGATATCGCTTGGTCTGATTGGAAATTGCCCATGCGGCTGTGTTGATGACCTAGTGGTGGTTGTCTCAAGTACGTGCTGAGGTTAAACTGTACCCGCATCATGGTGGTTGTTCGCGATGATTGAGCCGGGCAAGGCAGATCCGAACCTATTCCAGCTGGAAAGCATAACGACACGACCGATGTAAAGTTCGGAAAGCGTGATGACACGTTTGGCAGAAAGGAAGTCTGATTGTATAACTGGCGATGGAGTTGGGACTTGGGTACACCGATAGTGTGTCATGAGAGCACGAAATGTGTGACCGTGCATGCCTATGTTTGTGGTGATTGTGCTAGCTGCACTTTCTTGTTAAGATATATGTTGCTATATGACTGACTTGCATGGAAGGAGTACTACCGCCTCGGGAATGTGGTGGTGTTGTTATACCATTTGGTCAGCTAAAGATGATCAGTGTTTTGTTTTCCCATATCTTTGTGGACTGTACTTGTGCAGGTGCTTGTGAGTCGGGCGGGAAATAGCCGGGGGAAACCCATTGATGAGCTGGCCCTTGAAGGCCAACCCTTTTAAGTGTTTACATGCCATGTATTGCTGGCTTGCGCACCGATGCCTGTAAATCATGTAATCAAATAGTCACTTTGTTTGAACAACATGCATGGCCTTAAGGCCAAACACATTTATGTATATATATATATATCAATCTTTCCTATGTGGTGTTTGTGGACATAGTCTGGTTCAAGATTAATTTATGCTTCCGTTAATTTGTAACTCTGAGATGTTGTATGTTTATTTTACTATTTCGTAACTCTTTAGCTTGCACATTTAATATGGCGTGGGGTCCCGACCGGACCTATTATTATATTTCTTGGCACTAGCAAGGGTGTTACAATTTGATATCATCTTCTGGTCTCGGTCCCTTGTCGTTTGAATTCATGGTCGAATTCTTTTAAGGGGTGGTGAGCACGTGTGTGCGTCACCGTTTAAACCATCTAAATAACTAGTGAATGTCTACTTAGGAATGCATTACATACATGTGTGTAGCATGATTGCAGAACCTGCGTGTTCCTTTCTTACGGTTTGTTGTGTTATTGGTCACTAAATTATGTGCGACATGATTATAGGTGACTATGAGTGGTGTAGGGCAGTCCCAACCCCGTCACACTGCTGAGAGTAGTGCATCTGCTGAGGTGCCTACACCTCCCCTTCTGCTGAAACGATACAGTTGATTGCTGAAGCCGTGTTTGCCATGATCGAGACCTGTACAACCTCCTACCCTTAGGGTGGCCCCGGTGTCGGTTGGCGTAGTTGAACCAGTTGCTGAAAGGCAAGTACCGGTCATAGCAATGCGAGCTTCAGACCAACAGTTAAAGCATTTTCTGAGTTTCCATCCTCCTACGTTTGAAGGGACAGTATCTCCAACTCAAGTTGAAGATTGGCTCTCTCGCATAAAGAGAACCCTGACAACTACGGAGTCGGAGGAAGCGCAAAAGGTGACCTTAGCTACCTTTCTACTAGACGGAGAGGCGAGGCTTTGGTGGGATGAAATGGAACAACATCAGTTTGCGGGCAGACAACTGACTGACATCTCGATGGAAGAATTCTCGAGATTATTTTTGGCAAGGTATCTCCCCTCAGCTCAACACATTGCAATGGAGAACCAGTTCTAGTGGTTAACTCAAGGGGATAGGATGGTGGATGAGTACCTCCACGAGTTTACGCGACTTGGATGATATGCAGGATCTTCATTTGATGATGAAGAAAGAAAGATCAATAGGTTTTATGAAGTCTGCGCGATGATCTGCGACAGCTTCTGGCAGGTCCGATGGCGCAAGGCTTTCTTACCTTGGTGAATACAGCCCGATCCCTTGAACAGGATATAAAGAGGGTCCAATGGACAAAGGACCTAACTTTGAAAAAGTCAGAGTTCAAAGTACCGAGCTCTGCCAAGTCTGGGTACCGAAGGTATAAGAAGAAGTCCATATTTTCAGAACTGGCTTTCTCTTCTGCTTCAGGAGCGACTACTGGACGAGGTACAATCACCTGTTATAATTGTGGCAAAGTGGGCCACTTTGCTCGGGAGTGTCGCAGTGACAAAAAGGTAGTTGCGTCCTATGCGGAAAAATGGAAAGTGGCGGAGTCAGGTGCATCCCATCACACTCTAGCTCAACCCCAAGTGTACAATCTTTGCCAACAGGAGGCCATCAAACAAAGCGATGTGGTGACATGTATGAGTTAGTATACAACTTTTGTTGCTTTATATACTTACTATCTTATGCATTGCTTGTTTAACTTATTTGTATTAAGCTTTGTCCTAATCTTTAATTATCCAGCGAGAGCATTGTTTGATACTAGAGCCTCTAATTCCTTTCTATCTGAGGCCTTCATGCGACGAATTGGAGTTCCTTCATTCTTATCGAATGATAGATTGGATGTGTTGCTACCAAATGGGTGTTCGATGCGTGCGAATAGAGTTTGTTGTGTTAAGGTGCGGATAAGAGGTCACGAGTTTGATTTAGAAGCATCGATGCAGCCGATTTCAAAGTTTGATGCGATCTTTGGCATGGATTGGTTGTCGGAGCAACAAGCATGCATTGATTGTACTTTGAAAGTGGTCATACTGGGAAAGAATACTAAACATACAATTACTTTTGCCGGTATGCATGGATCAAGCAAGATGTTGATATCTGCTATCCAAGTTGTCAAGGCAGTTCAGAAGGGCGCGAAGTTATGCTTCGTGCTAGTGGAGGCTGCAAAGCCTAAGCCTAGTCTGAGTGATGTGTTCATCGTATCAGAGTATGTGGATGTGTTCCCTAAAGATCTCCCTGGAGCTCCACCTCAGCGAGAGTTCGATTTCTCTATTGAGCTTGTGCTAGGTGCCAAACCTGTAGCACGCTCAGCATACTGAATTGTGCCAAAAGAGATGGCAGAGTTGAATGTCCAGTTGCAGGAATTACTAGAGCAAGGCTATGTACGTCAAAGTTTATCTCATTGGAGTGCACCAGTCCTCTTTATGAAAAAGAAGGACAGGAGCTTGCATCTCTGTGTAGACTATCGTGAATTGAATAAGCTGATGGAAAAGAATAAGCATCCGATTCCGAGAATCGATGACTTGTTTGATCAGCTAGTTGGATCGACTGTGTACTCAAAGCTGGATTTGAAGTCCGATTATTACCAGTTGAGGATCATGGAATGTGATATTCCCAAGACGGCTTTTAGTACCCGTTACGGGCACTTTGAGTTCACAGTGATGCTGTTTGGCTTGATGAATGCGCCATCGGTATTCATGGATTTGATGAACAAAACGTTTTGAGAGTGTCTTGACTGGTTTGTGATCGTCTTTATCGATGATATACTGGTATAGTCTCAGTCTGAAGAAGAACATGCGATTCTTTTGCACATAGATCTGGATACCCCGAGAAAGAATCAGCTGTATGCCAAATTCTCAAAGTGCGAGTTTTTGGTATCCTCTGTGGCATTCCTTGGTCATATTGTTAGTGGTGAAGGTATTGCAGTGGATCCGGCGAAGATAGTTACGATACGCGAGTGGCCTGTGCTGACTACGGTGGCGGAAGTCAGGAGTTTCCTTGGACTTGTCGGCTACTATAGGAGCTTCATAGAGAACTTTTCGCGGATAACTCTTCCTCTCACAACTTTGACAAGGAAGGATCAGAAGTTCATTTGGTCGTCGGCGTGCGCGCGAGCTTTTGAAGAGTTAAAGAGTCGTCTGACCATGATGCCAATATTATGTTTGCCATATGGTACGGAAGGCTACGAGATATACAGTGACGCGTCATGGAGCGTCTTAGGCTATGTTCTTCTTCAGAATGGGCAAATTATTGCTTATGGCTCTCGCCAGCTAAAAGTGCATGAGAGAAACTATCCAGTCCACGACTTGGAGTTAGCGGCCATGATATTCTCTCTCAAACTATGGCGACATTACTTATATGCCATGAAGATCAATATCTTTACAGACCATAAGAGCTTGAAGTATCTATTAGACCAGAATGACTTAAATATTCGACAAAGGAGATGGATGAAGTTCTTTGGGGATTATACTTTCAAGATACATTACACTCCCGGGAAGGGAAATATGGTCGCAGATGCTTTAAGTCAGAGGGCTTCTGCGAAAGCCAGCTGGATTCAGATGCATGATGTGCATCTAATCAGTGACTTGGAGGCCTTGTGGATTTTCTATGTGGAAAGGAACTCTAGCATGAAGTCATGCTTGAACTGAACAAAGGTGCAATATGATCTCGCAGACAGAATAAGACAGGCCCTGGAGCTTAATTCAAGCATGAAGCGCTATGTGGCGGAGACTGTGGATGGGTCTACTGTCGAGTTTGTGTTTGACGATGGTCTTTTGCGGAAATATAGTCGGTTGTGCGTCCTGAAAGTTGGCAAACAGAGGGAGGAATTAATGTACGAAGCACACTTACACAAAATACTCAATTCACTCAGGGAGCACAAAAATGTACCAGGACTTGAAAAAGTTGTTTTGGTGGCCAAATTTGAAGAAGTATATAGCCCTTTACGTGGCAAAATGCAAGACTTGCGCACTTGTGAAGGCAGAATATCAGAAACCTGGTGGGTTCCTGAAGTCGTTGCCTATTCTGGAGTGGAAGTTTGATGATATTTCTATAGATTTCGTGCATGGTTTGCCGAGATCGCATCACGAGAACGATGTCGTTTGGGTGATCGTGGACCGTTTAACTAAGATATCACTCTTTATTCCAAATCGGAGAGACGATTCAGTCAAAAAGTTATTAAAGTTATATGTGGATAACATAGTACAATTGCACAGTGTGCCCCATAGCAACGTAAGTGACCGAGATGGACGCTTTACATCAAATGATTGAAGGCTAATCCACCAACTATTGGGTACCAAACTGAAGTTTAGCAATGCCTTTCATCCTCAAACAGAGGGGCAGACTGAACGGACCAATAAGACAATGAAGAATATGCTCAGAATGCGTGTCTTGGATTTTGGTAAGAGGCGAGAAGATCATCTCTTTATGATTGAGTTCGCTTATAATAATAGATACCAACCTAGTATTAAAATGATGCCCTTTGAGACCCTTTATGGTAGAAAGTGTCGTACTCCCTTAGCTTGGGCAGAGACAGGCGAGACTAAGCTATTTAAGCGAAAGGAAGTTAAAGATGCTACTTCAACTATTCGAACAATCCAGGAGCGGTTATTAATTGCGCAGGATAGACAAGCGAAGTACTACATCACCAAACACATAAACATCGAGTTCGCCGTGGGCGACTGGGTTTATCTCAAAATCAAACCTTCCAAGGGTGCATCAAGGATTGACGCTTGAAAAAGCTGAGTCCGCGATACCTTGGACCGTTTGAGATAGTGGAGCATGTTGGTGAAGCTACATATAGTCTCGCTCTTTCGACAGAGTTGAGTGGTTTGCATGATGTGTTTCACATCTTCATGCTGAGGAAGGCTGTGCAAGAGGCTACTTAAGTGCTTGTGGCTAATCAGGTGTCGGCCAATGATAAGCTAAAGACGAAAGTCAGGCCTATTTGCATCGAGGGCACTGATGTTAAGCAATTGCGGAATAAATTTATCTGAATGGTCAAATTCCGCTGGAACAATTGCGGTCATGAGGAGCTTACATGGGAGTGAGAGCAAACCATGCTAGAGGAGTTCCCCAAGTTGTTCCATTAAGGTACAAATTATGTTTTTGTACATTTTCAAGCTTTCTTAATTATGGAATTTCGGGACGAAATTTCTTTAAGGGGAGGTGGTTTGTTACACCCCAGTTTTCCCAGCTGAAGAAAGCAAAGCAATCTGGTAGCAGGACCTACCGCCAAGCGATAGTGCTAACTCTTGCGGTAGGGATATCGACTTGATAACTTTACCTTGTCGATGTGAAGGTCCTGCTGTCATCGAGAGGTCTCGACGATCGTCAAACTAATGCCAGGCGGTAGAGCTATTGCTGGCGGTAGCTATATCGACGTGATGGTTCCTGTGTCATTGAGATGATCTCTTTATCGACAAGATGCTAGCGTCACGCGTTAGCGCTAACGCTAGCAGTAGCAATATCGACCGGATAAGCTATATCGTCGAGATGAATTATATCGTTGAGAGGAATTAAGCGGTGAGCGGATAAGCTTCACTGTCTAAGACACTACCGCGGGGGTAGTGCTACCGCTGGGCAGTAGCAGCCGGGATCAGATTTGTTAATTTAAATCATGACCATCCATTGCCTTTGGTTTGGAGATCCTGTGGCTGAGGTTAGTCTCGAATTCAATAAGGTCAGAGAGGCTTTTGGAGATAGATTATTATCTTTTTCACTCTCTCTCCAAAGGACAGAAAGAAGAAGTCAAGGAAGAAGAAGACTCCCTTTAGACTTTAGAAGAGCTTCTAAGATTCGTTTAACACGCCGAGTTCATATCTGTGTAGGAGAGCGTGCTGCGAACCTTTCCATCCGGATTGATTTCAGATTCATGGCGCCAAAGCGATCATCAAGGGTAATGATCCTTCTTCTTGATACTAGGACATGCTGGTCCTACATTTTGCTGTTAACATATTGTATGGAAGTGCCTTCTTCATTAATTAGTGAAAGGCTATACTTTCACCGGGTAGATGTTGTTCATCCCCGATATGAACTGCATATAGAATCCAATTCGTGTACGGATATATGCATGTTGTGTGAAGCCCATATGCGATAGGTTGGTACGGATAGGTGATGATTGAATTGAATGCCGGAGAAGACTCCATGCTTATTGTGTTATATTGTATAGCTTGAATGAAGTACACTGGGCTGTATACTATGCTGGAGAGCAACATCAGGAAACACATGCATTTCGGGAAGAAATAGTATTGTGTTTGCTAACGCCCGGCGTTAACGCTATCGTCGGCTTTAGCGCCAGTGATACCAGATGTTTCTTGGTGTGATTGGAAATTGCTCATGTAGCTGTGTTGATGACCTAGTGATGGTTGTCTCAAGTATCGACTATACGAGTCCAATACAACTGACAAAGGTCAATTCTGAGTTCATATGTTTAATATATTAAAATGACGTCGTCGTGATGTGCTATAGTACTCAAAATGGTCATTTTCTCTAAATGACCTCGGATCGGAACGAAACGAGTTCCGTTTCACTCATATTGACTATACGACTTTATTGCAATTGACGAAAGTCGATTCAGAGCACGTATAATAAAGACACTAAAACGGTGTCGTCGTGATGCATTGTGATACTCAAAATGGTCATTTTCTCTAAGTGATCTTGGATCGAAATGAAACAAATTCTGTTGCACTCGTGTTGACTATATGAGTCTATTGCAACTAACGAAAGTCGATTCGGAGCACGTATGTTCAATACACTAAACGATGTCGTCGTGACGTGCCATGATACTCAAAATGGTAATTTTCTCTAAATGATCTCGGATTGGAACAGAAGGAGTTCTGTTGCACTTGTATTGACTAACGAGTCTATTGAAGCCGACAGAAGTCAATTTGGAGTAAGTATGCTCAATATTCGATTTGAGTCACTTCCTAGATTCTAAGGTACCTTATAGGTGTTCAAATCACTTTTATTGGGTCATCTAGGGTCTTAATTGCCCAATAAAAGTCGGGATGTTACATGCTCCCTATCTGTAATGGAGCTGGGCAACCACTTGAAATTAATCAGATCTGCACTTGGACTCGATTCCTTCAAATACAAAAACCCAAATCTGATTCTCCTTTTATGGATCTGCGAAGAGACATGAGGGAGGAGTACTGTCGTTATCTAGATCTGAAGGAGAAGGCACAATCGCCTCTTAACTTTCTTCTGGAGTCAAAAAAGAACCCTCCTCTATTGCCGAAATACAGGGAACAAAATGAATCCCTAGGATGAGATGGAGATTCTTATCGACAAAATTGAAACCAGAAGAACGAAGAGGGTTTTCAGTTACGAGACGATCTGACCCACATATCACAGGTTTCATGTAAGACCCCCTCCCCCTTACTAGGAGGGTTACCCGGGCCTTATGCCCAGAACCGCCACCTTATGGATGAAACCAACACTCGGGTTAGTCGCCACTGCAAAACGTCGATCCTGCCGGCTAGTACGATCATTTAACCTTAAGGCCATTAGAGAATAGAAATATATAAAAGAAATGAGCAAGTCCACAATCAAAATCTCATAAATGAGTATAAGTAGTCCATCATGAGCACAAAAGAGAGTAATGGCTTATGCCCGATATATATCCAAATGAAAATAACAAAAGAATCACTCTCTCTCAATATCTCTATGCGGAAGCTAAACACTCTCATCATCAAGCACCTGTCTTGTAGTAGAAGTAATGCGTGACATCTGCTCCTCATGTCCTGCCACCTCGTCCGACTGGTGCTCCATCTCCTCGGGCTCCTACGGTCACAACTGACCGTTAGTCATAAAGACTATGCCATTTTGTCCCCGCCTCCCCCTGCGACTCCTAGGCACCGTGCGGGAGGAATGAAGCGGAGGACAACAAAGCAGAATGACAATAAGAAAATGACAAGGAATCTATGCTAGCAAATGTATATATAAAAATGGTGGTTCTACGCTAGCAGTATAAACATGTAAGTAGTCTCGAAGCATTAGTAAAGCAGTAATGAAGAAATACAAGAGTAAGTAATGTAAAGCAGAGCGGCGCAGGTAAAGTAAATGAGTATAACTATACTACCATCACATGAGTACCTTAACTTATATGAATGTCCATACAAACTTATAAGTTAAGGTTTCCTGAATAACAACTTATCATATAAAAGAGCTCATACTAATTTATATGATAAAGATCTATAATTAATTTTCAATGCTTATGAATGTTATGATACATATGTTATGGTATGATTCATATAAGTGCAACTCACCCACACGACTCTGTGATCACAGACCTTTCGTTCCCAATTTTTTGAGTTATCTATACTCTCTGGTACGACCGTTGTGGCTACAACAGCAGTGGAGCGGGTGCCTCCACTTCCTAAGCTAGTATTGTAACACCTTCCCTGCAATGACTATATAATATAGGTCCGGTCGGGACCCCACAACATATAATCACCACAGCTTTAGTACTAGAAAGTGATATAGATCTAACCATCATCTCAAAACTCAGAACAAACACAGCGGAAACATCAAACAATCCACATAAGTTGTCCACATCTACATAAGAGTACCACGACCTTAAGGCCTTACAAAACCCATACTCAGGCCTAACAAACACGACATAGAAAATGTCCAAAAGATCATCACAATCCTAAGATACCTCGGCGTGCAAGCCGGAACAGGTAAAGACAACATAGTCAAACAAGAAAATTGGAAAAGTGCACTTCATAAAGCTTAGGCCTTTTTGGCCGGCGAGCTAGGTCCAACATGCGATCCTTGCCCTGCATCCAAATCACAAAAAGTGGTATAACGAGGGTCAGCTTTGGCTGACCAACAACGATGTAACAACACCCCTTCTCCCGGCCGTCCTAGCGGACCCCGGGGAACTACATCACCCTGCAAGTCAGCACTTCGTATGCAAATGTAATAAACAGTAGTAACATAAAAACGGCATGCATGAGTGTCACAATCATCATCCACGTTTCTATGTTGAGCAATGAAAGTAAGGGGGCCTAGCGATGCAGCATGTATGCAAACCTGGGTTTCACCCAAGACACCCTATGGCGTGTATGCTTCTAACATAACAATATACATCATCATTTCAGAACAAAACCAAGGGTACTTATCATTTCCCCCACGGGCGTGCAAGCCCAAGGTCAAGAACTCCATTGAGACCTTACCCCTTACATGGCTCATCTTGCCAATGGGAGCATCAACATACTTGTTCTCGCCACAATCACTAAGCCAAAAGCCAAGAAATCCACTGAGACCTCACCCCTTACATGACTCATCTTGCCAACGGGCGCATCAACATACTCGTTCTCGTTAGTTAGCCCAAAATGGGACTTGTCTTGCCGGGACACTCTCTCCACATGAATCCACGCATTCACAGGATAGCCAGCCGACCATAAAGACAAAGTCACGCCTTCATATACACATAAAAATTACCCTTTCCAAACCAACGTTCGTTCTCACACGAAACATAAGGGCAACACATACGACGTTTTCGCCGTCATCAGATTTCTAGCAAAATCCCTAAAATGCACGTTAAGCAACATCACCGAATCGGACAACCGATCACGATTTCGGCTTCACCCACAATGCCCAATCCACTAACGGAGCGGATCTCTAGTGCAAAATCATGTCGGGGACGGACTCAATCACCCAATGGTTCTTCTTGAACCAAGGCGACCTAGACCCCTCTCATTTGAGAGATCCGGTGCCATAAATTTTAGAAAAGAGAAGGTAAAAGCAAAGATGCCATGCACGCATCCTAAAACCGGGAGGAGAGATGTCGTTACCCTAAGAGTTCTCTTCCTCGCCATGGATCGGTTGAAAGACACGAATAGAAAGAAGCGCCTTCTAGTCCTCTCCACAGATATGGTTTCGGATCAACGAACGGAGCTCCGGTGCTCCAACAATGGCGGATCTAGCCTTCTTCTTCCTCCAAACCCTACTCCTTTCCATAGCCTCCAAAAGCACCAAAAGACTTGATGAAGTCAGAACAGAACTTCTCTGCCCTATTTAGAGCCTTAGGACACACTTATCTGAACCTTAGGATCAAGATCAAAGAAGATAAGACGTCCAGGAAACACCACTTATGAAACTGGTTTCGTCGGCTAGCGCCGGCGCTAGCGCTACCACATGCGCTAGCTACTCGACGAAAACCCTCCAACGAAAACAACTCAATGGCCCACAGAACTTCATTACCCGACGAAACGCTATCGCCCGGCGCTAGCCCTACCGCGTGTGCTAGCTCTTCGACGAATTCCCTTCGACGAATCCGCCTCGATGAATTCAACTTGACGAACACCATCGAAACAAGAGTCTTACTCGATGGGACAGCTAACGCCCGCGCTAGTGCTAGCGCCGATGCTAGCTCCCAGCTACGAAAGACTTGCCTACTCCTTGGGCATTCCAACTTTCGCACTCAGCGAAACCCGGGGTGTTACAACTCCACCCCCTTAAAAGAAATTTTGTCCTCAAAATTTAAGACGTTAACGAAAGCACAAATAACACACATACCTGAAACGAACAGTTCCGGGAAGTCATCTTGCATCGTTTGCTCGCGCTCCCACAAGAACTCATCCTGTCCACAATTATCCCAACACACTTTCACCAGCTTGACTTCTTTGTTCCGCATCCGTCGGACTTCAGAATCCTCCACGCCAACCGGTCGAACTATCATCCTCAGATCTTCGGCTACGGGAACTGTCGAAGACTCAACAACATCTTCCGGCTCCACCAATGCTTTCCTAAGCACCGAAACATGAAATACATCATGTAATCCACTTAGCTCCGCGGACAGTTCTAACCGATAGGCCGCTTCGCCTATGCGCTCCGTAACCTCAAACGAACCCAAATACCTCACTCAATTTCTTGAGTCGCCGAATTCGCAAAACGCCTTTGAACGGCTTGATCTTCAAGTAGACCATGTCGCCCACCGCAAACTCCACATTTCTGTGGCGCGCATTAAAATACTTTGCCTGCCGATCCTGAGCAACCTTCGTGCACCCCTGGATCGTTCGCACCAACTCACAAGCGTCTGCCACCACTTCTTTTCCTAATAGCTGGGTGTCTCCCGCCTCTATCCAAGACATCAGCGACCGACACCGTCTTCCATACAAACCCTCGTATGGAGCCATTTTGATACTTGCCTAGAAACTATTATTGTAGGCAAACTAAACCATGAAGAGGTGGTCTTCCCAACTCTTATCGAAATCGAGAGCACACATCCTCAACATGTCCTCCAACGTACGATACGTTCTCTCCGTTTGACCATCGGTCTGTGGATGAAATGCGGTACTAAACTTCAATTTTGTGCCCAAACCTCCAGTCCTTGGACGTGAATCGTCCATCGCGATCACTAACGTTGCTCGTTGGAATTCCATGCAACTGCACAATGTTACGAATATAAAGCTCCACGAGCTTCTCCATGCTATCGTCCTTTCGATTTGGAATGAAGTGGGCTACCTTGGTCAGGTGGTCAACAATCACCCAAATCGCATCGTTACCTTGCCGCGATCGAGGCAAACCATGCACAAAATCCATGGAGATGTCATCGAATTTCCACTCGGGGATAGGAAGAGGTTTCAAGAATCCACCCGGCCTTTGGCATTCAGCCTTCACTAAGGCGCACATCTGACACCGGCTTACGTACAAAGCTACATCCCGCTTCATCCCAGGCCACCAAAAGGATTTATTCAAATCCAAGTACATCTTCGTACTTCCTGGATGAATGGAGTACTTCGTGAAGTGAGCCTCAAACATCAACTCCTCACGGAGCTTGCCAAAGCGAGGGGCACACACCCTTCCATTTCTCTTTAAAAGTCCACCGACCATCTCCAAAGCACTACCTTCGCTTTGCTGAGCTTCCAACGCCAATCGCCAAAACTCCTCATCTGCACTGGTTGCCTCTCGAATTCGATCTGCTAGATCACACTGCATCTCGATCCAGTTCAGCCGAGCTGCACTGGACTCACCCTTAGCCACACACACAATGCCAAGAGACTCGAACTCTCGCACCAAACTCTCGTCATGTGATTCAATCCAATTTCCCTGCCCGGAATACTTTTTACTCAAGGCGTCAGCCACCACATTGGCCTTGCCTAGCGTATAATGAATCGCTATATTGTAGTCCCCAAGGAACTCAACCCACCTACGCTTCCTCATATTGAGATCCTTCTGATCTAAAAGATACTTCAAGCTTTTGTGGTCCGTGAAGATTTCCACCCTCGCACCATACACGTAGTGCCGCCACAACTTTAACGCAAAAATCACCGCCGCCAACTCCAAGTCGTGGATGGGGTAATTTCTCTCATGAGGCTTTAGTTGTCTTGACCCATAAGCTATCACGTTGCCTTGCTGCACCAACACGCAACCCAAACCGCAACCTGACGCGTCGCTGAAAATCCAAAACCCTTCAGTCCCACTAGGAAGACATAGGATTGGAGCAGACATCAATCTTTCCTTCAAGGTCTCGAACGCACGGACACACTATGGCGTCCACACAAACTTCTGGTCCTTTCGGGTAAGAGTGGTGAGGGGCAAAGCCATCCGCGAAAAGTTCTCAATGAACCTTCTGTAATTTCCGGCTAGTCCAAGGAAACTCCGGACTTCCCCCACGGTTCTCAGTACAGGACAATCTCTAATGGCTTCAATCTTCGCAGGATTCACTGCCACCCGATCTCCACTAATCACGTGCCCCAAGAAAGCCACCTTCCCGATCCAAAAATCGCACTTTGAGAACTTAGCATAAAGCTGGTTCTCTCTCAGAGTCTGCAACACTAATCTCAGATGAGACTCATGTTCCACCTTCGACTACGAATACACTAGGATGTCGTCGATGAACACCACCACGAACAAATCTAGGTATTGTCGAAACACTCGGTTCATTAAATCCATGAACACTGATGGCGCGTTCGTCAAACCGAACGACATCACCGAGAACTCAAAATGACCATATCTCGTCCCAAATGCCGTCTTGGGAATATCCTCTTCTCGAATCCTTAACTGGTAGTAGCCCAACTTCAAGTCCAACTTGGAGTACACTGTCGACCCCACTAACTGATTGAAAAAATCATAGATTCTCGGAATCATGTACTTATTCTTGATGGTCACCTTATTCAACTCACGATAGTCTATGCACAACACCGGCGCACTCCACGGTGAGGAGCTGGGGCTAATGTACCCCTGCTCGAGCAACTCTTGCAACTGCACCTTTAGCTCGACTAGTTCCTTCGGTGCAATCCTAAACGGTGGACGCGACACCGGCCTCACACCCACACCAACTCGATTGAAAAGTCGATTTCACGCTGAGGAGGCGCTCCCTGAAGCTCCTCGGGGAACACATCCTTGAATTCCTACGCCACTGACACTTCTCCGATCGCCAACTTTGTGGAGTCTCCAACAAAGCTACAAATGTCTCTCCTCCTTGATTCACCGCACGCACCAATTGCATGGTGGAAATCAGGGAGCAAGCCACTCCGCCTAGGCCCTCGAACTTGACCTCCGCTTTACCTTCACTCCTTAGGGTCACCACCTTCAACAGACAGTCAATACTAGCTCATTGCTCTGCAAGCCAGTCCATCCCCATGATGATGTCAAATTTGGCTAGTGGTAGGATCGCTGCTACCAACTCAAAGTCACACTCGCAAATCCTCAGCACATTGCGTCCTTTCCTTCTAGTGGTCATGAAAGACCCATTCAGCATGCGCACACTAAGCTCTGCCTCTGCCTCGACAGTCTCAACACCGATCCTATGGATAAAGCTTTCCGCGATAAAAGAGTGTGATGCTACCATGTCGAACAACACTCTAGAGGGGTAGCCAGAAACTAGCACGAAGCCTAACACGCGTATAACAAATATGAAAGGTCACAAACAGGTTAAAACTATTTAAACAAAACTCTAAACTTTTCGTACCTGTCACCACGTCAGGCTGACGAATCGCTTCCCGCTGCCTGAGGTTGTACGCTCTAGGCTGCACAGGAGGGAAACGAGAAGCACTAGACTCTGTCGCTTTCCCTTTCTCCCCAACACTAGGACCGGAGCGTACCGACTGCTCTTGCCTCTGCTCTGGCTCAACTCCACTCTCTAAACAAAACCGAGATTTATGTCCCACCTTGCCACACTTGCAGCACATCACTGGTCCCTTGGAACGGAACTCTCTAGAAGCCGCACCGCTCCTCTCGCCAGTCCTAAAAGGACGAGGATTTTTATTTCACCAACTTCTCTCAGACTTCCCCTGAGACTGAGATGGCTTACTTTCTCCCTGCTTTGCCACCAAGCCCTTGCGGCACTGGGTTCACTCCATATCGTTCTCCAATGTTTTAACAGCTTCGACTAGCTCATTGAACCCCACATTCTTTAAGGCTATCAGAGGTTTCCTTAAATTCTCTCTCAGACCCTGGTAGAAGAGATTATCCCTCTCCTCATCGTCTGCCATGGTCGTCCCCGCGTAACGACCCAACCGAGTAAACTCCTACAAGTACTCGTCTACCGTCTTCTCGCGCTGCACCAAGTGCAAGAACTGCCGCTGAAGGGCTAACCTCGTCGAAGAGGGGCTATAACACTTCAGGAAGGCATTCCCGAACTCTTCCATAGACGGGACACGTCCAGGGAAATGACGACCGCTATGATTCACCAACGACAGCTTAGCGTCGCCTTCTAACATAAACGCCGCGAATTGGGACTGCTTGTCCTCTGGGGTCTCTACCTCTTTCAGGAGTTCCTGAATTCTCATCAACCAATCCTCGGCGTCCGTCGGAGTGCCAACTCCTTTGAACATCGGAGGATGGAAACTCAGATAGTACTTCATCTGACGATCCCCTTGCCCAGCCGCTCTCTCGGCTAACAGCTCTACCTACCTTACTCCCACCTTCGGTGTCACAGTAACCAGAGTAACAGGAGTTGCAGCCTGCACAACAGCCATCTCAATCTGTGGCATTGTCGCAGCTTGAGCCGCCACCATCGCCTCCGCTAGCATACGACAGAAGTCTGTCGGGGACACGCCCATATTCATAAGGGTCGGGGTTGTAGCACTGCTTGCTGAAGGCTCCTCTTGTCGCCTCGACGTCCCCGCATCGTCGCCACCATCCTAGCATAAGCAAGGAAACACGAATCAAACTCTATTCGCAAGACTCGAACGCAATGACACTCATGGTCCCGCAAGGTACTCCTATGTGGACAACCTCTTAACACGATCTGAACACACTAAACCTCAACAAGAACATGAACCTATCTCTGATACCAAATTGCAACACATCTCATGCAATGACTACATAATATTGGTCCAGTCGGGACCCCACAACATATAATCACCACAGCTTTAGTATTAGAAAGTGATATAGATCTAACCATCTCAAAACTCAGAACAAACACATCGGAAACATCAATCAATCCACAGAAGTTATCCACATCTACATAAGAGTACCACGACCTTAAGGCCTTACAAAACCCATACTCAGGCCTAACAAACAGGGCATAGAAAATGTCCAAGAGATCATCACAATCCTAAGCTACCTCGGCGTGCAACCCGGAACAGGTAAAGACAACATAGTCAAATAAGAAAATCGGAAAAGTGCACTTCATGAAGCTTAGGCCTTTTTGGCCGGCGAGTTCGGTCCAACATGCGATTCTTGCCCTGCATCCAAATCATAAAAAGTGGTATAACGAGGGTCAGCTTTGGCTGACCAACAACGGTGAACAACACCCCTCCTCGTGGCCGTCCTAGCGGATCCCGGGGAACTACATCACCCAGCAAGTCAGCACTTCGTATGCAAATGTAATAAACAGTAATAACATAAAAATGACAGGCATGAGTGTCACAATCATCATCCATGTTTCTATGTTGAGCAATAAAAGTAAGGGGGCCTAACGATGCAGCATGCATGCAAACCTGGGTTTCACTCAAGGCACCCTACGACGTGTATGCTTCTAACATAACAACATACATCATCATTTCAGAACAAAACCAAGGGTACTTATCATTTCCCCCACGGGCGTGCAAGCCTAAGTTCAAGAACTCCACTGAAACCTCACCCCTTACATGACTCATCTTGCCAACGGGCGCATCAGCATACTTGTTCTCGCCACAATCACTAAGCCAAAAGCCAAGAACTCCCCTGAGACCTCACCCCTTACATGGCTCATCTTGCCAACGGGCGCATCAACATACTCATTCTCGTCAGTTAGCCCAAAAGGGGCATTGTCTTGCCGGGACACTCTCCCCACATGAATCCACGCATTCACAGGCTAGCCAGCCGACCATAAAGACAAAGTCACGCCTTCATATACACATAAAAATTTCCCTTTCCAAACCAACGTTCGTTCTCACACGAAACATAAGGGCAAAACATACAACATTTTCACCGTCATCGGATTTTTAGCAAAATCTCTAAAATGCACGTTAAGCAACATCCCTAAAATGCACGTTAAGCAACATCACATCTGTACTAGGGAATACGATGGGCTGAAGCCCAAATCCCCCTTTCGAGGATAATTACTATTATTGGTGGCTACCCTTTTTCTAAAGACTCACTCTCCTTATTACTCTTTATTACTTAGATGCTTTATGAATTATCTCCAACTCTACTTTTGAACAAACGTTCTTTTGAACGATGCTCAACACTTAAGATCTTCTATACTCTAGGTGGTGTATGTCTTATATGATTCTCAAATGTCCGTAACACACCCTAGTGATATACCATGGACACTTCACCATGCTGAATGACTATTATCATCTTTATAAGGTAATAAATGCCCCTTTTATACCTTTACTCATAGTGTGACATGAATCCGAATTATTCCCTAAACTATAGTACTAATGTTCTCTGAAAAATCCATAACTTCTAGGGGCTGATATAAATAATATATTACTACTATGTTCCAAGTTGTACTGATTTTCTAAGTGATCTTGCTGATCTACTCATCGTATTAAGTTTTTACTATACACAGACCAAAATGAGGTTGAACTAATTATGATCTTTATGATGCAACCTTATTTATATCATGTCTAATTGAGCTACAATTCATACCATAAGTTCATAATGGATAATTCAAAAAATGTCCAGAGTTTCATTACATTTCAATTTGATTTAACCTTATTTAAAAATTCATTAATCAATGAACATATATCAATTTCTAAAGGAAGTACCATGTCAGTAATTTCAAACTTGCTAATAAAATTTCCAGAGATGTTAATAAACAAAATAACATGATTTCCAAAGTTCCACTTTTTTCCAGGGTACTTACAATCAAAATTTTCACATAAAATAAAAAGGGTGAATATGTATCTTTACACAGTAAGTACTACTTTAGATCTTCCAAAAATTCTGTCAAAATTACCATAGTACTTTAATGACCTAAAAACATCCTATCCAGAGTTTCAGAATTTTCCCGGAACATTAACCCATAAATATTTCAGGAATACAAAAGTGTGACAAATTGAATATTAAGAATTTTTCCATGTGTATCGTAAGACACCCAAAAATTCTACCAAAATTCTCATTGGTTCATCACTAGATTTCAAATGATTTTTTAGAGTTTCAAAAATTCCCCACTTTTTCCTTAATAAAATTTCAGTTATTCAGTAATGCGACATATGATAATTTTGATAATTTCTAAGGAAATAACCTCTGAAAATTTCTACAAAAATTTTCAGAGGTTCTAATTGGTATTACAAGTGATTACTCAGAGTTTCAAAATTTTCCAAAAGGTTTTAGCCATAAATATTTCACCAATACATAAAGGTGAAATATTTTAAATTAATCAAATAATTAGGATTTTTTATCCCAAAAATCCTAATTTCCACTGAGTTGATGCATTAAGTCATAACAAAGGTGTGACCATAATATCAGAGGCTAATACCAAGCCATGTGTGCCAAATACACAAACTTTCCTTTTTGGCTATGTGCACACCATAACTCATACCATGCAAAGACATGCAAGTGGAATAGCCCCACATGCAGTGGTCTAATTGCTCTCAAATTTTAACTAGGGTCAGGTAGTGACCTAATAAATATGTCACCCAAATTTGGGGTTATTTGAAGTTATGCAACTCCTTAAATGTCATTAAATTGATAAATCAAATAATGAACAAAACCATGGAGAAATGTTCTACCAAAAATCTGATTTTGGGCACAAGCTAGTACTAGGGCACTTGCATGTATGACCCAAGTTTCATCTCCATTGGACTTACCATTAAAAAGATATTCATAGTCTAATTTCTGATTTACACTAGGACCAGTCTCAATAAAATAAATGTTGAGGGTGCTACAATGCCCCAGATGAGTTAATTCAAGTTCCTAATGAAAATAGACATCCAAAAATACAAAAGTTATCTCTGGCCACTTTTCATAAAATGGCTTCTAGGGGCCTCAAAATGATTAATCGAATTCCTGTATTAAGTGCGACAAATCAACATTTAATAATAATATGGTATGCATATAACAGATCTCACCAGATCTAAAGGCTGAGGAGTCACCTTCCTCCTCCAGCCGACGACCCAGATTTCTCCTTCCTGGGCTGCCTTCCAAGGCTATTTCCCGGCCACCAACTTCTCACCACTGTCGTCCACCACCTCCGTTGAGGTAGTGGCTACCGCCAGGCGGCGACACGGCCGCCAGAGAAGCCGTCTCCGGCGATCCCGAGATAGAAGAAAAGCTCGGCAAAACTCAGTCTTCCTTACATGGGATCGGGCTCGTTTTAGCCCAACTTCTCTCCTAAAATGATCTAGATGCTGGCACAGAGGGAGGGGGGAGAAACGGACCTGTGTGGGGGCTTGAGATCGAGTAATTCATCGGGGCGGCATGACGGTTGCTGTTTCTAGCGAGCTCGCTCCAATCCTCAATCTGACAGTAAATGCTTGACTCCAGGTGGCTGGCTCGACTGCTCTCCTCCTTCTAAAGCTCGTGGAAGGGTCTAAATGAGTTTAGGAGGGTTGTATGGAGAGAATTGTAGGGGGGGGGGGGCTCAGTTTCTCCATGGTTGCTCCTCCTCGGCGCCAAGTGGCACCATCTCAACTCAATTTCGGCTGGGCATTCACTGAGGAGCTCAGTTATGGCTTTGGGTAGAGGAATGGAGTGCCAAGTGGCCTCCATTCCTCAAAATCCTCTTGTCCTTAATGTAGATTTGGGGAAAACCCCAATTTACCCCCTTGCATGTCATCTCTCTCCAAATTCAGAGGGCATGGATGGAAATTAAGTACTTGGGTTGCTGGATGGGCTTGGATTGAGGCCTTAACCCATTGTGAATTCATTTGGGCCCTTAATTTCTTCCTTTAAGCCTAAAATTGACCATGGTTGACTTTGATGTTGACTTGGTCGATTGGGTGGGTTGACTAGTCCAAAGTGTTGGACTTGAGTCCCTTGACACCACCCAATGTTAATTGGGTCTTGGTGATGCCCTAATTGGGCCAATTTAGCCAAAATGTGTGATTTTGACCAAAATTGGGGAAAAGTTGACTTTGGTCATTTTGGACCTATTGATGATCTCATGATGGGGATTTTGGGTCAGTTGGGTCCCTCATGATATTCTAAGACTATGGGTGAAGTCAATTTCATGTTTTGGGGGTCAATTGAACTCAGTGGGGAAGGATTGGCTTATGTTGAACTAAGTTTGACTTTGGTCAAATTGGACCAATTGACGACCATATAATGAAGCTTTTGGGTCCATAACACTCCTTTAAAGGTTTACCATCTAGTGGTGGGTTCAATTTGGTCGTATGAGTATGAATTGAACCCTATTGAGTTGAATTGGGCTATATTGACTTAGATTTGACTTTGGTCAACTTAGCTAAATTGGTTGACCAAATATGGGGCTTTTGATCAACTATGCCTCTCTTAGGGTTATGGATACGGTGGTGGGGTTATTTCACATGTGTAAGTTCAATTTGAGCTAAATTGACCTAAGTTGACCTGCCTCTTATAGTGGACCACATGTGAGTTCACCACCTAAGGTCATCCTAAGGTCTCCACCTAGCTCAAACTCACCTCACTCACCACATGTCCTACCCTAATTGAAGTTAAGGGGTCTAGTAGGAAAAGGGAATGTTACATTTCAATCATTGCGCGACTGAATTAACGCACACTCGCGAGAGTCCGAATAGACTCTAATTTTTGTGTACGACTTTATCATAATGTCTCGATGAATCGAGTCCACTCAATGGGAAATTTCCAACACCCTCTACCATGGGGGCCATGCAAGTTGCTCTTTATTCTATGATGCACACCGAACGACAATTTGGCATGATGATTGCATTTACCATGTTAAAGAAGTCCATGCACAACACGAACTTGTGATCACCCATCATCGTGATCGAGAAGTTCACCTGTCCTTTCCACATTCCCAATCGAAGCTCCACGTTACGAGCCACTCATGATAGTGGCCCTACCTTCCCGTTCATAGTCTTGACCCACCCATCGCTCTTTGTCACTTGAAGGCCATGCCTTCGAGCTTTTTCCTCTATCATAAAGTTGTGTGTTGCACCCGTATCCACCAAGGCTTTGGAAGACTTGTTGTTGATCATGTCCTCGATGTACATAAGTCCTTTGTTAGCCTCTTTCTCCACTGGTTTCACATTCGAGACATTTAGAAGTTGCAAAGAGCAGATTTAGTTTGCATTCACCATCTTCTCACTCTGCTAAATCCTTGTCTTGTAAATCTGAAAGCGAATCACGCTTTGGGCACTTGTTCAGCATGTGCGGTCCCTTGCAAAGGTAGCATCCACCTTTTGGCGTAAAACCCTTGTTTGTGTCATCCATCTCGCTTCCATGATGCATGGAAGTTCAATCTTCTTTATAGGGTCTCCACGACCCCTGCCTTTCTGCCCCACCTTTGGTGTGGTTATCCATGTATCCCTTCTTTGTTGGAGCTTTGAAACTTTTTCATGGCTTCAACGACAACTATTGCTTCATCTATCATCCTTGCATTCCATTGATACACTTCCTGCATCACCCAATTCTGAAGACCATCTTTGAAGTTGAAGAGTTAGTCATCTTCAGAGATACCTGGTACCATCAACATCAAGGCTCACATACTCCGTGATTGAACCTTTTTTGCTTCAGTTCTTTCATCTTCTTTCTTGCCTCGTTTGCAAAGTTCTCCGGGTAGAAGTGTCTCTTGATTTCAATCTTGAACTCCCATGTGTGCATGTTGCATGCTCCTTTATTAATATCTGTAAGCATTCGTTGCCACCAAAGAGATGTAATATCCGAAAGATAGTAGCTTGCTGTATTTACCTTAAGTGCCTCCTCCGTGAGGTTACATTCTTCAAAGTAACCTCCATTTGGTAAATGAAGTGTTCAACTTCCTTAGCATCCCTCTTCGAAGTTTTTTGTCTTAGGCACATCTATTCTTGGGTTTTCCACAACCCCATCATTTCCATCGTTAGCAATGGACTTCCTGCACATGGCCAATTCTTCTTCCAATTTGGCAATCCTCTCCTCATAGTCATCCTCGAGTTGATCACACCTTTGCGTAAGCTCCACATTTGCATCAAGACAACCTTGGATTTGGGCCCTCAATAGTTCCAGCTCTCTGTAAGCCGGTAACACTTGCTTGACAGCCTCTAGTTCTCCGTGAACATGTAGGTGGTCCTGTTACACTACCGTCATGCGCTTGTCCCAATCCATAAACACAAGATCCAAGTGTCCTTCCTCACGAGAATTGCTTTGGTTGTGATTCTTCCTTTCAGCTTGTTGCATAGCCTCCTGACCACGCTAATTCATGCTTGAATTGCCCATTTTACCAGCCATATAGTCTTCTTGAGCACGAACCATGAACTTGAGTCAACTAGCTCCCTCTGATACCAACTATCACGAACTTGTTTATTTTCAAGCTCCCATGCAGACTTAGCTCCTCTTTGGCACTCCACGTAGCCTAGCTAAGTCAGACTCCTCCTACAAGATCTGAGTGGTGATGAAGAAAGAGTGGAGAAACATCTCAAGAGAAAGCTCACAAGTGATAAAACTCAAAATCTCTATTGCTTGTCCAAAACTTGGATGATTTACAAATGAGGATATATAATGCCTACTTTCTAGACTATTTTGTTCATCTCAAGTATTTACAAGATACTTGCTTTCCATCCAATGTACGAAAGGATATAGAATGCCTACTTTCTAGACTATTTTATACATCTCTAGTATTTACAAGATACATGAATCCTCCACCTTATTCTAGAATGCTCTCATGAGACAACCCTAGAATACTCCATCATCTTCAAGCCCATTCTATTTACAATGAAAGTGCACAGTGTTCCTCTGAGAATCCTCCGTTGGATCAAAGTAAGTTAAATCAAAAGTAAGTTAAAGTAAGTTAAATCAAAAGTAAGTTAAAGTAAGTTAAACTTTTATAGAACACTTTTGATATTTTGGTCAAAGTAAGTTAAATCAAAGTAAAGAGATAATGAAATTAGAAATGAAATCAATTTTATTAAACAAGAAAGGACATGATTATCATTTATAAAATTTATTACAAAATCTGATTTCAATGACGCTAGAAATCGAAGCGAATAATATGAAAAACTCCTTTTGTTTTATATACCGACTCGTATCCCCACGAACCGGTTGGCTTTAGCCGATCTCTCCCCAGATACGGCCTCAAGCCGCTCTAGCTAATATATCACCAGAAAGGCTTCGAGCACCCCATAGATCTACTCCGTAGACCCAGTCGCCAACACCAGGCGAATTCTGTTGGAACATGGTTTTCCGCATCCCTTTGATTTGAGAATAACAAATCCTACTTGTATTTGATCTTGTTTGCCATTGTGTTTTTAGCATGCAAGTTTGGAAAGATATGACACCAGGTTGCTGCAACAATGGTCTGGCACTAACCACAAGCTGAAGGATTGAAAGCTGTTTAACGCCAGGCGTTACGCTTAACACCGGGCGTTATCGCTAGAAGAAAACGACGTTCGACGAAATTGTGTTCGACGAAATAAGAAGCTCGTTCGACGAAATGCATACCACGGCGCTCGACGAAATGCATACCACGGCGTTCGACAAAATGCATACCACGGCATTCGACGAAATTGTGTACGACGAAAGGAGAAGCCCGTTCGACAAAATGCGTTCGACAAAAATTCCGTTCGACGAAATGGAGGTCGATGAAAGGAGAAGCCGTTAGAAGAAATGGGGTTGCCGAAATGAGAGGCCGTTCGACGTAAATGGCGTTCGACGAAATAAATTGCCGTTCGACGAATTGAGCTGTTGTTCGACGAAATGGCGTGCCAGCTGATTAAAGAAAGAATCTCAACGCTAGGCATTAGTCTTAACGCTGAGCGCTATCCGGTCGACAAATTTGGCAAGGAGAAAGCAGCCGTGATTGCAGGAGGAACTTTAGGAATGATTTGCCCAAAGCCCCACGTTAGTCTTAAAGCCGACGTTGATATTGCCTAAAATAAAACAATTCCTAAAGTGCGGAATCTCCTTCCTGTTTTGAAGATCCGAGCCATCAATATGTTGCTATACATGGTCAACGCCCGGCGTTAGCACTTAACGTCGGCGTTAGCTCAAAGTCTATAAATTGGAGGATTTCATCTTCTCCAACAACTGATTGCCAAGAGCCCTATTCTAGCACTTCAGAAACTTTGTGAGGGTCGTATTTCCAGACCAACACATCTCCCACTCATATTTCAAAAGGAGGAATCAAAGGAGGCTTGGATCAACACGCTAATACAATGTGAAGAACGCACGATTGGACTTCAACGATCTTCAGCGATTCTTCAGCGTCTCCTTCAGATTACCTCATAGGGAGTTTCATATTTATATTTTGTATTTGTCTTTTATTTTATGGTTGTAATCGTTTTGTGAATTCGCCTCGTGTTGGCGACTAGGTCTAGGTAGGACTTAGGGAGTAATTCACCTAGTGTTGGTGACTAGGTCTAGGGAGTAGATCTAGGGGGTGCTCGAGGCCTTTCTGGTGATAGATTGGCTAGAGCGGCTTGAGGATGTATCCGGGGAGAGATCGGCTAAAGCCAACCGGTTCGTGGGGATGCGAGTCGGTATATAAAACAAAAAGGGTTTTCATATTATTCGCTTCGATTTCTAGCGTCATTGAAATCAGATTTTGTAATCAATTTTATAAATGATAATCATGTCTTTTCTTGTTTAATAAAATTGATTTCATTTCTAATTTCATTATCTCTTTATTTTTTATTTAACTTACTTTGACCAAAATATCAAAAGTTTTCTATTAAAGTTTTAAGTTTTTGAAAACCCTTATTCACCCCCCCCCTCTAAGGGCGCCTACAGATCCAACAAATTCCTCCCTAAGTCCTACCTAGACCTAGTCGCCAACACGAGGCGAATTCACGAACCGATTACAAAGATAAAAATAAAAGACAACTACAAAAGACAAGTATAAAACTCCCTATGAGGTAATCTGAAGGAGACGCCGAAGAATCGCTGAAGATCGTTGAAGTCCAAGCGTGCGTTCTTCGCATTAAGATAGTGTGTTGATCCAAGCCTCCTTTGATTCCTCCTTTTGAAATATGAGCGAGAGATTTGTTGGTCTGGAAATACGGCCCTCACAAAGTTTCTAAAGTGCTGGAATAGGGCTCTTGGCAATCAGTTTGGAGACATTGAAATCATCCAATTTATAGACTTTGAGCTAACGCCAGCGTAAAGTTCTAACGTCGGGCATTGACCATGTATAACAATATATTGATGGCTCGGATCTTCAGAAGAGGAAGGAGATTCTGCACTTTAGGAAGTGTTTTATTTTAGGCAATACTAACGCCGGCGTTAAAGCTAACCCGGGCGTTGGGCAAAACATTCCTAAAGTTTCTACTGCAATCACGGCTGCTTTGTCCTTGCCAAATTCGTCGAACGGATAACGCCCAGCGTTAAGATCTAATGTCTGGCGTTGAGTTTCTTTCTCCTTCTAATCAGCTGGCACGCCATTTCGTCGAACTGTATCTCATTTCGTCGAACGACATCTTATTTCGTCGAACACCATTTCATCAAACGACCTCTCATTTCGTCGAACGCAATTTTGTCGAACGGCCTCTCATTTCGTCGAATGCCATTTCATTTTGTCAAACGCAATTTCATCGAACGGCATCTCATTTTGTCGAACGCATCTCATTTAATCAAACGCCATTTCGTCGAACGACATCTCATTTCGTCGAACAACATCTCATTTCGTCGAACGGCTAGCGCCCAGCGTTACGACCTAATGCCTGGCGTTATACAATTTTCAATCCTTCTGCTTGTGGTTAGTGCTAGACCATTGTTGCAGCAACCTGGTGTCATATCTGTCCAAACCTGCATGCTAAAAACACAATGGCAAACAAGATCAAATACAAGTAGGATTTGTTATTCTCAAATCAAAGGAATGCAGAAAACCATGTTCCAACAATCTCCCCTTTTGATAATAATAAATCCAATAGAGATAAATCAGATTCTTAGATAAAAAATTTGTGTTTTTATAAAGATATATGACACTAAACAATTATAAGATAATGATAAGAATTATAGATCATTTAAAATAGTGATCCCCCTACATAAGTGCTCATTTAAAATAGTGCCCCCCCTACTTAAGTGCTCATTTAAAATAGTGCCCCCCCTACTTAAGTGCTCCCCCTTAGTGTATGCACCCATATACTAGATTCACGCTCCCCCTTAATCTAGTGAATCCTACTCCTAGGGATTTATCATTTTATTCTCCCCCTTTTGTTATTAGCAAAAGAGGGTGGAGTGAAACAAAACTATAATAAAGAAGATAAAAGTTGGGACATAACTAAAAGAGGATTTAGAGTTTTGTGTAAACATAAAATAAGTCATGACCGAGCTAAGGGAGAGAGTAGCACAGCGGAAAAATATATGATAAGCGTGAAATAACATCATTCAAAGATTATACCAAAGGAATGTAATCACTTGTTTTTTAAATTTATTTTAAGAGTGATACTACTTGTTAAGATAAATGCAATTTTGTTTGACAAAGCACAAGTGAAAACAAAATGTAGAAATAAGCATGAGAACACATGATATAAGGATACATGATCAAATAAAGAAATGCGGAAAACAAAAACAATACAAATAAGAGTAGTATTTTTGTTATAGTTTGACCATTCCAACAATATGTCTAGACTCTTCACATTTGAGCATTTTAACTTTAAAAATTTTCATAACTAATAGGCAAGCATGATTTAGCATATTCAAAAAGATAATAGCTATAATGTAACCAATTCGTATTTCAAGTAAAGAAAACATTGTAGAAATCATGCATTGCAATCTAGTGCTTTTACTTAAGTTTTTAGAGAATTATGTAATGTTTGCATTAGGATCCAATTCTCATGAGTGGAAGCTTTATGAAAAACAATGATGTGTGCATAAGGTATTTTGATAAAAGTATACAAGTGAAATAATCAAAACACATGACATATATAATGAAATAGTGACAACAATATTAAGGATGCAATCTTATAATTACTTTCACACATCAAATCTAGAATAAAGTTTCAAGGCACAAATAATGAGTACAACAACCAAGGTGCTTCGCCCACACAATGCTCATTAAGACTTATCAGGGAGCGAAGTATTGCTTGGGGGATCACATAAGCAATTTTATTAATTTGTATTTTTAGTGATCCGATGTACAAATAGAAGTGATAAAAGATGAATGTGTTTGCACAAGACACTTTACAATTCTTTCTAAGGCGCTCAACCTCACAATGCTCATTAAGACTTATCAGGAGGGTGAGTAGTGCTTGGTTGAGTTATCTTTGACATTTTATTTCATATTATTGTAATGACGCGCCAAAGGTCTCTGAATTCACTTATTGTTGCAAACACTAACAATATTGAAATAACACTTCTATGTGTGTAAGAAATTTATTGTTTGAATAAAGGTGTAGGTAGTTTAGACATACAACTTAATATGTTAAGACTATTACACTACACATTCATGCAAGACTAAGATTATGAGCATATGTAGATTATCAAAGTAGTGAGTGTATGAATCATTGATTAGCATAAAACATTACTCATACTTACAGGCATGCTAGGCAATCATACACAATTTTCTATAAACTATTTCATTGCACATAATCAGATTAAGGTCAAGGCATGACAAAAACAATGTTTAGAAAATTTGAAATTAAAATTAGACATTGAAGAAAATTCTTGTGAGCTTGCCAAAATCAATTTTGACCATTGGAAACGAAATAACAAAGATGTTTGCTCTTGTGAAGTTTATAGTCAAACCATAATTTTGTAAAGAGTTAAAACAAAACAAATAACAAAAGCATATATTTTTTTTGAGCATTTTGAATTATTTAATTTTTTTTGTATTTTGGAATAAAATAACCAAATTAATAACAAAATAATTTCAAATCTGAGAAAATAAACAGAGAAAAATCATTAGAGAAATATCAGAAATAGTGTAGAGAAAGCAGAATTTCATTTTGGGAAAAAAGGCCTAACGCCTGGCGTTAACTATTTAACGCCGAGACACTATGCTGTTTTTGAGATTTTTTGAAACTTTTCTTTGTCATTGATAGTATGTATATAGACCTTCTTAGGGTAGAATTTTTAGAGAAAATGGAAATGAGTAGAAGGCTTATTTAAGCATATTTTGGTAGTTTTAAAATAATTTTATCTTTTATATTTGAATTTTTGATTTTTTAATAATGTGGGGGTAAATAGGGTGTAACTCTATATGTAATGGTTCATAGATAGATATGCAGCAAGGAAATTTTGCAAATGTGTAGAAAACGAGACAACGCCTGGCATTATAGACAACGCCGAGGTTAAGTTTACTTTATATAAAAGGCCCTAAATCGAGTTCTTTCCATTTTCCCATTATTTTAACCTATTTCTCTTCAGGTTTCGCCGACTACACTTCTCAGATCTAGGTAAAATTCTTACTTTTCTTCTTTTATTTTGTGATTAAAGCATTTCTCTTTCCCTAAAATGAAATCCTTTAAATTATTGAAGTGTTTTGATATGGTATATGATAGATCTATGGTAGTGAGATCTAGGGTTTTCAGGTTTTGAGTTGAGGAAAGGGTTTTTGAGATTTCTAAAGAAAAAAAAATCTTTCCATTACCTCTTTTGGTTGTTTTTTGAGTTGTGTTGGTAATTTTCCAATTATTCTTATCATTTTACGAGATTTTTTTTATTTATAAGTGTTTCTAAGGGCTGTCATTGTGTACTGGTAGTAATAGGAAATTACAGAGCATGCGCTAGACGTTGACAATAACGCCTGGCGTTGATAAGAGAAATTTTGTTGATGTTTTGTTGTGTGCAGGTTTATGGCTTCTTCCAGTGGTCATGGAGTTCGTGCCAGAAAGTCATCAGCCCATCCCCCACAAGAGTCTTATCAATCATATGTGGGGATTGAAAAGGCGACTGTTGGTGTAGGCATGTGTTGCACATAGACCTCCCACGTCATGCTCATATTCAAAATCTCCTAGCAGCATCAGGAGTGTTGTCAGTGATTTTTGACGATTGCTTTTCTACAGATTTTGTTCGGGAATTTTATAACAATTTGTATGATCCGTCAGAAACGGAGCTTCATGGAGGAGTGATGTCAATGATCCAGTATGAAGTTATTCAAATCACGCATGAGGATCTTCGGAATGAGTTTGGGTTAATAGAGAGTGATTATCGTTTAGATGTGGTAGAAAAGTATAGAGCTGAGCGGGATTGGACACCAGTAAATATGGTATTGCACGAGAAGGAGACAAAAGATCAAATTACGGATGTTTCTTCACTTAGGGAGGAAGCATTTTTAATTCAGGATATTTTGCAACATACAATTATGTTGAATTCTGGAGACACAAAGAAGATCACTGCACAATTGAGCATAGTGATTATCATATTATGCAGGAAGTACTTTTTGATGTGGCAGATCTTATCCTTTCTCAGATTCGTTATACTTTTAAGTTGAAGGATCCAAGACGGTCTCGATTCAACACTCTTCCCTTAGGAGGACTTATACAACGGGTGGTGATGGAGAAGTATGAGTATATAATCAAGAGTAACTACATTAATGATCTTGTTCCTGAGCTTTATTCTACTTCAACCCTTCGAGTCCCTCGACCACGAGATATACCATCATCTTCACGGCCACCCCTACGACAAGGTGTTTCACTTCGAGAGACGAATCGGGAGCATCAGTAGTCGTTTGAAGAATTCAAAGAGAATGCGACACGAAGAATATCACGGATCGAGAAAATGATGCTATACATGATCAGGGCCCTGAAGTTGAAACCGCCACCGGCAGAAGAAAGGGATTGGGAGGTTCCCGTGGAGGATCCGCCACGTCGCTCGACTCGCGGTACTCGAAGGTCAAGGGAACGAGGCAGTTCTACTACTGGAGAATCAGACTCACTTAGTGAAAGTAGACAATTTTAAAGTGCTTTTCAGTTCTGTAATAACAGTGTTTAGTATTTGGACAATATTGTTTAACGCCTGGCATTATTGCTTGCGCCCAGCGTTATCTGTATCATGCTTTTCCTTTTATTTTTGTTTTTATCTATTCTGTGAACTGTTTCTGTGGAGTGTTCTAATATTTATCCAGGATTTCGTAGTTTTAATTTTGTTTTTTGTTTAAAAAACATATGATTTTTGCAATTATTCAATTCCATTTTTTTCGTGATTATGATTTAACAAATTTGAGGCTATCAAATGACATAAGGATATTAAATAAGTAATCAATCACTTATGCATTTTATACATTTTGCCGAAGACCCCATAATCTTCCTTTAAATCCCTTTTTGATAATTATTTTATTAGTCTTGATAATATCATATAAGCATTTAGAATTTAATTTATAATGATAGGAGACTTTTATAGGTAATGGATTTAGAGAGATGAAAACAAAAAAGGATTAGTAGATCACTTGAAAAATAATATGACTTTTTATTCAATTTGTTTTATTAATGAACTTTGGCTTATTATGCGAAATTCATATCACAAGTTATACAAAATGACCATAGCATGATGGTTAAAAAAAAGAAAACAAACAAAAAGTTTAAGCATATCATGAAGTAGAGTTGATGATATTTCAAATTTAATTATTTCTACTTCATGCATTTGTATGATACCTGATGAGTAAGAGATTTAAGTATCCAAAGGGGACCAAGTGAGATGGTTCCTTTGGGTACCCAAATACATCGTGTTTGCTTTTGGGAGATGGAAATGAATGAGTCCTTTTGAGTGGAGTTTGTGTTTCATCTTTAACTTTGGGTCTCCATTCAAACTTTGGTTTAATATTATTTTTATGTATCAAATTTTCATTGTGATTATCTTTATCTTTAAGATTGTAATTGTAATGATTATTGAAAGTATTTTTCATAGGAAATTTATGAACATTTATTTTTATGTTGGGAGAAGATTGATGTTGTAAATGATAATGATGATTGTATTTTGGAATTTCATTTTCAATCTTTTGAAGTTTTTTATTTCCATTGTTTGACTTATTCAACTTTTGAGAAATCATATTCAACTTGCTTTCGGATTCTGCATTATATTGAGAATGTATGTTTTGAGAATTTTTCTTTATGATTTCCTTAAGCAAGTTGATTTTAGTTTTTAATTCATTATTCTTAATTTTTAAATTATGTCTAGCTTTATTATAAGCGATTGTGCTATTTTTAAGAATGGAAATAATTGAATCAATATGATTTTGATAGTTATTTCTATATTCATCAAATGTTTCATCCATCTCTTTAATTTCAATTTTATAGTCTTTACACTTAGCACAATCATTTTTCAAAGATGAATTTTCTAAACATAATATTTCATTTTGTTCTTTTACAAAAATAAACTCCTTTTCAAGTTTCTTGTGTTTTTTTTTAATTCATTATATTCTACACAAGGTGTAATGTTTTCAACTAAGGAGCCATGGGTAGACCTAGATAACTCAAAATTTGATTCTTCATTAACTTTTGCTTTTAAACCTTTATTTTCTAAGCGCAATTTGCAATTAGCAATTTTCAATTTCTTAATTTTGCGCTTTGTAATTTGTAGCAATTGTAATGTAAAAATAGAATTGCAAACAATGAGAGAATTTGATTTCCTTACTTTGCTTTTGGATGAGGGAAGATTTGAACATATTGTTCCGTTGTCTTCTTTATCTTCCTCTTCCAAAGAAGAGTTTCCATCATCCTTTCCGCTTGATGAACATTCTATGGATCCATCATTTGAGTAGCTTTCTTGAATATTTGTGCAAGCTTGTATGTTCTCCAATTCTTGTGTTTGTTCCATACCTACAGAAGGAGAATCATAAGTTCTTTCAAGAAAATTCCAAATTTCATAAGCGGTAGGTAAAGTACTATAAATAAGTTTGAAAATATTTTGGTCTAACGCACAAAATATACTATTCATAGATTTTGCATTTAAAAATATTTCATTTCTATTTAATACGCTAGGTGGTTTTTCAATAGTAATGTTCCAAACATCTATGCCTAAGGACTTGAGAAATTTCTCCATTAAATTTTTCCACTTTTTATAAATTTTCCCTTCGAATAAAGGCGGTGCTAGTGATTTTTCATTTACATAAAAATTTCCCCACTAGTAGAAGCGAGATCATGATCAAGAGACGCCATTATTCCCGGTTGTTAAGCCGATTTGGAATAGCCTAGCTCTGATACCACTTGTTGGATCTTGAGGCGCCCTTAGAAGGGGGGGGGTGAATAAGGGTTTTAAAAACTTTAAACTTTTATAGAACACTTTTGATATTTTGGTCGAAGTAAGTTAAATCAAAAGTAAAGAGATAATGAAATTAGAAATGAAATCAATTTTATTAAACAAGAAAATACATGATTATCATTTATTAAATTGATTACAAAATCTGATTTCAATGACGCTAGAAATCGAAGCGAATAATATGAAAAACTCTTTTTGTTTTCTATACCTACTCGTATCCCCACAAACCGGTTGACTTTAACCGATCTCTCCCCAGATACGGCCTCAAGCCGGTCTAGCCAATCTATCAGCAGAAAGGCCTCGAGCACCCCCTAGATCTACTCCCTAGACCCAGTCGCCAACACGAGGTGAATTCCTCCCTAAGTACTACCTAGGCCTAGTCGCCAACATGAGGCGAATTCACGAACCAATTATAAAGATAAAAATAAAAGATAAATACAAAAGACAAATATAAAACTCCCTATGAGGTAATCTGAAGGAGACACCGAAGAATCGCTGAAGATCGTTGAAGTCCAAGTGTGCGTTCTTCGCGTTGAGTTAGCGTGTTGATCCAAGCCTCCTTTGATTCCTCCTTTTGAAATATGAGCGGGAGATGTGTTGGTCTGGAAATACGTCCATCACAAAGTTTCTGAAGTGCTGAAATAGGGCTCTTGGCAATCAGTTCGGAGACATCGAAATAACCCAATTTATAGACTTTGAGCTAACGCCAACGTTAAGTTCTAACGCCGGGCGTTGACCATGTATAGCAATATATTGATGGCTCGGATCTTCAGAAGAGGAAGGAGATTCTGCACTTTAGGAAGTGTTTTATTTTAGGCAATACTAACGCTGGCGTTAAAGCTAACGTGGGCGTTGGGCAAAACATTCCTAAAGTTCCTCCTGCAATCACGGCTGCTTTCTCCTTACCAAATTCGTCGAACGGATAGCTCCCAGCGTTAAGATCTAACGCCTGGCGTTGAGTTTCTTTCTCCTTCTAATTAGCTGGCACGCTATTTCGTCGAACTGCATCTCATTTCGTCGAACGGTATCTTATTTTGTCGAACACCATTTCGTCGAATGACCTCTCATTTCGTCGAACGCAATTTCATCGAACGGCCTCTCATTTCGTCGAACGCCATTTCATTTCGTCGAACGCAATTTCGTCGAACGACATCTCATTTCGTCGAACGCATCTCATTTCGTCGAACACCATTTCGTCGAACGACATCTCATTTCGTCGAACAACATCTCATTTCGTCGAACGGCTAGCGCCCAGCGTTACGACCTAACGTCTGGCGTTAGACAACTTTCAATCCTTCTGCTTGTGGTTAGTGTCATACCATTGTTGCAGCAACCTGGTGTCATATCTGTCCAAACTTGCATGCTAAAAACACAATGACAAACAAGATCAAATACAAGTAGGATTTGTTATTCTCAAATCAAAGGAATGCGGAAAACCATGTTCCAACATCCTCTAGTGGGGGGGGGGGGGGTGAATAGGGATTTAAATTTATTTCTATCATAACTGTGAAAATAATAAAATTAATCTACGGATTTATGCTCACAAAAGATCTCAGGCAGAATAAACTTGTGCTGAAATGTAAAGCAAAAACAGTATAATAAACTAGCTATAGAGACATCACAGAAAATTGGCAACCAGAAGACACAAATTTTTTATAGAGGTTCCCCAAAATGTGGGTACTCCCCTCTTCTACCACCTGGTAGGGATGCACCACAGTGCCTGAGTCTTTTGATAAGGAGACTCTTAGAACCACTGGTCTTTTGATAAGGAGATCATGAACCACCAGATCTTTTGATGAGGAGATCTTGAACCACCAGATCTTTTGATAAGGAGATCTTGAACCACGGAATCCTTTGAAGAGGAATTAATAAAACTCTTTTATAGAATGAGAAAGAAGGAGAAGAAAGAAAGTTGTAGGAATTCTATTCTCAGAATTCTTGAGAGGGCTGTATGAAGAACAACCTATTATATTCCACAGGATCTGCTCTTGATTAGCCACTGCTTTTGATAGTGATGAATTGCAGGTGCTTTGTATGTCAGATCCTTTGTGCTTCTGTTGATTGAGATCTGGATGCCAAGAGATTGTGATGAAGAGCAGCTTTCAGATCCTCTGTTCTATTAGATGAAGAACAACAGAGTTTTTCTTTTCTTTTCTCTTTGTTGTATTAGGGCTCCTGAGAGAGGGAGAGGAAGAGGAAGCCCTAACAAGAAGAAGAACAGCTGATTGTGATTAATGCTCTATTGTTTCTGTCTTCTCTTCTCCTTTTATTCTCCCCAGTCAATTTTGAATTTCCTTCCCTTTCTGGTATACCATGAAAAGGTAAATTTACTAATGACATTCTCTTTCTTTCCTCTTTAATTCTCGGCCCATCCACCTACAAGGAATATGGTTCCAAGAAACCTTTTGTGTCCTTCTTTAATGCTCCTTTCCATTTTAGGCAATTATTGAGTCATTGGGGAACAGTCTTGAAGGATGTGGGCCATGAAAGAAGGATCAGAGAGACAGCTGAAAAGATATACTTTTACAGACTGTATTCGACGTAGCGTCGAATTCATTTCTTCTCTTATCGACGTAACTTCGAGTTCTTGTAGAAGTAGCTTCGATTTCATCTCTGCTCTGATTGATTTCTGCTAGTCGACGTTACGTCGACATCTTATCGATGTGTCTGTCGAGTTGATCTTCCTGGATCTGAAATTCATCTTCTGTGTCGAGATGAAGTTGACGTTGCGTCGATTTTAGATGGCTTCGACATATAACATCTTCTGCGTCGAGTTGAAGTAGAAGTTGAGTCGACTTCTCTAGTTACTTCGACAAGTCCCTGACATCTACGTTGATATCTATTCGACGTAACGTACACTTAAGTTACTTCGACAGAAGGGTTGAACCACTTGGACTTCTAGTCAGAGCAGCGTCCATATGTACTCGATGTTGCATCGAATTCTATTCAACGCAAATGTTAACTTAGCCCAATTTTGCTTCCCTTGATCTAGTCCTGACACCCTATGTTGAGTGTGACATCCTAAGACATCTAATGGCCAGATTACCCTCACTATACAATGAGTAATTCATTCCTAGTAGATAAAATCACTTTCTTATAATTTGTTAAGTTAAATCAAGGGTTTTTCCCAACAATCTCCCCCTATTTATCTTAACAAATTTTACAGATTGAATAAAGTGATTTTACATATTCTTTTGTATGAACAACAATGCATTCATTACAACATAGACATAACATAGGACAAACTGAAATCATATGCAGTTCCATTTACTTGACAGGCAGTAAAGTTGTATAACATTTGTTCTTCCCAGAATATATTTGTGTTCAAAATGAATAATCATAGAATACCTTCATAAAAATTTAGGAATCTTTCTCAGGAGTCTTCCTTTTTCTTGAGAATACTGCTGGGAAGACTTTCCTTGGAGCTGTCTTCAGAGGCTCATCTTCATCAAGGGACAATGCTGGATTTTCAGCAACATTGGCTTTGTCATGCTCCCCCTGTGCTTGTGCATTTTGCTCAGCATCCACAGTAGCTTCCTTGGCAATCTTGGCCACCTCATCTAATAGATTCTCATCTTGAGGCTTCCCCTGATCCCCTGCTGTGCTTACAGCTTCCAATTCCTTATCCAGATTCCTCTGAATATCTGGAGCAGGCTCCCCCTGAATTGTTGCATCTATTTGTTTATCATTTACTTTTTCTGGGAGCTCCCCTTGTTCTGCAGGCTCCCCCTGGATTTGTGCTCCTTGGAAGGTAGTCACTTTGTCAGGGGCAGGATCCTCATTAATTTTTTCTTGATTCTGTCCTCCCAACTGCAAGACAGGTCTCTCTTCCTCTAAAATATTCTCCTCATTCTTGACCTTGCTGGCAAGTGAGGTTAAGAACTCCTTTGACACCATGGAGGAAGATATAAATTCTTTGAGGCTCTGAAATGATTTTTGAAGCTTTAATAGCTCACCCTCTATCTGTGAGTGTTTTCTGTCAAAAAATTTAGCCTGAGAGGCCACTTGATCAACAAATGTGGAGGAGGCAATGACCACATCCTTGGAGATGATTTGCTCAAGATCAACTGTGGGTGGATAAGATGTAGATGGAGGAGGTGATGGAGGAACATCTTCTTGGATGGGAGAGAGAGAATGATACACCTCAGGTGAGAAGTGAATTAATAAAGATCGAGGAGGAGCAGGTTGATAATCTGGAATTGTAGTGGATGGAAGTAGATGGGTTTGCAGAGAAAATGGCTCAGGTAATGAGGTGGATTGGAACTGTTGTTGTTGTTGTAGTTGTTGAGAAGGGTGTTGAGCTGGGATATCTTCCTGATGGGGCTCTGGAACAGTGTCCATTGAGGGAAGATCATCCCTTGGGGGATCTGGTATCTCCCTGTTTGGCTCTAGAGGAGGAGGAGATGGGGGATGAGATGATGGAGGAGATGCTGCAGCTTGACCAGGCTTTAAAATCTGCCTTGTCCATTTTGAGAATATCCTTATGTTGATCCTCTTTCCAGGAGGGATGGGCACTCCTTTTGATTTACAGACATTTGGGTAATGCTAGAAGAGTACTTGGCTCATTATCCTCATATATGCATTCTCCTTGTTGGAGTACTTATGCCCAATCATCTTTAGTAGGCATCTTCCCCAATTGATCTTCTTTTTCAGGACAAGAGCTCCCATAATCTGCAGCTGTTGCTTTGGAACAACATCATGTGCAGAAATCTTACACAACAAAACCTTTCCTACTATATCTGCTATGAATATATATTCTTCTCCAAGATCCATTTTCTTCAGATTGATATGCTTGTCCTTTTTGAACTGCATTAGTTCCAGGGCCCTCTTAGCCTCATCCCCTGTTAGTTCATATGTCTCATTTCCAGGAACAAGATCATATGATTGGTTCAAGATATCCTCTGTTATCAGTATGTTTGTGTCATTAATTTTCCCTTTGAGGGAACCATCCACTCCTATCTGAATGTTGCCTCTAAGTTCAGTCAACTCAGCATCAAGAATCTTGCATCTTGTTGAGATAAGCTTGGTCAGACCAGCTTCTTGAAACAAGCCAAGAATGGCTTTGAAACTTTCTGCCACTGCACTGAAGGAGTCCACATCCACATCGAACCCAGAGTTAATCTTAGGAGGGGTCATTGATTGGATGTATATGCACAGAAGGAGAAAACAAGAGAGAGAGAGAGAGAGAGAGAGAGAGAGAGAGAAGAGCTAGAGAATAAGAAGACCAGAGAGCAAGAAAGCAGGAAGAGAGAAATTTGAAAGCGTAATGTTTCGACGCAGTAATTTCTTAAAAGCAGATGAATCGCCGCACCTTAGGGTTCAGGTCGAAGCACCGTCGATAACACTATTATTTGGCTTGCAAAGCTGTGTCGAGATTTCTTCTAGAGGCAATTCTGCGCGCGCTGATATATCGACGTTGCGTTGACTAGTACTCGACGTAGCTTCAAGACTATTCAGAGACCCTAAGTCGATGTAGTCCTGTCGACGTTACGTCGATTTCCAATCGACGTAACTTTGAGTTTAATCAGCGATCGATAAATCGACGTATGCGTCGATATAAACACGACGTTATATCGAGATTTATTTGAATTGTCTGCTCTGAGTGCTGCTTGTCACTGGCGTCGAGTAGTAGTCGACGGTACGTCGACTCCTATTCGACGCACCTCTGAATGAACAGAACTATTTTCTTAGAAATTTCTTGCTGTTTTTCCCAGCAATTATTTGTATTGAAAATAGATTGTAATATAATTTTAATGACCATTAGGAAAGATTCAAGACAGAAATTACTCACTTGAATATGTCTTGTTCCTTAATCAAAATCTATATTTTTCTTCCCACTCCATTTTCTCCTGAGTGGGACCCTACCTCACCCTACACAGGTAATTCAAACATTAGAAGGAACCCAGGTTACCTTGGGCCCTTTGCGTTTACCATTATAGGGTTCAAAGAAAGAATAGAAGGGTCTTTCATGATACCCTTTGGGGTGATAGGGAATGGATTTCCCAAACCTCTTATCTTGATACTTACAATAAGTATAAAATGTATCAAAATATAACAAATCAGCAGAATGTTTTATTATCCTAGGTTTTGCCTTAACCTTTTGGTTGTTGTTATTTGACTCTTCTATATTATTCTTACCTAGGGGTCTTTCTTTTCTATCAAAATTTACTTGATTAGGTTTGTTTATCCTATCTGGATGGATGTTAGCCTTAACCTTGAATGATGCACTCTTCTCACTTGGTTTGCACTCAGTAGATCTATCAAATGACACTAGATTTTTCCAGGCAGGTTTCCTAGGTGCTTCAGTGCTTGTGGAGGGCTCTGCTCCTAAACCTAGGTGATTAAATCTCATAGAAAGATTTTCTATGATGTCTTTGAGCTTCTGACTCCTCCTATTGTGTGAGTCCTCAAATGCATTTGCCTTTGCTAGCTCTTCTTTTAAATTTGTATTTTCTTCTCTAAGTTTAATCAATTCTAGATCTTTATTATTAATTTCATTTGTTAGTTTTTGATTTATTAGATGCATTTCATCTTTCTTAAGGTTCTCTAGTCCAGTTCTAGCTATGTCTAATTCTTTTTCTACCCTAAGATGTTCAATGCAGAAATCTTTAAAACATGATTTGAAATCATCAGAGCTAAAGTCAAATTCATCAAAAACTGATACCTGCTCATCTTCATCATCTGATGACATTCTAAGAGCCATCATGCAGGCTGCTATTGCTTCTTCTTCGTCATCACTTTCAGATGATTAGGAGTCTAATTCTGCTTCAGAATCACTCCATGTTTCAATAATGAAACCCTTTGCTTTCTTCTTGTCCTTCCCTCTGAGGGACTTCTTCTTCTTCTCCTCTTTGCTGTTACTTCTTTCTCTTAGCTCTTGTGGGCACTCATGAGCAATGTGCCCCAGTTTGTTGCAGGTATAGCAGATAATCTCCTTCCTTGGAGTTTTATCATACCTGGGCCTTAAATCCCTTTCTTTTCTCCTTGAGTCCTCAGTCTTGACCCACTTCTTGAACCTTTTTGCTAGCAGACTGAACAATTCATCCTCAGGAGTGGAGGACTCTCCTTCAGCAGCTTTCAAAGCTAGGCTCCTTTTGATAGGAGCTGAAGTGGTTTCCCTCTCTTCTGACTCAACCCTATTTTTTAGTAACATCTCATAATACTTAAGCTTTCCTAGCAAAGCTTTAGTTGAGATCTCTCTGTGGCATCTGGATTCTCTGATTGCCCAGGTTCTTGAATCCCATGAGCTAGGGAGGCACATAAGGATTTTATCATTTATCTCAGTTAGAGATATCTCCTTGCCTAAGCCTCTGAGCTCATTAATAATGATGCTGAATCTGTCATATATAGCAGCAACAGATTCTTCAGCCTTCTTTTGAAAGTTCTCGTACTGGGATATTAGAAGGGACTTTCTGTCCTTCCTTTCATCAACACTTCCTTCAACCATTGTGGTGAGGGAATCCCAGATTTCTTTTGCTGATTGGCATTCAGCAACCTTCTGGAAAATGTCATCTAACATTGTTGAAACCAGAATGTTCATGGCCTTGGCATCACATGCCTTGACCTTCTTCTCAGCCTCTGTCCACTCCTTTCTTGGGACAGCCTCAGTTGTTGAGGTTTCACCTTTCTTTTGTCTGACTGGAGCAGGAGGACCTGTGAGAAGAACATTATATATGTCTTCATCAATTGAATTCATATAAAGCCTTATCCTGCCCTTCCAGAGTGTGAACTTGTTTAAGTTACACATTGGGGGTCTTGTTGAAGCATAATCCTTAGTACTCATTTTCTTTATAAAATATTTTTATAGCAAATAAATAAGAGTAGGAGGTCTTTTTGATCAAGGTGTTAACCTCTTAATAATCAACCTCCCTCTGATACCAATTGAAAGTGCACAGTGTGCCTCTGAGAATCCTCTAGAGGGGGGGGGGTGAATATGGATTTAAATTTATTTCAATCATAACTGTGAAAACAATAAAATTAATCTAAGGATTTATGCTCACAAAAGATCTCATGCAGAATAAACTTGTGCTGAAATGTAAAGCAGAAACAGTATAATAAACTAGCTATAGAGACATCACAGAAAATTGGCAACCAGAAGACACACAGATTTTTTATAGAGGTTCCCCAAAATGTGGGTACTCCCCTCTTCTACCACCTGGCAGGGATGCACCACAGTGCATGAGTCTTTTGATAAGGAGACTCTTAGAACCACTGATCTTTTGACAAGGAGATCATGAACCACCAGATCTTTTGATAAGGAGATCTTGAACCACCAGATCTTTTGATAAGGAGATATTGAACCAAAGAATCCTTTGAAGAGGGATTAATAAAACTCTTTTACAGATTGAGAAAGAAGGAGAAGAAAGAAAGTTGTAGGAATTCTGTTCTCAGAATTCTTGAGAGGACTGTGTGAAGAAAAACCTATTATATTCCACAGGATCTGCTCTTGATTAGCCCCTGCTTTTGATAGTGATGAATTGCAGGTGCTTTGTATGTCAGATCCTTTGTGCTTCTGCTGATTGAGATCTGGCTGCTAAGAGATTGTGATGAAGTGCAGCTTTCAGATCCTCTGTTCTATTAGATGAAGAACAACAGAGCTTTTCTTTTCTTTTCTCTTTGCTGTATTAGGGTTCCTGAGAGAGGGAGAGGAAGAGGAAGCCCTAACAAGAAGAAGAACAGCCGATTGTGATTAATGCTCTATTGTTTCTGTCTTCTCTTCTCCTTTTATTCTCCCCAGTCAATTTTGAATTTCCTTCCCTTTCTGGTATGCCCTTAAAAGGTAAAGTTACTAATGACATTTTCTTTCTTTCCTCTTTAATTCTCGGCCCGTCCACCTACAAGGAATATGGTTCCAAGAAACCTTTTATGTCCTTCTTTAATGCTCCTTTCTATTTCAGGCAATTATTGAGCCGTTGGAGAATGGTCTTGAAGGATGTGGGCCATGAAAGAAGGATCAGAGAGACAGCTGAAAAGATATACTTTTACAGTCTGTATTTGACGTAGCGTCGAATTCATTTCTTCTCTTATCGACGTAACTTCGAGTTCTTGTAGAAGTAGCTTCGATTTCATCTCTGCTCTAATTGAACTCTGCTAGTCGACGTTACGTCGAAATCTTATCGACGTGTCCGTTGAGTTGATCTGCCTCTCTCTGAACTTCATCTTCTGCGTCGAGATGAAGTCGACGTTGCGTCGACTTTAGATGGCTTCGACAGATAACATCTTCTGCGTCGAGTTGAAGTAAAAGCTGTGTCGACTTCTCTAGTTACTTCGACAAGCCCCTGACCTCTACGTCGATATCTATTCGACGTAACGTTGACTTTAGTTACTTCGATAGAAGGGTTGAATCACTTGGACTTGTAGTCAGAGCAGCGTCGATATGTACTCGATGTTGCGTCGAATTCTATTCGACGCAAATTTTAACTTAGCCCAATTTTGCTTCCCTTGATTTGGTCCTGACACCCTATGTTGAGTGTGACATCCTAAGACATCTAATGACCAGATTACCCTCACTATACAATGAGTAATTCATTCCTAGTAGATAAAATCACTTTCTTATAATTTGTTAAGTTAAATCAAGGGTTTTCCCAACATAGAAGACTCCAAATTTCTCTAGAATCCTCACGGGGATTAACCCTGAAGATAATGATCCATTTTATCTTCACGATTTCTCTCCAGTGTTCCAGAGACTTCTGTATCCTTTTGCGCCATAGAGTATCATGACTGCGTTTAAGTTTTCTTCTTACGATACTCCCCTTGTGCATGATCATCTTGAGTATGGAGTCATACATGTGCCAAGGGCTCCCACACCCAAGTCTTTGACACCTTCGAGGTCCTGTCACCCCCACATGTGACTTGTTGTGCCATTCACATATGTGTACATGGCCACGGTTGTGCCTTGAACTAGCAGCCCATGACATTCTCCCATACTCATTTTTGTGACGCCCTCGTCGCAACCATACATCACACAACATTATTGTTCGAACCTTTGCACCTCTGTTATCGAGAAGATCCATCGATGCTTGTTGGTAATTGCGCTGTCTTGGAGTTTGAGTCGGCGAATGAGGCTGCGTGATTCTGGCCACATGGATCACCAATTTTTGGAAAAGATGTCGATGCCCCTCGGGCGGTTTGGGCAATCCGGGCAGCCCGAGTAGGATTGCCAGAAGCAACGACGGTGGATGGAGGCGCGATGGTGGTGTAGTGGTGGTGATTGGCATGAGGGAGCACGAGGGTGCGGGCTACGCACTCACGCTGACTGCGCACGCGCTGGCCATGCGTGTGGGTTGGCCGTGCACCTTCATCGTGTGGGCGCGTGTACACCTTGCTTTGGTTGGCTCGTCCCGCTTTGGCGACTCGGTCGAAGTCCAAACTAGCTCAATCCGAATCATTTTAGGGGAACCCCGTCAAATGCCCCCCATTTTCGTTGGTCGTGAATTGCGAAAATACGAGCATGAAAATTATCTCTTCGAACGCGTTAATCTTGAGCGGATAGATTATTTAAAAAAATATTGTTTGTGACGCAAATTATTTGCTGCGTAATATGACAATATTTTTTTGCCAGAAAACGAAGATTTGCGGCATGCGCGGAGGTGAGCGAAGGACGAGGTCGGCGGCGCGGAGATGCGCGATGGACGGGGATTGCGGCTACTTGCACGGAGGTGCGCAATGGGCGAGGCATGCATGGCCACGCACTTCGCGCGACACGCATGGGCCGCACACCTTATACGCGGCTTGCGCGGCCTTCGGGTGCGACTGCCACCCTGCCCGTGGGGTGGCTACCGGCACCCCATGATGGGGGTGCGGCTACCGGCACCCCATGATGGGGGTGGCTACCGGCACGGGGGCGGAGCTACAGTAGGACCTGCGGTGGCCCGTGCCCCCACGCATTTTCTGGTCCGGTTCAGGCACGAGCGGTCTTCTGCGCGATTTGGGGTCGACGACGGCAAGAGCGATTCCGTGATTTTACTTCGCCCTCCTCTCCCTCGGCGTCGCCGCAGCCCCGGCCAACCCAGCCTCCTCTTCCTTCGCGATTTCGCGCAAAGAGCGATTTGGCGTCGGCAGTCGGCACCTAGGGCAAGAGCGATTCCGCGACTCTGCTCGATTTCGCGACCTGGCGACCTGGTTCCGCGACTCTGCTCGATTTCACGACCTGACGACCTGGTACTTTTCATTCAACAGATTCCATTTTATTCTTCTTCTAAATCTGATTTCTGATTTCATTCAACAGATTCCATTTTCTTCTTCTACTAAATCTGATTTCTGATTTCATTCAACAGATTACATTAATTGTGTGCGATTAAGGTCGACACTAACTGATTTCAACAGATTGCTGCCGCTTCACTGCGATTAAGGTCTGCACTTGTGATTTCAACAGATTCCATTAATTGTGTGCACTTGTGATTTCTCTGAAATCTGATTAATTGTGTGCACTTGTGATTTCAGCAGATTCCATCAACAGATTTCATTAATTGTGTTCTCAAGAACTGGAGTGTTCTCAAGAAAGTGGAGTGTTCTCAACATTAACTGGAGTGATAATCGACAAGGACGCAAGGTCCATTCTTCTTCCTCACTTAGATCTAGGTAGGATATAAATTATATAGAGATAGATATAGATTTAGGTTTGTGATTTAATCCAGTTTGGTATAGATTTAGGTAAGATATAATTTAACACCAATTTTTAAACACGTATTCAGCTATATTCAGGTTATAAATTAATTTTTCTTATCATATAGGAAAATGGATAAGTTCATTGTACGAACTAAACGACAAAGAGAGTTTGAGTGCACTCCAACTCCAACTCCAACTCCAACTCCAACTCCAACACCAAATCCAACTCCAACTTCAACTCCAATATCTGATCCAGGTTTAAGGCATCCGCTTTACAATATCTCTAAAGACCCTTTTGAGAGAGAAAATATTCGAAGATCATATTTGATTAAAGGCCCAAACCAACCAATTCTCAAAGAGTATCCTGCTACTAAGACTACAACTCAAGACAAAGCTCATAGATTTTGTGCAAAATGGTATACAGAAAAGATTTATGCTCAATGGTTGGAATATAGTGAAGCAAAAGACGCAGTTTTTTGTTTGTTTTGTTATCTTTTTGCTTTTGAGTTTGGAGATACAGGTGGTGGTCATGAAACATTTGTTCAATGTGGTTTTTCAAATTGGAAGAAGAAAGAACGTTTGAGTATGCACATTGGAGATAATTTAAGTGTGCATAACAAATGTAAGGTAACATGCGAAGATTTAATGAATCGAAAAAAACATATAGATATAGCTTTTGAAAAGAGAAATTTGCAAAATGAAATTGACTACCGTATAAGATTAAGTGCCAGTGTATCCTGTATCAGATTTCTTCTAAGACAAGGGTTAGCTTTTCGTGGGCATGATGAAAGCGATGAATCTTTGAACAGAGGAAATTTCTTGGAATTACTAAAGTTTCATTCACTTTCCAATGATGAAATTAAAAGGGTTATTTTGCTCAATGCTCCTGAAAATGCAAAAATGACGTCTCCTGAAATTCAAAAACAAATATGCAATGTAATGGCAAGTTTAACAACAAAGGCAATAATCAAAGATATTGGAGATTCATTTTTCTCTTCGTTGGTTGACGAGGCTCGGGATATTTCAACTAAAGAGCAAATGAGTGTTGTCCTGCGATATGTAAATAAGAATGGTTTTGTAATTGAAAGATTCTTGGCTATGGTTTATGTATCAAATACTACTGCTCTATCACTTAAACAGGCGATTGATTCACTATTTGCTACATCTGGTTTGAGTTTATCAAAGATTCGTGGTCAGGGTTATGATGGTGCGAGCAATATGAGTGGACGTTTTAATGGACTTAAAAGTTTGATATTGGCAGAGAATAAATCTGCTTATTATGTTCACTGTTTTGCTCATCAGCTTCAACTAGCACTGATTAAAGTTGCAAAAGGACACAAGAAGATGAATACTTTTTTTGATTTTCTGCACATCTTAACTAATGTAGTTAGTTCTTCATGTAAAAGACAAGCAATTCTTCGAGAAACACAAGCTACGAAAATACATGAAGGCATTGCTTTAGGTTCAATTGAGACAGGACGTGGGTTAAATCAAGAACATAATTTAAAGCGACATGGAGACACCCATTGGAATTCACATTATGGTACAATTCTCAGTATCATTTCATTATTTCCTTCTACCGAAGCTTTGCTTAATGTTCTAAACGAAGACACTTTATTTGGAGAAACTAGCACTGGAGCCTATAATGTTTTGAAGGAGATAGATTGCTTTGAGTTTGCTTTTACATTGCATATGATGAAGGCAATACTGGGGATTGCATTTGAGTTATCTCAAGCTTTGCAAAGAAAAGATCAAGACCTATTAAATGCCATGCGTTTTGTTAATATTACAAAGAAGAGACTTCGAGACCTAAGAACTGATAGTGCTTTTGTACAATTGATCACTGAAACGTCTACGTTTTGTGAAAAATATGAAATAGAGATTCCAAAGATGGATGTTACTTTTATTTTATAATGAATGTTTTTTTATTGAGCAATTTTTTATTTGTTATTTTTTTTCATACTTTAAGAGTCTTGTGCCCCCGCGCTCCAATATTCCTGGCTCCGCCACTGCCGGCATCCCATGATGGGGTGGCTACCGGCACCCCATGATGGGGGTGCGGCTACCGGCACCCCCCTGATGGGATTGCGGTAGACCAAATAGACTCGGAATTGTATGAGAATATGCCCTTTATAATTGTATAGGCGAACCAATCGAGATCGCGGAAAAAAATCTTAAGTTCAACCGAACCTATTTTGGAAAACCCCATCAGGGTTATAATTAAGAGAACGTATACGACTCTTCCAACTCTTCTTCTACCTTCTTCCAAATGTATGCGTACTATTACTCTTTGTTGTTGCTGCTATCTATTATTAATGGTAAGCTTCACCGACTTCGTGGTGGTGCTACAAAGTCTTGCTTTATTATTAATTCCAAAGTCGACTTCACAACACTACTGCACGGTTTCTATCGCTTTGAAAATTTCACTTCGTGATAAGGCATGTAATAAAAGGTTTAATGCAAAACAACATATTATAAAGATTCAGTCTTTGTTCATTGGGCCCCACCATCTCCAAAATTTTGAGCACCTATTGAAATACCGAATACAGAGATATCAAAATTACTGTTTGTAACTCCATAATCTCAATACACATCAAGAGTAAAGCGAAAATTTTAAGAAAGTTGATAGAAATTTTGTATATTTGTTTAATAGATTTATAAAGCTCTATAATCACGACCCAAATAACAAGTCGAGCCGGCCATCAATATAATCGTATTGATAAATTTGAATGAAGCCGGCCGTGACCAAAGTAAAGATAAGTCAAGTAAGAACAAAGTAATGATCAGGTCAAATATAATGGTAATGATAAATATAATGGTACAAAAATAATGAGGTTAGCAGAGAACAAAGTCTTCTCAATGTGGATAGTTAGTGTATATAAATGAGGCCAGAGGCAACCCTTCTATGTACTTGAGGGAATATATATAGATCTATAATCTCTAACTAGCTTGCAATATATATATATTTCTCCTGCCAACAACACATTAATGGAATTCTCCGGGAGAATCATGGTTCCAGTGCTCCTCCTTCTTCTTATCGTCCTCCCAAGCACCACCGGTGAGTATTCCATTCTCTCTCTCTCTGTATATATATATATATATATATATATATATGGGAAATAGTGATGACGACCCTAATATTAATCTCCCTGCTCTTGAAGTGATGGGGGCGGATTACACACAATATGGAAGAATTATAGGACTGCCTGATTGTGAAACACGGGATTGCGCAACGGCATGTTCGTATCTAATTAAGGGTGAGGGTTGCGCCCTAAGAAGTACTTACTGCAGGAATCATCAAACATGCACCTGTGTATTTTGGAGTGGCCGTCTATGTTGTGAGATGTTTGACCCGGAGAGCTGCCTCAAAAAACCCGTCAAAAGTCATTAGATACGGTGGATGGAGGATTGTGGGAAGAATTGAAAAACATTTTCACTACTAGTATGCGTTTTTTAAATTGTGTGGAATCCTTACTGTATGCATTTGTACGTCATCTGTGTTTCGTTTCTCTCAAATTAAATGATCGTAGAGAGTTTTAATTTCATGTAATAAGTTGATCTGTATCAATTCACCCTCTCCTTTATTAGGGGGCGAGTAGTTTCATCTCTTGCCCCCCACAACACAGGATTTCTATGTATTCTGTGCCTCAAACTAAATTATGTATTTCTCTGATGTTAGATGTGATATGTGCTATGTGATTATAGCTATGTGATTATCAATGTGCTATTTTCTGTTGAAGTTATATATATACATAGTTATATGTATATATTTATATATATAGTACATCTTGTGTAAAATTCAAGCCAAACGGAAGTTTAAAGCGATAGCAGCAATTCTCAGTCGTGATATCCAAGGCATATCAGCAACACAAGAATCGAGTAGGTTGATTTTGCCTTCTACCCTCCCTGCAAAGGACGTGTGGCTTTACTTATTCCATAAATTTTCTTGAAATCTGATATGCATTCATACAAGGGCTCTCATCTACGCGTCCAAAGCCGGGTAACGGTTACTCGCAAACTCCACTCCACCACTAAGGTTAAGAGGGATGAGTGGGAGAGTGGGCCAAACCCACCAACCGCCCGTTCAAAGCGCGCGCAGAACACGCCGCAGGGCCGCACTCAGCCGCGCGCGCCAGCACCACGCGCAACCGCAAGAGCTAACGCACGCAGTAGCGCTACCGCCACGGTGCGCAGGGCGGTACTGTGCGATAGCGCCGACCCCCCCTCATGGGATACGGCCTAACCACACCCCCCTCTTGGGGTGCGGCCATGCCACCGCACCCCCCTCTTGGGGTCCCGCCGAGCCGCACCCCCCTCGGGCCGCGTCCCTTCTTTGGGGGTACGGCTTCCCGTTTTCGACCTCCTTGCGCGCTCAGAATGCTTCCCCGTTCGTTGCACGCTCAGAACGCTTCTGAGCGCGCTCAGAGCACTTCCGCATTCCGGGCACGCTCACATTTTGTCTTTCTAATTTCTCAGATTGCAGGACCCGCTTGTCGCCTTTTTTACCTTCAACAAAGCTGTCCGAACTGCCCGAAATGCCCGAAGGGCGAGACATTTATTTACGAAAAATGGCGATCAGTGTGCTCCAAATCGACCAGCGTGATTCGTCCGTCAGGTGGTTACGACGATAAAATTACCAGGCTACCCCCGGCCAAAGCTATAAAAGGAGCCCAGAGCCTTCATTTCAGGACACCTTGCCTCCTTCACCCGAGAGAACACTGTCGAAGATTTCCCTTGAGTTCTCCTTCGGTGCTTTAAGATTTCCTTCGCACTTGAAGATCTCCTTCGGAGCTTGAAGATCTCCTTCGTAGACTTGGAGATTTCCCTTCTCCCGAAAGGCGACTCAGCATTCTCACTTTTGTTCTCACCACAGTTCTCAGAAGAGAAAAGACTTTGTTTTCTGAGAGATGACCTGTCACCTTCGGAGTTCTCTCTCTCTCTCTCTATTATTGAAACGAGCCGCGACCTGTCGCGTTCGAATTCAAAGTATCTGACTGTAACCCCCCAGAAGATAGTATCTGACGGAAGTTTAAAGCGATAGCAGCAATTCTCAGTCGTGATATCCAAGGCATATCAGCAACACAAGAATCGAGTATGATGATTTTGCCTTCTACTCTCCCTGCCAAGGACATGTGGCTTTACTTATTCCATAAATTTTCTTGAAATCTGATATGCATTCATACATAGGCTCTCATCTACGTGTCCAAAGCCGGGTAACGGTTACTCGCAAACTCCACTCCACCACTAAGGTTAAGAGGGATGAGTGGGAGAGTGGGTCTGTTGAAATTGGTGAAGTGAGCTAATGCTGGCGTTAGAGTCAACGCCGGCGTTAGCCCCCGCCTTTTGGTGGCGGCTCCGGAAACTATAAATAGGGGGCATTCCGCCCACAGACATCATCAGCGACAAGAGGAGACTTGTGCGGTCTGAATAGGCGGTCTCAAGTGAGAGCGAACTTGGAGTGAGTTCGGAGGAGAGCTTGGGCGGTCTGACCGTGCGGTCTCAAGTGTGAGTGAACTCAGAGTGAGTTCTGGGTGACTTGGAGCAAGAGTTGCGAGCTGTGCAAGATCGCGAGTCAACGTCGGCGTTAGTGTCAACGTGGGGCGTTAGCGACTTGTGTGTGGTGGCGCTCTGCATCTGCGGTCTCGTCAAGAGGGTGTGCTCGCAGAGAGCTCGTGCGGTATGAGTCAACGTCGGCGTTAGCGACAACGCCGGGCGTTAGCGAGCTGAAGAGAAGCGGACTCTGTCTGCGACCAGTTGTTATTTCTTATTCTCGGCTGTTGTGAATCAAGCTGTATGCGACTTGTATTCAGCCTGCTTCTGTTGTAATTCTTGTAACAATTTGTCAAGCAATAAAGAAGTGTTTTTTGTTCATCCTTGGTGTGCTTTTCACATGGTCTCTGTGTTTTTTGTTCACCCCTCTCCTGCAGGGGGTTCAGCGGAGTGCCCGGTCGAAACTCCATCCATTCTTTGGGGGTATGGCTTCCCGTTTCCGACCTCCCTGCGCGCTCAGAATGCTTCCTCGTTTGTTGCACGGTCAGAACGCTTCTGAGCGCGCTCAGAGCACTTCCGCATTCCGGGCACGCTCACATTTTGTCTTTCTAATTTCTCAGATTGCAGGACCCGCTTGTCACCTTTCTTACCTTCAACAAAGCTGCCAAACTGCCCGAAATGCCCGAAGGGCGAGACAGTCATTTACGAAAAATAACGATCCGTGTGCTCCAAATCGACCAGCGTGATTTGCCCGTCTGGTGGTTACGGTATTTACGATGGCAAAATTACTGTGTTACCCCCGGCCAAAGCTATAAAAGGAGTCCAAAGCCTTCATTTCAGGACACCTTGCCTTCTGCACCCGAGAGAGCTCTGTCGAAGATTTCCCTTGAGTTCTCCTTCGGTGCTTGAAGATCTCCTTCGCACTTGAAGATCTCCTTCGGTGCTTGAAGATCTCCTTCGTGGACTTGGAGATTTCCCTTCTCCCGAAAGGCGACTCAGCATTCTCACTTTTGTTCTCACCACAGTTCTCAGAAGAGAAAAGACTTTGTTTTCCGAGAGGTGGCATGTCACCTTCAGAGTTCTCTCTCTCTCTCTCTATTATTGAAACGAGTCGCGACCTGTCGCGTTCGAATTCAAAGTATCTCACTGTAACCCCCCAGAAGATAGTGGAAGTTGGTCGGCACAGCTCCGACCGCGTGGGTTTTTCCCCTTTCCGGGTTTTCTACGTTAAAAGGTCACAGTGTACTTAACGATTCTCTAATTGACTGTTAGCGCGCTTGGCACGCTTCAGAGCTAAGACGGTTCAAGTCGACCGGTCTACCAAGAGCACCCAAGCGACCCGCAACAGTTTGGCGCCGTCTGTGGGAATAAGTATTCTCGGATACTCTGTAAAGACTCCCAAAAGGAAGTATTTTCTTAAGGCAGTACTCGCTACCGATTGCAATGGCAAGAAGAAGTGCCCGCACTACTGAATGATCAATCCCGAAGGGACACGTCGACCCAGATCCCTCTCACTCGCTTATCAATTAACGCGCTCATCGAGCTCCCATTCAACTTCCGGCATTGAACGTTCCGCCACCCCCAACTCCGAATCATGCTCCGAATGAGGAGGCCATTCGAGAAGAAGATGCCTCAGAAGAATTATCTGACGCTGCAAGCTCCACTCATCCTGCTCGGCCGGTCAGAGGATCAGAAGCTGACCACCATCACCATCGCCAGGGAAGAGCTGTTCCAGGCCGAGCAATAGAAAGAACCACTCGAGAGGAGATACGCGATATGATAGCAGAAGAATATGGCTAGGCAGGCCTACGCGCAGCTCTTGCCCGCCATACCCGCACCACGACTCCCCGTTATCGCCTCAGGTCTTGGCTCATCCGGTTCCAAACGGTTTCAAGCTTCCCAACATCGAAACATTCGACGGGACGGACGACCCATTAGAACATGTCAATCACTTCACCACCATCATGAGGATTTACAGCGCCCCCGATCAGCTCCTCTGTCAAGTGTTCCCGACAATCTTTAACGGACAAGCGTGCACTTGGTTCCACTCCCTGCGGGGATGAGGCCATCAGCAACTTTGTAGAAATGGCGCAGTAGTTCGTGGACCAGTTCATCGTCAACCATAGAATTGTCCGAGATCCCTCCCATCTCTCAGGAATCCGCCAAAACGACGGAAAAACTCTCAAGGATTTTTTCCGACGCTTCACTTCAGAGGCTCGACAAATCCCGGGGGTCGACCCCGAGCTCTTGCGAGAAGTTTTCTTTGGAGGCCTCCACCCAAGTGGCTTTTACTCGACTCTAATGAGAGAAACTGTGCCAAGTTATCTTGGCCTCGTTCACCGAGTTGAAGCTCAGATAGTTGCTGATGAGGCCATCGAAGCGCACCATCAGCAGTTCGAAGGAAGCCAAAGGAGAAAGAGGGGTCGGATCAAGCCCCTAGTGGACGAGGAGAACGATGCGGCAGGGAACGCCGCAACGATGAACGTCGTCGCAATCACTGAAGAGACCTAGGTCCACAGCCGCCCAGGGTCTACTATACACCCCATTGAACACCACCGGAACAAATGTACTCTACGTCATTAAATGTTGGCGCGCTCGATCTCGTCTTAATGTCTGGTACACTCTTCGGTGGTATGCCCAGTCCCTCGATGGAACTCAGAGACCAACATTTAATTTAAATGTTGGGCTCAGAGACCAGCATTTAATTTAAATGTTGGGCTCACCCATTAATTTAAGATGCGGGCCTAGTGCCCAGGCGGGCCTGAGCCTGGGCCAGGTCGGGCATCAGGTCAGGCCCTGGCAAAATAAAGGGGTCTGGCCTGGCCTAACCTGAGCGCAAACCCGAGCAGATTCGGGTCGAGCAACCAGACCCATGCCGAATTTGCATCCCTACTCATTTTTTTCTCTACTTTAATCATGTTAATATCTTATAAATATGTTAGTAAAGTGTGCACGTGTCCCGCGAATGTCCAAAAGTGGCAATACTTCCCATCATCTTCTGTGTTCCTCGAATAGCACTATCTTTATTCATATATTTTATCAATTGGAACCGAAATTGTATTCATATATTTTATCAACCGCAGCTGCCGTCGCCGATAACCTTAGGGCCGGGCCTGTTTGGGGTGGTGGTGGCAGTTGTGAACGCAGTGGTTGGAAACTGCGATCATGAACGCAGTGGTTGGAAACTGCGGTCATGAATGCAGTTACGCCGTTTGGACTTTGGAGAAACTGTGTTTATTGTGCTTTCATGAATGTGAACACAGTTTTATCTTTTTGATGACACAGAACTGCTGCGATGACGATTCGAATGAAAAAATGTGGTTATTCATCGTCAAAATAAATGACTTTGGATCCAAAATGAAACAACAAATGAAGAAAAAATAGTAAATGAACTTTGTAATTCACGCTAAGGAGCTGCTGATGAGAATTTTCTAGACAAAATTATGAAATAGTCATCATACTTTACATGCTTTAAGAAATCAATTCCTTTAGGTCCGTTCGTTTGGACGGAATTGGCTTTCTGGAATTGGCATTGACGATTAGAAATCCAATTCTAGTGTTCGGCGCAACGAAATTTATGAGGATATTGGCTTTTATATGAAAACTCATGGCTTTGACTTTGAACTAAAAAATCAAATCGCCAATTCTTACCTCCACCCATGAGTTTTCCGCACAATCGAGTGTTTTTGCCAGAGTTTTTCGGCCTGCGCGCGTGTTTTCCAGCCGGAAGTGGGTTTTTTTCGCCGGGCGCGTGTTTTTCGGTCGACGGTTTTTTTTTTCGGTCGGACATTCATTTTTTGCCCAGGCTGGCGTTTTTCGCCCGGGCGCGCATTTTTCGGTCGGCCGTGGGTTTTTCGTCCGGCCGGGGAATTTTCACCCGGGCGCGCGTTTGTTTTGCTCGGGCGCACTTTTTTTGCCCGGACGCTCCTTTTTCGCCCGAACGAGATTTTTCCGCCCGAACGCGATTTTTCCGACCGAACGTGGTTTTTCCGGTCGAACGTGACTTTTCCGGTCGGAACTGAATTTTCTGGCCGGGCGCGATATTTTTTGTCGGAAGCGATTTTTTCTCCCGAGCGCGTTTTTTTTTTCGCCCGTGCGCGTTTTTTTCGCCCGGGAGCAGTATTTTCCCCCCGTGCGAGATTTTTCCCACGGGCGAGTTTTTTTTGCCCGGTCGCGTTTTTTTCGCCTGGGCACGCCCGATCGCATTTTTTTCGACCAGGCGAAAAAAACGCGACCGGGCAAAAATAATGGGTCCGGGCGAAAAAAATCGCGTCGGGGGGAAAAATCGCGCTCTGGCGAAAAAATTGCGCCCGGGCGAGAAAAACGCGCCCGGGCGAAAAGAACGCGACCCGATGAAAAAACGTGACCGGGCGAAAAAAATGCTCCCGGGCGAAAAAAGCGCACACAGGCGAAAAAAATGCGCCCGGGCGTAAAAATTGCGACCGGGCGAAAAAATCGCGCCCGGGCTAAAAAAATACGCCCGGGCGAAAAAAATGCGACCGGGCGAAAAAAACGCGAACGGGAGAAAAAAACACGACCGGGCGAAAAAAAACGCGACCGGACGAAAAAAAATGCGCCCGGGCGAAAAAATCACGCCCGAGCGAAAAAAAACGCGCTCGGGAGAAAAAATTGCGTCCGGGCGAAAAAATTGCGCCTGGGCGAAATCAACGCGGTCGACCGAAAATATCGAGCCCGGGCGAAAAAAATCGTGCCTGGTCGAAAAAAATGCGATCGGGTTTTATAAAATTATTGTATAATGTCAATTCCAATACCAATTCCATTATTCAGGCGAACAACTTTTGTGCCTCAATTCCAATTCTGTTGACTGAATTCAATCTTACCGCCGAACAACAAAATTAGAATTTTGTACAAAGCCAATTCATGTAGATATTGGTTTTCGTCGAAAAGCTAATTCCAGAAAACCAATTCCATTTAAACGAACGGACCCTTAGTTTTTTTAATTGAATTTGGTCCCAAAATTTTAAAAATGTATGAAATCAGTCCTTATCTAAATTCTGTTAGATTGGACTAACATAGTTTAGGTAGGAACTGATTTCATACATTTTTAAAATTTGGGGACCAAATTCAATTAAAAAAAACTTTGGGGACGAATTTCATAAAGCATGCAAAGCATGGAGACTGATTTCATAATTTTGACAATTTTCAATTATGATTAGCAATCGCGACAAAATTTTCCTAATTCCATGATTGGAAATAGAAGGAAGATGACAAATTAAGGCTTCCTATTTGTAACTAAAGATAATAGTGGTGGCATTTATTTAAGATAAATATTATGTGTAAACCTATTATGGCTATATGCAGTCCAAAACAAAAACTAATTAAAAAAAAACCTAATTCAAGATAGGTGCAAACCAAAAGTGCGTGCGTTGTTTCTTGTGAATTACGACTCTTTTCCCCGAGCGGCAAGCCCGGAGGACCTCTCCTCCAAAAGAGCGGCAAGCCCGGAGGACCTCTCCTCCTCGGAGTAAGGGTGGTGGTGGCCTTCAGGGTGGCGAGCTCGGCAAGCCCGAAGGTGGTCTCGTGGAAAAAATTTCTGTACGTGTAACATTTCTACATTTCTGCGAGCTGATTGTATTTTTAGCCCAAAATACAGTTCTTTTTAAAAAAATAAATCAGATAATATTATTTTACCTATTTTTATGATCATTTTAAGATCTCAAATGTATATGTTACAGTATGAAAATACACGTGTTAAAAAGTGATTTTTTAATACAGTTACAATTGTAAATTACATACGTTTTTAAGACTGTAAATATAAGTATGAATACCGTTACAGTCGTAATTTCAACTAAAAATACTGTCCCGCACCATCCCATCAAACGCTACGCGTACAGAAAATTCTCTCGCATCTCGTGGAGGGAAATAGTACTTTTGCCGCTTCTGATGGCGTGCAAAAAATGACTCTTGATGTGGTGACGACTTCTTCATGTAACCCTTCTCGTTTACGGGCGGATAATGATGTTGAAATGTTTCCAGAAAGGAACTGTGCTGCTACCATGGATAGGGGCACTTCTGCCGATCCTTTGCAAAATGATGCCAATAATTCTGAAAACTGTCCGTCATCTGTTCGACGAAATGTCATGCAGAACTCAGCATGGGGAAATTCAAAACGTGAAGCTTAGATTGTTGTTGTTGAGTTCTTTAACGAGTCCGACATTGTTGCTGAGATTGTCCGGCGCCATGGATTCACGATTCTGGCTTATCTCATTGACGAGGAGACACTTCCGATCCAGTATAATCTGCACCTGAACGAAACTTTTTTGAAAATTATGCACAACTTTGTTCTCCAACTGTGGCGAGTCTCCTTCCATTGCCTTTTCTGTTGTCTTCATCCCATCATAAAGTCAATTGAAAATTAAATTGCAAAGTAAAAAGAAGATGACTGATTTATAGATATATATAGTTATTATGAATTAATGGAAGAATTAAACAAGAGGCATTTGTGTCGAAATCATATTTAGTAGTGATAATTAGTAGATTGAGGGTGAAATTTAACAACAAGAAAATCTACTGTACAGAGCAGAGAGAGAGAGAGAGAGAGAGAGAGAGAGAGGGGGGGGGGGGGGGGGAAGTTTCTAGTGAAGTTTCTAGTGAAGAATACTTCGAGGAAGTAAAATAAATACAAACAAAAAATTGGCGAGAAATTCTTCATAATCATCAAAAACAACAAGTAGAAAGTACTGAAACAAGAATCTAAGTCCTCGTGGTGCAAGCGGAAGATTGGACGGGACTAGGGTTTTGGAAAATTTTATTTTGGTTTGCACGTAACAATTTAGGTTGCACATATAATTTTTCGGTCAGCACGTAAAATTGGTTTGCACGTATTCAAAACGGGTTTGCATGTATCCAAAACTGATTTGCACGTATCCAAAACTGATTTGCAAGAAGATCATGCCGAAAATCTTAGAGGAAAAAATTAGTGAAACCAATTTTCGTCAGCACGTAAAATTGGTTTGCACGTATTCAAAACGGGTTTGCATGTATCCAAAACTGATTTGCACGTATTCAAAACTGATTTGCAAGAAGATCATGCCGAAAATCTTAGAGGAAAAAATTAGTGAAACCAATTTTCGAAATTAAATTATGATTTTTATACATTTTTCGAAAAAAAAATGTAGGTTGTCAAGATTAGGTCATTTCAAAGCAATATTCGTGTCCCCAGGTTGTGCGCCCAAGCCCAAGAACCTGATGATTGGGCGTGCGCGCACACTTGTGATGTAGCACAAACCATCCTTTGTCCCATCTAAGCAGAATAAGGACAAGAAGCCTTGCATACACCAAAAATAACTCCAAATTAGTGATGTGAGACTAATTAGATTTTGCTTTTTTTTTTCCAATCTTAATATTTATTTAAATAATATTACAAGAGCAACCATCTTCTGAAACAGAGGCTAAGCTCTGTGTTTACTTTTAGGGTCCATTTGGATCCCTGGAATTGGAATTGTGAATTGAAATTGAGGCAGTGTAATTCCAATTCCAGTGTTCGGATGTAAAGAATTCCCGCAGAATTGGAATTGGACCAATTCCATGGAATTCAGTTTTGTACTATGGCCAATTCTTATGGGTAAATACAGATATTCCATGGAATTCAGATTTGTACTATGACCAATTATTTGGAGATTTCATCGTTGTTGCCCGATCTCGCTGGCGTCGCCTTATCTCGCCGCCGTCGCTTGGTCTCGCCATCGTCGCCCGATCTCACCGTCCTCGCCTGAGCTCGCCATCATCGCCCGATCTCGCCGTCGTCGCCTGATCTCATCGTCGTAGTCCGTTCTCGTCGTGGTTCCATAGCATACATTTCAAAAGCCATTCATTTCAAAAGCCATTCATTGATCCTAAATAAACATTCTCATTTTGACTTCCCACAACTCCATCAAATCCTCACACTAACCTTCCTCACTAATTTTCACCCCAAAAAACAAGAAATTTCCCAAGAAGAAGACCAAAAAGCACTACAATATTCACAGAAAAATGAAGCACTCCATAGATATAAGAGGATTATCAATGCCCTCCATCCTTCCTCCATTGCTCTGCTCTGGATGAACAAACCGAACCCTTCTCATGACACGACTCTTTTCCAGCCTTCTCAAATCACCTGAAAGAATAGCCTTCTCCTTCCTGTAATCTATCGCCGCCAACGGTGGATCCGCCCATGGACGAGAGTTCGATTCCCGGCGCAAAATTGGGGCTTCCCTCCTCATAATTTTCTTCTGAACGAACGGTTTCGGAGAACTCGGGCGCCCTCTCTTGGCCGACAGCTGCGTGGTTTTGACAGCAGTTTGTGGCGGTGGTTTTGGTCTTGGAATCGGGGTGTTAGGAATGTGGGTGTCGAGTGTGATTACATGCTGGTTTTTCTTTGCTGGGAAAGATATTGATTCAGAGGAGTTTTGCTCTGTTTTGGATGAGGAAGAAGATGATGAGGAAGATAAAGACTTGCTCTTTCTGGATTCCAAAGTAAAGGAGGTTGAGGAAGAAACAATGGCAGCTGAATTTGAATGGGAGATGTTGAGCTTTTCCTGTGGTGGATTGGGATGAATGGCTGAAGAAGGTCTTAGACTGCACTTGCTGATACAAGAGCCCATTGTTGTCCGTTGAGCTCAGAGAGAGAGAGGCAGAGAGAGAGAGAGAGAGAGAGAGAGAGAGAGAGAGAGAGAGAGAGAGAGAGAGAGAGAGAGAGAGAGAGAGAGAGAGAGAGAGAGAGAGAGAGAGAGAGAGAGAGAGAGGCAATGAGGCATGTGGGAGAGAGCTAGGAAGAGGGGGTTTTAGGGAGATGTTGAGAAGAAAAAGCTGAACAAGGAAATAGTTGGGTCGGTGCTTTTCTGAGATACATGTTTAAATTTAAATTTGACTTGGTAACGGAATGGGAAAAAGGGTCGGTAACCGTTGGACAACGGATACTTATTGTTAGGGCATGTTGCTTTGTCATGCACATTACATTCAACAAACTTTAGGCTTGTTTTACTTGTTTATACTAGATAGAGGGCGTGTTTGGCGGGGCTGATCCGCCCACGTGGTCGTTGCTGCCGCCCGTTTGGTGGGGCGATGTTGTCTGGCGGCAGGATCCGTCCTGCCCTATGATTTTCACGAAAGTTTTGCAAAAATCATGATTTTTTTGCGGAAATCCGTCGCGGGGAGGCATCCTCGTAGTTGGGCTTCATCCGCACCCCAAGCCCGTCAAGGGAAACACTATAACATCCTAGTAGGTAGGGTTTTATAAATTTAATTTTAAGTATTAATTTCTGGTGTGCTAATAGCTATTTTGATGTGCAAATAGTCATTTCGACTGAGGTTAGAAAGAGGTAGGAATATTTTTACCGCGTTACAAAATATTATTTTAAAAGACAACAAATTACAATTGTTGCTTAAAGTACGTCTGCAAATACAACATTTAGAAAATGTTTCAAATAATGGGTAAGAGTACATTTATAAAGTGTACTCTTGATTACAATAATTATAAAGTGTTTTCTATTTTATGTTTAAATAACATTTTAAAAATGTTGCAAAATAAAATGTTCCACTATACATTTTGCAAAATTTACTATACATTTTGCAAAATTTTTGGGAAATTAAAGTTGTCTCATGTGTATTTTCTTTATCGATATCATAGATATAAATTTAGTTTCTTATTAACATAAATATTATATTCATATATAATATTTATAATTCATAAAAAAACTATCCAAAGTGTTTAGAACTCCCAACATTGATAAACCAACAAAGACTTTTTGTAAATCAAATAAATACAAACAATTAATTAATTAAATATATTCGATGATTAATCAATTAAATATTACATACTTAATTTAGTGATACTTACTTATATTATATGATAATAAAATGTATCAAAGTTATTATATCTTAAATGTCTAGACATTGCTACCTATTTAATATGTTTGTTAAAAATGCAAATGCCCTCAATTTTCTACTCCTTTTCTGATGTTATCATCTTCTCCTCGACATGATATTCAAGGAGCCTCATTTGAATAATTTATCATATTATTATAAAATAAATAATTTGAAAGCAAAGTGTCAAGTATACAAAAAATAATCAATTTACTCGGTGCTTATTAGTATATTTTGTTATATTCTTCTTCAGAGGAATCCCGACATTCATTGCTACATATCTCGTCGCCCCAATCTCGCAAAAAAAAAATGCCGCCCCAAATGGCAGTACGTGGTGAGCCCATCCGTGTCAAGATATTATGCGGTGGACCCTCATCCTGACTTAGATTTAAGTAAGGCTCTGTTTGAGAGAGCAGTGCGGGTAGCTCTGATGTAAGATGAAGTTTCTCCGAGAAATTGAGCTCCTAACAGGCCACCATTCGGTGAGAAATAGAGCCAAATTGCAGTTTTTTAGCCTTTTTCACTCCACTGGAGCTACAAAATAGAGGTTTACCGAACACAGAAATTTCTCTAGCGGTGTTTTTATCCCACCGAAAATAGAGTTAAAACCCCAAACAAACAGAGCCTTAGGTTCCCCGTCGTATCTTTTATTGATATGGTAGGTTTAAGCCCTATCAGCAGCTTGCGAAAATTTTCAAAACAACATGAGAATTAGAACATCAAGACCATTGAATAATATGCTCTGGAAAGTTTAACTTTCAGCAAAAGATTCTGGCTGAACCTTTTTTCCCAGCTGAATCCAATGCCTCGAAGTAATAATAATACAATGTCTTCAAGTCACCAATCAATCACCATGTGAAATTTTTTTGTATGAAGTCGAATCGGCGAACTCGACACTGACTGAAGAACGAATCAAAAGAATGAATCATAGCAATGGAGGTACTGACAATGAGCAAACCTCTTTATAATACAAATCTGCTGCGATTTCGAATTTGTTAAAGTAGAATGGCGATGATGGCATGGAAGACTGTCTTAGGACTCGCCCATTTCACGATGCAGTCGTAGATATTGTCGCGGACGTCATTCGATCTATCCTTGAAGCTTCTCTGGCAAAATTAATAGTCTTATTATCAGATTTGTCAAACATAAGTGGAAAAAAATACACAAACCTTCAAAGAATTGAGAACTAGAATAGAATCACTCTGATAGATAAGAAATGCAAAGAAATAATTGCTAATGAGTGAATCAACAGTGTAGTAGACTGTTTTTTGAATTTATTAGGTTGAGAATGTAGTCTCATATTAAAACTCTCTCGAGGCGGTAGTGACATTTGAGCGGTGGTGGTGTGAAATTGTTGTTGTAAATACAATGTTGAATATGTACCCGTGTGCGAAAACTTTGGAAGCATGTGTTACGGTCGTAGCCCCCAGAACCGGGCTGGGCCCCAGGCAGGCCAACAACCTCCCGGGCGATTCCCACAATTCCTGACCTGGGTACCGTAACAGGGCCGCGGCCCACACACCCCAACCAAATCTCCGCCCCCATTTAATCAGGCGGTAGGTTGTTGAGGCCAGGGATCGAACCCCCGACCCCCTTGATCAGAGAGTTAAGGGGGTCGGGGGTTCGATCCCTGGCCTCAACAACCTACCGCCTGATTAAATGGGGGCGGAGATTTGGTTGGGGTGTGTGGGCCGCGGCCCTGTTACGGTACCCAGGTCAGGAATTGTGGGAATCACCCGGGAGGTTGTTGGCCTGCCTGGGGCCCAGCCCGGTTCTGGGGGCTACGACCGTAACAACGTGCTTGCCCCAAATTCCACCTTTTGGGATTAGAGCGTTCATGATCGTTGAAGCTTGACCACACCTGCATGATTGTGGTGACATTTTGGCCTAAAACTTCGTTTTGGCAAAACAACGTTCGTGACAAATGTTACATGCATTTTTTATAATTGTGTTCGCAATCGACGTCACTCTCACACTGCTCTCTCAAACAGGGACTAAGAAATTCATGCAGCTCTATGCATTTACAGACCCCCCACCCTTTCACTTACACCAACTGATTTTAGGTTTGATGCTTCGGTTAATAGGTTAGGCACAATGGTCTACCTTCACGTCACCCAATTAAAACAAGAAAATCATCGTGTTCGAGTTCAAAGACACAAAGACCATAAGCGTGAGGGTGGTGTTGAGAATATAGTGCAATATTGAAAAACTCATGTAGTCTTGTGCATCTAATATAGATTTTGCGCCCCTCCACCTACAACAAATCTACTGCTGAAATAAATAATAAGTTGATTCAAAATCTAATCCACACAGAAGGTGAGAACACAACCATCAAGTGAGCAGAAATCAGATCATCATAAATCTATACATGTAAAATAAAACACTAAGCCTTCGTTTGGCTCGGCTTATTTGCTCCGGTGAGTTTGGACAAAAACGTCATTGTCATAGAATGTATGTTTGTTATGACAAATGTTACTACCGTTATCAAGAAAAGAAACTAGTTTTGAGCATAAAATGTTTGGTATAGCAATGCGTTTTTGTCCAAACTCACCGGAGCAAATAAGTCACGCCAAACGAAGCCTAAATCTAATCATGCATAGTGCCGGCAGTTTTAGGTCCCAATATTTTATTCCTAATGCTAGATGATTCGAATAAACTAAAAAGTATTAAGTGGGAGAATTTCATTTTCTTCACCTGTTGAGCATCCTTTAGCGATCCCCAACATTCGACGCGGTTATATTCCTTCGATTTTGAATGGAAGTACACCCACACCTTCGAATCCATTAACTCGGGTTGCTCGGCAAATAGGGCGGAATCTCCATGCACAACAGCTTGGAGAACCTTGCAAGAAGAAGATTATGAAAAATAAAAAATTCATCACGTAAAATAGACATTAGAACCATTTAAGAATAAGTATAGGTGGTGATGATCGTGAATAAAATAGGAACTTACCAGTGGTAACTCCTTTGAGAAAATGTGGTAACGTAGCTCGGCAGCCAGCTGCTGCAGGAGGTTGGAACCACTTACAAAGCAATGAACATGCAATGAGACTTCGTCTTTTATGTTTTTCCACTCGGCCACAACGTCATCTTTCTGCAATGTGGCCTGCCATTCTCTTAACTACAACCATCCATTGGAATTTAGCTTGCTTAATGGAGTGGATGTATCATGAAATTCTAGTTTTGAATGCAACGAGACCATTCAAGGAATGATGAAGATAGAGAACCTACTAGCAAATCTATCATAAGAAGATCCAACTCAATCAGCATCACAGTAGTCATGCTCATTAACATAATTGCAATTTTTATAGAGAATCCCATTTAAGATACTTGAGAATTCTGAGAGCAGCTTCATAATGATTGAATTTAGGAATGCACATAAGTTGGCTAATCAGTAATCAGGCCCATAACAAAAGATATATTAGGCCGAGCAATAGTCTTAACTTTCCAACAAGGCATAAAAACTTCTAGTTTTTATCAAGATAAGGAGAATCATCTCTATAAATATCATAATTAAGGTTTATGGGGCTATCCATAGAACCACAGGCTTAACCCCATGGTATCCTGTTTCAGCAAGCAAATCCAAAATATACTTATCCTTAAGAAAGCATAATATTTCAAGAGGATCAAGTTATCACAATCCCTAAGAAATATCTGAGAAGACCTAAATGTTTGATCTCAAAGGTAGATGACAAATCCTTTTTAACAACCACAATGATGTTCTGAGTTATCGTATGTGCTTCTTATCGTACTAACGAGTTTGTAGCTTAGCATATCAAACCAAATCCGAGGAGATTTCTTTAGCCTATAAATAACTTTCTTTAATTGACAAATATGTCCTCGAGGAGCCTAAATTATAGGCGGGAGAGCCATATAATATTCCTCTTGAAGATGTTCATGTATAAAAATAATTAAAAGATCAAGTTGATCAAGAGGTCAAAACTTATAATTAATAATGAAAATAAGGATTCTTAGAGTATGCTTGGAAATTCTCATGAAAGCTCGTGTGATCAATATTAGTAAAGCTTTTAACTCCTACCCTGACTTGTAGCGATCTAGAGCACCATCTTGCTAATATTTTACAGTGTAAACCCACCGACAACAACCAATACGTCATCCCTTGGGAACATGAACAATATTCAAAGTATACTAATAGCTTTCTTCAAATAAAGGATATGGGGAACAATTGGCACAACTTGAAAATCAACTCTATCTCTGGACCTGGTGATGTAGAAGTGGGCAGTGGAACATGAGTACTAGTAACCTCAATATTTACTATAATCCACTTTCTGTGATAAATATGCCAATTTATTCATCTTTTCCTTCTCTGCTAAACCATCCATAATTTCCGTCTATGATAGATACAATTATTTTTACCATCTCTCTAGGATTATTTGTACCAACAATTTTTCTCCAGGAACCTTATTCCCTTCCACCTCACGATGAACACCAACAAAATAGGAAGAGGGGCTTCATTATTGTTTTTCTCACCTCTTGAAAACTCTTAACTTTTCCATTCTCAGAATAAAAGGTGAGATGAGGTGCGGGAATGAACCGAATCACACATCGGAATTGAAGGGAAAGTTATCGGGCTTAAGTAATAATTTAGACCCTCAAATATCATAACGCCTTTTCAGAGCAAGAGATGAAGTTGTGTTAGGAACTCCACAATTAAGCGTGCTCTAGTTGGCATAGTTTTGGGATGAGTGTCCTCCTGTGTACTTGTAGGCACTGTTTTAAATGTCGGCTGACATGTCCGACATGTCGGCCGACATGTCCTGTTTGAACAAAAAATGACTTGCATAATGAAAATTTAAAGGTTATGATGTTTTTCATTATGTCGGCCGACATAACCGATTATATCCGATATATCGTCCGCTGCCGACATTTCTAAATGTCGCCGACATTTCTAAATGTCGCCGACATTTCTAAATGTCGCACGACCAGAGATTTCTCTCCGCTTATTCTCCGTCCTCGCCGCTGGATGGGTTTTTTGCTAGGTTTTTTCCCATTTTATTGATTGCAATTTCCGAGCTCATGGATTATACTTGATTTTCACTTGTCTCCTTCCAATGCTTTCTTCTTACATGCTTTATGTATGGAGTATCAGTTGCGTATTTGATTGCTGAAATTTATTCCATCAAGTTTTGTCATTGTCACCAAGCCTGCCACATTTATTCTTAGTATTGTACAATTAATTTGCATGTTTATATGGAAGTAAAAAAACCATTATTTAATGCAGGTTGATATCTAAATAGTGTTTTTCATTTTCGTTTCCAACAATGAGGAAGAATGATAAAATAATTTTCAACATTTAAGTGCTTAAAAATGAAAATAATAAATGGAGATATGCATACAATAAAAATAGATACATAGTTAGAAGATAATGATGATTGAAGATAGATTTGAGTATTTTGGAAATAATACAACTAAGTAGAAAATGTGTTCATTGAGTAGAACAAATTAATGTAGTTTATAGAGCTAAGATAATATGGTATAACTTATAATATAAATATTTTTTAGGAATCCGACATATTAAAATATCTTCGACATGTCTCTGACATCCGACTTCCGACATCTAAAACCCCAATCCAACATGTCTCCGACATCTGACATTTAAAACCTTGCTTGTAGGCCATCAATGAAAAGGATAAAGGCATGTGGCTCAGCTTAGAATGGATGATTAAACCAAAGCAGATAACATCAGATACTGTGGGTTGGCTCATTACAAATGGTATCATAGCCAGACCTCCTACAGTACGATGTGCAGTTCAGGGACGAACCATGCGGAGGATGAAGGACTTGTAATCCCGAATCAGATGAGAGCGGTCCGATAATGTAGAGTGTGTCTTTGAGGCAGTGAAGCCTAGACAAAGACGGGTCCTAAGAGACTTTTAAGATGACAGACTTCTAAGTGAAAGGTGGTGCATGGATGAACCGAGTCTCATATTGGAATCAGATGGAAAATTGCTAAGGCTCAAGCAATTATTTGAACCAAAGCAGACAATACTTTTGATATTGTAGGGATTGTCTCGTTACAAGATGGATCACTAAACACGAAGCTTACATTTCTAAGGACGTAAAATAAGCCAAATCCAACAACGCTAGACGTTGGGACACAACGGGGAAGCAGATCCAACTGCAATTAAGCCTCAACTCTAAGGGGCGACACATGTAGCAGATATGACTGCATGTGATATGATATTTAACAACACATTGGAGTAGATATGAGATGTTCAGTTTCTTGGAATAGATTCCATCACTTCCACGAACAGAAAGTAGTAAGGAAGCAGATCCAACTGCAGAGCATTACTTCACAGCATGACACAATCTCAACTTGGAGTAAAATGGATGCAAGAGACACGAGCATTGAAGGGAAGTGTCAACAAAGATTAAACTTCCTTATTGATGCTCGCGAAAGAAAATGATGGAGATTAGGAGGAGGCGTCAACAGATACACAAGCACGACTAGATTCCGGTTGCTTCGACGACTTGATGACATAAGACATCAATCGAACGATTAATACAATCATGGAGACGGATCCTCGATCAAACTGAGGAACAACAAACTCAAATGAATGACACTGGCATCATGTTCAGTTTGCAATAGTGCTTGAGAAGGAGTCCTCTAGAAGTAATGTTTGATACTTACGAGAAGCGTATAAATTAAATTCTAAGGTAGATATTTGATGATTCATTCCTTCACTTTGATATATTCTGGGTGTACTTACCCATACTTTAGGAGGAGCTTGTAACTTAACATTATCTACTATTCCATTTCGAGGAATGAACAACTGTATAAAATGTAAGACAATACAATATTAAGTTATAGATTTGAAATTGGGACTCTAAATACAATAACATCCTCGAGAGACTATGTAATAAAAAAACATCAGTTAGAATTATAAGTCACCGTCAACATCATCAATAGACATAACCCAATTATTTGAAGATGAAGAAGTTATATAAAATGACAATGCAATGAAGAATATCATTGACGGCCTTGAGGCATAAGGTAAGTGGAGTTTCTATTTCCACTTTAGAAGAAAAAAATTGTACAAAATACAAATATATTTATACATGAGAGCAGGTCCCTCAAACACTCCATTGGAGATGTGGGACAACTGACATAGGAGGAAAAAAATGGGCAATTTTATTTGGGCTTTAACACTCCCCTAAAGCTGGTTCATATATATCAATCATGTTCAACTTGCTACATAAGTATTGAATTCTTCTCCCATTAAGAGCTTTGGTGAGGAGGTCGACAGCTTGATCTTCAAACTTAATTAATGGGGTGTGAATCTGTTATGAACGGAGAAGAGGGGTAGGGAGATTAGGAGAGAAGGAGATAGAGAAATAGGGTTAGGGTTTGAGAGAGAGAGAGAGAGAGAGAATACCTGGAAATATATCTTGCATAACCCAACAAAGAGAATACCCCGGGACTAGAGAGGGCCGACCCCCCCCCCCCCTCCCCAATAGGGGCTGAACCGGGTGGTTCCCCTCTTGGCTCTTTTTAATGATTGGGGGCTGAACCAGCCCCATTGCTCCATGTGGCCTCCTTCGGTCGTCGAGTATACTTATGCCCCGAGAACCGCAACACGTCCGGGGGCATAACATTCCCCTCCCCATCAAGCACCAGCTTGTCCTCAAGGTGGAAGTCCGGAAATAACTCACGAAACTCCAGTAGATCAACCCAGGTGTTGTGCGCCTCAGTCAAATGTTTCCATTTAACAAGAAGTTCAGGACGGCACTCCGCGCCGCGTTTCTTCCATTTAGTCAGCAATATTTTCTCCGGTAAGGGGCGCAGTTCCCCCGTTGTGGTTGCCTCAGGTAGGAGCGGCTCGCCTGAACTGCGTCACCGATCTTCTTCTTGAGTAAGGAGACATGGAAGGTAGGATGTATGCGGGACCCCTCAAGGAGTGCCAAGGTATATGCCACCGGGCCCACCTGTTGGATAATGCGGAAAGGACCATAGTACCGTGGTGCCAATTTCTGGTTTGCTCGTCGGGAGACGGAGAGTTGCAGGTATGGTTGGAGCTTTAGAAAAACCTCGTCCCCTACGGCGAATTGTCGTTCTGTCCGATGTCGATCTGCTTGTACCTTCACATGGTCTTGAGCTGTCCGGTGGTTGTTGCGTAACAAGGCCAAGGTGCGATCCCGGTCACGCAGCGTCCGGTCTACAGCGGGAAGAGTCGTGTTGCCTGGCTCATAAGTACCCAACGAGGGTGGAGGACGGCCATAGACGACCTCAAATGAAGTGAGCTTACTGGTTGTATGATAAGAGAGGTGTTGTAGTAGAATTCGGCCCAATGTAACCAACGGGTCCAAGTACGTGGCTCATCTATCATGAAACATTGCAGGTACGTCTCAACTCCCCGGTTGAGGACCTCCGTCTGACCATCCGTTTGGGGGTGGTTGGTTGTGCTCATGCGCAACCTTGTACACTACAGCCGAAAAAGCTCCCGCCAGAAGTTGCTCACGAATACTGGATCCCGGTCTGAAATGATGGCACGGGGTACGCCATGAAGTCGAAAGACTTCCCGAACAAATAACTCGGCGACTGATTCCCCAGTGTAGGGGTGGCTCAATACCAGGAAGTCCCGTACTTTGATAACTTGTCGACCACGACCAAAATGATGGATTTTCCCTGAGATTTTGGCAGGCCGTCGATGAAATTCATGGAAATCGTGTCCCAGATGTGGCGAGGGATCTCCAGCGGTGTGAGCGAACCCGCAGGGGCCGTCGTTTCATACTTCTGGCGCTGGCAGATCTCACACTGTCTAACAAATTGTTGAACATCTCGGCGCATGCCCCGCCAATAGACATTCGCACGCAACCTCTGTAGAGTGTGAAGCACCCCCAGCGTGTCCTCCGGTCGGTGAGGAATGGAACTCGTGCATCATGACAGTTCGCCAAGCTGAGGTAGACAGAATGACTACCCTGCCTTGGTAGTAGAGTCGGTCGCCTTGTAAATGAAACCCTAGTGGTGTGGTCTGCCCCTGTTGGAGTGCGTTGACGACGACGCGGAGCTCGGGGTCCTGTAGCACCTCCCCCTGTATCTCGTCAAGTGAGTCGATCAAAGGCCCAAAAATTATTGGAGAGAGTGCCCTCCGGTAGCCGTGAGAGCGCATCGGCTACTACATTCTCCTTCCCTTGCTTGTAGACGATCTCGTAATCATAGCCCAATAATTTAGTCAGCCATTTCTGTTGGAGGGGCGAAGCCAACCGCTGTTCCAAGAAATGCTTCAGACTCTGGTGATCCGTGCGGACCTTGAAGTGATGTCACAGCAAATATGACCTCCATATGGTCACCGCGTGTATGATGACAAGCATCTCCTTTTCATAGGTAGACAGTCCCAGTGTCTTTGGTGCTAGAGCCTTGCTGAAAAAGGCGAGGGGTCGCCCTCCTGCATCAAGACCGCGCCGATCCCTACACCTGATGCGTCTGTCTCCAACACGAACTCTTTGCTGAAGTCCGGGAGAGCCAGGACAGGCGTGGTCGTCATAGCTTTTTTGAGAGCCTGAAAGGCCACCTCTGCTTCCTCCTGCCAAAGGAAAACATCTTTCTGAAGTAGCTGAGTGAGAGGCCGCGCAATTTTACCGAAGTCCTTCACGAACCGTCGGTAGTAACTAGTGAGAGGCCGCGCAATTTTAAGTAGCTGAGTGAGAGGCCGCGCAATTTTACCGAAGTCCTTCACGAACCGTCGGTAGTAACCAGTGAGTCCCAAGAACCCCTGCAAAGCTCGGATCGTCGCAGGGCGGGGGCATGCCATCATGCTCTCAATTTTCTTCGGATCGGCTCGGACCCCCTGTGCCGACACCAAGTGTCCCAAGTACTCGATCTCCTCTTGACCAAAAGAACATTTGGACCGTTTGGCATAAAGCTGGTGCTGGCGCAACATAGTGAGGGCGTGCTCCACATGCTCCTTCCAACTGCTGTTGTAGATGAGGATGTCGTCAAAAAAAAACCCAGCACTGAGCGACGTAGGAGAGGTCGGAAGATCTCATTCATCACGGCTTGGAATGTGGACGGGGCGTTGGATAGCCCGAAGGGCATCACGAGGAACTCATAATGTCCATCATATGTCCGAAAAGCCGTCTTGTGGATGTCCTCCTCCCGAATCCGAATCTGATGGTAACCCGATCGCAGATCCAATTTGGTGAATAGACACGCCCCATGTAGTTCATCGAGAAATTCTTCGATCATAGGAATAGGAAACTTATCCTTGATTGTCGAGTTATTCAGACCCCGATAATCTACGCAAAATCTCCATGACCCATCCTTCTTCTTTACCAGAATAATGGGTGAAGAGAAGGAGCTGGTGCTGGGTCGAATAATTCCGGTCGCCAACATCTCCCGGATACTGCGCTCGATCTCGGTCTTCTGTATGTGCGGGTAACGATATGGCCGGATGGTGGTAGGCTCTGATCCGATTTTAAGCTGAATCGGGTGGTCTCGAAACCTCAGAGGGGGCAACGCCTTGGGCTCCTGGAAGACATCTTCGTACTGGGTCAGCAGAGCCTGTATACGCCCCGGTACCTCAGGGGTGTGTTGATCGGTGGGTGTACGCCCCATGATCATCGCCATCGTGCTGCCCTGTTCCTCCAACCGCTCCAAACTCCTGAGTGCAATCTCCTTTAGGGGAAATGTTTTGAGGTCGTGCAAACAGTAATCCTTCCCTTGCTGGGTGAACTCCATAGTCATTTGTTCCCAATCCGTGGTGACTCTCTTCAACTGTCTCAGCTACTGGACCCCAAGGACCATATCTAATCCCCTGATTGGCAGCAAGTATATGTCAGTGTGGCAAGTGTATCCCTGTATCTGCAGCTCTACGCCCTTCATCACCCCTTCACACTTCAATTTTCTCCCATCGTCCACCGTGACCTGGAAAGGCACCCGGTCGATTGCATGGCCCACCTTCATTGTTACTGTGGGATTGATGAAGTTGTGGGTACTCCCACTATCGATCAGAATCGTCACCCGCTCCCGGATCACCTTCCCGAAAATGTGCAGAGTAAGAGGAGCGGAGCACCCTTACACCGCCAGCAAAGATATTCCGAACTCCGTCAGGTTCAACTCGTCCTCCCTCTCCACCTCTGGAGTGTCCTCCTCTTCTTCCATCAGCATGTAGACTTGGATCTTCTGACACTTGTGTCCGGGCCCGTACTTTTCATCACAGTTGAAGCACAAGCCTTTCTCCTTCCTTGCCTGCAGCTCAGGCCAGGTCAGTCTTGTCACCGTCGGGCGGTCGGCCGTCGACGGGTCTCTCCTAGTAGGTGTGAGAGTCGTAGCAGCTCTCCCTATGGTACGGCTCCTCTGTCTATTGAAGCGCTCCTCCTGTATCTGTGCCAGACTGATGGCGTGACTCAAGCTGCGGGACATATAGGCATGGACCTCGTCCCTCAGATGATCCTTCAGGCCAGAGACGAAACAACTCAGCAGTGTTTTCTCCTCCCATCGGACCCTGTTGGCCAACCTCTCAAACTCTGTACGGTATTCCATCACTGTTCCCTTCTGTCGTAGCTTCTGTAGCATGACCTCGACGTCTTCATACTCCAGAGGGCCAAATCGGGCTGAAAATTCCTTTACGAACTCAGTCCATGACACGTAATCACGACCCCTCAAGAACCACTGTATCCACCGGTATGCGTCATCTTCCAGGTGAAAAGTTGTCAGCTGCACTCATTGCTCCTCGGGAATTTCTTGATAATTGAAAAAAAGTTCCGCTTTCTGCACCCACTCCAACGCATCTTCTCCTCTGAATTTGGGGAAATTCATGCGAGTCCTCTTCGGTGACATGTAAGCCCTCTGGTTCGCCTGACCGTACCCCCTGGTTCCTGTCCGTACCCCGCTGCCCTCTGCTGCTCCATAGTGGGGTGCGGTCCTTGGGGTCTGGGAAAATGCATTCCCCCTGGGGCTACGGCCGGGAGAAATCGTTCCCTTCCTTGTCCGCCGCCAATATGTTGTCCTCCTCCGTAGATACCGGTCGGTGGTGGCCGCATGTGCCATTGATCGCCATTCTCGTAGCTCGTAGGTTGTTCGACGGTTCGTGGAGGGGGTAAAAGTCCAACAACACCTCCAATCGAAGCACTCGGATTCCCGGTAGGTCGAAACTGCCCCGTTTCGTGCTCCGGAGGGCGCCAAGTGGCCGTACAGCCTGCCCCGACCTCGCTCCAGCCCGCTAATGGGCCGCCCAGGGCGGACGACCCCGCCGCTGGCTCCGGTGGTCGCCAAGAGGCCGTGCGGCTTGTTCCGGGTTCTCCCCAAGCCGACAGTGGAAACGCCAAGGCCGAAAGTCCCGTCGGGTCCCCCTGTCGCAGACGTCACCTGCGTTCCCCCACACGATTGCTGCGGGTAGGTTCCGCCCGTCCACGGGGGCAGATGGTGCAGGGGAGGCGGATCTAACGCTTCCGCCTCCGATCCTTCATTGGCTGACCATTTTCCCTTCAGATTTTGTGCTAGGAGGGTCTTTATCTCCTCCATGCGAGCGTCCATTCGCTCCTCCAATTGTTTGGTCGATGTCTTCATCCTTTCTTCGATGGCCGCTACCGTGTTCGTCAAGCCGACGTAGTTCTCTTCTAGGGTTGTCAGTTGGCCGACCTCTTCGTGCAAGCGGCGTTCACCATGGTCGCAGGAAAGAAGCTCTGATACCAAATGTTATGAACAAAGAAGAGGGGTAGGGAGATTGAGAGAGAAGGAGATAGAGAAATAGGGTTAGGATTTGAGAGAGGGAGAGAATACCTGGAAATATATCTTGCATAACCCAACAAAGAGAGCCCCGGGGTTATAAATACCCCAGGACTAGACAGGCCCCCCCCCCCCTCCCCAATAGGGGTTGAACCAGGTGGTTCCCCTCTTGGCTCTTTTTAATGATTGGGGGCTGAACCGGTTGGTTCAGCCCCATTGCTCCATGTGGCCTCCTTCGGTCGTCGAGTGCACTTATGCCACGAGAACCGCAGCGCGTCCGGGGGCATAACAGAATCTTTTTGGAAAGAACCAAATCTCTGAAGAAATGACAATCCACTTCAATGTGCTTCTTACGTTCGTGAAAAATAGGATTACTGGCAATGAAAGTAGCAACACGATTATCACAGTATAGAGGAATTGAACTGGGAATAGATAGCCCAAATTCTTCCATAAGAGACTTGACCCAAAGTAATTCCCAAGTACCTTGGGTCATTGCTCTATATTCTGCTTTTGCACTAGATCATGCAATTACATTCTGCTTCTTGCTACACCAGGTGACCAAATTTCCTCCAACCAGAGTACATAAATTAGATGTTGATTTTCTATCAAATTTACAGCCAGCGTAGTCAGCATCATAATATCCAATGATCAACACGACCAATCTTCCTGTAGAATAGTCCTTTTCCTGGAGATCCCTTTAAGAAACAAAGAAGTCGGAGTATAGCATCCCAATGACATTTTCTGGGTTTGTCCATAAATTGACTAATCACTCAAACGACAAATGATACATCTGGTCGAGTAACAATTAAGTATATTAACTTTCCTACCAATCTCCTGAATTATTTTACATTGATGAGTTCTTCTGAATCAGTTTACCACAAGAAGTTGGTTTGATCCATTGGAGAGGATGCAAGTTTTGCCCCTTGTAGTCATGTTTCCTCGAGAAGGTCTAAGACATATTTTCTTTGACTCAAAGAAATGTCAGATTTGTTGTGTGCTACCTCAATTCCCAGAAAGTAGTGGAGATTGCCTAGATCTTTAGTTACTAAGTGTTTTGCAAGATGCTCCTTTGTAGCTTGTATTCCTATCAAGTCACTTCCCGAAAGTACTATATCATCCATATATACAATCAAAATGACGATGTCAACTGTAGATGCTTTTGCAAACACCGAATGATCACAGTGTGAGCGTCGGAATCCAAACTGAATTAAGACATGGGAGAATTTATCAAACCACGCAAGTGGACTTCGTTTTAATCTGTAAATGATTTTTTTAGCTTGCACACTTTTCTAGAAGACTCCCCCTAAGTAACAAACCCTAGAGGTTGCTCCATGTAGACCGTTTCAAGGAGATCCCTATAGAGAAATGCATTCTTGATATAGAGATGGTATAGTGACCACCCTGTGTTAATCACAACAGAGACCAAAATGTAGATGGAGTTTAACCGAGCGACTGGAGATAAGGTGTCGAAAAAGTCAACACCATATGTTTGTGTGCATCTTTTAGCTAGAAGACGAGCCTTGAACCTTTCCACAGTGCCATCAGGTAGAATTTCACAAAAAAGACCCATCAACATCCAAGTGTCTCGGAATTCCGAGGTAGAGGTGCAAGATCCCAGGTATGGAGAGCTTGCAGCGTATTCATCTCCACTTCCAATGCGGCCTTCCAGGTAGAATGTGCCAGAGCCTCAGCAGCCGTCTCAGGTAAAAGGATGGAAGATAAAATTGCAGTAAAAAACTTCATGATAGGAGTAAGATGATCGGTAAAGATAAAATGAGAAATAGGGTTCTTAGGACCACTGTTTTAAATGTCGGCCGACATGTCCGACATGTCGGCCGACATGTCCTGTTTGAACCAAAAACGACTTGCATAATGAAAATTAAAAGGTTATGGCGTTTTTCATTATGTCGGCCGACATATCCGATTAAATCCGATATATCGGCCGCCGCCGACATTTCTAAATATCGCCGACATTTCTAAATGTCCCACGATCAGAGATTTCTCTCCGCTTATTCTCCGCCCTCGCCGTTGGGAGAGTTTTTTGCTAAGTTTTTCCCATTTTATTGATTGCACATTTCCGAGCACGTGGATTATACTTGATTTTCAATTGTCTCCTTCCAATGCTTTCTTCTTGCATGCTTTATGTATGGAGTATCAGTTGCGTATTTGATTGCTGCAATTTATTCCATGAAGTTTTGTCATTGTCACCAAGCCTGCCACATTTATTCTTAGTATTGTATAGTTAATTTGCATGTTTATATGGAAGTAAAAAAAAACCATTATTTAATGCAGGTTGATATCATTTCCGTTTCCAACAATGAGAAAGAATGATAAAATAATTTTCAACATTTAAGTGCTTAAAAATGAAAATAATAAATGGAGATATACATACAAAGAAAATAGATACATGGTTAGATGATAATGGTGATTGAAGATAGATTTGAGTATTTTGAAAGTAATAACTAAGTAGAAAATGTGTCCATTGAGTACAACAAATTAATGTAATTTATAGAGCTAAGATAATATGGTATAACCTATAATATAAATATTTTTTAGGAATCCGACATATTAAAATATCCCCGACATGTCTCCGACATCCGACATCTGACATCTAAAAACCCAATCCGACATGTCTCCGACATCCGACATTTAAAACCTTGCTTAGGACAATGACGTCACGGTTTCTGTATGGCAATAGGTAAATCAAGGTCAGAGACAGAAGCTGGTAAGGTGAGAGAATTACCATGTTTGGAATCTGCAGGATAGGAAGAGAAAATGATGGGGGGTAATTCAGCCGGAGATGGTGACCGATTTTGGCGCTCATATACCTGTAGAGGTGGATTAGTAGGATTAGAATTCCTAGAAAAATGGGAATAAGCAACGTAGTTAGAGGAGTTGTGGGATGGTTATTTGGGGTGAAGAAGGTTGTGTCCTCAAATACGCTGGCGTCGACACTGACATAACTTTTCTTTTCAATAGGATCGTAACACTGATACCCTTTTTGAGTGTGAGAGTAGCCAAGAAAAACGCAACGAATGACCCAAGGAGATAGTTTATTGAGACCGGTGCGCAAGTCATGGACAAAGCAGAGACATCTGAAGACTTTGGGTGGAAGAGAAAAAGGCGTTTCATGAGGAAAGAAAAGATGAAAGGGCACATCGTCTTTAAGAGCAGAGGAAGGCATACGATTAATTAAGTAGTTAGTCGTCAAAAGTGCATCAGGCCAAAATATTTTTGGTACATGTGTATGAACAAGAAGAGTGTGGGCAACATCCAATAAATGACGATTTTTCCTTTCAGCTACACCATTTGTTGCGGTGTGTACGGACATGAGGTTTGATGAACAATCCCATGTGTAGAGCAAAAGGATTGAAAATCATGTTGCATATATTTAAGCGTGTTGTTAGTGTGTATCACACGAACAGAGTAAGAGAATTGAGTTTTAACTTCATTATAAAAAGAGTGAAATACATGTAAAACTACGGTACGATTTTTTAAAAGAAAAATCCATGTTACTTTCGACCAATCATCGATAAAAGATACAAAATATTTTATCTCTGATCGGGATGAAATCTTATAAGGTCCTAAAATATATGAATGAACTAAAGAAAAAGGAACTTGACTACAACTAGTACATGGAGGAAAAACAGATCGATGATGTTTCCCAAGTTGGCAGCTTTCACATTGAAAGGGCTTGCAGGTAGTAGATGGAAACAAGGTCTGAAGTTTGCGGATGAACGAATAACTGAGACAAAGGTGTCATTGGTAAATAGATGTTGAGGATGAAAGCAAGGCTGCAATAGGAGATTGTTCTGTTTGCTGCAGATAGTAGAGACCATCTCCGCCTTCATATCCCCCACCAATCGTCTTCCTCGTTTTGAGATCCTACATAGAATATGAGTAAGGATAGAAAGTGATGTTGCAATGTAAAATTTTCGTTAATTGGCTAACAAAGGCAAGATTCAAGGGAAACTTAGGAGTATACAGAACATAAGCTAATGGCATGTGGGAGTCAATTCACAAACACCAATGACAGCATACGGGATCCATCTGCAAGCATTACAAGAGAATGTGCAGCGGAATTGCACAACCTGTTGAAGAGTGATTGTAACTCGAGATATGAGTTGAAGCCCCAGAGTCAAGGATCTACTTCGTAGATGTTCCATAGGTAGAGCATTCAGCTTCACCACTGTCGTGACAGGCCGCCGCAGTTTGAGGTGGAGATGGCTGAGCAGATTCTTGTGCACGGAGAAGACGTTCAAGGCGCTCTATGTCCAAAGCATCGAGAGAGACTGTTGTTCGAGAAGTATTCTTAGGGGAAGTTGGTGGATTGGAGACTTGGTTGGCCCATTCAGGTTTTTTCCAACGTTTCTCCTCATATTGATTTGTGTCCATAATAATCGCACTTGCAGGAGGAATGTTACAAGAGACCTCGACCACGAGTAGCTCGTCCACGTCCATGTTCACATCCTCCAGGAGCAACAGCAAGAGAGGAAGCCTCTCCAAGAGAATTTGGTGTGGTAGGCAGGCGCGAAAGTTTCGCATAAACTTCAGTTAGGGTGGGGAGAGGATTAGATGCGAGTATCTGATGTTTGATGGAGTCACATGACGATGGCAAAGTAGCCAAAAGACGAACAAGAGTTAGTTCATCTCGTTGTCGTTGTAGAATTTTCATATATGTACTGAGAGGGTGATAAACATTGAGCTCACCACACAGCCCTTTGAATATGGAATAATGATTTGTTAATGAGGACAAATCCTCGAGGTGTAGGGTGCCCAATCGTTGATGCAGATCAAATATACGAGAAAGATTCTTTTTTAAGGAGTACAGATCTGCAAGGTGATCCTAAATCGCCTCTGCAGTTTAAAGATTAATGAGAGTGGGTTCAGTGAGGGAGAAGGTCGCGAGAAACAAAGCTCGGCAGAGAGGTATTCGGCGAGGGCTTTGCGTAGACGTGAGAGCTTAGGTGGTTAGCAAGTAGCGGAGGTTGCGCGAGAATTGCTTCTTCCGACACAGGCGCGCGAGCAGTTCCAGAGAGCGATGGGCAGGTAAGGAACTAGGTGAGAGTGGGTTCTTTTGATTCTTTTTGGTGAGTCAACTCGCAGGAATCCAATTTTCTCCACGAACGAGATAGTTGGGCAGGCAAGCAGTCACACGGAAGCAGGTGTGAGCAGGAAATATTAACCTCGCTCTAATACAATGTAGAATTTCTATTTCCATTTTAGAAGAAAAAAATTATACAATATACAAGTATATCTATACAAGAGAGGTCCCTCGAACACTCCATTGGAGATGTGGGACTAATGGTGGACAAGGGAGAAGAAAAATGGGCCCAAAATATGAGATATTTTATTTGGGCTTTAACAGTAAGTTTATAAAATGACAATGAGAGTAGTGTTGTACATACCTAGTCAAATCAATTAATTCAATATAGCAAAGATGAAAATGTTAAAACGAATATGAGATAAAACTTACAAGAATATGATGCGACTCATATACATAAAAGAGATAATGAGAGTGGCTTATAATGAAGATAGTGTTGTAGAAATAAACTCAGATGATTTGGGCATGAAATTCTTGACTTAGGAGTCAAAAGACATTACCAGATGCAGCACACAACGAATTCTATCTAAAAGTTGTACCTCCACTTAAAGGAGTAAAAACAAATTACTGATAAGAAGGTTACAACAAACAGATGTGAAGAGCACAACAAGGAAAAAATGGTAGACAAGGAATAACATGGCTAAAAGTGAGTGAAGCTATGCATGAACTAACGTTATTGATGCAACACACAAATGAGCTCGAATAGATTAAAGTGTGTTTTTCTACCCGAAAAAAGATGATAGATTAAGTGTGTTAATTACAATCATTTACATGCCTTTCAAAATACCGTGATTTTGTAAATATGTCGTGCATGAAACACAATATTCACATAAATAAGCAAAAAATATATTATTGATAAAATTTGAAAAAGTTGTCTTAAAAGCATTATGGATAGATATTTTTTAAAGCTAAGCTCTACAAAATAAAACAATGAAACAGATGTTTTGTATGAATCTGGATGTTGGAACAAAAAGATCAATAACTAAGTGTGGTTATGGATAAATTGTAAAACAACAAAGCATAAAGTGCATAATAATTGCGTACAGCTAGGAACAAAAGAATTATCGATGAGGCGGATTTAAAACTAAAATGAAACACACAAGATATAAAGGATAAACCAAAGATAATTTGGCTAGATGCGAACAGATATTCTTATAAACTACCATCAGCACTACAATTGACACTCCGCTGAAGCCAAACGGATAGAATGATGATTATTAGTAATCCCAAGTAGTTAGGTTGACACTGCTGGTGATAATTGTTTACATAATTTCTTTCTATGCATTAAGGCTCTGTTTGGGAGGCCATTTTTGCTCCGGTGCGGTGGACTCTATTTGCCACCGGAATTTCAGACACTGTTTGAGAACCAGTTCAGGCTTTGGTGCGGCAGTGCTCCATTCGTCACTTAAGATTTAGCCTCTTTTCAAACAAGTAGTGAGAGCTCTATTTCTCCCGCCGCTCCATTCAAAAAAGGAGCTTCATTCCTGCCTCACCAGAGCCGAAACAACACCGGGTCCTCAAACAAATCCTAAATTTAGGTAAAGGTCTAGATGGATGGAGAATAATATTCAGATAATTAAGTGAAATACCTTGTTATTGTTCATGTGGTTGTAGACTGCTAGAGTTAAATTAGCTGTGAAGTCACAGTGCGTCAGAGTATAGGCTCTAGGAGCTGTGCTGAGAGGCTGTTTCTCCATGTCATCTCCAAGGAAGACCACCTTCAGTTTTGAAGCCTCAAATCTTGTTGGTGGACCCAAAAGCCTTGCAGCCTGAACTTGAAACTCTCAAATGCTAGCACCAAGCTTTTGATTACTAATAAGAATCAATAAAACACAAAAGTGATGCCAAATCAAAGCAGTAACTAGTCATCAAAAGTTATGGATATTCTTTTTCAATAAAGCCAAAAAGCTTCTTATAAAACTAATTTTTAGGCCCTTTAAGGTGTTAGATTATATCAATCAGCCGGACAATGCACCCGCAGCTTAACTATAGAGAAACAGAAGGTCTATAGACAAGCTTTTGCTCGTTGGAGCTATTCTCAGAATTTATTTTATTAAGTGGGTTGATGTTTTTAACAAAGTTTATAACTCAAAGATCCAAAAGGTTATATGCTCGATTGGAACTGCTATTTCTTCTCATTCTAGCAAAACAATTGATGCATATGAATTCTTGAGATCAATCCTGTAACATCTTGAATACAATTAGGGTAGTTCGATGTTTTTGGACATACAAATTCAAAGATATGTAGCTTCTGGCAGACTTCTAGAATGACATGCTTTTAGGATATAATAGGCTTCAAGGTGAAAGGAGGTGTGATAATGAATGAAATTTGATAACGTAATTGGAAGAAAAAAGATAGAGATCACCATGCACCAGAAGCTCGAGGGACTCGATGGCCCACCTACGTTTATTTCCGCAGGGGACGTTGAACTATTATCCATCAGAACGATCAAAGTCCACAGATGCATCCAAATAATCATTTCGACATAGTTTAATATATCTGTTTCTTTATTTTAAATATTATTTTAGTATTTATCACAACCAATATGAACGAGCATTATGAGCCGTCAATATTACTTGCCCTAGTTTTCTTTTCAATATTTATACACGTGTATGCTAGAGGCGGAGGCTATTGAGGTTTTAGTTCAAATTTTTTGAAAACACCAGTCCTCTCTCTATGCAACTTTGTGAGCCCGAGGTGACGACTCCTAAGGTTCCCTTCTTCATAAGAGATAATAAGTATTAAGTATATGTTCAAAGTAACATTTCAATTACCCATTGCATTAGTTACAACTGAATGAAGCAGAGGACTATTTGATTATATTTCATTAATATTATTCTCTAAATTTGTTTAGTTTTTGATTTTTCACTTTCCTGGAGGATTGTTAGAATATTCATTTAATGATTATTTATTTATTTATTTCATGGTGTTTGATGTTTTGTGTGCTGCATCAAATGATGGAAAAACAAAAAACAAAATTTGAGGGGAATCAAATTGTTTTTGTGGGAAATTCTCTTCATGAAAGGATGAAATCTTTAGTCCTACTTTGTTTGAGAGTTTACTTTATAAATGTTTATAAACTCCTTTTGTTCTATTTGTTAAGTTGAATAAAATATAAGAAAACTCATGAATCACACATGTGCATGTTTGCTCGCACGCACCAGACTGGATCCGAATGTGGAATTGAATTTGAATTTGGGGAATAATTGAATTGAAATATTAATTTTATTGAAATAATTTTTATCATTTAATAAAATTAAGCAGCCTCTCTTAAAAACGCGGGGTAAGGTTTGCCTACATTTCACCCTTATGGTGGGACCCTTCTCCGGACCCTCGCTGCGCAGGGATGCTTGTGCACCGGGATGCCCTTTATTTTTTATCATTTTAGCTTAATATCCTTTTGGCTTTGATCGGTCCCTTCGGGGACATCCAATAAAATTGGAATTCTTTTGACTTTGGTTGTCGATAGTCGAACGATCTTATATGATGACCAACCGATCCTGTTAATCGTCATCAATTCTTTATACAATTGACGATCATCGGCGGTTCTTCATACGATCGTCGATTGGCGACCGCTGACAGACGATCGTCGACCGGCGACCGCCGAAAGACGATCATCGACATGATCAATTATTACATTGTATGAGCATTATATTCGACTTGTTGACTCTAAATATTATATCTGTTGGGATTTATTATTTCGAAATGCGAAGTCGACGAGCAACAGGGTCATAACATCGATAGCCCTTGTGCTCAACAGTGTACCCAAGAAAGGCACAAGGAACAGACTGAGCAGAGAGCTTAGTACGCTCACGTGGAGAGAGAAGAACATAGCATCGACAACCAAAAACGCGAAGATGAGTGTAACGTGGGGGTCGAGAGTACAAACAATCACCGGGACACTGACCCTGAAGGAAAGTGGAGGGCTACAAATTAATAAGATAGACAGTTGTGGAAACAGCCTCAGACCAGAAGTGAGGAGGAACATGAGAGGAGATAAGAAGGGTGCGAGCTGTCTCAATAATATGACGATGCTTCCTTTCAGCGGTGCCATTCTGAGCATGGGCACCGGGACAGACAAGCTGAGGGAGAGTGCCGTGAGTAGCTAGCAAATCTCGAAAAGCATGAGAGAGATACTCCCCCCTAAGTCAGAACGGAAAATGCGTATGGAAGCAGAAAACTGTGTGCGCACCATAGCAGAAAAGGTAACATAGATCTGAAAAAATTCAGATCGAGAACGCATAAAATAGACCCAACAATAACGAGAGTAGTCATCAACGAAAAGAACGTAGTACCGGTGTCCACCCTTGGATACAAAAGGTGTGGGTCCCCAGACATCAGAATGAACGAGATCAAAGGGACGCTGAGACCTGGACTCACTAGACTGATAGGGAAGTTGTAATTGTTTACCGAGCCTACAACCTGAACATGAGTGAGACCGATCAATAGAAACACGACCAAGGAAACCATGACCAATGAGAGAAGCTAGGCGTGAACCACTGGGATGACCAAGACGGTGGTGCCACTGAGAGAAACCCACTGAAGGAAGACAAAGGGAGGAAGCTGCAGGTGACCATGAAGTGGATGGAAGGTGGAGACGATCAAGGACGTACACCCCGCAACGACGACGACCAGCCCCAAGGAGTGCCCCAGTCAGACGATCCTGCACACGGCATGTGAACTCATCAAAGATAACCAGACAACCATGAGATGTGAGATGGCTGGCAGATATAAGGTTCATGGATAACTCAGGTATGTAGGCAACATCGGGAATGTGAAAATGGGTGGTGTGAAGGAGGCCACAACTAGTGATGGGGTGAATGATGCCATCTGCAACCATGATACCGAGGGCAGGAGTAATGGGCTGACATGACAAAAGGTGTGTAGCATCATAGGTCATGTGAAAAGAGGCTCCAGAGTCAAGCAAACAGTCGGAGGTGGAGATACCTGCAGGGGCGGAGGCAGCCGGCTGAGAGACAGAAGCAGGAGAGCAGGCCAGAGAAAGCTGTTGGACAATCAGCTGCACGAGCTCAGAGACAGAGAGAGACTGCGCTGGAGCCGAGAAATGAGCGGAAGGAACACCAGGAGCACGTTGCTGACTAGGCTGCTGAGCCCTCTGAAGCTTGCGACACCTAGATTGAACGTGCCCAATGCACTGACAATAGTGACAGTGAACCGACTGGCGACGAGGAGCACTAACAAGAGAGGACTGCGGTGGAAGATGGTGAGCAGCCATCGAACCAAAAAGAGGACGGAGGTGGCCGCCTAGGGCAAAAGTCCGCCCGACGGAGGAGACCGACGAAAAAAAAAGAACCGGCGGGCTGCAGGAGGCAGCAGAGAGCAGCGGGCTTCGGGCTGCAGAGGGCAGCGGAAATCAGCAGGCTTCGGGCTGCAGAAGGCAGCAGAGATCGGCAGGCTTCGGGCTGCAGAGGGCAGCGGAAATCAGCAGGCTGCGGATGCTAGCCAGACCTGCGATCGATAAGCCGGAAGGAGACGAGCGCAGACTAGAGTAGCGAGCGACGGCGTAAAGACGATCGACGGCGAGAAGACGATCGACGGCGTGAAGACGATCGACGAGTGGGAAGACGATCGACGAGCGGGAGATAGACGAGCGACGGTGCGGGAAGACGATCGAGCGCGTCGTGCATGAACAGATGAGCGACGGCGTGCGACGGCGTGCGGGAAGGAGACGAGCGAAGGCGTTCGGAACCCTAGCGCTCCGATACCATGTTAGGAATGTAAGAATCAGTGTGTTCACAACTTGAACAAGGTAATACATATACAAGAATAATAGATGGTGATCCTAACACCCGAGGTGACTATAGGCTAACACTACTACTCAATGTACAACATATCTAACATTTATAATAAGTATTATATATGTGGGAACTATCATTTTATTCAACTGGTTAATTTCTAACTATTTGAAATTAACTAAGCGATTAATATTTCATGTTTTTCGAGAGCTTATATATATTAGATTTTTTTCCCAGACTATTTACAGATATACAGACTTTTCTCATTTCTGCTCTTCAGTTCTTCTCTTCCTAATTTTGTTTTTCTATTTTAAATTTGTTTAATCTAGTGGAAGTTATGGTGCTTGCATTAGAGTTTCAGGATATAACGGAGTGTTGTACATTGAAGAAACGAGCATCAGTCAAAATCTTTGTCGAAGGGTGGTGCGACATCTTTAGGGTAATGATTACACTCCTTACTCGAACTCGATTTCTATCTTTATATTTACTTATTCTCACTGTAGTATCAAAAAGCAGAAAAACTGTTTACTATTTTGTTAAACATATACCTAAAAAAAAGGTTCAAGAGCAAGTAGCTCCTGCAGGTGAACTGTTTGAGTGAGTTTTTGATGTATGATCATCCGTGTGCACACAATGGAGTGGAGAATAGAGCCACATTGAAAGTGAAACACAAATTCAGCGCTTAATAGGAACAAAAAAGTGTTCAGCTTTTCTGGGTAGAAAGGCATACACACTGATTATGAGAGTACCAGATTTGTCCTGGCCCCCGGTTGCTCATTCCTCCTAACAATACACTGCTAGAAATTAATTAAGGTTGCTCATTCCTCATATCATGGAGTTTATACGCTACTCTGTTCAAAACCTCCATTGATCACAGAGTTCAGAAACCCTGGAGTAGAGTATTTAATTACCCAGAGCGATAAAGAGCTACAGTTCGACTCAATCGCAATTGGAACCTAAATCACATCAATAAACAAAGGAACAGATTCATGCGCCTCTGATCGGTAGCAATATAAGATAACGAGCGGACGAGTAAAAGAAGATAGAGAAGGAAAATGGGGATGATAAGATGGCATACCTGAGAGACACAGGAGGGTCTCGACTCACAGGACTGTACCAAGAACTGCTGCTTGCCCGATCCCGAAGGGGACGAAGGTCTTCCGGCACGTGCGGATGAGAAGGAAATTGGGTTAGCGAATGCGTGCGCGTTCGCGGCCATTTCCGAGCATTAATGGAGAGGAGGAAGACGAATGCTCTGATCTCCTTCATCTCCCCCTCCCTCCCATTGTTTTGAGCTTCAAATGCAATCTACGACCGCTTTTTTTTTTGTTAAAAAGGATGGTGACACGTGGCATCACCTGACTGGCTAATCCGTACCCAACAAGAGAGTGGATAACAGACTGAGGCTCTGTTTGGTAAAGCTGCACAGCAGCGGCACACTGCTGCTGTGGACAAATCAGCGCCAAACGATAATTCTCGGCTCGCGGTGGGAACCCGATTCCGCGATAAACAGCTGCAGAGAGATTTTTTAGCGATGTTTGTCTCGCAGCCCTAGCACCTGCTTGTACTCTTCTTCGCCCGATATCTCCTCTGGCCATCTTCCTCTCGCCGCACGCAGTGCTTCGCTGATATCTCCTCCGGTGATCCCGTCCTCAACACTGTTGTAGATCCCGTCCTCGACGCTGCTGTAGATCCGCCGACGTAGATCTTCTCCTCCGGCGATCTTCCTCGCGCACGCAGATCTTCTCCGCCTGATTTCTCCTCCGACAGGTAACTGCGATCTTATCCGGCATTTCTTTTCTTCCCCATTGTGAGTTCTTCTAATTCCTTCCATTTCTTTCTACTGCATTTCAGAAAATAGTTTTAAGTTTAATCCTGGCTTGAAAATTGAAGTTAAGTTAGGTCTTCTTCCTCCCTCTCCCTCCCTCTCTTCCTCGTCTTTCATTTCTGGATTCACAGTTTTCTTTGCCGACTGATATAAGGTTTTCTTTGGATTTGATTTTTGTTAGGTTTTACTTGGATTTATGGGAGCATTTTTGGAGCAGATTTTTTTAATTTGCCAATTTTTATTTGGATTTAGGTTAGGGCCTGTTGGAAATTCAGTGGATATTGCTGCAGTCAATGTATTACAAAAATTTCCAACATAATTTCTACTGAATTTCCAACATGTATATAGTTTATTTGTATGCAATGTTTTTAATTCCTTTGGAGCCTATGCTGCAGGCAAGATTAATTTGGATTTGATTTTGGCCATTTTCTTTGGATTTGATTCACTACCCAAAGTTATCAAAATCAAATCCAAAGTTAAATGTTGTGCTCTCAAGCAACATTTGAAACTCATTTTTGTAGGCGAGTGATGGGTAAACCAAAGGATGGTGTTATTTCGGCACAATGGGAGTCTGCGCACGTACACATATTTTGCGACCTATGTATACAAGAGATTGAATTAGGCAATAGACCAAACACCCATTTCAGCAGAGATGGTTGGCTAAATTTGATTAAGAACTTCAAAGAGCGTACGACATTTAATTACACTCGCGCACAATTGAAGAACAAATGGGATCAGTTGAAGCGTGAGTGGAAGCTCTGGCGGGAGCTCAAAAGAGGGGAGACTGCTTTGGGTTGGAACCCAACAAAAAGAACAATTGATGCATCAGATGAATGGTGGGAAGAGCGCATTAAGGTTAGGAAGTGTAATTTTCATTACTGTTTAATTCTGCACCACTGTTTCACACAGCACTGCAAATACAGTTTTCCAAACAGTTTCATGAATTTTTCTACCACTGCAAAACAGCAGATTCCTGCACCACTGTTTCCCACCACTGCTTCTCCCAGCGCTGCAGCTTAGCCAAACAGGCCGTGAATGTGTTCATCTTTGAATTTGTTCTACGCAGCATTTATAATATACTCGATAAAACAATATAAATTAATAATAAATGATAATTTTTGGGTGTATATTGTTCAAGTACAATTAAAAGTGTATTTTTTTGGTATAAAAAGATGGAAAATGGAATAAAATTGTCACCCATAAATATGATAACAACACATATTTACTAGTGCTATGTTGTGTATTTCTAATATAATCATGATTACCAATGAGGCGGTGTTTTTGCTGCAGTGAGTTTGGACAAAAATGTCGTCGTTATATAGTGTATGTTTGGTGTGACAACGGTTATGATCGGCACCAAGAAAAAAAATAGTTGTCCATAAATGTGGATAAAATTCCTTAGGTGAGATGGGGCATTCACGAACAAAGTTTCATAATCACCGCGTTCGGTTTTTGCGGAAAATAGTTTTGTCCAATGACGCGGCGATGCAATTTTCGAGGAAATCATACGTGTCGCGGGTCTGGTAACCGCGGTTCCCGCAGCGCGGATGATTTTTGCGGAAATCATTCGTGTCGCGGGACCGTAACCGCGGTTCCCGCGGTGCGGATGATTTCCGCGGAAATCACGCGGTTTCCTGCGGCTGGGCGGAGCACTACCGCCCGACCGTGGCCCCGCCAAACAGGAAGAAACCACGGCGAGGCGGTTTCGTCCGCGCGACCGGCACGGATCCACCCCGCCAAACGGAGCCTTGGTGTTTGAGCTCATCGTGATGAGATTGAGTTAAATTATATAGAATACTCAATGTCGCTGGCAGGGGCATGTCGGTTTGAGTTTTTCATATCGGTTTTAATATCTCGAAGGATATATTGAGGATACTTTATATATTGGGTTTCATTATTTAATTATTTATACATATAATTATTTTTTTAATTTATATTTAATGAAATATTAACAAGTTAATATTTATTGAAATTCTACATCAACCAAATTAGTATATATTTTATGTTACACAAATAATAACGGTATAAGACAGAAGCAGAGTAGAAAAAGAGGGAAACCAGAAAGTCATCGGCGGCGATCGAAAACAAGAAGCCTTCAGTTTAAAATCAAAAACTAAGCAGAACCTATATCGATGACAGACGAGCACAAGAAAGAAAGCAAGAGAAAGTCGGAAGAGAGTCAAGAGCTAGAGCACAAAACTACGTAGACAACAAAACAATTTATTTTGTTGTCTATTAAATCATATACGCTAAAATAATATATATTAAAAAATCAAGAAATATATGGTCAGGATATATCTGCAAATATATCGGTCAATACTTAATATATCGGCCAATATATTCTAAAAGAATATTTTGCACACAAAAATTGAAAACATATCGTTGTCCATAAAAACATTTATATCGGTCGATATCCACAACACGGATACTATTACTGAACAAAAATGTAAGTATAATCTCTATCATTCGTTGAACATATTGGTACATTGTATGCCGAAGATAAATGGTATAATGAAACTTACTATAGCTTATGATGGTATCCTATTGAAGAGATTAATGCTCAGTTTAACAATCCTTTTTGACACTAGTCTGGTGGGTGTGATGGTTGCTCGAAACATCTCGGTGGTGATCAAAGTGGAACTACCTCCCCGTTGCCCCTAGCTTGGGTTTTATAGGCAAAATCTAGAATTGTAACGGGTAACAGATATCTCTGTATCCGAACCGGACCCGTTTAGCCCCCAAACTCGTTATACATCAAATATACACTAACAATCTTCTCCTATATTTGTAATGTATAACGTTTGCATTTTAGAGTGTTGGAAAGTAAAACCTACCAAGTTTCAGACTTTACATGTTTTTCTCAGAAAAAACACACTTAAAACATAATAGGAGTTTTGCTCAAACTGAAAACAAACATCCAAACATAAAGTGCAATCCGAAGATAAAAAAGTCTGAAAGAAAATAGTAGCAATGGATCCAAAACATATAACAATTCTACTCAAATAGCAGATCATCATCATCCATGTCAAAAACTACTTTCTCTCATCCATCTCCACTAGTGTCTGCAAGGAATGTCATAAATTTAGACTCTATGAATTCATAAAACATATGCAGTGATATTTACAGTAAGGTGGCTCTACCTGAATGAGCTTAATACTTGTAGCAGTAGTGAAGTAACATTGTCAGCATCTCTATCTAGTCTAATCAGGAACAGTCAAGTGTTGATTAAAGTGGAATGATTTGTTATCAAAAACATTGTTATCTTAATCATTAGTGATCACTATGCGTCTCATCATCAAAGTGGAATGATTTGGCACAATATTTGCAACATTATCAAGTGTGGAATAATGTGCTATGATCATTAATGTTAGATTAATCTTTTTCAACGACTTTCTATTCCCAGTTGAATAATTCTCGAATCAACTTGCAATGAGAAAGATGCTTAGTTATCAAATATGGAATAACTGACATCTAACCATCTTGAGTTTTCATCAAGATACTATTTGGGGTTTTCAGTCTGTTATTAGATGCTTGAATGTTGCGACTATAAGTTCTTACTATCAAAACATAAACATGGGAGGAAAGTTTCATATTTCAATGAACTTTAATCACATCTCCCCCGATGTTTTTATTGTTAGAACTCTATTCAGACCTTTTGTCAAAGCGTCTGTAATATTATCTTTTGATCTCACATCAATCAGGGTCATAACCCCTTGACTTGTGAGTGAGGTCAACCAGACTTGTTTCATCCTTAGTTGTCTTCTTTTGCCATTGAACAAAGTGTTCGTAGCAATCATTTTAGTAGCCTGATTGTCACAGTAAACTGTAACATGATTCAGTTTCAGGCTCGATAGTGGAATGACCATCACCAAATCTTGTATCCACTTCGCTTCTTCTCCCGCGAAAGCTAGAGCGTAGAGTTCAGATTTCATAGAAAAGAGAGCAATACAGGATTGCCTCTTGGACTTCCAGGCTACAGCTTCTCCTCCTAGTGTGAAAACAAAACCACTAGTGGACTTGCTGTCATTTATTTCTGTGCACCATGATGCATCAGAATATCCTTCAAGAACTGAAGGATGACCAGATTAACATAAGGCATACTTATTTGTGTGCTTTAAGTATCTCATCAGCCTATCGAGGGCATTCCAATGGTCTTGGCCAGGATTACTAGTGAATATGCCTACCATGCCTACCATAAAGGCTATGTCAGGTCTAATGTAGACCATAACATACATGAGACTACCAATCATTTTAGAATAATCTAACTGTCTAACCGTAGCTCCTTCATTGAGCTTTAACCGGTTATTGTAGTCGTATGGTGTCTCTGATGCTTTGACTTAGGAAGATGTCATTTCTCCCAAAACTCACCTGCATGCCTAGTATAGTTTCAGCTACACCTATGTCTTTAATGCTAAATTCTTTTATTAGGCCTGACTTGACGTCATCCACTTCGGATTGATTAGTCCTTAGAATGAGCATATCATCAACATACAAGCATATTATAGCGACTTTATTTGATCTATGACGTATGCAAAAATATTTATCCGAGAGACTCGACATGAATCTCATGTTCTTTACACTATAGTCAAATTTATTATACCATATTTTAGGTGCTTATTTTAGTCCGTATATGGATTTTAATAGCTTACAGACCTTAGTTTCTTGACCTTCTACAATGAAACCTTCAGGTTGATTTATGTAGATCTCTTCGGTCAGATCTCTGTTCAGGAACACAGTTTTAACATCCATTTGATGAACAACAAAGTTTTCAATAGACACAATGACAAGAAGAATCTGAATAGTTGTTAGGTGACACACGAGTGAATAGACATCAAAGTAGTCTACTCTTATCTTCTAAAATGATGTTTATGTTTAAGAGTGCTTATTATATTCTTCTGCTAAGTTTACCATTTATGCTCATTCATGTCTATTATTCTTAACACCGTGGTATTCTTTTCAACAAGTGGTATATTAAAATAGAATGCTTACTTTATCATGTCAGTTATGTTGCTTACTACTATATGTTCCATCATACTTATAGTTTTATTAACAAATAGTATTTAACAAGCTTTTGATTGCATCCTATTTTTCTTCTCGACATAGAACATATTACTCCTTATTGCACACTCTCACATAAACCCTCTTTTGATACTACCAAAATGGGAGATTAAATTGCATAAATCTAACATTTAGGGAAAGTACATTAAAAATTCATAAGAAGTATATATGTAGGGAGAGTAATCATATAGGAGGTGCATTATTTATCCTGTGCTCGATCATGACAATCCTTCAATAAGTGATTCCTAACCACTTAGTAAATATACACTCATCCCTACCCGCTTTTGTTAATAACAAAGGGGGAGAAGAAATTGAGAAATCTAGTAAAATAGATATTTATAGGGAGTAATTTATAAAAGAACACTTATGTAGGGGGAGGACTTCATATAGAAAGAGTGTGCATTATTGCTTTCAAATCTATCATGCTTTTACCCTGTTATTCCTGCATATCTTATTACCGCACTTATCTATAAACACAAATGGTCTTAATCTCACTAATTTCCCATACAGATATTTATTATTATCAAAACGGGGAAGATTGTTGGAGCATATGTTCCGCATCTCTTGGTTTGAGAATAACAAATACCGTGTTGTATTTGATCTTGTATTTTGTGTGTTATAGTGTGCAGGTTGTACAGGAATTATAGATACACGTCCCTATGAGTAGTATGCTGATTGGAGATGATTCTCTAGAAAGAGAGCTAATGCCCCGCATTAGCATTAACGCCCCGCATTAACTTTTTCATCGATAAGGGATGTCGTCGAAGAGGGAATGACGTCGAGAAGAAGTATAGTCGATTACCATGAGACAACGCCAACGTTGACTCTTAACGCTCGCGTTGAGTCGACGGTTCTACCACGACCTCGATGGTTGCGTGATTTCATCCACGACAGCGCACGAACACTAACGCTGCCGTTAACTCTTAACGCCACGCGTTAGCTCCAGTGCCTATTTAAAAAGTAGCCCCTCTCATTCTGGTTGTTGATTCCATTGCCTCTAAAGCCAGCATTCTGATTCTTTTGAGAGTGGCTCGTGTACAACAATTGAGAGATCTCCCTTGGGCAAACATGAAGATTTAAAGAAGATTTTGAAGGAGAAGGTCTACAACGCATATTCCATACGAAGGACGATCGCTTCAAGAACGCTAACATCTACATCGCCTTCGTCTTCACCTTCAGAATTTCTTGGGAAGTTTCTCTTACTTTACCTTTATCTTGTAATCTTTTATTTTATTCTTTTTGTAATTGGTGTGGAGAAATCGTTCGGGGAGAACGTCAGATTCCAGGAAGGATACCGTGGGTAAATTCACCGCGGTTGTTGGCGACTAGGTCCTTGTGCGGCTTAGGGGGTAATTCGCCTTGTACATGGCAACTAGGTCGAGGGTAGATCTAGGGCGTGTCTAGAGGCCTTATCTGGGGATAGATAGGCTATAGCCAACCAGTCCTTGGGAGAAGGACCGATGAAACATCAAATAGTGGTTTTTATATTCTCGTTTTGATTTCTAGCGTTATAGAAATCAAACATTTGTATAATCAAGTTCTTATGAAATAAAATCTTGTCCTTTAATGTTTTCATGCAATTGATTTTATTTCCTCTTTAGGAATGCACTAAATTATATTTTCATCAAAGCATTAAAACAAACATTTGTGTAATTATCTTTGTAATACAATATTCGTTTTCATTATCTCTGATTTTCTGGAATTGTATTTCATTAAAGTTTTCATAAGTTAAATCTCTGTGACATAATTCTGAGCAGCTTAATTTTCTGAAGAGCCAACGTCCGGCGTTAACACTTAACGTCATGCGTTAGCAACAGCAAGGAAAAACTTCTGTTAACCTTATCTGAGATATTAAAATATATTTTCCTATAAAATATTCCGAAACTTCAGCCACAAACTCTGATATTTTAATTAAGATTTAAATTCCATAAAACCCTTATTCACCCCCCTCTAAGGGCGCCGTAAGATCCAACATTTTCTTGTTTGGATACTAATCTTTTTTTACTTTGATTGCTGATGTTTCACAACTATATTCTTGTTGGGTTGGTGACCCACTTGAGTTAATTTGTTAAGTTCATTTTCTCTATGTTTGGCTGTTTTTTTGCGCCTTTGTGCTGAGGTATTCTTTTCTTTGAATGCCTCAGGTTTAGATCAGTGGCAGTTGAGCTGTTTGAGTTTGGTCCTTCCAGACCTTCAGTAGCCATTTTCTTACTCTCATTTTGTGAGGTAGTTTGTTGAACTTTTTCGGCTTGTTGATGTTATGAGTTCGTGTCAGTTTGTTGGCGCTCATAGTATGTTTTCTTATGTGTTAGACTGTGATTTGATATTTATGTTACTACCGTTGTCTTATTATTAATGCAAATGCTCTCTGAGGAAGATTTATGTTAGAGTGCATAGTAGATGTTTTATATACTAAAATCTGCATATTCTCTCATGCTCATGACATCTCTTTCAACTATCCTTATTCTATTTTGAAGCTCGTAAAAGTATCTTTTACTTATACTAAATTTAGAAGATGCATATCATTAGAATGTTGGTTAAGTTCTCAAGCTTATGTAGGACAACTTCAGGTGAATTAAGTACTTTTTCGCTGCGTATATTATACTTTCTTGGTTGTGGACTAGATGATCCACTAAATCGAGGGACGCAGTGTTTGGAAACCTCAAACATTAATTATCGTTTTAAATGCAAAGTTACGTATTTTATAAAGAAATGTGTAAAGATAGAGCTGCATGAGCGTCTGCAGTTGTCCCTGCATGACGTGACATCATGACACGTGTTTTCTCTTCCTCTGATGATATAATTATATATTGAGAAAATGCGGGTTGTGACAGTTGGTATCAGAGGGAGGTTACTTCATTTGGTTCGTCAGACGGTCTAGTCGGACGACCATTCATTGTTAGAATCTTGTCTCATTGCATACACACACCAAAATGTCATTCGTACGTCTTGGCTGAAGCATGAACACTACACTCATTAGCATGACAGAAGTATACATGTCATATTATGTAGTATGAGATGCATAATATGTGTTTGTATATGGATTCTCATAGGCTTGACAACATGTGACTGTTATGTAGTATGAGATGCATAACATCAATCACATGAATGCCCATTAGATTTTTTCTTTTCGTTACAAGCGATATTATGTAGTATGAGATGCATAATATTTCATGTGTACGCCGCTCATGACACGCATTAAGGCTTTTCTTAGAGTGCATAACACTGCAAGCACATCATAACATCGCATAAGAACCTGTGTCAAGTTAAAATTTATACGATGACACTCGTACACGCATGATTTGAAATGAAGATTTGAACATTCATACATGCATATGATATGCACAAGAGTCAAAGGATGATATTATATCATCCTAGGTTAAATCATAACATCATTCTTATAAAATCCCAGAGCAAGGTAGTAGCAAAAGCAAGTGTCTACGCATGTTTGGTTTGTTTTGAGTTAAGTAATCCTAGATTTTAGCTAAGTTTTGATGAGATGTTTGTTTATGTTCTTAGAAAATGGCCCCGAAGCGAATGTCATTGAGATCGACTCCCTAGTATGAAGGTGAGTCTTCGGGTGCGCATAGCGAAACTATGATCGAGGAGCTGCGTTTGAGCAACGAAAATCTATCAAGACAGATGGTTGTGATGCAGGCTCAAGTACATGTTTTGTTGACTGCCACGTTAGGGCAGCAGCCTGTGGTGCAGAACCCTGTAATGGGCCATATTGTACCTGTTCCTCCTGCTCCTCTAGTGCCTCCTATTTTTTTCCCACCAGAGATGAACTTTATCTTGCATTTTCAGCATTTAGGACCCCCGACCTATGATAGTAGGGCTGACTTTGTTATTTTAAATGATTGGATCATCGTCATCGAAGAGATGTTTGCTTACTCTGGAATTTCTGCGAACCAAAGAGTCATGGTTACCACTTATCAGTTGAAGGGCCTTGCCAAAGGTTGGTGGATCCGAGAGAAAGAGGACCTCAGAGAGGGATGCTCCTTGGAGAGGTTTAAGAAAATGTTGTTAAGGAAATTCCTGCTGTCGGTAGAGCATGATAGGTTAATGAATAATTTCCTACACTTGAAGTAGAGATAACTCACTGTGAGTGAGTATGAGATTGAGTTTAGTAAGTTGAGCAGGTTTGCTCCGGATATGATAGCCACTGAGGCTAGTAGAGTTAAGCGCTTTCTGGGTGGTCTAAGAAGTGACATCCAACAGTTGGCCAGCGCATACAGATTCGAGAGTTATGCGGAAGCTGCCTTCCAGTTCGAAGCTATCGACAACGCTAAGAACCGTGGCACGATGCTGCGGAAGGAAAAGAGAAAGACCGAAGACAGTGGGAGTTCACGAGCATCTGGCCCCGCTCCGAAGAGAGGAAGTAAAGAGGTTTGTGGTTTTTGTGGCCAAACAGGCCATCCTTTTGAGAAATGTTTCAAGAGATTTGGAGCTCAGAAGCAGCTGCAGGTGCATGTGATTTAGAGCACACCCAAAGGAGATGTAACATGTACCTTTGGTAAGAAGAAGGGGCATGATATCGCCCAGTGCTGGACTAAGGATAAGACCTGCTTCTAGTGTGGACAGAGGGGGCACACAAAGGCTTGCTTCCCGCAGTCCCAGCTTACGTTGCAGCCAGTTCCGCTCCAGGCCTTGCCCTTGCCGTAAATTCAACATCTGGGGATAGGGAAGGGTAAATTAAATGTGGTGACTAAGATAGATGCTCTGTCGTCCACTCAGGTGATATCAGTTTGGTTTCTGATATAGTAGTTAACTTCAAGGTTTCAATTTTAATCCTGTGGTGTTAGTTATTCGTATAATTTCTAGGCGAGTTTAAAGTAAGGAACTGTTTGGCGCGTGTTCTTTTTGATTCGGGAGCTACTTGTAAGACCCGCACCCCCACCCCCCAATTGGCGGTCTGATCAGGGGATCTTATCGCACACCACCCTTTTTGCACGACGCCGAAGCGATCACGAAGGGTGAAGGTGCTTCCTTCCCCTTTTTGCCAATGCTTATATATATATACCATGAGCTAAGGCATAAAAGAAGCTGAGGCCTAACGAATATATACCTGAAGTAGCCTGCTCTATAGCTTCCTCCGTACTTGAGTTTTGTCTCTCGCCCGCACTTGTACCACAGATCAAATTCAATTCTTATTAGAATCGAGCATAATGTGACACTTAAGGGATGAAATATCTGGACTATTATTGGGTCGTGCCAGTCTTCCCACGACTACCGCCTATGTACTCCATATCCTCATGCATACGATCTCAGGCCCACGCAGTTTTATCAGTTTTGCACTGGTTGTCTTTGCAGATCATCCTTCATGCGGGTTGCCTCAGAGTATAACACGTCAGCCATCCGATTTGCTCCCCAAGGCACACTTTATTCCTTTAGGAATATTTCTCGAAGGCACAATATATTCCCGTATGATTATTTCTCGAAGGCACAATATATTCCCGAAGGAATATATATATATCGAAGACACAATGTATTCCCCTAGGAATATTTCTCAAAGGCACAATATATTCCCGTAAGAATATTTCTCGAAGGCACAATATATTTCCGAAGGAATATATATCGAAGGCACAATATATTCCCGTAGGAATATTTCTCGAAGGCACAATATATTCCCGTAAGAATATTTCTCGAAGGCACAATATATTCCCGAATGAATATATATCGAAGGCACAATATATTCCCGTAGGTATATATATCGAAGGCACAATATATTCCCGTAGGAATATTTCTCAAAGACACAATATATTCCCGTAGGAATATTTCTCGAAGGCACAATATAGTCCCGTAGGAATATATCGCGAAGACACAATATATTCCCGTCCAATCTAAATTACAGTCAATACAGAAATAAAACCCCAAAACATCGATTCGTCCGCACTGCTGCGAGAGCGGCGACCAGTTTTGCACTATTTAGGGTTGACTCTGAAGGAATGCCTCATCATCACGTTAACTCTAAATTATAGGCAATAATGAAGGAAAAGTTAAAACATCGATCTGTCCGCTCAGCTCTACAAGCGGCGACCAGTTCAGCACTATTTAGGGTTGACTCTGAAGGAATGCCTCATATTCACGTCAACTCTAAATTATAGGCAATAATGAAGGAAAAGCCAAAACATCGATCTGTCCGCTCTGTTCTACAAGCGACGGCCAGTTTGACACTATTTAGGGTTGACTCTGAAGGAATGCCTCATCTTCACGTCAACTCTAAATTATAGGCAATAATGAAGGAAAAGTCAAAACATCCATCTGTCCGCTCAGCTCTACAAGCGGCATCCAGTTCGATACTATTTAGGGTCGACTCTGAAGGAATGCCTCATCTTCACATCAACTCTAAATTATAGGTAATAATGAAGGAAAAACCAAAACATCGATCTGTCCGCTCTGCTCTACAAGCGACGGTCAGTTCAACACTATTTATGATTGACTATGAAGAAATGCCCCATCTTCATGTCAACTCTAAATTATAGACAATAATGAAGGAAACGCCAAAACATCGATATGTTCGCTCTGCTCTACAAGCGACGGCCAGTTCGACACTATTTATGGTTGACTCTGAAGGAATGCCTCATCTTCAAGTCAACTCCAAATTATAGGCAATAATAAAGGAAAAGCCAAAACATCGATCTGTCCACTCTACTCTACAAGCGGCAGCCAGTTCAGCACTATTTAGGGTTGACTATGAAGGAATGCCTCATCTTCACGTCAACTCTAAATTATAGGCAATAATGAAGGAAAAGCCAAAACATCGATCTGTCCGCTCAGCTCTACAAACGGCGTCCAGTTCAGCAGTACTTAGGGTTGACTCTGAAGGAATGCCCCATCTTCACGTCATCTCTAAATTATAAGCAATAATGAAGGAAAATCCAAAACATCGATCTGTCCATTCTGATCTACAAGCGACGACCAGTTTGGTGTTGAAACCAGGACTTGGCTTCTTTGTGGAGCTCGGGCCCTCAATGAAGAGGGGCAGCTATCACATACTAATTCCTCGGAAGGAACCGACCGGAGACTGACTTGGCTTCTTTGTGGAGCTCGGGCCCTCAATGAATAGGGGTAGCTAGCACTTACTAATTCCTCGGAAGGAACCGACCGGAGACTCGAAACTAAGGACAGACCCTTGGTCGCAGCGAGGAGGTCCCACCACACACCCAGAAGATCTTTGAGCGCTTCCCCTCCCAAGCTAAAGCTAAGACTGAGCACCTTGAAGAGCCTGAGAGCTAAGCCAAGATAACCAAGGGAGGAAGAAGCTCAGAATACTGAGATCTGAATCCTCTCCCAAGGTGCCATTCAAGGTCTATTTATAGTTTTTTAAGTCTGGTTTGTCGATAGCGAGATTCTGCCTTAGACTTTTGCTATACGCAACCCAAAATGGTCTGCCAACAGTCAAACTCCGCTGTTTGGAGGGGCTAACTGCAGACCACTAGGGGCTCTTAGGTAAAAACGATCATGAATCCTTCCTGGGTGAGCCTCCCCCGAGGGCCTTACTCGCGAACTGAGAGGCTCGGCTCGCCCACCTTCCCGCGAGCGAGCGACTAGGCTCCGGCCTGCTCGCCTTCCCGTGAGCGGCCTGCGAGAGCCCGGCTCGCCCGGCCCCATGGCTCGCTCGCCTTCTTACTCCTTTCGCCTGAGGGTCCCTTTGCCTCCGCTCTCCTCCTGGCAGACACCGGGGTTGTACACAATCCCCGCACTTCGCGAGGCTACCTTAGGCTCTCGAAGAAACGTCCAACCCCAGGTGTTCGCCTGCCCCTGGTGACGTGGTGAGAATCTTTTGGTGGGTCCCATGCCCAAAGCTATAAATACCCTCCTCTTAGACCGGTTTATGAACTTTTTCTCCTTCTTTTCTGTCTCGTTGCTCATCACTTGTCACATTCAAAATGCCTAAGAGGGAGGAGCTACTGGCTCGCCTTAAGGCTTCACAAGCGAGCCAAAAGTCCAAAGCTACTGCGCTCGCATCTTGGATCTCTCCGGAACCTACTCCGCCTCTGCCTCTGACCTAGAAGGCGGAGATCATCCGGCGGTCGCCGAGAGAGGACAGGTCGTCGCCTTCGTCCCCGTCTCCCCGCCACGAGCTCGCCTCACAGGTTCTGCCACAATACTCGATGATCATTATGGTACCTTTTTAACTTTGCTTTCTCACTCGCAGAACCTCCACGTTGATAAAAGCCTTACCAGGCCATCTCCAACGGGGTCCTGCCCCGCATCTCCTGGGGTGGCTGATCCTCCACCAGATGTGAGGACAATTGACTTGCGAGCCTCACCCTCGCGCCCCGGTACGTTTTTTGTCCTGTTCTCCATTGCTCTTCTTCGGACGCTGACTCGCATTACTCGTTTTTGCAGGGTCCCATCCCTCGACCCCGGAGAGGCGAGTCCCTACCCCAGTGGGCTCGCCCCGCCCTCCGAAATAGAACATCATCACTACGGGGTTCGGCATCCTGGGCCAACGGAGCCCAGGCGGCTCGCTGCTTGCCTAGCCCCAGGTCGTAAATGCGCTGGTACACCCCCTGGCTTAGGGAAGTCTCTCACTCCGGCCTTTGTTGAAGCCTTCAAAGGCCAGCCAGGTTCTTCTCGCGCGCGACCCGGTAATGTTCTTATCTCGCCGGGCTAGCAATTTCCGCTCGCTGCCTCTTATATTGCTTCTTAGGCTAACTCTTCACTCGCAGGTGTTCCTCTGACCCCGTCCACCGAGTCAGAGCACGGGGAGGTGGAGATGTCCCCCCTCCCTCGCTGGATAAGGTCGCGGACTTCTTGGGGGATCCCAGCGACCTGGAGCAGATTAAGAGACGAGTCACGGAGATATTTCAAAAACATACCTCCATGCTGCGAGAGCTGTATGGTCAGAATCAGATGGACTGGATCACGTACGAAGAGAGGTTTGCCGCCATGGAAGATGTGAACGCCCGCATCCTCGCCGAGGTGCAGCAGGTCGCTCGCAACGAGATCACCTCGCCTAGGGTGCACCTCGCGCGAATCGAAGACTACATGCGGCTGATGCAGTGCGAGGTCCAGTCGGTCCGCGAGTACCATTATCCAAGGGTTCCACCGCACTCCGGTGTGCGAGGCCGAGGCCGCTGGAAATGACATAATTATTAAACAGCTGTACTTTGTTGTTACTTGTCTCTCGCTCTCGCAACCATTTCCCCCCGCCTCCGCGGGTTCTGAACGATTAGGGACATTGTAATAAGGATATTCTCGCCCGCTTGCGGGCTTTCTTTCTTGTTCTGTATAATTTTTTATCGCTATGCTAAGGGTGCTCATGTCTTGCTTTCTCGTTCTGATATGTCTAGCTCGCGAGATATCGTCTCGCCCTCGCTGTTTCCTGCTTTTTCTTTCTACAGGTTTGGCTCGCCGGCAGCGAACCAGGGGGCTTTGTCAGAAAGTTAACCCACTTGGAGCGTATAAGGCCCCAAGAGGCCGGAAAATTACCGCGCTATCCCGCTTTTCGCACCCCCAGCGCTTCGAATTCCCCCAGTCTTTCCCATTTTTATAGATAGATGCCAGCTTTTACTTTCTTAACTACTGCATTAACTGCCCTCTAGCTTCTCCTTTCCCTTCCAGGTCCTCTCGCAAGTTTCGGCTCGCGCTCGCCTATATTTCCCCGGTTTGCAAACATTGTCATCATGGTTGTCTAGGGCGAAGCTGAAGGGCGAGCTAGGTGCGCCGGGGCTTTCCGCGACCACATCTTCTTCAGCGCCTCGCTGACTGGTGACGAGTTCCTCACCGTCGTGGACAAGTACATCCCTTTGGGGTATATTGCTCACCTTCCGCCGAGCTCTGCCACCCTCAACGATCCGTCCGCCGACGAGCTCGCCATCCCCATTGCTCATTTTGAGAATGGGTTGCGACTCCCCCTCTGGCCGGAGGTTCGCCAGGTAATTTATTCGATCCTCACCATCTTCACTCGCCTTGCTGGGAGCATATGTTAACCATACCTTGGTGGATTTTTCAGGTACTCAAGTACTATGGCATTCTACTGAGACAGCTGACGCCGAACGCGGTTGACGTGATGGTCACGTTCGCCTGCTACCTGCGGGAGGAGAAGATCGAGTTCAGCCTGCTCTTCTTCCGCAAAGTCTTCTCCTTCCGCGCGTACAAGGACGAGACGACCCACTTTGCGAGCCAGCATGTCACCGTCTGTGAGACAGTGAACAAAGCCCATTTCTGGCACCAAAAGTTCGTCCTGGTGATGGGACCATTCGGCAACATCCCTTTCCCCCCTCCAACGGGATGACGCGACCTACCGCCCTCCCGCCTCGCTCGGCGATGATGATGCGAGGCTCTACCAATACCTGAACGGCAAAGACTTCGAGGTCGCCCACCTCCGACAGAGGGTGGACTCACTGCTGCCTGTCCCGCAAGGGGAAGGTTTGGCTCGCACTCGCAAGCCCTTATACATTTTTTTTGTTTTTATCCGCTAACTCTTTCTTTGTGTTCGCAGGGGAGCGGGATCTTCCCATCAATCCCCTGCATGCGAGGAGAATGACCCTCGATCTCCTCCAGCTCCCTCGCCGTTGCGGCCGCCGATGCTTGTCGAGAACCCCTTGGTTCGACTTCGGGCAAGAAGCGGTCGTCGTTTGCGAGTCAACAAACTGTGAAGCCCTCCACCAAGAAAAGAAACAAGGATCCTCCTTCCACCACCAGGGGAAAAGATGTCGTGGACCTCATCGAGGCCGATGCTCCGCTCCCTCCGCCTGCGGGCCAGAAGACCGCCGAGGGAGGAAGCGAGCCGAGGGGAGCCCCCGGCGGGCCCAACCCCTCCAGCCACAAAAACTTCGGCTTTGGGGCAAAACTCCCTGATGCCCTGGGCGAGCCGGGCTCGTATGGGATCCTGACCTCAACAGGATTTCTTTCACGTCACTCCTCCCCTCCTCGGTTGAGAGCGACAAGGTAGGAGGCGAGGCGTTCGCCCTCGCCTTTGGGCTATACGGTCGCGAGGATGCCACCAACTTCAGTTCCCTGCGATCAAGGTTGCTGGTCAATGAGGCCATGCGAGCCCATTTTCTCTCCCTGGAGTTCAGCCACATGCTAGCCCGGCGGTACCTCACCGCGGATGCTAAGGAGCTTCAACGCGAGCTCAAGGAGGACTCTGAGATGGTTGCGAGCCTCAAGTGGAAGGAGGCCATTTCAGAAGGTCTTCTCGCTAGCCTTCAAGAGGGAATGGTAAGCCTTTCATACAGCCTCTACCTCGCTCGCCTTACCTTTATCTTGACTTACGTTTTATCTTCTTTCTCGGGATGCCGAGGCCGCGAGCCAGTTACTCTCGCGGAACGCCGATCTGGAAGCAGAGGCCGCGTAGCGCACAACCGCGAGCTGACTAGGGCGGTGCTCCCACCGCCCCCTCCGCGGGTCGGGGCTCGTCAATCCTCGCGAGATGAGAAGGAGGCGATCAGCCAGAATTCCATGGGCATCGCCGACCTTGTCTTCGAGACCCTCAAAGGGGCCGACTTGCTCTCCCCAGATGCCTTGCGGTTCAGCATCGGGGACATCATCCCAGATCTGTTCGCGCCGATCCTGGAGCCCGACGACCGTGGGAGCGAGGAAGAGCCGTCCAACGATTAACATTAGCTTCCTACAATTCAATGTAAAAATTTTGTCCGACGAGTTCGCCGTTATTTTGTAACATTTTTGAGAAAAGTAAACATGAAGCATTTTTCTATCTTGTGATTGTCTTTCTATCTTACTCGCATAAATACGCTTTTCTAGGCTCGCATGAATACGCTTGTGATATGCTTGTGCTCTTACTTTTTTCCGTGCTCGCGCCTTCAACGCTAATATTTATGCTCGTGTTCGCATCCCACTTATCGGGTGATTGCAGCAAGGTTTACAATTTCATAGTGTTTCCCTTTAGTCTCGTTACCCTATCTCGCGCCTACCTAAGGAGGCGCTCGCGTAGCTTCTCCCGCTTAGGAGTTTCGTTATATGGACCACCTGTTTTCTCTTGCGTTAAGTGTGGTCTTTTTTGCACCCCTGGCTCGCCCAGCAGGACTCTTGCGAGCGGGATCGACGTTACCCTGCCTCGCTTGCCTGCCTACTACGAGCGACCAGTATTGCTCTTGATCTGTCGCGTCGGCGGACCCCCCCAGCTCGCCAATTGTAGGCACTGCATGTGAATTCTACAGGCATTTTCTGCGAGCTAGGATCCGGCCTGACGAGCCGTGCTGCAACCGCATCTAACCGTCTTGCGGTTACCCTTGGCCTTGGTGTCTTATATCAATGGCGGTTCCATTCTTCTTGCGAGCGAGCCCTAGGGTTCGCCCTATCAGGGTCTTGAGAGGTTTGGAGAACCAACCCCTTATCATGAATGACTCATTCTCCAACTTCTCCCAAGATCAACCTGACCCACCGTCTGTGAGAGCCCGGTAGCGGAATGGATCTGGGGCACTCTGGCATCAAAGACTTTCCACCTTGCCTGCCTCTCCAGAGATCAACCTGACCCACCATCTATGAGAACCCGACTGTAACATCCCTGATTTTTGTTAATTATTAACGTGGCCGCTGTGGCGTAATTTTTGGCGTAAGGGTGTTACGTCAGCTCGTCAGGTTTAGTTTTGAGCCTTAGCTTGGTTAAAGTATGTCAGATCGAGCGTGCGAGATTTCGCGTCGTTTCGAGTTGTAGAGGAGATTTTGTGTAGTTATTGAGATCTTAGCTTTAGGAAGCTTTACCCCGAGTTTGGCTCGTTGGAATTAAATTCTGACTTCCCTGTTGGATTCGTATCGCTGAATTTTAGTTTAGGTGCGAGTTTCGTAGAAATCCGAGGTGATTTAATCGCCGTCGTAGTTTTAGTAGAAGGAGGGTTGTTTTTGTAATTCCATGCCTGCGTTCGAGGAACGGCAGGAGGCCTGCGTTCGACGAATGGCAGGCGGCCTGTGTTCGACGAACGACAGACGGCCTGCGTTCGACGAACGGCAGGCAGTCTGCGTTCGACGAATGACAGGGAGCCTGCGCTCGACGAACGGCAGGCAGCCTGCGCTCGACGAACGGCAGGCAGCCTGCGCTCGACGAATGGCAGGCTATCTGCGTTCGATGATCCGCTGGCTGAGTCCGTTCGACGATCCGCTGGCTGAGTCCGTTCGACGATTTGCTGGATGGTTCGACGATTTTCCTGGAGGCTTAGTATATATACTTTAAGTTTAGGTTTTATTCTTTCATCTCCTTTCCTGTCGGCCGATCTAGAGTTCTTGCGGGCGAGAGAGCGAGAGCGGCCTGTCGAGGAGTTTCAGCGATTTCTAGGGCTGTTGTAGTCGGAATCGCGTTTGGAGAGTAGATTTGGAAAGCTCTCGGCGAGATTTTCGTTTTAGAGGTAAGCTTTTCTTTATTCTTAGAATTTTGGGGTTTGAGGTAGTGACCTAACTCCTCCTTTTGATCCAAAAGGTTCCAGGTTTTGTGCTCGGTTAAGTTCTTGGCCAGATCTTTAGCTTTTGGAGCGGAGAAATTCGTGGTTCGCCGGGTTTTGAGGCAAGTGGCTTTCTTCCCCCTCTCTTTTTTTCGGTGGAATCTCTGTTTTCTGTGGTTATGCGTTCTTGGTTTGTCTTGGCTTGTGTTTTTGGTCGTGTCGTTTTGATCTCGAACCCCCCTCCCTTGCTTTCCTTCTTTTTGTTGTTTCCTCCTGCCTTGGATTTCTCGAGAGATCAAGGGTTCCTGCCTTGGACTTCTCGAGAAATCTTTAACCCTGCCCTTTCTTTTTTCGAGAAATCATTGACCCTGCCTTAATCTCTCAGAAAATCAGTATTTACCCTACCTTGATTTCTCGAGAAATCACTTTTATCCTGCCTTGGGGATTTCTCGAGAGCCTGCTCTCTTTCTGCCTTTATTTTCTCGAGAGCAGCACTGTTCCCTGCCTTTAATTTCTCGAGAGCAGCACTGTTCCCTGCTTTATTTTCTCGAGAACAGCATTAATCCCTGCTTGATTTCTCGAGACCAGTTTGTCCCTGCCTTTAATTTCTCGAGGATTATGTTCCTATCCTTTAAATTCTCAAGAAATGCCCCTACTTCTTAATGTTTGAGTTATGCCTCTGATTACTTCTATTCTTTGAAACTTCATACCCGTTATGGCTGAATGACTTATGTCTTCTCTTCTGAATCGTATTTTGCAGTGTTTACATTATTTGTGACCATATCCTTAGGGTATCCTGGTGAGTGTTTTCTCGGGCTTCGTCCCATGCCATAATTAAAGAAATTAATTAATAAGACCATTGCATTTGTCCTTGCACGGTGGGTCGTGTTTTTTTTTGGGGGGGGGGGCAGTGGGGAGTGTTGTAGCCTTGCATGGTGGCCATTTTAGTGGTGAACCGCAGGCTTGGCCTGTGGTCCCCTGGGCCGTGTTTGGGTGGTTGGGGATAGAAACCCCCACCCATTTTTGGCTTTGGGTGGCAGTGGATAAAGGACCGCCCCCGTTTAATTTGAGCTGATTAGTCTCTTTAAATAAATTTAACAAGATATATGAACTTTGCTTGTTCCTCTTTATGGTATTTGGTGCACTTTGTGCTTTGCTTAGTTCTTTGTTTGGAGCTTCTCTTTCGGTAAATCTGACTTGGGTTGGTACCCCTTATGCCTTATTTACTTTACTTCTTGTTTTCTGCCACTTGTAATTCTCTTGCTGAGGCGTTTTTTGTTTTATTGAATGCCTCAGGTTCAGATCCTTAGGTGCTAGTGGTGTAGCCCAAAGTCTCCGGGAGTTTTAGTTGCTGTTTTACCCCGCTGCTGCGAGGTAGTTGTGGTTAGTTTTCTTCTTGTGTTCAGACATGCGAGTTTGGAGCCAACGGGTTAGTGTCATGTTGTTGACGCCCGTTGTGCCCTTTTGATACTTTATAGTTTACTTGTCAGTTAATTGCTACTTCTTTTTAGATCTTGTATATCTTGCTCTCTGGGAATGATTTATGTCTAGGTGCATTATAGTTATAAAATGGCTTTTCTTTCATCCTCATTGCATTCCTTTTAACTGAAATCCTTATCTATAAAGTTGGCTAAAATATATTTTCTCTACTTATATTACGCCTAGATATGTGCATATCATTTACTTTATGTCCTGTCATCTCGTGCATTTAGGACCTTAAGTGAACCAAATCAAGTATTTTTTCCGCTGCAATTACATATATTTTCTCGGTGGACTAGTTGATCCACGAACTGAGAGACACAGTTCTTACCCTAAAACCTAACAAATATTTCAAATGATGATCTATCATGTAAACATGTTTTGATTAATAAGGTAATAGGTTCCCGCCTGAGCGTCTGCTGTTGTCTCCTGCATGACGTGGCATCATGACGCGTATTTTCTCTTACTCTGATATCCCTAAATTCGGAGAAAATGCGGGTTGTGACACCGGCAGCGAAATCGATCTGGGGCATTCCAGCATAAAAAACTTTCTACCTTGACAGCCTCTTCAGAGATCAACCTGACCCACCGTCTATGAGAGCCCGACAGCAGAATCGATCTAGGGCACTCCAACACTAAAAACTTTCTGCCTTACCAGCCTCTCCATAGATCAACCTGACCCACCGTCTATGAGAGCCCGGCAGCGGAATCGATCTGGGGCACTTCAACACCAAAAACTTTCTGCCTTGCCGGCCTCTCTAGAGATCAACCTGACCCACCGTCTATGAGAGCCCGGCAGTAGAATCGATCTGGGGCACTCCAGCACCAAAGCCTTTCTACCTTGCCAGCCTCTCCAGAGATCAACCTGACCCAACGTCTATGAGAGCCCGACAGCGGAATCGATCTGGGGCACTGCAACACCAAAAACTTTCTGTCTTGCCAGCCTCTCCAGAGATCAACCTGACCCATCATCTATGAGTGCCCGATAGTGGAATCGATCTGGGGCACTCCAGCACCAAAAACTTTCTGCCTTGCTAGCCTCTCCAGAGATCAACATGACCCACCGTCCATGAGAGCCCGACAGCGGAATCGATCTGGGGCACTCCAGCACCAAAAACTTTCTGCCTTGCCAGCCTCTCTAGAGATCAACCCGACCCACCGTCTATGAGAGCCCGACAGTGGAAGCGATCTGGGGCACTCCAGCATAGAACGTTCGAGAACTCCTGCTCAGAGAAAAAACTTCGAAAACAGTATATGGAGAGTAAAATGTTCAGCAGGTCAATTACAAAAAACTTTAAGGATAGAATCACTTTAAGTCATCCCCATTCCTGGCCAGGCCAAGGAGTACCCTGTCCACATCTCGGAGGTGGTACCCCCTGACCTGAGCACTTCGTCTACAATATACGGCCCCTCCCAGTTGGGATTAAGCTTTCCCGGCGCGGCTCTTCTCCCGGCCGCGTCAACCTTCTTCAGGACTAGGTCCCCTTTCTCAAATTGTTTTATCCTGATAAGCTTGTCAAAATACCGAGCCATTTGCTGTAACACCCCAAAAATCGTAGTCCAGCGAGGTAGGCGGAGTGGTAGCGTCGCGCTCGGAATAAGCTGAAAATTCCATAGCAGGTTCTTCGCGCACGCTCACTGGCCTCCTTCGCGCACGACCAGTGGTCGTGCGCCTGATCGTGCGTTAATTCACAAGGGTTGAAGGTCGGCTGATCATGTAGCGCATGATCATGGGATGTTGGCCGCGCACGATCACTGACCATGCGCCGCTGCTCGTGCGCACTGTTTATTCTGCTCCGCGAAAAGTGACGGGGGAGTTGATCCGGCCGTCCAAAAAATGTTGGGATTTGATCCAACGGCTGCGAGGGATGGCTGGGGGGTTTTAGGACTTGGTAGAGGAGTTAAACCCTCATTATTTCCAAGACTTCCTCTCTCTTAGGTTGGAGAAAGGAGGAGGAGGCAAGGAGGAAGAAGAAGGGGAATCCGCCATTGCCGGAGCTTCGGAGCTCCGTTCGCCGATCCGAGACCGGCAACGCGTAGAGGGAGTCAAGGCGCTTCTTCTCCACCGTTTGTTTGCAAGTTTCTCATGGCTAGGAGGAGATCTCGAAAGGTAACGACATTTCTCCTCCCGGTCTTTAGGATGCGTGCATGGCATCCCTTTAATTTCTGCATTTTGGCACCGGATCCGTCGAGTGAGAGGGATCCGGGTCGCCTTGGTTCAAAAGGAACCATCGGGTTGATTGAGTCCGTCCCCGACATGATTTGCACTAGAGATCCACTCCGTTAGCGGATTAGGCATTGTGGGTGAAGCCGGATTTGCGACCGTTGGTCCGATTCGGTGATGTTGTTTGACGCGCATTTTAGGGTTTTTGCTAGAAATCCGATTACGACGAAAACGTCGTTCTGATGCCCTTGTATTTTCGTATGAGAACGAATGTTGGTTTGTGGGCGGGGAAATATTGTGCATGAGTTATGGCCGTGATGCCCGTTTGTATTGCGAAGGCGCGGAATTGTCTCGATGTCGGCTGGCCAGCCCGTGATATTGCAAGTCATGTGTGGAGGGTGTCCCGGCGAGACAAATCCCCCCTTCTGTATTGATTATAGTGACATTTATGAGAATGGTTGTGATTGATGGTGACAAGAACAGGTGGAGTTCTTGGCCATGGGCTACGATGCCCTTTGGGGGAACTGATGAGTACCCTATGATGGTGGCAAGAACATGTGGAGTTCTTGGCCATGGGCCCGGTGGTGCCCGTTGGGGTAGTGATGAATACCCTGTGGTTGATGTTTGTTGTGGCAAGAACAGGTGAGGTTCTTGGCCATGGGCTTGGTGGTGCCCGTTGGGGTAGTGATGAATACCCTTTGGTTTGGATGGTATGGATGATGTATGATGATGTGCTAGATTCATACGCTTTAGGGTGCCTTGGGTGAAACCCGGGTTTGCATTCATTTTGCATTGGTAGACCCCTTTTATTATCTGCTCAACATAGAAACGTGGATGATGTTTGTGACACTCATGCCTGTATTTATGTTGCTTTTCTTTATGTACATTTGCATACGAAGTGCTGACTTGCAGGGTGAAGTAGTTCCCCGGGGTCCGCTAGGATGGCCGGGAGGAGGGATGTTGTTACACCGTTTGTGGTCAGCCATAGCTGACCCTCGTTTACCGCTCTTTGTGATTTGGATGCAGGGCAAGAATCGCAGGCTGGACCCAGCGCGCCAGCCAAAAAGGCCTAAAGCCTCATGAAGTGCTTATCTTTATTTCCATGCACTTTTATTATTGCATTTTGTTTTGACCGGCTTGCATGCCGAGGTAGTTTAGGTAAAACTATTATTTTCCCCTTTTGTTGGGATGTCCTGTCGTGTTGAATGTTTGGTTTTGGACTGTATTTTTGTAAGGCCTTAAGGCCAATTGGACTCCTATGTAGTGTGGACAATCTCTGTGTTTTTTGTTCGTTTCCGCTGCGTGTTATCTGAGTTTTGAGTTGGGTAGTTAATATCATCTTTTAATACTAAAGCTGTGGCGGTTATATGCTGTGGGGTCCCGGCCGGACCCATATTATATGGTCATTACAGGGGAGGTGTTACAATTTGGTATCAGAGATAGGTTAGAGTATTCTTGCAAGGTCTAGTGTATTTGGATCGCGTAAGAGATTGTCCACATAAGAGTATTGTGTGGGATTATGAGTATCCCTGTGTTCGAGTTTTGCGAATAGAACTTGATTAGTGTGTTTCCTTGCTTATGCTAGGATGTTGGCGACAATGCGGGGACGTTGAGGAGGCAGGAGGAGCCTTCGGGGAGCAGTGCTACTGCTCCGGGCATCATGATTATGGGCATATCCTCGACTGATTTCTGTCGTATGCTAGCAGAAGCTTTGGTGTCAGCTCTAGCGGTGAGAGTGCCGTCGGGTGCGACGCCTATCACACTAGATGGAGCTCAAGAGTTGACAGTTCCTAGAGCGTTGGAGAGATATTCTGACCAAGTCCAGAGTCAAAAGGACGTTGGAGAAGGGCGAGGTAAAGGGAAACCTCCCATTTCACAGTGGAAATCGGAGGGGAGCCGAGGAAGGAAAAGATCTCGTTCTGGTAAGCTTAGTGAGAGAAGCGGTGCAGCTTCTGGGGAGATCCGCTCCAAGGGACCCATGTCGTGCTTTAGGTGTGGCAAGGTGGGCCACATCGCTCGGTTCTGTTCCGAGGGTAGAGCTGAGTCGGAGCAGGGGCTGGAACAGTCGGTGCGTTCCAGTCTTAGTTATGCAGAAAAGGGAAAATCGGTAGAGTCGAGCGCTTCACTCTTTCCTCCAGTGCAGCCTGGTGAATCTGCCCGTGGGCAGCAAGAGACGTCTCGTCAACCCGATGTGATGGCAGGTACGAAAAGTTTAGATTTTCGTTTGTTATTTTAAAGCTGGTTGCGACCTCTCGTATTTGTTATGGGCGTATCAAGGTTTCGTGCTGGTTTTGGTTACCCCTCTCGAGTGATGTTCGACATGGGAGCGTCACACTCTTTTCTTGCAGAAAGTTTTATCCGGAAGATTGGTGCTGAGTCCGTAGAGGCAGAAGTGGAGCTGAGTGTGCGTATGCCGAATGGGTCTTTCATGACTACCATGAGGAAGGGACGCATTGTGATGCAAATTGGCGATTGTGATTTCGTGTTGGTAGCAGTGATTCTGCCACTAGCCGAATTCGACGTTATCTTGGGGATGGACTGGCTTGCTGCGCAGCGAGCTAGTATCAACTGCCAGTTGAGGGTGGTAACCCTGAGAGGTGAGGGTAGAGCAGAGGTCAAGTTCGAAGGCCTAAGCGGAGTGGCTTGCTCCCTGATTTCCGCTATGCAGATGAGGCGTGCGGTAAACCAAGGAGGCAAGGCGTTTTTAGCTTTGTTGGAGACTCACTCCACAAAGTTGGCTATTGGAGAAGTTTCGGTGGTGGAAGAATTTGAGGACGTTTCCCCGAGGAGCTTCCGGGAGCACCCCCTCAGCGTGAGATCGATTTTTCGATCGAGTTGGTACCGGGTGCGAGGCCGGTGTCGCGTCCTCCGTTTAGGATGGCACCGAAGGAACTGGCCGAACTAAAGGTTCAGTTGCAAGAGTTGTTGGAGCAAGGGTACATTAGGCCCAGCTCTTCGCCGTGGAGCGCGCCGGTATTGTTTGTGAAGAAAAAAAGACGGAAGTATGCGGCTGTGCATTGACTACCGTGAGCTCAATAAGTTGACCGTCAAGAATAAATATCCGATTCCGCGAATCGATGATTTATTCGACCAGTGAGTAGGGTCGGTGGTGTACTCCAAGTTAGACTTGAAGTCGGGGTACTACCAGTTGAAGATTCGAGAAGAGGACATCGCTAAGACAGCGTTTGGGACTCGGTACGGCTATTATGAGTTTTCGGTGATGCCGTTCGGACTGACGAACGCGCCATCTGTGTTCATGAATTTGATGAACAGGGTTTTCCGCCCGTTCTTAGAAGGTTCGTGGAAAACTTTTCACGGATGGCGTTGCCCCTCACCACTCTCACTCGCAAGGATCAAAGGTTCGTATGGACACCGGAGTGTGCCCGTGCATTTGAGAATTTGAAGGAAAGGTTGATGTCTGCTCCAATTCTTAGTCTTCCTAGTGGGACGGAAGGATTTCAGATCTTTAGCGACGCGTCAGGTTGCGGGTTGGGTTGCGTACTGGTGCAGCACGGCAAGGTGATAGCGTATGGGTCAAGGCAGTTAAAGACTCATGAGAGGAATTATCCCGTCCACGATCTGGAGTTGGCGGCGATAATTTTTGCGCTAAAATTGTGGCGGCACTACGTTTATGGTGCGAAGGTGGAGATCTTCACGGATCACAAAAGCCTGAGGTATCTCCTAGACCAGAAGGATTTGAATATGCGCCAGCGTAGGTGGGTCAAGTTCCTTGGGGATTACGACGTGGAGATTCAGTATACGCCAGGTAAAGCCAACGTGGTGGCGGATGCCTTGAGTAGGAAGTACTCCGGGCAAGGTAATTGGATGGAGGCGCATGACAAGCGTTTGATTCGAGACTTGGAGTCTCTTGACATTTCTTGTGCGGCTAGAGGTGAGTCTGGAGCGGCTCGTTTTAACTGGATTGAAATGCAGTGTGATATAACGGATCAAATCCGAGAGGCGACCAGTGCGGACGAGGAGTGCCAACAGTTGATGTTTGAAGCTCACTTTACGAAGTACTCCGTTCATCCAGGAAGTACAAAGATGTACGCGGATATGAAGAAATCTTTTTGGTGGCCTGGGATGAAGCGGGATGTAGCCGAGTACGTGAGCCGATGTTAAACTTGTGCCTTGGTGAAGGCTGAGTGCCAAAGGCCCGGTGGGTTCTTGAAGCCTCTCCCTATTCCCAAATGGAAGTTCGATGACATCTCCATGGATTTTGTGCATGGGTTGCCTCGATCGCAGCAGGGTAACGATGCGATTTGGGTGATAGTGGATCGCCTGACCAAGGTGGCTCACTTCATTCCAAATCAGAAGGGCGATAGCGTGGAGAAGCTCGTGGAGCTCTATGTTCGAAACATTGTGCGGTTGCACGGGATTCCGAAGAGCATCGTTAGTGATCGCGATGGGCGTTTCACTTCGAAGGACTGGAGGCTATTACAGAAGAGCTTAGGCACAAAGCTCAAGTTTAGTACCGCGTGTAACGACCCAGCTTTGGCGTTCGAGCGGGACCCAGTCCACGATCTGTCCTCAGCTGGCATCGCTACCGAGCTGCAGCCCAAGCACCCCAACCCTTCTCTGCCCACTGGCGGGTTGTTGGTGGCCACAGCCTCCCTTTTGATGAGCTAAACTCGATAGTCAAGCATGCACCACGGGGACTTCCCAGGAGGTCACCCATCCCAGTACTACTCCAACCCGAGCACGCTTAACTATGGAGTTCTTTCACTTCTCATCACCAATTGACCTGCACGCTTAACTGGGATGGGTGACCTCCTGGGAAGTCCCCGTGGTGCATGCTTGACTATCGAGTTTAGCTCATCAAAAGGGAGGCTGTGGCCACCAACAACCCGCCAGTGGGCGGAGAAGGGTTGGGGTGCTTGGGCTGCAGCTCGGTAGCGATGCCAGCTGAGGACAGATCGTGGACTGGGTCCCGCTCGAACGCCAAAGCTGGGTCGTCACATAAAAAGTGCACTTTTATTGTAACGACCCAGCATTTTGGCGTTCGAGCGGGACCCAGTCCACGATCTGTCCTCATCTGGCCTCGTTACCGGCCTGCAGCCCAAACACCCAACCCTTCTCCGCCCACTGGCGGGTTGTTGGTGGCCACAGCCTCCCTTTTGATGAGCTAAACTCGATAGTCAAGCATGCACCACGGGGACTTCCCAGGAGGTCACCCATCCCAGTACTACTCCAACCCCAGCACGCTTAACTATGGAGTTCTTTCACTTCTCATCACCACTTTTTATGTAACAACCCAGCTTTGGCGTTCGAGCGGGACCCAGTCCACGATCTGTCCTCAGCTGGCATCGCTACCGAGCTGCAGCCCAAGCACCCCAACCCTTCTCCGCCCACTGGCGGGTTGTTGGTGGCCACAGCCTCCCTTTTGATGAGCTAAACTCGATAGTCAAGCATGCACCACGGGGACTTCCCAGGAGGTCACCCATCCCAGTACTACTCCAACCCGAGCACGCTTAACTATGGAGTTCTTTCACTTCTCATCACCAATTGAGCAGCTCAATTGGTGATGAGAAGTGAAAGAACTCCATAGTTAAGCGTGCTCGGGTTGGAGTAGTACTGGGATGGGTGACCTCCTGGGAAGTCCCCGTGGTGCATGCTTGACTATCGAGTTTAGCTCATCAAAAGGGAGGCTGTGGCCACCAACAACCCGCCAGTGGGCGGAGAAGGGTTGGGGTGCTTGGGCTGCAGCTCGGTAGCGATGCCAGCTGAGGACAGATCGTGGACTGGGTCCCGCTCGAACGCCAAAGCTGGGTCGTTACACCGCGTTCCATCCGCAGACCGATGGTCAGACAGAGCGAACGAACCGTACGATGGAGGACATGTTGAGAATGTGTGCTCTCGACTTTGGTAAAGGTTGGGAAGACCACCTCTTCATGGTGGAGTTTGCCTATAACAATAGCTTCCAGGCGAGTATCAAAATGACGCCCTATGAAGCTTTGTATGGAAGGAAGTGTCGAACGCCGATGTCTTGGGCGGAGGTGGGAGACACTAAGCTGTTGGGGAAGCAAGTGGTGGAAGATGCTTGCGAGATGGTGCAGGCGGTTCAGGAGCGCATGAAGGTTGCTCAGGATCGACAAGCGAAGTATTTCAACGCGCGCCACAGAAATGTGGAGTTTGCAGTGGGCGACATGGTCTACCTGAAGATCAAGCCGTTCAAGGGTGTTTCGCGGGTGCGGCGACTCAAGAAGTTGAGTCCGCGGTATCTGGGTCCGTTCGAGGTTACAGAACGTATAGGCGAAGCAACCTATCGTTTGGCATTATCCGCAGAGCTGAGTGGATTACATGATGTCTTCCACGACTCTGTGTTGAGGAAAGCTCTGGTGGAGCCGAGCGTCGTAGTCGAAGCGGCGACGGTGCCGGTGATGGAGGATTTGGGGACGAGGGTTCGTCCGGTTGGCGTGGAGGATTCGGAAGTCTGGCAGTTGCGCAACAAGGAAGTCAAACTTGTAAAGGTGCGATGGGACAACTCCGGGCGAGACGAATTCTCTTGGGAGCGTGAGCAAGCGATGCGGGAGGATTTCCCGGAACTTTTTGCTCCAAGTATGCTTTTTGAATCTCCTGTTTAAATTCTGAAATTTCGAGGACGAAATTCTTTTAAGGGGGTGGAGTTGTAACACCCCAAAAATCGTAGTCCAGCGAGGTAGGCGGAGTGGTAGCGTCGCGCTCGGAATAGGCTGAAAATTCCATAGCAGGTTCTTCGCGCACGCTCACTGGCCTCCTTCGCGCACGACCAGTGGTCGTGCGCCTGATCGTGCGTTAATTCACAAGGGTTGAAGGTCGGCTGATCGTGTAGCGCACGATCAGGGGATGTTGGCCGCGCACGATCACTGACCGTGCGCCGCTGCTCGTGCGCACTGTTTATTCTGCTCCGCGAAAAGTGACGGGGGAGTTGATCCGGCCGTCCAAAAAATGTTGGGATTTGATCCAATGGCTGCGAGGGATGGCTGGGGGGTTTTAGGGCTTGGTAGAGGAGTTAAACCCTCATTATTTCCAAGATTTTCTCTCTCTTAGGTTGGAGAAAGGAGGAGGAGGCAAGGAGGAAGAAGAAGGGGAATCCGCCATTGCCGGAGCTTCGGAGCTCCGTTTGCCGATCCGAGACCGGCAACGCGTAGAGGGCGTCAAGGCGCTTCTTCTCCACCGTTTGTTTGCAAGTTTCTCATGGCTAGGAGGAGATCTCGAAAGGTAACGACATTTCTCCTCCCGGTCTTTAGGATGCGTGCATGACATCCCTTTAATTTCTGCATTTTGGCACCGGATCCGTCGAGTGAGAGGGATCCGGGTCGCCTTGGTTCAAAAGGAACCATCGGGTTGATTGAGTCCGTCCCCGACATGATTTGCACTAGAGATCCGCTCCGTTAGCGGATTAGGCATTGTGGGTAAGCCGGATTTGCGACCGTTGGTCCGATTCGGTGATTTTGTTTAACGCGCATTTTAGGGTTTTTGCTAGAAATCCGATTACGACGAAAATGTCGTTCTGATGCCATTGTATTTTCGTATGAGAACGAATGTTGGTTTGTGGGCGGGGAAATATTGTGCGTGAGTTATGGTCGTGATGCCCGTTTGTATTGCGAAGGCGCGGAATTGTCTCGATGTCGGCTGGCCAGCCCGTGATATTGCAAGTCATGTGTGGAGGGTGTCCCGGCGAGACAAATCCCCCCTTCTGTATTGATTATAGTGACATTTATGAGAATGGTTGTGATTGATGGTGACAAGAACAGGTGGAGTTCTTGGCCATGGGCTACGATGCCCTTTGGGGGAACTGATGAGTACCCTATGATGGTGGCAAGAACATGTGGAGTTCTTGGGCATGGGCCCGGTGGTGCCCGTTGGGGTAGTGACGAATACCCTGTGGTTGATGTTTGTTGTGGCAAGAACAGGTGAGGTTCTTGGCCATGGGATCGGTGGTGCCCGTTGGGGTAGTGATGAATACCCTTTGGTTTGGATGGTATGGATGATGTATGATGATGTGCTAGATTCATACGCTTTAGGGTGCCTTGGGTGAAACCCGGGTTTGCATTCATTTTGCATTGGTAGGCCCCTTTTATTATCTGCTCAACATAGAAACGTGGATGATGTTTGTGACACTTATGCATGTATTTATGTTGCTTTTCTTTATGTACATTTGCATACGAAGTGCTGACTTGCAGGGTGAAGTAGTTCCCCGGGGTCCGCTAGGACGACCGGGAGGAGGGATGTTGTTACACCGTTTGTGGTCAGCCATAGCTGACCCTCGTTTACCGCTCTTTGTGATTTGGATGCAGGGCAAGAATCGCAGGCTGGACCCAGCGCGCCAGCCAAAAAGGCCTAAAGCCTCATGAAGTGCTTATCTTTATTTCCATGCACTTTTATTATTGCATTTTGTTTTGACCGGCTTGCATGCCGAGGTAGTTTAGGTAAAACTACTATTTTCCCCTTTTGTTGGGATGTCCTGTCGTGTTGAATGTTTGGTTTTGGACTGTGTTTTTGTAAGGCCTTAAGGCCAATTGGACTCCTATGTAGTGTGGACAATCTCTGTGTTTTTGTTCGTTTCCGCTGCGTGTTATCTGAGTTTTGAGTTGGGTAGTTAATATCATCTTTTAATACTAAAGCTGTGGCGGTTATATGCTACGGGGTCCCGGCCGGACCCATATTATATGGTCATTACAGGGGAGGTGTTACATCTGCCGCTTGATCTCCTCCCGCCGGACGGTGGCTAAGTCCCGGAGCTCTTCTACCAGTTCCAGAGACAGCCTTTGCTCCTCTCCGTTCTCCACTATCCATTCTTCATCCCCCTCGCCCGTGGCAACCAACCTGGGTGATTTCACTTCGAACTCTACTGGAAGGACGACCTCGGACCCGTGGGAGAGCTTGAATGGGGTCTCCCCCGTGGCCGTGTTCGGAGTGGTTATCAGGGCCCAGAGGACTGAGGGTAACTGCTCGACCCAGTTCCCCCGGAGGTTCTCGACCTTCTTCTTCAGCAAGTTCACGATAATCTGGTTCGCCGCCTCCACTTGCCCATTACTCCTCGGGTGGTGGACAGACGCAAACCGAAGGTCTATGCCCAGTTGGGTGCAAAAACTGACGAACTCGTCACTGGCGAATTGCGGTCCATTATCCGTGACTATAGCAAATGGGAGTCCATGTCTGCAAATTATCTCCCCCATATAAAATTTCGAACTACTTGAGAGGTTACCTTGGCCAGCGCCTTTACCTCCAACCACTTGGAGAAATAATCAATCATCACCAACAGGAACCTTCTCTGGCCGCTCGCTTGAGGGAAAGGACCCACCAAGTCCAATCCCCATATTGTGAAGGGTCGGGGAGTTGTGATGGACCGAAGCCTTTGGGATGGTAGGAGCTGGAGAGGGGCGAACAACTGGCACTTTGAACGCTTCCTTGCGAACTCCGCCGCATCCTTGCTGAGGGTAGGCCAAAAGTAGCCCTGCCTCAGCACTCTCCCTTCCAAGGTTCGGCTTCCCGAGTGGCTGCCACACTCTCCCGAGTGGATCTCCTCCAAAACCCTCGGGACTTCCTCTTCCGTCACACACCGGGTTAGGAGCCCCGAAAGTGTTTTCCTGTATAATTCCCCTGCATGTAAGGAATAATAGGCCGATTTATACCTGAAACGCCTCTTATCCACGTCCCCTTCGGGGGACTTTCCGGATGTCAGGAAGGTAATGAAGGGGTCCATCCATGATGCCCGCTGGTCCACCTCCATCAGCTCCCCCTCTTCGATGGATAGTCGGAAAAGGTCCGACACTGTCCCCCCCCCCCCTTCGCTCTGGTACCAAACTTGGCCAGGAGGTCCGCCGCGGCGCTCTCTTCCCTTGGCACGTGATGGATTGAGAAGGTCCGAAACTATCCTATGAACCCCTTGACCTTTTCCAAGTACCGTTGAAGAGTCGATTCCTTTACTTCGAATTCTCCCCCAACCTGGAAATCCACCACCATGGAGTCCATCGAGACCTCCACATCTTGCACTCCCAACTCTAGGGCCAGGCGGAGGCCTGCTACCACTGCTTCATACTCGGCCTGGTTGTTGGTGAGGGGAAAATGAAAGTTGATTTCCTGCTCGATCCTCGTCCCTTGGGGGCTCACCAAAACCACCCCTCCTTCGAAGAAATGCTTTCCCGAGGCCCTGTCCACCAACATCCTCCAGGCCGCCGAGCTGAGCAGCTCAGACTCTTCCACCTCAGTTACGTAATCCACCAGAAAGTCCGCCACCGCCTGGGCCTTGATGGACAGTCTCGACACATATGATATATCAAACTCGCTTAGCTCCACCGACCACTTAGCCAACCTACCGAGTGATCTACCCCTTCCATGACGCTGCGAAGGGGGTGGTCGGTCACCACCTTGATCAGGTGTGCTTGGAAATAGAGCCGGAGCTTCCGAGCCGACACCACCAAGGCGAAGGCCAACTTCTATAGGATTGGATATCGGAGCTCCGCCTTCCTCAGTACTCGGCTTACATAGTAAATTGGGAGTTGCCTTCTGCCTTCTTCCCGGACCAGTACTGAACTCACTGCCTCAGGACCTACTCCCGGGTACAGGGACAGATCCTCTCCTTGTCTCGGCCCCTGCAACAAAAGAGCTTGGGTCAACTGCTCTTTCAGTGCTTGAAAGGCTCTTTCGCATTCAGGGGTCCACTCAAATTTTTGGTTTCCCCATAGTACTTTGAAGAAAGGTGCACACTTCTCTCCCGCCCTAGAGAGGAACCTGCTAAGCCCGGCCAGCTTCCCCTTGAGGCACTAAACCTCCTTTGCATTCCTTGGAGACCCCAACTCCATGATGGACTTGACCTTGTCTGGATTCGGCTCCACTCCCTCTGGGGTTAGCAAATGGCCTAGGAACTTCCCCCGGCTAGCCCCGAAGACACACTTCAAAGGGTTGAGCTTCATCCTAAATTTTCCCAACGTCCCGAAGGTTTCCCTGAGGTCGCGGAGGTGAGACTCAAGGTCTCGACTCTTCACCATGAGATCATCCACATAGACTTATAAATTTCTACCCTTTTGTTCCCGGAAGACCCGGTCCATCATCCACTGGTAAGTAGCCCCTACATTCTTGAGCCTGAAAGGCATCATCTTATAACAATAGCACCCATCCCCCGTGATGAAAGAGACATCCTAGATGTCGGGGGGGGGGGGGGGGGGGGGGGGAGGGCATGCAGATTTGGTGATAACCTGAAAAAACATATAAAAAGACATTACAGAGAAACCGACGGCTGAGTCAACCAGCGCGTCGATTCGGGGCAAGGGGTAGCAATCTTTGGGGCATGATTTATTAAGCAATGAAAAGTCGATACACATCATCCACTTACCTCCACTCTTTTTTTTACCATAACCATGTTGGAGACCCAGCCTGGATACTGGATCTCTGATACAAAACCTGCCTGGAGGAGCTTGCCCACCTCCTCTCGGATGGGCCCTTCCAGCTTATCTGATATGGCCCTTTTCTTCTGTCGGATGGGTCGGGTGTCGGGGTCAAGGTTGAGATGATGGCAAGCCACATCCGCGTCGATCCCGGGCATCTCTGTCATGCTCCAGGCGAAGATGTCCACGTTCTCCTGCACGCAGGCCAGGATCTGCTTCTGTTCCTCCGGGCTGAGCTCGCCGCTAATCTTGACTTTTTCCACCACCCCTGCTCGGGTGGTGACCTCAAGCTCCACGACCTCATCCACGGCCTCCAGCCGGGATTGCTCCCCCCAATCTCCCTCCTTTTCCTCGCTGTGAGCCAACGCTCCGGCCTCCTCTTCTCTTCCTTCACGAACCTCCATCACTTCTTCCGCCCCCTCCTTCTGGGCCTCCCTTCCCTCTTCTCCTCTCTCCTTTTCCTCCTCTCCTTCCTCTCCGAGCCTTGCCGGCTCTCCCATCTCTCGGTCCCATTCTTCTACCTCGGCCATCCAGGAGATGGTGTTCACGGCAGTCACATAGCACTGCCGGGCCACCTTAGGATCTCCCCTGATCCGAACTTGGACTCCTCCATCATTGAACTTGATACATTGGTGGAAGGTGGAGGGGACACAACGGAACGCGCTGATGAGTGGTCGTCCGAAGATAGAACTGTAGCTGCTGGGGGCGTCCACTATGACAAAACGGCAATTCCTGGACTGCCCCCCCCCCCCCCCCCCCCCCCCAGGACTACATGGAGTCCCGCTCCTCCTTCTACCTCCTTCCTCTCCCCGGAGAACCCAAATAATGGGCCGTTCGAGGCCAACACCCTTCGCGCCTCCACCTCCATCCCGTCAAATGCCCTCTTAAAGATGACATTGACCAAACTCCCGTTATCCACCAGGATCCGGTAAACAGTGAAGTTCTCGATCGCGGTCTGAATGACCAGCGCATCGCAGAACGGGTCTTCGTGACCCAGCATGTCCCTCTGGGTGAATGAAATCTTCTCTGCCAGGGGCGGGGCTAGGGACGTCGAAGCTATGCTACGACGATACATTGCATGAAGGCTTGCCTTCTGAGTCGCCTCAATCCCTACCCCCCCCTGAATCACCTCGATCCCCCCTCGGGCCCCCACATCGGCCCGATCTTCGCACCTCTCGTCCTCCTCGTCCTAAGGCAGGACCTCCTCGATCCTCACCGCCCGCTGCTCTCGCGGCGCCGGTGCCCTTCCCCATTCATCTCCAGAAACTCCGGGCAGGTGGTCGTTGCGTGACCTTCCTCATCGTGGAAGTCACAGTAAGGCAACGCCGCCTCCCTCCTCTCGGCCTCTGCCCCTCTATTCCTCCTCCTAAGGCCGGCTCCTCCGGCTCCTGCTCCTCTTCCCCTGCCTGGTCTCCCTCGACCAACCGCCATTTCCTGCTGAGGTGGATGAGGATGAGGTGGCCTCGGGCCCTGCCTCCATCCCAGCTGATGGGGTCTTCCCTGGCCTCCTTGGAAGTTACCCCCTCCCTGATGGAAACCCCTTCCCGGGCCTTGCCTCCCCCCTTCCTGCTGCCTCCACCCCACCTCCGGGGCCCTCACTTCTTCCCTTCTCCTCGCTTCCAGATGTCTGACCTTCGGCTCGCTTAGCCGCGCCAACCTCTTCGTGAACTCGGGGTTTGCTTCCTCCCCCTCTATCTCTTCCGCTGCTCTCTCCAACAACTCCTCAAAAGACAAAGGAGCCCTCCTCCTGAGATCCATCTTGAAGACCCCCCCCCCCGCAGCCCCACGATGAAAACGAGCTGGAGGGTGTAGCCTGACACCTCTTGGATGAGGAGGACCTCCTCCTGTAACCGATCTACGTACTGAGCCAACGACTCCCCTTGCCTCTGCTTGATGTTGAAGAGCACCTCGAGGTCCTTCTTCCTCTTCTTCGAGGTCGAGAGCGCAGTAGGAAGCCGCGCCGCAGGTCCTCGAAGGCATAGATCAATCCGGAAGGTAACTGGTGGAACCAGTCCCTTGCTTTCTCCTTCAGGGTGGTGGCGAAGAGTCGGCACTTGAAAACGTCTGACATAGGCCTGATCGAGACCATATCTTTGAACCAATGCAGGTGTTGGGTGGGGTCATCCTTACCGATATAGAGCATCATAGCTGGCTCTCTGAACCCCTCGGGGAGCGGTGTCGAGAGCACCAACTCACAGAAAGGGCTTCCCCCCTTCACACCCCTCCCCTGCTCCACTCGCCCCGTGAGTTCCCCTGGCAATCCGGATCAGACCGGCCTCGCGCTCGCCGAAGGGCAGCTCGTCGGGGTCCCACTGACTGTGACCCCGCTTGCTTGCGCCGGACTGGGGAAAAGCTCCCGCCCCGCGAGATCTCGGTCCGCTGCCTGGTACATTGTCTCCTTTCCAGGCCTCTGATCTGGAGCGCGCTCGCCTACTCCAGCGGGAGGGACCACCTGGGGCGCAGGAGTCACGAGCCCTCCAAGTGTCGAGGCGAGGGCGCACTGAAAGGCCCCTAGCAAATCTCTCTTCAGATCGGCCAACATCTCCACAGTTGCTGGCGCGCTGGGTGGTGGCGAGCCACCGAACTCCTCCTCTCACTCGTTGTTTCCTGCCATCTCTTCCTTGGAGCTTTCTTGAACTAGTTGCACTCCACGCTCACCGCACCAAAAATGTTGAAACCAGGACTTGGCTTCTTTGTGGAGCTCTGGCCCTCAATGAAGTGGGGCAGCTAGCACTTACTAATTCCTCGGAAGGAACCGACCGAAAACTGACTTGGCTTCTTTGTGGAGCTCGGGCCCTCAATGAAGAGGGGCATCTAGCACTTACTAATTCCTCAGAAGGAACCGACCGGAGACTCGGAACTAAGGACAGACCCTTGGTCGCAGCGAGAAGGTCCCACCACACACCCGGAAGATCTTTGAGTGCTTCCCCTCCCAAGCCAAAGCTGAGACTGGGCACCTTGGAGAGCCTGAGAGCTAAGCCAAGATAAGCAAGGGAGGAAGAAGCTCAGAATACTGAGATCTGAATCCTCTCCCAAGGTGCCCTTCAAGGTCTATTTATAGTTTTTTAAGTCTGGTCTGTCGATAACGAGATTCTGCCTTACACTTTTGCTATACGCAGCCCAAAATGGTATGCCAACAGTCAAACCCCGCTGTTTGGAGGGGCTAACTGCAGACCACCAGGGGCTTTTAGGTAAAAATGATCATGAATCCTTCCTGGGCGAGCCGTCCGCGAGGGCCTTACTCGCGAACCAAGAGGCTCGGCTCGCCCTCCTTCCCGCGAGCGAGCGACTAGGCTCCGGCCTGCTCGCCTTCCCGTGAGTGGCCTGCGAGAGCCCGATTCACCCGACCCCATGGCTCGCTCGCCTTCTTACTCCTTTCGCCTGATGGTCCCTTTGCCTCCGCTCTCCTCCTGGCGGACACCGGGGTTGTACATTCAGCACCATTTAGGGTCGACTATAAAGGAATGCCCCATCTTCATGTCAACTCTAAATTATTGGCAATAATGAAGGACAATCCAAAACATCATTCTGTCCGCTCAGCTCTACAAGCGACGGCTAGTTCGACACTATTTAGAGTTGACTCTGAAGGAATGCCCCATCTTCAAGTCAACTCTAAGTTATAGGCAATAATGAAGAAAAAGTCAAAACATCGATCTGTCCGCTCTGCTCTACAAGCGACGGCCAGTTCAGCACTATTTAGGGTTGACTCTGAAGGAATGTCACATCTTCAAGTCAACTCTAAATTATAGGCAATAATGAAGGAAAAACCAAAACATTGATCTGTCCTCTCTACTCTACAAACGGCGGCCCGTTCGGCACTATTTAGGGGTAACTTTGAAGGATTGCCTCATCTTCACGTTAAGTCTAAATTATATGCAATAATGAAGGAAAAGCCAAAACCTCGATCTGTCTGCTCTGCTCCAAGAGCGGCGGCCAGTTCGGCACTATTTAGGGTTGACTCTGAAGGAATGCCCCATAACACCCCAGGTTTCGCTGAGCGCAGAGGCTGGAATGCCCAAGGCTGAATCTAGGTTTTCTGTATCTGGGAGCTAGCGTCGGCGCTAGGTGCTAACGCTGGCGTTAGCTACCCCATCGAGAAGAGTAGAGGTTTCGACGGTTACGTCGAGATGGATTCTTCGAGACGGTTTATCATCGAGTGGATAGCGCTGGCGGTAGCGCTAGCGCTGGCGGTAGCGCTAGCGCTGGCGGTAAACTTCGTCGTGTATTGCAGTTTTGTCGGGAATTCGAGATGGATTCGTCGAGACGGTTTATCGTCGAGTGGCTAGCGCTGGCAGTAGCTTACGGAACCATATCCGTAAGTAGTATTTTTTAGACATCCGATCTTCGTAGATCTTGATCCAATGGCTCAGATAGGTGCGTCCTAAAGCCTCATACATTCACTTAAATTTTCTCAGAATTTTATCACAATTGTTAGGATCTCTGTTAAATCAAAAACACAAAATATCACTGTATAATAATTACTAAAATACTTAGTGCCTTCCAAAAATTATAAATTTTTTACTTGGAGTAGTCCTTGCCAAGATGAAGACCTTTTGTGTTCAAAACTTTTTCATTTGCGCTTTTTTTCACCCTCCAGAAAATCAAATACCCATCTCATGCATATAATTATACAGCAAATATATAATTATAAATCTAGACAACAAATATATACATGCATATATATAAATATAATATATATATATGATATAGTTATGTATATGCTTATAAATATAACATAATTATATAGCAGCATATAATTATAAAAAGGGGCTTGTGCATATAATTATATCTGCATATAATTATCACAAAATTATATATCGACAGGAGAGAGGGGCTTACGGGCCCTCCTCCATGTTAGGAAATGAGCGCTTAATAACTTCAGGACAGTCAAAAATGCAAGAAAAATAGCGTCAATATTTTATAACAAAAATATTAATATAACAATCAACGCCCGGTACAGAAAAATCCCACGGAGAAGCCGGACTCGCTCGATCCGCGGGAGAAAGGACAATCTTGACTGCAATCCGCCTAACGGACGCACAAGGTTTGCAGAACCTTCAACGCCAAGATCCGGCGTTCAACCACACCACCACGGGAGACCAACGCCACCAACGAAGACAAACGTCGTCAAGGCCAACTGCACGCACGCAAGCCTTCGTCGTCTACGACGATCTCCACCAAGCCCAGCAACACGTCCCTCTCTAATGCCGGCGGCTATCCTCCAAGACAGGTGAGCTCTTCAATCGTACGAGATGGAGGAGGAGAAAGGGAGAGAGAAGGCCGTGACAAATTAATTCTCTACAGGCGATTGTGGATTCTTCACGGCACGAGGAAGAATATATAATCTCAGGCGTTCCTTTTTTCTACCTTAGGCGGTGGAGCAATAATGGCAGATGAATATTATATTTCCAAAACTACACCTGCCAGCTATTATTTTCAATGGTGGATAGAGCAAGTCAAAGTCTTTGGCAGGTATAAATGAGAGAATAAAGCCTAAAATAAATTATCTGGATCCGGGCCGGATCTGAACCAAAAATGAACCAACAATCCACCACTTTGGTTCGGGATCCAGAGCCACCACTTGCACAAAGCATACCATGCACGAAGCACAAATTGCTCTAAGCACCAAACTGCGCGAAGCAACACTGCATAAAGCACCAGTCTGCAAGTAGCACCACCTCGAAAGACCTGAGGCGCAGCCGACCTGCTCCAGTCGACTCATCCCTGCTCAGGCTCAATCCCGGAATGTTGACGCAACCAGATCGCTAAATCTGACTCGCCTAGTCAGAACTCCAGAAGGGCGATCATCTGCACAACCTCGACCATCCACTTTGTCGGCCGTAGAAATCATGGGCACACCACCTCGCATTGTGGTCCCCATCAGCCAGTACAAACTACTGCGTTGCATAGCTCGCATGAGCACGGTGCGCCCTCACCTCACCGTCAGAACTCCACCTCTAGATGCAAAACTGCACCCATCAGAGTCCAATCTGCCCAACGAAATCAGATTCCTGCGCAACTTAGGTACTAGATGTACCTGCTCAAGTCTACGCATAGCTCCGTCATGTGTCCTAATGTCCATAGTTCCCGTCCCCGTGACCTCACATGCTGAGCCGTCACCCAGAAAGACTGACCCAGACGTCACCTCCAGTGAACTGAACATCGCCGCTTCTGAGCAAATGTGCTGCGAGGCACCATAATCCAAAATTCAGCTATCACAGTCACTCTGACTCTCAGTGACGCAATAAAATCCTCATCTCCTTCCAGGTCGAGTGTCACCATGCCCGCATCTTAGACATCCTTCGAAGTTCCAGAACCTCCTGCACGCTGCGGACAATTTCTCCTAATATGACCAACGACCTGTCTGCAGTGGTAACACGTCACTGCCTTCCTCGACGCCGACCGAGCTCGTGCACTGCTCGATCCTCTATCAAACTCCCGCGTTCATGCGCTACCATGATCTGGTCACCCCTAGGAGTGGGGTCCTTTAGCATCTGACTGGATAACAGCGCCGACGTGACTTCTTCCAGCCCCACCGTATCCTTCCCATATAGGAGCGTAGTCACCATGTGCTTGTATGACGCTGGGAGCGAGGTAAGAAGCAAGAGGGCTTTGTCTTCTTCCTCTACCTTTGAGCCAACCACATGCAATTGGCTCAGAAGACCGTTGAACACATTGAAGTGTTCCTGCAGGTTGCCACCTTCTTGCATCTTCAGCGCATAGAGGCGCTGCTTCAGCAATAATCTTGTCGTCACGGATTTTGCCAAGTACAGACGCTCCAACTTCTCCCAAAGCCCGACTGCCGTCTCTTCAGTCCCGATTTTGAAGAGCACCTGGTCAATAACACACATCCTGATTGTGCTCGTGGCTTTTTCATCAAGATCCTTTCATTTCTCATCTTTTACTGTGGTGGTTAATTTGTCGCGCCCCCGCAAGGCTCGAATCAAACCTTGTTGAACCAACATATCCTTAACTCGAATCCGTCATAGGCTAAAATTCCCACTGCCATCGAACTTCTCCACTGAAAATCTCTCCAAAATTGCGTTCTTCCCTGCCATGACTGTCCCCGACAAACTAGAAGACCTGATTTGTTCAAAGGTCGGATCTGAAAGAGTGGGAAGAGGACCTAGTCGTTCACTATCGCAGTCAAACCCTTCCTAGAACGTCCAATCACGGTCGTCTACCCAACCTAGCTCTTATACCACTTGTTAGGAAATGAGCCCGGAATAACCTCAAGACAGTCCAAAATGCAAGAAAAATAGCGTCAATATTTTATAACAAAAATATCAATATAACAATCAACGCCCGATACAGAAAAAACCCACGGAGAAGCCGGACTCGCTCGATCCGCGGGAGAAAGGACAATCTTGACTGCAATCCGCCTAGCGGACGCACAAGGTTTGCAGAACCTTCAACGCCAAGATCCGACGTTCAACCGCACCACCACCGGAGACCAACGCCACCACTGGAGACAAACGTCGTCAATGCCAACTGCACGCACGCAAGCCTTTGTCGTCTACGACAATCTCCACCAAGCTCAGCAACACGTCCCTCTCCAATGCCGACGGCTATCCTCCAAGTCCGGTGACCTCTTCAATCGTACGAGATGGAGGAGGAGAAAGGGAGAGAGGAGGCCGTGACACATTAATTCTCTACAGGCGGTTGTGGATTCTTCACGGCAGGAGGAAGAATATATAGTCCTCAGGCGTTCCTTTTTTCTACCTTAGGCGGTGGAGCAATAATGGCAGGTGAATATTATATTTCTAAAACTACACCTGTCAGCTATTATTTTCAATGGTGGATAGAGCAAGTCAAAGTCTTTGGTATGTATTAAATGAGAGAATAAAGCCTAAAATAAATGATCTGGATCCAGGCCGGATTCGGGCCGGATCCGAACCAAAAATGAACCAACACTCCACCCCCGGCCGACCAGCCGTAGTCCGCGCTACCGCCTCCGTCCGGTTCGCCGGAGGCAGGCGCTTCTCCCGGCGGTGGTCCGGCGGCCTTGTGCTGTCGCCAATGCCCCCGGGAGGAAGAGTTACAGATAGACAGATTCAGGCACCGCCGGAGCTTTATTTTTTGGCGGTGCCTCCGTTGAAAACCTCCTGAGAGGTGTCGGCGCCCCCTCTCTAGGGCAGTACAACACTGTAGATGTCTTAGAAGTCGTGGGAAGACTTTCCCGAGCAAGGCGGTGAGAGGGTGATGGGTTGCACTCGGGCTCCCCTCCTCCTCCTTCTCCATCGACGACAGCTGCAAGGGGTGGTGGGCTACCTTCGTTCTGGCTCTGGTGGGGGTTTTGGAGGTGTTATCTCTCCTCTCTCCTTTCTTTTCCTTTCTTGCCCCCCTTTTTTCTGAAGCTAGGGGAGGCTTTTATAGGGAAGGCTGAGACCCCTCCACTCCCTCTCCTCTCCCTTAACTCTCCCTTGCTTATGGTTTGATTTAAACAAACTATAATTGGGACAGATGGCATCATGGGATTGGAGGTACATTGTATTTGCTGGCCAATGAGAGTGTATCACAAGGATTGTGGTTTTTCTCCTTCTTGGTTTGAGATAAGTGAGTAGAGGGAGAGAGAGAGAAAGAGAGAGAGAGAGAGAAAGAGAGAGGGAGAGAGAGAGAGAGAGATCACCATGATTTGTTTGGTCTAATTAGGCTTTTCTTGGACTCATCCACAATTTGCGTAGAGGTTGTGATTAATTATGCATGGATTATTGTGGCGAGGGTTTTAAAAATCCAAGGATTCACCTCTTATAAGAGGGTTGACCGAAGTCGGCCCTAATGGGGGTCCCTCATGCATGTCAAAGACCTCATAGGTCCGTGTCATCGAGTGTCGAGTCGTCAATGTGGCAACGAAGTTGAAATCAAGCATTCACGCATTTTGACGTGTCGTATAGTCTTACGAGAAATGTTTTTATTTACTCGATCAGACGACATCGTAATTGAGCGAAACGAATTTAGCTGCACTCATATCGATCATTCGAGCCTAATGCAACTAACAGACTACAATTCGGCGCTCGTTTACTTAACATTTGAAAATGGCATTGTTGTGGCACTCGATATTACCCAAAATAATCATTTTCTCCAAACGACCTTGGATTGGAACGAAACGAGTTCCGTTGCACTCGTATCGACCATACAAGTTTAACGTAACTGACGGAAGCCAATTCAGAGCATGTATGCTCACTAAACTAAAATAGCGTCATCGTGGCGCGCTACGGTACTCAAAGTGGTCACTTTCACCAAATGACCTCGGATTGGAACGAAACGAGTTTCGTTGCACTCGTATCGACCATACGATTCTAATGCAACTAATGGAATTTAATTCAGAGCATGTATACTCAGAATGGTCACTTTCACGAAATGACCTCGGATTGGAACGAAACGAGTTCTGTTGCACTCGTATCGACCATACGAGTCTAACACAACTGACGGAAGTTAATTCAGAGCACGTATGCTCATTGTACTACTCTGGTGTTGTGGCAAAGCCCAATGCTACTCAAAATAGTCATTTCTCTAAGTGATCACCATTATGTGGCGAGGGCCGGGTCGTGGTTTTTCCATGACACGGCCTAAGCTCTTTTAAGGGTTCAATTGAACTGGCTAGATCCTATTTTAAAGTTGGGATGTTACACCACTCAGTCATTCGTGGCAAAGAGTTTTGTAGACCGTCATTATTTGGTCATCGATCGAGTTGGCGATCCGCTTCACGTAAGGTTTCCCTCCGGTGATTCGGTGGTGTCAAATCAGGGTATCTTGAATTGCCTTATTCTCTTAGGAAGTTTCCTAGCGTATGCCGATTTGAAGGTGCTTGACTTGAAAGATTTCGATGTGATCTTGGGCATGGATTGGTTGTCCAGGTATGACGATGTCATTCAATTCAAGGTGAAGCGTTTGGACTTCAAGACGGATAATGGCCAACCCATAAGTGTGCATGGTTCTCCTCGTCAGGATTCCCCAATTATATATGCGGTACTTGCTCGAAATTTTCTAGAGTCTGGTTGCATCTCTTATTTTGTTTCTATTTTAGAAAATGTTGTTGCTTTGCCACGCATCGAGGATATTTCCATGGTGCCTGAGTTTTCTGATGTTTTTCATGTCAGTCTTCCTGGTCTCCCTCCTGAGAGAGATGTAGAGTTTGTTATAGACCTTGAGCTTGGCACTCGTCCTATTGTGAAGGCACCCTACTGTATGGCTCCACGCGAGTTGGAAGAGTTGTGCACTCAGTTGGATGAGTTATGGTAATGTGGGTTTATTAGACCTAGTTCTTCGCCCTGGGGTGCTCCAGTTCTGTTTGTGAAGAAAAAGGATGGGTCAATGAGGTTGTGTATAGACTATAAGGAGCTGAACAAGGTGACTATCAAGAACAGATATTCGTTGCCTCGGATTGATGACTTGTTTGACTAGTTGCGAGGAAGCACTATATTTTCAAAGATCGACCTTCGTTCAGGCTACCATCAATTGAGGATCCGTGAGTCGGACGTTCTGCGGACTGCTTTTCGTTCCCGTTATGGACATTTCGAGTTTTTAGTAATGTCTTTTGGTTTGACGAATGCACCATCTGCTTTCATGGATATGATGAACAAAGTGTTCAAGGATTTTCTAGATCACTTCATGGTAGTGTTCATCGACGATGTGTTGGTGTATTCTAGAAGTGCTGAGGAGCATGCTACGCATTTGCGTTTGGTATTGTCTACTCTAAGAGAACACAACTGTATACAAAGTTGAGTAAGTGCAAATTTTGGCTTTCGCAAGTGTCTTTCCTAGGTCATGTGATGAGCGAAGATGGAATTTCATTTGACTCAGTGAAGATATCTGCTGTTTTGGATTGGAAGATGCCTACAACGCCTAAGGAGATAATGTGCTTCTTAGGGTTGGCAAGTTATTATCGAAGATTTGTGCAAGGATTTTCGGTGTTGTCGACGCCTCTGACTAAGCTTACACAGAAGAATGTCGCGTTTGTTTGGAGCGATTCCTGTGAGGAAGCTTTCCAGGAATTGAAGAAGCGTTTGTGCTCTGCTCCTATTCTGACTTTACCGACCAAGGGAGTAGAGTATGTCATTTATGTAGACACATCTCATGTTGGGCTCAGTTGTGTGTTGATGTAAGAAGGAAATGTGATCACGTATGGATCACGTCAGCACACAACTGAGCCCAATATGAGATTTATGCCTTAAAGCAGTGGGGACATCTTCTTTTTGGAGTGTCATGCAAAATTTTTACAGATCATAAGAGTTTGAAGTATGTCTTCACCCAAAAAGAGTTAAATTTGCGTCAGCGCAGATGGTTGGAGTATGTTGCAGATTATGAAGTTGATATCATTTATCATCTGGGTAAGGCTAATGTAGTGGTTGATGCCTTGAGTAGGAAGGCCGTACATATCTTCAACCTTTTTGTGCAGTCATTGGTGGAGGAGTTTTTGTTGATGGATATATCTGTTGGAGGTAGTGCCTCACCGTCTAGCTTGGAAGCACAAGAACCTTCTTGGATTTCTCTAACGAGACTGCATCAGAAACAAGATCCTGGTTTGCAACATATCTGGAATAGAACTGAGAAAGGGGAATTACCAGATTTTTCAATTGATGAAAAGGATACCTCGAAGTACCGAGGTAGGTATTGTATTCCCGCGATTGAGGATATTCGAGCAAAGATTTGTAGCGAAGCTCTTAGATCAAGTGTTTCTTATCACCCTGGTTCCACAAAGATGTATAAAGATCTGAAACAGATTGTCTGGTGGTAAAGTATGAAAAATGATATCGCTAAATATGTTTCTGAATGCTATATTTGTCAGCGTGTTCAGGCAGATCATAAGAGGCCTGGAGGTAAGTTGACCCCTTTGGATATCCCAAGCTGGAAATGGGAAAGTATTTCTATGGATTTTATTACAGGATTGTCGAGGTCCCCTAGAGGACATGATTCGGTGTGAGTGATTGTTGACCGATTGACTAAGTGTGCTCACTTCGTGCCTTTTAAGATTGGTTATTCTATGGAGAAAATAGTAGAGCTTTATTTAGATGAGGTCATTAGATTGCATGGTGTGCCAGTGAGTATTGTGTCAGATCAGGATTCTAGGTATATGTCTCATTTCTGGCGGCGCTTGCATGGAGCTTTGGGCACTGACCTTAGATATTCAACAGCTTATCACCCTCAGACCAATGGTCAGACGGAAAGGGTAAATCAGATTTTGGAAGATATGATTAGATGATATATACTGGACCATGGTGGAGGCTGGGATAAGCGTCTTGGACTCACGGAGTTTGCTTATAATAATACTTATCAGGAGAGTTTGCAAATGACCCCCTTTGAGACTTTGTATGGGAGACGTCGAACTCCCCTGTTTTGGGCTGAAGTTGCCGAGAGACCGTTGCTAGGTCCAGAAGCTTTGGAAGAATTGGGTTTTGCCATGTCGCATATTCGCGAGAAGCTTCGCGTTGCTCAAGAGCGTTATGAGAAGTATGCTAATCGGAGAAGGGTTGATCTGGAGTTCGTAGTTGGGGACATGATTTTCTTTAACGTTTCTCTGATGCGAGGTGTTAAGAGATTTGAAAGGAACCACAAGTTGGATCCCCGGTATGTGAGACCTTTCCAGATTGTTGAGCGCATCGGAGTGTCAGCTTATAGACTGAGTTTGCCCGCTACTTTCCCTGGTGTTCACGATGTATTTCACGTGAGTCAGTTGCGAAAGTGTGAGGCTAGTGACCGTCATGTCCTCCCCAATTGCAGCCCAACTTTTCTTATGTTGAAGAGCCTGTTCATATTCTGGAAATGCTGGACACAGTGTTGTGGAAAAAGATGATTCCTATGGTTAAAGTTCTTTGGCGAAATTAGGACGTCAGAGGTGCGGCATGGGAGTTAAAGTTTGCCATGAAGGAATCTCATCCGTATCTTTTCTCCTAGTTCTCTTCGATAAATTTTTCTACCTGATAGGATCTTACTCTTGTTCTTTATGTCTTGTAAGTTCAGATTGCGTTTCAAGTTTCGAGACAAAACTTCCTTTTAGGGGAGGTGGTTGTAACGACCCTGAATTTTTGATAATTTAATTAAATAATAATTTTGAATAATAATTTTGACGTAAGAGCGTTACGTTAACGCGAAATTAATGGTGTTTGCCTAAGTGAAGAGTTCTTCTACGTTAGAAATTTAAAATTATTAATTTAAGTGAAATTGTCAAGTTTCGTTGTCGCGAATGTGTAAATTAAATTGTAACTCGTTATCGGCTCGCCGAACTCTGAATTCGACTATGTCGTTGGTTTCGTAGGTTCAGTATTAATCTTTGGCGCGAATTTCGTTAAAATCCGAGTTGGTCTTTGTTAAAATCATTAATTAAAGGTTTAACTCAAAATAAATAAATGATTCCTTAAAGTTTCATATAAAAAAAGGATTGAATTAGATTTTGTAGGTTTTCCCGAATCCTTTCTTCTTCCGTTTTCGCCGAACCAGAGCCGCGAGGGAGGTGAAAGTCGCGACTTTCGTGGAGCTTCCGTCAGCCGCCACGGGTGATCTAGTGTGTGAAATCCTTGTTGGAGCATAGTTTCGGAGAGCTCTCGCCGAGATCTTCGTGTGTGCGGTGAGTATTTTTGATTTCATGGATTTTTGGCGTTGGAGTGTTTGACCCTAAGCCTCGTTTTTTCCAAAACTTTCAGAAATTTATTTGTGGGAGTATTCTTTTGGCCGATCCTTGGTGTGGAGTGCTCGGGAGGCCAGTGATCGGAAGGTTTGAGGCAAGTGGTGGACTTTCCCCCTTGCCATTTTTACTTTTAACTCTTTTTCTTCCTCCCTTAATTACCTTAGTCAAGCAAATGTGGTGTTAGTTTCCTCTAAAATTTTGTGTTTTCACAAGCTGAATTCGTTAAGTATTAGGGAGATTCGTCGAGTAGATACGACGAATTCCTCGAAAGGTCACGTCGAATTCGTCGAGTGATCAAGTTGTATTCATCGAAATGATTAAGTGATATTCGTCGAGTAATTTCGATGAATTTATCGAGTGTTTTCGGTAATTCGTCGAGTAATTTCAACAAATTCGCCGAGTGTTTCAGTAATTCGTCGAGTGCTTCGGTAATTTGTTGAGTGCTTCGGTAATTCGTCGAATAATTTCGACGAATTCGTCGAGTGAATAAGAAGAATTCATTGAGTGATTCAGGCTAAGTTCATCTCCTAGTTACTTTAAGTTCGTCGAGTATTCTAAGAAGATTCGTCGTGTATATACGACGAATTCGTCGAGTGGTAGTGAAATTCATCGAGTCATTTCGATTAATTCCTCGAGTGTTCAAAGGATTTGTCAAGTAATTTCGACGAATCTGTTGTGAGGTTGCACTTGGAATTTTTCCCGGGTTTTCCCGTGGTGCCGAATTTGGTCAAGTTGTTGTAAATTCTTACCCCAAGCTGGATATTATGGACTGTTGGTTGTGTGGGCGTAATCACCACCACAATGCCTGTTTTTCTTCCTTGGTCATGTAGACTGTTGGTGTGTGGGTGTAATCACCACCACAGTGCTTTTGTTCCTTGGATGTTTTGATCTGATGGTTTGTGTTGGAAAGAGAGTCACTGCCTCAGTACCATTTTATGGATGAGTTAATGAATCACTTCTTGAGCCAATCCGACACTTTTCTTCATACTTGGATGTTATTATATAACTTTGACTGCACTTCGTGCAAGTGTTTCCCTGTTTGGATGCTAATCTTTCTTTACTTTGATTGCTGATGTTTCATAGCTATATTCTTGTTGGGTTGGTGACCCACATGAGTTTGTTAAGTTCATTTTCTCTATGTTTGGCTGCCTTTTTGCGCCTTTGTGCTGAGGTATTCTTTTCTTTGAATGCCTCGGGTTTGGATCAATAGTAGTTGAGTTGTTTGGGTTCGGTCCTTCCAGACCTTCAACAGCTGCTTTATTACTCTCATTTTGAGAGGTAGTTTGTTGAACTTTTCCAGCTTGTTGATGTTATGAGTTCGTGTCAGTTTGTTGGCACCCATAGTATATTTATTATGTGTTAGATTGTGATTTGCTATTTATGTTACTATTGTTGCCTCACTATTAATGCAAATGCTCTCTGGGGAGGATTTATGTTAGAGTGCATAATAGATGTTTTATATACTAAAATCTGCATATTCTCTCAGGCTCATGACATCTCTTTTAACTGTCCTCCCTCTATTTTGAAGCTCGTAAAAGTCTCTTTTACTTATACTAAATTTAAAAGATGCATATCATTAGAATGTTTGTTAAGTTCTCATGCCCCTATAGGACAACTTCATGTGAATTAAGTATTTTTCCGCTGCGTATATTATACTTTCTTAGTTGTGGACTAGATGATCCACTAAATCGAGGGACACAGTGTTTGGAAACCTCAAACATTAATTATCATTTTAAACGCAAAGTTTATGTCTTTTATAAAGAAATGTGTAAAGATAGAGTTGTCTGAGCGCCTGTAATTGTCCCTTGCACGACGTGGCATCATGACGCGTGTTTTCTCTTACTCTGATGATATAATTATATATTGAGAAAATATGGGTTGTAATATTTGGTTACCACCGTTTTAAAATAGTTGGTACTAAAGGGTTGATGAGCATCATTTTGGGGTCGACGAATTGAGCACCGACACACCCTTCCAGTACTGCACAAGAGGGAAAATTTTATCGTATACCACCACCAACCCACAATAGTGAAGTGATCAACAAGAGAGCAAATGTATGAACGTCTCCACTCTCTCCCGCCACTCACTCACAACGTCATGAATCGACGGTGGTAAATAGAGTAATGCAATGGAATGTACAATCACATGGTAGTATCATAGTCGATAGTAAAAACATAATGCAAAAACAAAATAGGTAATTGGAAAGTTCGACGGCCAACAAAAAAGTACAAATAATCCATAATATAAGCGACGACTAATATCATGTGTCAACCAGACAAAAGTAATGTAAACTAACCGAGCTCATCATTCATTCAAGCCCAATCATTGACATTCATTCTAACAATCATTACACTCTATGTCGACATAACATAATGCCATTTTTCATGTATAGCTAATTGCAGATGACCCACGCATCGTGGACGATGGTAGTGGAGCGGTATATCTCCTCTTCTAGCATAATGTCACACAATAGTCCTAGACATTCTCGTACATCATGAGACATGAACTTCAATCAACATCCCTAATAAGGATGACATCATCGTCCGTATACAGAATAGTAATGAAAGGGCCTACTGTCACGACTTAACCTTTGCGGGATTAGCCTCTGGAGTTTTCTAAAGAAATCTAGGAGCATGTAGAGTATTTTGTATATTGTATTCTAGAGAAGTGTAGAAACACTCTAGAATGGTCTCATGAGAACATTCTAGATAACTCAGGAAATATGCACATACATGATAGTGGTAGAATAATCAAGATATGAGGTAGTCTAGATTCTTCCATCCTTTGGAGGGAAAGTCATTTTGGGCTTATAAAAGGGGAAGACCTCCTCATTTGTACTTCCATCCAAGAATTCAAGCAACTTAAGCATTCTTGTTCTTTTGCTCTATCTCTTTCAAGTGCTCACTTACTCATCTTCATCTTGTCACGATTAGTGTTGGAGAAGGATGACTTGGCTAGCTGTGAAGGAGCGCGGTAAGGAGCTAAGACCACGGACGACATTGTCAAGGGGATAAGTTTGTGACAGTTGGTATCAGAGTCAGGTTTGACTCGAGCTCGTGGTTCATGATAAGGAGTAAGATGGCTTTGGAAGGGAACAACAACTCAAGCATTATTGACGAGCGTGGCAGGGAAGCCGAAGTTAAAAGAGAAAGAAAGAAGGGGGACTAAAGCAAGGGTCGTGAAGGTTCCAATGTGGAACCGAATGTGGTGGACCAGACGAAGTATGATGCATTGCGGGATGCTTACTTGGTTCTACAATGTAAAGTGGAGCATATTTGTAAGTACTTTGACACTTTTCATGAGGAGCAAGAAAAGATGCAAATGGATGTGGATCTTCTTAAGGAACATGTCATGGGAAAGGCGGAATCCTCTCACAAAGCTTTTGATACTATCATTAGCAACTTTGAAGAGCGCTTAACAAATCTTGAAATAGAACTGGAAGATTTGCGCAAGCAAAGCCCTACAAGTGGTGGGAATGGTGGAGCCATGGTGAATACAATGCTTGATGTGCCAAAACCAAAGAAGTTTGCCAGAAAGTGAGATGCATTAGAGGTGGATAACTTCCTTTGGCACATAGAGAAATACTTGGAAAGCTACGACATCACGAATGAAGCACTAAAGGTACGCCATGCTAGTTACTACTTATAAGATATTGCGTCACTATGGTGGCGTAAGATACAAGCAGACGTAGCCAAAGGACTCTACCGAATCGACTCTTGGGAAGACTTCAAGCAAGAGTTGAGAAGGAACTTCATCCCTGAGAATGTGAATGATGAAAACTTGCGAAGACTCAGGGAGTTAAGGCAGAAGGGCATCATTGGAGACTATGTCAAAGAGTTCACGACATTATCCCTACAAGTCTTTGATGTCCCCGAACATATTCTCCTTTTCAATTTCATCGAAGGGCTGCGAAATTGGGTCAAGCAAGAGGTCAAGAGGAAGGACCCAAGAACCACCAGAGATACAATTGATATCGCAGAGTCTCTTATTGAATTCCAACACCAACCCAATCCAACCAAGGAGAGGAAGGATAAGCCCAACTATGGAAAAGGTGGGGGAGACCGACAAGACAACAAGGCCACTCATTTCAAAGGAGGATTGACGGCTTTACTCGACCTGCGGAAGGAGTTCGAAGAGAAGAGTAAGAACTTTACACCACGTGGCGGATGCTATGTGTGCAAGGGGCCACATCAGATGAGCAGTTGCCCAAAGATTGGCTCATTATCAGCTATGGTGGAGAGTCAAAATGCCACACCAATAGTATAAGGTACTTCTCAGTTTAGTTTATTGCAATTGTTAAATGCTTTGAACGTACAGCCAATGAAAGCTACATCAAGCAAGGGGCTGATGTATGTGGAAGTGATCGTCAATGAGAAGGCCACCAAGACCTTAATCGACGCTGGAGATTCACACAACTTCATGACCGAAGGAGAAGCCAAGAGGTTGGGCTTATAGATAATGAAGGGCGGAGGATGAATCAAGACCGTGAACGGCCAGGCGAGGCCACTTGATGGAGTTACACTCAACGTGGAGTTGCGCATGGGCACCTGGAAGGGTCGACTGGACTTCTCAATCACACCCATGGATGACTTCAAGGTCTTACTTGGGATGGACTTTCTGGAGAAGATGAAAGCTATCGTCATGCCAGCACATCGCTCGGTTTGCATCTTGGAGGAAGGAAATGCAAGCATGGTCCCAACAGTACAAGGACAATCAAAGGAATGGACAAAACAACTATCGGCCATGCAACTTGCAAAAGGGTACAAGAAGGGCGAACCAACTTACTTGGCCACCCTTAAGGAGGAAGAAACCAGCGACATAAGGGAGGAGGTGCCTCCCATCATTACAGACGTGCTAGTGAAACATGAAGACATCATGCATCCAGAGTTACCTCTAAGACTACCACCTCAGAGGGATGTGGATCACAAGATAGAGTTGGAGCATGGGACAAAGCCACCAGCCAAAGCACCATACCGGATGCCTTCCCCTGAATTGGATGAGCTGGGGAAGCAACTTCAAGTTCTACTTGAGTCAGGAATGATCAGGCCATCAAAGGCGCCATTTGGTGCCCCGATGCTATTCCAAAAGAAGAAGGATGGAATGTTGTGGCTTTGCACAGAGTGACAGTGAAGAACAAGTATCATATCCCTCTTATTGCTGATTGGGAAGGCGAGGATCTACTCCAAGTTGGACTTGCAAGGAGGATATCATCAAGTGAGGATCCCAGAAGGAGACGAGCCAAAGATAACTTGTGTTACAAGGTATGAATCATTCGAATAGATGGTGATGCCTTTCGGTTTAACCAACGTACCAACTACTTTTTGCACTTTGATGAATCAAAAATTCCATCCATACTTGGACAAGTTCGTGGTGGTGTATTTTGATGATATAGTGGTATACAGTGACACCACTGAGGAGCATGCCAAATATCTTAGCTTGGTATTCCAAGTGTTGAGGGGAAATGAGTTGTACGTGAAAAAGTCCTAATGCTTATTTCGACAAGAGGAGATACACTTTCTTAGACATGTCATTGGGCATGGGCGACTACAGATGGACATGGCGAAGGTCCAAGCAATCGAAGGATGGGAGCCGCCAACGAAGGTGACAGAACTACAATCATTTTTAGGCTTGGTGAATTACTACTGTAGATTCATCAAGGACTACTCAAGGAGGGCAGTACCATTGATGGGTCTATTAAAAAAGAATAAGGCTTGGCTATGGGTGAATGAATGTCAGAGAGCCTTTGAAGATTTAAATTCAGCAGTTTACACGGAACCAATGCTTGCTTTGCCCGACTTTAGCAAAATATTTGAACTACATACGGAGGTATCAGACTTTGCGATCGGTGGAGTGCTAATGCAAGAAGGTCACTCTTTAGCATTTGAAAGTTGCAAACTCAATGAGGTGGAATGACGCTATACCCTATAGGAGAAGGAGATGACTGTCATTATACACTTCTTACATCGTTGGAGACATTATATACTTGGGGTGCAATTTACGATCAAGACAGATAATGTTGCAACTACATATTTCCAGACCCGGAAGAAGCTGACGGCTAAGCAAGCTAGATGTCAAGATTTCTTAGCGGAGTTCGACTTCATCTTGGAGCATAAGGCAGAGAGGACCAATGTGGTGGCAGATACACTAAGTCACAAAGTTGAGATAGCTGCAATCTCCATGGCTAAAAGTGGGTTGCTGGACCACATAAGGTAAGGGTTGAACGAGGATCCTCTTGATATACCACTCATGCAGTTGGCCAAGAAGGGCCAAGACAAGAGATTTTGGGTAGAGGATGAGCTACTCTACACAAAATAAAGGTGATTGTACATCCCAAAGTGGGAAAACCTGCGAAGGGATCTCATCAAGGAATGTCATGACACGAAATAGGCTGGACATTCAGGACAGAAACACACATTGATTTTGATGGAGGAGTCCTACTTTTGGTCATGGATGAGGGATCAAGTTGAACTATATGTGAAGACTTGTCTAGTTTGTCAATAAGACAAGGTGGACAACAAGCATCCTGTGGGACTCTTGGAACCATTGCCCATATCAGAGCATCCTTGGGAGTCGGTGACACTTGAATTCATCAATGCTTTGCCAAAAATCTGAAGGGTTCAGATCGATCTTGGTGGTGGTAGATCAATTCTCCAAGTATGACACATTCATCCCTAGCACAAGGGATACTACCGCGAAGGAGTCAATATGATTATTCTTCAAGAATATGGTAAAGTATTGGGGGTTTCCAAAGGCGATCATTAGTGATCGTGACCCCAGGTTTACAAGTAAATTGTGGTTGAAGTTGTTCAAGCTATTGAGATCTGAACTAAACTTCTCCACCAGCTTCCACCCTCAAATAGAGGGGGTGAATGCTTTTGCTCGAGTGCAATTTGCGGCACTTTGTGAGTGCCAATCAGCAAGACTTGGTCAAGTTGATCGATGTGGCGCAATTATCTTACAATCTACAATGGAGTGAAGAAACCGGGACGAGTTTGTTTGAGCTTGCCACGGGAAGGCAACCACTTACTCCACACAATTTGGCGACCAGAACAGAGGAAGGAAGGAGCCAAGCAGCTTGGAAAATGACTAAGTATGGGAGGAGCAAGCAGAATTAGCTAGAGTATATTTAGAAAGAGCACGAAAGCGTATATAGAAGTGGGCCGACCCAAAGTGATGAATGGTGGAATACACAGTTGGGGATAAGGTAATGGTAAAACTCCTACCCAGCAGTTCAAGGCTTTGCGTGGCATGAACAAAGATTTGGTGAGAAGGTATGAAGGCCAATTTCCAGTGATTGCCAAGGTGGGTAAGGTTTCCTATCGCCTTGACCTACCAGACACTTTGAAGATACACCAGGTATTTCATGTCAGCATGTTGTAGCCATATCATGAGGACAAGGCAGATCTTCAAACAGGGACATCCCAGAGAGCACCTCCTATGATGACACCATCTTTTGACAAAGAGGTGGAGGAGATGCTTACAAAGAAGATTGTGCGGCAAAGAGGTGTGCAACTTAGCACACAATACCTGATCAAGTGGAAAGGAAGATCAAAGTTTGAAGCTACATGGGAGACATTAGTAGACCTATGGCAATTCAAGGACATCATCCATCAGTACGAGGCGAAGAGGACGTCGCCAGGTTGGGTGGGGGAGGATGTATCGGTTTAACCTCTACGGAGTTAGCCTCTGGTGTTTTCTAGAGAAATCTAGAAGCATGTAGAGTATTTTGTACATTGTACTCTAGAGAAGTATAGAAGCACTCTAGAATGGTCTCATGAGAACATTTTAGATAACTCAAGAAATATGCACATACATGATAGTGGTAGAATAGTTTAGATATGAGGTAGTCTAGATCCTTTCATCATGTGGAGGGAAAGTCATTTGGGGCCTATAAAAGGGGAAGACCTCCTCATTTGTACATCCATCCAAGAATTCAAGCAATCTAAGCAATCTTGCTCTCTTGCTCTCTCTTTCAAGTGCTCACTTACTCATCTTCATCTTGTCATGATTAGTGTTGGAGAAGGTTGACTTAGCTAGTTGCGAAAGAGCGCAGAAAGGAGCTAAGGCCGCACACGACATTGTCAAGGGGACAAGTCCGTGACACTACGCCAAGACTAAACATTGTGAGTAGTTAATACCTAGGAAACTCGATCCTAAGCTAGGACTCCCTCACTAGTTTAGCCTAAGGTACCCAAACAAGAGTTTGCATCTGACCTCCTCATCAGTGTGAATCCAATGGAACATGGCCTGTCACAACAAACATACAACATGTCATTCATATTGCATAACATATTAGAAAATGCTCATTATGGCACTTTCTTAATCACATTCATGTAGAGACCCCAACTTCTAAGGCTTGGAAGGTCAAACTCTTATCATTTCTCGAAGTATGTTTAAAATTGAAGACTTAACATTTATCATTGTAAGGTTCATGAATACTATCATTAATAATAAGGGTTCTTAGGTGAGCCTACAAGCACTAGCCATTTTCCAGGAAAATGTTACCTTAACTGTAAAAATTACTTGAATCCTCAATTAAGGATTCAGTTGGGTTCCAATACTATTATTTTTTGTCTAGAAGTTTCTTAGGTCACAACATATAGTTTTATTTAGGCTTCGATGTATTACTCAATGAATTTTTGCAGGATACATTAAAACACCAATAAACAACAAAATTTATCATGATACATACCTTAAAAAATCAGCACGTAATAAAATTATGCGATTATTAACCGCAACCCGCATTTAGCTAACCACACCCTTTTTTTAGGTGATTGTTATCCGCACTACAGTTTTGGCTATCCGCACTTTTTTGTATGAGTTATTACACGCCTTTTGAAAATACGTCTTGTACATGCATTTTTAGGAAAAGTGATCAACACAAAAGTTGTTGATCTCACCGAGATCTACAACTTTTGTGTTGAACACTTTTCCTAAAAATGCACGCACAAGACGTATTGCCGCCCTGATTGAAATATGTGCGTAACTGTAGCGAATTTTTAGAAATACTTCTTGTACATGCATTTTTAGGAAAAGTGTTCAACACGAAAGTTCGTGTTGAATATTTTTCCTAAAAATGCATGTACAAGAAGTATTTTCAAAAGGCGCATAATAACTCGTTCAAAAAGAGTGCGGATAGCCAAAACTTTTTTTTAAGGCTTTATTTGGTTCGGCGGCGGCGGATCGATCCGGCGGCTGGAAACCCGTGTTCGAACTGGAGGGGGGAGGTGGCTGCTCCAAACGGCGCGTTTTGCTGCGTTATTCAGCTCCGGCGGATCGAACCGGAGCAAACGCTGCCGGAAAGGCGTTTATTTACGCGCCTTCCGGCAGCGTTTGCCCCAAACGGAGCGGCGAAACGCCGCCCCAAATGAGGCCTAAAAACTCCTCCTTTTCCTATGTTTAACCGCAACCTTAAAAACACCTCCTTTCGGCTGCTCATTCTCGTTGAAGCCAGGAAACCTCCTTCCTCCTCTGCTTCGTTGAAGCCAAGCCCTTTTATATCCTCCTTCTCGATGAAGCCCGACGGCAGAAACCTCCTTCCTCCTCTGCTTCGTTGAAGACAAACCCTTTCAGATCCTCCTTCTCACTGAAGCCCGACGGCGGAAACCTCCGTTCTCCTCTGTTTCATTGAATAAATTGCGGTACCAACCTCCTACCTCCTTCCTTCTTCCTTCCACCTGAACCCACTGAAGTCTTCTTCCTCCTTTAACCAGCCCTAGGCCGACGGAGACCAACAATAAAAACAAAGAAAATGATGTTAGATGCTGATCTTAAGAAAGAGCCGGTTCTTGATGCAGTGGGGAAGTTATCTCAAGAAGTGAACAATGTTGTAGAAGATGTACAACTTACCAGTCCTATGGAGAAGGGAAAAGAGGAAGGTATACTCACTCTTTCTCGATCACTGTTTTTAGTTTTGGATATTATTTGTTTTTTCAATTATTCTTTTTAGTTTTGGATATATATATATATATATATTTTTTATACATATATATATATCAATGTTGGTATACCATTCCTATGGTGAACAATGTTGGTATACCATTCATACGGTGAACATTGTTTTTAGTTTTGGTAAACCATTTCTACGGTGAACAATGATGTATAATTAGCTCACTATTTTTAGGTTTGGATATATATATTTGTTTTTGCAAGTATTGTTACATATATCATAATCCATGTACTCAGATGCAATGCTTATCCCATAACATCATATCAACTTATTTTGCTTATTGGTAGTTTATTCCTATATTGAGGAATATTCAATTGATAGCATCAAAATGTTAGAGTATGGTGCAATTTCGTCTTTACATATGACTAGTAAGAGTAAATCGTTTACTAATATCTTTCAATATAACATGTTTTATACGATTCTTATTGTATAATCCATAATTCATCGAGATCAGAAATGTCTGATGACAGCACAGAAGACCTCGCCCACCTGAGGCGAGTACAGAATACCTCGCCCACCTAGGGAGAGTACAGAAGACCTCGCCCACCTAGGGAGAGCATAGAAGACCTCGCCCACCTGGGGCGAGCGCAGAATACCTCGCCCACCTGGGGCGAGTACAGATTTTCACATCGCCCACGTGGGGCGAGAACAAAAGATCTCACCCACCTGGGGCGAGTACAGATTTTCGCATCGCCCACCTGGGGAGAGTATAGAAGACCTCGCCCAACTAGGGAAATTACAGAAGACCTCGACCACTTGGGGCGAGTACAGAAGACCTCGCCCACCTAGGGCGAGTACAGAAGAACTCACCCACCTGGGGCGAGTACAGAAGACCTTGCCCACCTGGGGCGAGTGCAGATTTTCACCTCGCCTGAGGGTAGCTATTTGAAGATCACCCTGTCAAAAGGCGGGAGCATCTATCTACAACCCATTTCAGAAGGCGGGATCAGCTATCTGCAACCCATTTCAGAAGGCGGGAGAAGCTATTCATAGCACATTTTGGATTTGCCTATAAGAGGATCCCAAGACACAAACAGAGAAGACATTCTGTAACATCCCCCAAAAAACCAGACCCCTAGAGTGGTTTTTTCATGAATAGGTCATGACAAAACCCTAAGAAGCTTGAAGAGACCACTTGGCCTTAGGCTTGAAGGGGAAGAGCACCTTGGTCTGCAGATAGCAATTTACAGTTACCAAGCTTAGGGTTGGACTTTAGGGCCTCACCTTGATCGTTTGACCCCACCATAGCATGCTTAAACCTTTAATGGGTCCCTTAGAGCACCAAGGACCCATTGGGGTCAACCAAAGAGGTCAAGTTGACCAAAGTCAACATTAACCCTAAATTGGTCAAAGTAGCCTAATTAGGGTCAATTTGGCCTCCACCATGCCAAATTAACCTTGCCCCTACACTTATAGGGATATTAGAGACCCAGTGGACCAAAAATCCCCATCATGGGGCCACCAATTTGGCCAATTTGACCCAAGTCAACTATAGCCCTGTTTTGGTCAAATTGCCCTATTATGGGTCAATTGGCCTCCAACTTGCCAAATTGACCCTACCTAGACCTTCCTAACCCTTAATAGAGGCCAATGGGTCACTACCCACCCATTTGGGTCAACCCAAGTGGTCAATGTGACCAAGTCAACTCAACCCTAATTTTAGGTCAAAATGCCCTATTTTTCCCAAATCAAGCCCAATCCACTTGGGCTAGGCCTAATTGGAGTAGCCCATTAGCTTAGGAGGCTGATAATTACCAGGAGTTGCCACTCAATTTTTGCAAATGACTAGGAGAGAGAAATCTCATTTTCCCCAAAAATGGAGGAGAGAGAAAGAGAAGGAGAAATGACATTCATGGTTTAAGGAGACCAATAGCCACCAATTCCTCCTCTAATGTCTCCATTCAGTTTCCCCAATCAATTTGGAGGATTTTAATGGCCATTCCCGACAACATAGAGGGGGGAATTTGAGGAGTTTTCAGTTGGCTGAAATTGGCCATTAATGGCCTTCATGGCAATTGCTGCCATGTCCCTTCTTCTCCCCCAATTGAGCCTCTTATATTCATCACTAGACTGAGGGGAGTATTTTCCCCCCACCTAACTGAAGGTTTCGGCCCGTCTGGACAAGGGATCTCAAAGGTGCCAAAAGCTCCAAGGCCGGCCATGGTGAGGAGGCAATCACCAAGGCTTCAAGCCTCTAGCAAGGTCCTCCCCTCGTCCTCTCTCTTTAGTGGGTAGATCACATCAATCGGTGGCAAGGTTCGAGCTCAAACGGCTCTGGATAGGGCCGACCAAGAAGCTCAGAATCGAGCTTGAAATTCCAACCTACAAACCCTGTTCCGGCCACCTACGACCAGCCAACCACCCCTAATCGCCGACCACCACCTCAACGAAGGTGGTGGTGGCATTAGCCGGCCGGGGCAATGCTCAGATGGCCGGGAATATAGGGATGAAGGTGGCCCAAGCGCGGGTAATCCTGGTCGTCAGCCGGAGGAAGGAGATAAACGGATGCTGTCCATTCTGCGCCAAGATTCGTGCGGGCTGATTATATTAATGGAATTAATAATAGTGCATTTTGTCACAGTTTATTGCAGTAGATAGAAATATTAATTAAAAAATACTTCGGGACATTTAATGGAAAAATGTTCTACACAAAACTTGTAGCCCTTGAGGTCCACTTTATTTTAAAATTAGTTTCACATCATTTAGGTCAGTGGTCTGACCGCAACACTCAAAATGGTGCAACCTATACAAAGGGTTGACCAGAGCTTGATTTGTGTGCCCCTACTAAACCAGCCGTTCAAATGTTCTGAAATTTGGAACATAGCTTACATATACTCACATCCTTAAAATACCCCAAAATTAGAATTTTTGGAAGAACTTTTTCTAAGGTTATCACAAACATTTAATAATTCATGTAATAATTAATTATAGGGTCTAATTACCTCAAAACCCTTCCAAGTTTTGGTGGGTGGTCCTTAGGGTCATGATATGACTCTGGTAAAAATTTCATTCAATTTGGGATTGATTTGATGGGTAATTAATTAACCAAAAATTGGTTAAACTAGGGGTTATTAGGTCAAAAGTGCACATGTTGGGTTTGAATGGTCAATCCTCATCCAAAAGTGATGAAATCTTGGCCACTAATTTAATGTCACAAATAACACCCCCACAAAGGGTTTTGGGTGATTTGGGGTGGATATGCCCTAGAACCATAGCTCAAACCTTAGGGTGGTATAATGAATCTATTGAAGGACATTGGGTCATATGTTCTTGGTTTGGCTTGAAACTTGGTTGGTAGTTTCATGGTGTGGGAAATAGTCTTGGGGAATTTTGCTAGAATTTTTAGTAACTATGAACACTACTGAATTATTTATTATTTAGTTAGGTCATCTTCTTCCTAAATGAAATTACATGTCCATACATGTTGGGATGGTTATGAAACTTTGTCAATAAGTTTATATTGATGATATTATACTCTGATAATTTTACAAAGAATTTTGTAGAGTTATATACAATACTTCATACACAACCCCTAATGTTTGCCCTAATAGTATGAAGATTAATTATGAGTTTAATACTCACTGGAAAATCATGAAACTTGGACAAAGAACATTTTAGGGCAAGTACTTGATCTGTTAATTTTAGTATAATTTTTGGAGTAATGTATGTATGGTCTCCTTCACAAAGTGCCCTTAGACTGATTTGTTTAAATAATAGAATTTTGTGATCAAATGGATTTAGAAAATTGTGGGACTCCATCAGTGAACTTTTCTGACCATTTTGGACCACCTAATTTTCTTGGAATTTTTGAATAAGAATTTCTAGTACTTTCTTTGTAAATCTTTGAATTTGATTAATTAGTTAATATTTTATTTGGAGGTTAAAAACTTTCTATAAATGGGTGAAATTCATGTATGGCTGTTATTTTACTGTTATATATCTGTACAAATTTTAGTGAGACCATAACATATCAGAAAACCATACATGATGTTCAAAGTCATAGGTTCCCTGATTTTGAAGAAATTATAACAATTACCAAATATATTAGAAAAATTGTGCAGTTCTGGAGTTGGTCATATAATGTCATAACACACCCTTAATAATAATCTTGAGTCATTTGGATGATTATTTGGAGTATCTCCTCTCATGCACCTCATATAGCTCATTTGGTCTGCGTATAGTAGATCTGTAGAGTTAAGATAATCGGTAGACCATTTGGTGGGAATAATTGGTAGTTGATGTACCTACTCTGGATGAAGAGATGTGTGGTCACCAATAGGAGTCTATGTGTTGAGTGCGTCCGGTGGTTAAAGGCAAGAGTGTGTTTGGGATTGCCAAAAGATCGTCATTCCCTTGGAGTGGAATAAAACTCACTTAGGGTTAATAAGTATAATGGTGAGAGGGGTATGCTTAAGGGTAGACATCAATAAATATAAGTGTCTTGGAAAGGGCGGTTTGGGCTATCTTCCCATCGTACCTCCTAGTACTGTTGCGAGCCCTCACAGTGTAGACCTCGGGAAGTCCAAGATTAACTCAAAGCTGTAGGAATAATTTGTTACGCAAGATTAACTTAATCATACACCCATCCACACCCCATTGTTACGGGTAGTTCGTTGGTTTGGTCTTACGAGCAGTAGGCTCGGTGGTTGTAGTTACGGACGGGTTTGTCCGGCGAGCCGGTGGCTCGGCAGGTTATGGTGACGGGTGGATTAGCCCGGGGAGCTTATGGTTCAGAGATAGATGGTAATCATAATTGCATGTGCATAAAGGTGGTGGGTCTTCAGTATTGACGGCCGTTCACACCGACGTCGATACGCTAACTCGGCAAGTGTGGATTTACACTTAGCCAAGAAAGTCTGGTAGTCCAGCCAGTAAGAGTACGCAGGCGCTCCGCAGTTTTGCATTGAGGCATACGATAGGTCTAGGTTAGGTAGTGTACGTGAATACCAACCTAGAGGTGGGCGAGACCCAACCCACCGCTTCCTTTTGCCACTACGGGAATATCCTGGGAGTCTTGCTAGCTACAAAAAGGGGGAACTAAAGGTCTGTGCGTATAGAGTCGAAGTGTGTGAGTTGCACTTGTATGATCATAAAATTACCCAGCATAACTCTGCATGTCATAGCATAAGCATTGCATTTCAACCCCTACCCCTATCGTATAAATTAGTTATGGGACTTTTTATACGATAGGCTTTGCTAAACGACACCTTGGTCCATAGGTTTGTATAAGTATTCCTATAAATCAATGGTTACTTTTCTATTGCGTACTTATCTTTACTTACTGTTCTTTACTTGTTCTTTACCATGTTCTAATTAATGCTTCAATTATATATAAACACCCGTGTAGTGTAGATAATCTTGTAGCTAGGTCACCCATCTGCTTTGTTTCATACCCCTTGCTGTCCTCCGCTTCATCCTCCCGCATGGTGCCTAGGAGCCACTGGGGGATGGGTGGTGGGAAACGAGGCTTAGTCTTTTTGACTAACGGTCGGTGGACCATATCATTTTAGGGGGTCGAGGAGACGCAGCAGCACTAGAGGCCGGTGCAGATGGAGGCGGGCCAGTCTAGTACCAGAGACTAGTTTCAGGACCAGTGAGTGATTAATAGTTTGCTTCCACGAGTGACCTTGTAGTGAGGACATGATGTACACGGCATGCGCCCTTTATTATTGTTTTCTTTTTATTCAGTTATTATCTGTGGACATTTACCCTTATGGTTTTATATTTCATGTGATGTAGACTTGAGCTTCTCTATATGTTCAAATATACTTTTTTTTTCTTTTGTGATTGATATGGCCGGCAGGATCGGCATGTTGTAGTGATGACCTTGCCGAGTGTTGGTGTCACCGCAAAGCGGCGGTTCTAGCATAAGACCCAATTTTGTAGCAAAAAAATGGGGTCTTACAAACTGGTATCAGAGCGAAACCTCGATCCGAAGAAAAGAAGTCCACAAACCCTGGGCCACTCCGCGCGAGTTTAGTTTGAGGACAAACTAAGCAGCGGAAGCAATGGTGTGCGCATATGGGGAAATCACATGAAAAAAGTCAACCTTTAACTGAATCTTTTTAGCCAAATCTCCTTACGAGTGATAAGTTTTCTTTTGTAGACTGCAACGAACCCTTCCCCCAGCAGGGAATACCTCCGGCTACAAAGATCTCTTTAGATAGTCTTTTAGTCAATGAGTTAGACTCAACCCCACTATGACACATGACTCACCATGGCAATTTATACCATGCCCTAGTCTGAAATAGACCGTAGGTATAAATTTGATTAAGGTCCGAGGATACCTCAAAGTGGTTGGAGGAGGAGCTTAATGCGGGAACGACCACCTAAGCCATAAACTCTGATGTCCCTACTTCACATACCAAGGATTACCCAAATTGATAGGACCGCCTTAAGGAGATTGACACATAAGCAGAATGGTATGGGACCCGTAGACTCAACCCTCGTATCAGTGACATGATTACATTGAGACAACCACCACGACAAACACCGAGGGTCGGATAAGAATTCAAGTTTGGAAGAGACCCGTTTGGGATTGGGTCATATGTTGACCTTGATATGGTTGTCGTAGAGGGTACCTTGAAGAGTCTAAAGTATGAAGCGTACCAACAAGTCTCAAGATAGAACCAAAAGTCTAAGGTTGTGTGCCTTAAGGATTGTTTACATACTTGGGACGAATATAATGGCAATATCAAAGATACTTAGCCCAAAATAGATAGTGGCTTATCTTTTGTTTATTGGGGCTTATCTTTTGTTTATTGGGGCCTACCTTTTGTTTATTGGGCAAATTGGTTACTGACTTGGGTATCCCTTAGATCTAATTTAGAAATGTTGCATCGTGAACATAATGATTTTGAAGTCGATCTTATTCAATGTTACTTGGGCGAAGATGGGATTCTGTAAAAGCACGTTTGGAATGGTGACCGGTAGTATTACCAGGACAATAGATAGACTTCGTTGATCGAACAACGACTTGACCTTAGTTGAAGCATTAGAAATGTAAAGTTGCTAGGTTAAGTCACTTAGGGATGCAAATGCCCTTCTGGAAGTTGGGAACTGAAATTAGGGCTTGCAAGCTATAGTTATATTTGGAAGTTCTTGTAGTTTGGGGCTTTCAGAAGTGATTAACTTATGATTTGTTAAAAATCACGCCTTACCATGGTAGACAATTTTAACTATAATAATAATCTTCAAACCTTGAAAGCAATGATGATGAATAACCATAGATCTTAAACGAGGAATTATTTGATTTAGAATATAAAATTTAAGGTTACTATGGTAAGAACGATCTAATTCATATCTTACCTTAGACCATATGAAAGTGACCAAGACTAATATATGTTAAGTGATAGGAATTTGGAAAAATAAACATAATGATATTTCCTTGATGAAATTGGCTTGTGAAAAATCTTAGGGTATCAAAAAACTTTCCCTCATACCTTATGAATCAAACTCCACGTAGAAAATGATTGGGTCGCTTGATGATCTGATCAGTTCCATCAATGGTAAGAACTGGATAAGTTGTAGAGTGAAGTTGATTGATTACTCGGACATACTTGAAGGAGTAAGAATCTTAACGTGTGGAGAAAACTTTATAGAGACGTTGTCTACCCACACAAATAAGAGCTTTAGTCACCGAAAAAATGGTGTATTCCAGAGCGTGTATTTCCCCGGAATAAAGAAAGAGGTCATAGGTTTTGTGATGCACGGTGAGGTCTGTCGACTGGTGAAGGCCAAGTGCAAGAGTCTTTGTGGAACTAACACAGTCACTGCCCATGTTAGGGAGTGGAAGCTCGAGGATATAATTATGGATTTCACACAAGTTACCACATCCCCACTCCGGGCACAAGTTTATTTGGAACATCGAGGATAGATTGACCGAGGTAGCTAGGGTCACCCCGGGCCGGAAGGACGCTCTAGTGGGTGTTTGATGGGATTTGATGAGATGTTTGTCCATTATCGTGGTGTACCCAGGACGATCGTGTCGGATTAGGATGGACGAGTTACGTCCAAGAAGTGAAGATCAGTCTAGGCTGATCTGGGCTCCTGGTTGACGTTCAGCACAACTTTCCACCCTCAGAGGGACGAAGGCGCAGAATTCCACCATCTTGGACCCATGATGAGGATTTAAAGACACTCGGCTCTGAATTTGTGAAGGACACAAATGCCCAGGTGCGACTGATTCGAGTTAGGATGCTGGAAGCCCAGAACAGGCAGGCCAAGTATTATGATGCGCGACATCGTGCAGTAGAGTTCCAGGTTGGAGACCGGGTGTTCCTGAAGATACGTCTGATGCATGGAGTCTCGCGGGTACGCAGGTGGAAGAAGCTCAGTCTAAGATAAATGGGGCTCTACAGGATCCTAAAGTGGATCGGCCCGTTGGCTTATAGACTGGAGCTACCGCCGGAGGTAGCGGGTTTGCATGACGTCTTCCACGTCTCCACCCTTAGGAGAGCTCTAGTACGTCCAGAGTAGCAGATATATAATACAGATGGGCCAGTAGCTTCTGACCGATCACCTCGCGTGGAGCCGGTCAGGATAGACGACACGAAGATGCGGGTCTTGCGACACAAGAAGGTCCTGCTGGTCAAGGTCCTGTGGAGAAATCATGGACAATAGAAGCTTAACAGGGAGCCACTAGAGCTGATGCAGCAGAGATAGTCAGTGCTTTTCGTGTCAGTAATAACATCAATTCTTAGGGGATGTTACGTTCGGTCACTCTCGGTGAAAATCCCGCAAGCCTAACCTGAATTTCGGGGACGAAATTATTTTTTTTATTTATTGGGATTTGTAACATCCCCCAAATAACTAGACTCCTATAGTGGTTTTGTCATGACTAGGTCAAGACAAAACCCTAGGAAGCTTGAAGAGACCACTTGACCTTAGACTTGAAGGGGAAGAGCACCTTGGTCTGCAGATAGCAATTTCTAGTTACCAAGCTTATGGTTGAACTTTAGGGCATTACCTTGACCCTTTGACCCCACCATAACATGCCTAACCCTTTAAGGGATCCCTTAGAGAACCAAGGGCCCATTGGGGTCAACCAAAGAGGTCAAGTTGACCAAAGTTAACATTAACCCTAAATTGGTCAAAGTAGCCTAATTAGGGTCAATTTAGCCTCCACCATGCCAAAATAAACTTTCCCCTACCCTTACAAGGATATTAGGGACCCAATGGACCAAAAAGCCCCATCATGGGCCCACCAATTTTGCCAATTTGACCCAAGTCAACTCTAGCCCTATTTTGGTCAAATTGCCATATTGTGGGTCAATTGGCCTCTACCCTGCCAAATTGACCCTACCTAGACCTTCCTAACCATTAAGAGAGTCCAATGGGTCACTACTCACCCATTGAGGTTAACCCAAGTGGTCAATTTGACCAAAGTCAACTCAACCCTAATTTTTGGTCAAAATGCTCTATTTTGCCCAAATCAAGCCCAATCCACTTGGGCTAGACCTAATTGAAGTAGCCCATAAGCTTAGGAGGACAATAATTACCAGGAGTTGCCACTCAATTTCTGTAAATGATGACTAGGAGAGAGAAATGTCATTTCCCCCAAAAATGGAGGAGAGAGAAAGAGAAGGAGAAATGACATTCATGGTTTAGGGAGACCAATAGCCACCAATTCCTCCTCCAATGTCTCCATTCAGTTTCCCCAATCAATTTGGAGGAGTTTAATGGCCATTCCCGACCACATAGAGGGTGGAATTTGAGGAGTTTTCAGTTGGCCGAAATTGGCCATTAATGGCCTTCATGGCAATTGCTGCCATGTCCCTTCTTCTCCCCCAATTAGCCTTTTATATTCATCACTAGACTGAGGAGAGTATTTTCCCCCACCTAACTGAAGGAGCCGGACCGTCTGGACAGGGGATCGCAAAGGTGTCAAAAGCTCCAAGGCCGGCCATGGTGAGGAGGCAATCGTCAAGGCTTCAAGCCTCTAGCAAAGTCCTCCCCTCCTCCTCTCTCTTTAGTGGGTAGATCACATCAATTTGCGGCAAGGTTCGAGCTCAATCGGCTCTGGATCGGGTCGGCCAAGAAGCTCAGAATCGAGCTTGAAATTTCAACCTACAAACCCTGTTCCGGCCACCTCCGGCCGGCCAACCACCCCTAATCGCCGACCACCACCTCAACGGAGGTGGTGGTGGCATTGGCCGGCCGAGGCGACACTCAGGTGGCCGGGAAAATAGGGATGAAGGTGGCCCAGGCGCGGTAATCCTGGTCGTCGGCTAGAGGAAGGAGATAAACGGATGCCGTCCATTCTGCGCCAAGGTTCGTGCGGGCTGATTATATTAATGGAATTAATAATAGTGCATTTTGTCACAGTTTATTGCAGTAGATAGAAATATTAATTAAAAATACTTAGGGACCTTTGATGTAAAAATGTTCTACACCAAACTTGTAGCCCTTGAGGTCTACTTTATTTTAAAATTAGTTTCACATCATTTGGATCAGTGGTCTGACCACAACACTCAAAATAGTGCAACTTATACAAAAGGTTGACCAGAGCTTGATTTGTGTGCCCCCACTAAACCAACCATTCAAATGTTCTAAAATTTGGAACATAGCCTAAATATACCCACATCCTTAAAATACCTAAAAATTAGAATTTTTGGAAGAACGTTTTATAAGGTTTTTGCAATCATTTAATAATTCATGTAATAATTAATTATAGGGTCTAATGACCTCAAAACCCTTCCAAATTTTGGTGGGTGGTCCTTAGGGTCATGATATGACTCTGGTACAAATTTCATCCCATTTGGGATTGATTTGATAGGGTAATTAATTAACCAAAAAGATTGATCAAACTATGGGTTATTAGGTCAAAAGTGCACATGTTGGGTTTGAATGGTCAATCCTCTTCCAAAAGTGATGAAATCTTGGCCACTAATTTAATGTCACAAATAACACCCCCACAAAGGGTTTTGGGTGATTTGGGGTGAATATGCCCTAAAACTCTCGCTCAAACCTTAGGGTGGTATAATGAATCTATTGAAGGACATATGGTCATATGTCCTTGGTTTGGCTTGAAACTTGGTAGGTAGTTTCATGGGGTGGGAAATAGCCTTGGGGATGGTTATTATTTAGTTAGGTCATAATGAATCTACTGAATTGCTTATTATTTAGTTAGGTCACCTTCTTCCTAAATGAAATTACATGTCCATACATGCTGGGATGGTTATGAAACTTTGTTAGTGAGTTTATATTGATGATATTATACTCTGATAATTTTACTAAGAATTTTGTAGTGTTATATACAGTACTTCATTCACATCCCCCAATGTTTGTCCTAATTGTACGAAGATTAATTATGAGTTTAATACTCACTAGAAAATCATGAAACTTGGACAGAGGACATTATAGGGCAAGTGTAACAACCCGTATTTTCCTTTATTTTCTGCTATCCGCACCCCGCCAGCCTTCTTGAATAAATCCCGCAAGCCACCCCCCCCCCGGTTTAATCCTGCACATGCTAGGGTTCCCGCATGCAGCGATCCCGTCCCGTCTCCCGTCTCGCGCGCCTGGTGCTCCTCCTTCTCGTGGACAGCAGCCACCTCTCTCCGACAGCCGCCGCCTGGTGCTCCTCCTCTCGCCGGCGCCGCTTCCAGCCCCTCCTGTCGTCGCCGCCTCCTCCTCGCCTCCTTCTTCCTGGAGGCCGACAACTTCCTGGAGGCCGACAACTTCCTCCAGCCGACGACAGTCCTCCTTCCCCTCTGCTTCTTCTTCCTCCATGGAGCCAGCAACCCTTCTCCTCCCTCCAGCAGCAAGGTCTCTCCTCCAAGGGACCGACAGCCGCTCCTCCTTCTCGTGGACAGCAGCCACCTCTCTCCGACAGCCTCTTCCTCTCCATTTCCGCCTAGGGTTTTGCTCGAACCCTCCTCCGCTCAGATTTTGGACTCGGATTCGGCTCCTTGAGCCCGATCTTGACTTCCTATTGGTAAGAAATTCCCTCTTCCCCTCCTATTTCAGATTTTGCCCTCCTATATTCATCTAACCCCGGTTTATTTGTGATTTCCGGCGCTGATCGTCGAATCTCTCAGCGGGATCTCTTCAAGACCTCTCCGATTTAGGGTTTCCGCAACCTAAGCGCCGCCAAGTCTCCGTCTCCGCGTGGAATCTCTTCTCCCCTCTCTTTTGAGAGAGGTTATTTTTGCTAAGCCCTCTTTTGTTAATTTCCGCTTCGTAGAATGCTTGTATTAGCGTAGTAATTTATGTTATGTCGCCTTCGTTGTGCTTGATCAGATTCTTGGAATTTTGCTCGCGCTATTTGGCCGCCTCCGTCAACTTTAAGTTATTTAAGGCAAGTAGAGATCCTTCTCTCTTGCAAACATTGAGCTGCAATTCATGTGTTTGTTCTTATAATTATAGGTTTCACCTTTGAATCCACGTTTCATCAAATAAGTTTAGTTTCTGATTGCTTGAATTAACTTGATAGTAGTTTGAGGTTTCACACATTTGGGATAACACAAATTTGAAATGTGAAATGATGATTTTTATTGGAGGACTAGTAGATCTTTTCGAGCAGGAACATTAATTGTTATAATAATAAATGTTAAGAATCCTGCTAGCAACTAGGTGAATTGTGCTTGATATAAAATCTTCGACTCGTACACATGGTTACTTAGAAGATATTCGTGTCTCGGAATGACGTAATCTAAAGAAATACTGGATATCCTAGAAAATGTTGCATAGTAATCTTATTACTCGTGAATACTTGAATCCACAAGTTTCAAAACTCTCTATCGAGTTCTCTGAGTCATCGAATCTTGTTTCTTATGCCTGTCTGGTTCTAAGACTTGAGTAAATCATTTTCTATAACTTGATTCCTCCCGTTTCACGTTTGTAAAATATACTCTTGTATATCTGAATCAGTATCTTGGTTACATGTCTTGATATGCTAGCAACCACAAAATCCTGTGCTAAGTCAATAATAACGTAAGTTAACATTGAAAGGTAGGGTTTAATTGATGAAACTCCTTGACTTGGGTTCCCTCTTGAATCCCTAATGGGAACAAAGGATCGGTCGTATCGAGCTTAAATTTCTGAATCACTAAGGTCTTGTGTGTCATAAGTAAATCTTGGAAGCTAGGGTTTAGGTGGTGCATCGTCTTGATTGCATGGTCACGGTAAGCAGGAAATACTTTTATTCTAGTAAGCTTTACACCCGGACATGAGTGTGAACCATGTGCGCCCACTATAAACACCTACGCATTTCATTGATTACAGCTTATGATATTACATGATCTTTTATCTGCTTATTCCTGAATCTCCGGCAAGTCTTGAACCTGAACCTGTATCTGAACCTGAATCTGTCTGAATCATGAATCCTTCAGTTCATTTATGTGCTTAGCAATCATTGAAATGTAGTGTTAAATTGATGTGACGCTTTGAAGCGAGTTCCCGCTTACCTTGTAACGGGAACCAATAATGTCATAGCAAGCCCAGTTACTTTGATAAGCCTTGCATTTAGACTCCTGTTAGAATCTCGTGCATCAGAAAAAAACACTTGCACCTTTCAATGATTACAACTAATGACATTACATGACTAAATCTTTGTTGTGCTTCGAAATAGCCTAATAATTCTGATTATTTCTACTCGTCTTGCTTACTGTCTGCCTTGCTAGCTTTGCTTCTGATAAAACTAGTACTTATACATTGCTGTTTCCCTTGCTAGTTTGTAATTTACCTTGCTTATGTTATTAATGTTCTGAGGCTTTTCCTTCTTGTTTTGGATTTGCCTTAGTGTTTGCGCATGCGCCGCCTGCTCGCTGAGGCCGATCTGCGTCAAGCTTCAGGTTTTGTGTTTGTTTCATTTCTTTTACAGTCGGATATTTTTTTTATGTAATAATTATAATTAGCCATTTTCTCTTGTTTCATGGACAACTGCTAGGCTAAATATTATATGTACTAGAATTTGACATGTTTTGCATGCTCATTCATCTGCGATGATCACTGCATAAATTTTTGTTCAAAAACTTGTATCTTAAGCTTTTTACAAAAATGCATGTGCACCTGCTTCAAACTCACATTTTAAAGCTTCCGCATCAAAACAAACTGTTTTTAATCAAAAGTAACTATTTTAAAGTTATTTGTAGTATTTTTGTTTCCGCCTTATCAGACATGGATTTCTTTTTGCCCATGCCTGTGGCATCACGACCCGCCTCGAAGCGCACTCTGACTCTTATCGAGACGGGTCGTGACAGTTGATATCAGAGGCAGGTTTGTTTCTAAAGATAAAGTATTTTGCAATTATCAAATATTTTGAATCTTATTTTATAAATATATATGCATGCATCATTACTTGACGCACCTTGTCATTATGTGTTGTTCGTGGCTGAAACACGCACACACTCACTTATAAGCATGAGTAGTATGCACACGAATGTTAAGGGAGTATGTGCAAACTTAACATTTTTGTGCATATGAATTCCACTAGGGATATACACCGCTTGCGAATATTAAATGGTTATGGGCAGTTTAATATTTTCAAGTGCGTTGGCATTAGAGTCTTAATATGCATGACATGTTAAGTGATATGAGCGCTTAACATGGCATGTGTATCCATTCATTGCATTCATATCATAAATCATTGCACACGTGTGAAGCCAAGAACAACAATAATGATTGTACACGCATGGTTTTACTACTTGCTTGACATCGCACATGATTCCAATTTTGCACTTGCATGATCATTACCTAGAGTTGTCCAATGAAAATGCTGTAATTATTACATAATTTATGTACCTGACAGTAGGAAATGCGTTAGAATCTCTAGTTTCAAATCTCCGGTATTCGTAATCAGTGCTTCCTGTTCTGCTTGTCTATCGATCTCGTCTGATTCTCCAGTATCTCATTCTAGCTAGCTCTTGAGCGTCAACATCGCAAGTAAATTACCCCCTTCGTGCAAAGATTTTTCGCTCCCGAATTTTTGAGTCTTATCCCTCAATTCCGAGCTGAGTGAAGCAATTCTTGTGTTTCCCGAATCCAATCCTTCGTGTCTGGCCATATCCGCTAAGATCGTAGAGTATCAAGTGCGCAAGCTTCGAAAGAAAAATCATCCTTATGATAACTGTGTTTTGAATGCATGAAAAGTCTGAATAATTCTCTCGAGAACTTGAATCTAATATGCGAAGCAAGTATCCGCAAATTTTTCTCTTGATCTTATTTGGTAAGTCTCAGCGCTTGATTTCCTTTCTGCTTCATCATGTTCATAGTTAGCTTCCTATCTTGACCTGCAAATCTTGTTTGAAAAAGAATGACATCTGAATCTTCGCCATAAGTTCCCCCCATTCGGAGAATCCTCAGAAAGTTTCGGGACGAAACTTCCTAAGTAGGGGAGAATGTAACAACCCATATTTTCCTTTATTTTCTGCTATCCGCACCCCGCCAGCCTCCTTGAATAAATCCCGCAAGCCACCCCCCGGTTTAATCCCGCACACGCTAGGGTTCCCGCAGGCAGCGATCCCGTCCCGTCTCGCGCGTGCAGCGCAGCCGCCGCCTGGTGCTCCTCCTCTCGCCGGCGCCGCTTCCAGCCCCTCCTGCCGTCGCCGCCTCCTCCTCGCCTCCTTATTCCTGGAGGCCGACAACTTCCTGGAGGCCGACAACTTCCTCCAGCCGACGACAGTCCTCCTTCCCCTCTGCTTCTTCTTCCTCCATGGAGCCAGCAACCCTTCTCCTCCCTCCAACAGCAAGGTCTCTCCTCTAAGGGACCGGCAACCGCTCCTCCTTCTCATGGACAGCAGCCACCTCTCTCCGACAGCCTCTTCCTCTCTGTTTCCGCCTAGGGTTTTGGTTGAACCCTCCTCCGCTCAGATTTTGGACTCGGATTCGGCTCCTTGAGCCCGATCTTGACTTCCTATTGGTAAGAAATTCCTTCTTCCCCTCCTATTTCAGTGTTTGCCCTCCTATATTCATCTAACCCCGATTTATTTGTGATTTTCGGCGCTGATCCTCGAATCTCTCAGCGGGATCTCTTCAAGACCTCTCCGATTTAGGGTTTCCGCAACCTAAGCGCCGACAAGTCTCCGTCTCCTCGTGGAATCTCTTCTCCCCTCTCTTTTGAGAGAGGTAATTTTTGCTAAGCTCTCTTTTGTTAATTTTCGCTTCGTAGAATGCTTGTATTAGCATAGTAATTTATGCTATGTCGCCTTCGTTGTGCTTAATCAGGTTCTTGGAATTTTGCTCGCGCTATTTGGCCGCCTCCGTCAGCTTTAAGTTATTTAAGGCAAGTAGAGATCATTCTCTCTTGCAAACATTGAGCTGCAATTCATGTGTTTGTTCTTATAATTATAGGTTTCACCTTTGAATCCACGTTTCATCAAATAAGTTTAGTTTCTGATTGCTTGAATTAACTTGATAGTAGTTTGAGGTTTCACACATTTGGGATAACACAAATTTGAAATGTGAAATGATGATTTTTATTGGAGGACTAGTAGATCTTTTCGAGCAGGAACATTAATTGTTATAATAATAAATGTTAAGATTCCTGCTAGCAACTAGGTGAATTGTGCTTGATATAAAATCTTCGACTTGTACACATGGTTACTTAGAAGATATTCGTGTCTTGGAATGACGTAATCTAAAGGAATACTGAATATCCTAGAAAATGTTGCATAGTAATCTTATTACTCGTGAATACTTGAATCCGCAAGTTTCAAAACTCTCTATCGAGTTCTCCGAGTCATCGAATCTTGTTTCTTATGCCTGTCTGGTTCTAAGACTTGAGTAAATCATTTTCTATAACTTGATTCCTCCCGTTTCACGTTTGTAAAATATAATTTTGTATATCTGAATCAGTATCTTGGTTACATGTCTTGATATGCTAGCAACCACGAAATCCTGCGCTAAGTCAATAATAACGTAAGTTAACATTGAAAGGTAGGGTTTAATTGATGAAACTCCTTGACTTGGGTTCCCTCTTGAATCCCTAATGGGAACAAAGGACCGGTCGTAGCGAGCTTAAATTTCTGAATCACTAAGATCCTGTGTGTATAGGTAAATCTTGGAAGCTAGGGTTTAGGTGGTGCATCGTCTTGATTGCATGGTCACGGTAAGCAGGAAATACTCTTATTCTAGTAAGCCTTACACCCGGACATGAGTGTGAACCATGTGCGCCCACTATAAACACCTACGCATTTCATTGATTACAACTTATGATATTACATGATCTTTTATCTGCTTATTCCTGAATCTCCGGCAAGTCTTGAACCTGAACCTGTATCTGAACCTGAATCTGTCTGAATCATGAATCCTTCAGTTCATTTATGTGCTTAGCAATCATTGAAAGGTAGTGTTAAATTGATGTGACGCCTTAAAGCGAGTTCCCGCTTACCTTGTAACGGGAACCAATAATGTCATAGCAAGCCCAATTACTTTGATAAGCCTTGCATTTAGACTCCTGTTAGAATCTCGTGCATCAGAAAGAAACACTTGCACCTTTTAATGATTACAACTAATGACATTACATGACTGAATCTTTGTTGTGCTTCAGAATAGCCTAATAATTCTGATTATTTCTACTCGTCTTGCTTACTGTCTGCCTTGCTAGCTTTGCTTCTGATAAAACTAGTACTTATACATTGCTGTTTCCCTTGCTAGTTTGTAATTTACCTTGCTTATGTTATCACTATTCTGAGGCTTTTCTTTCTTGTTTTGGATTTGCCTTAGTGTTTGCGCATGCGCCGCCTGCTCGCTAAGGCCGATCTGCGTCAAGCTTCAGGTTTTGTGTTTGTTTCATTTCTTTTACAGTCGGATATTCTTTTTATGTAATAATTATAATCAGCCATTTTCTCTTGTTTCATGGACAACTGCTAGGCTAAATATTATATGTATTAGAATTTGACATGTTTTGCATGCTCATTCACCCGGAATTAGCAAGCCATCCAGGGAGTCGGGGCCTCTGCGATGATCACTGCATAAATTTTTGTTCCAAAACTTGTATCTTAAGTTTTTTACAAAAATGCATGTGCACTAGTTTCAAACTCACATTTTAAAGCTTCCGCATCAAAACAAACTGTTTTTAATCAAAAGTAACTATTTTAAAGTTATTTGTAGTATTTTTGTTTCCGCCTTAGCAGACATGGATTTCTTTTTGCCCATGCTTGTGGCATCACGACCCGCCCCGAAGCGCACTCTGACTCTTATCGAGACGGGTCGTGACAGCAAGTACTTGATTTGTTAATTTTAGTATAATTTTTAGAGTAATGTATGTATGGTCTCCTTCACAAAGTGCTCTTAGACTGATTTGTTTAAATAATAGAATTATGTGGTCAAATGGATTTAGAAAATGTGGGACTACATCAGTGAACTTTTCTGACCATCTTGGACACCAACTAATTTTCTTGGAATTGTTGAATAAGAATTTCTAGTACTATCTTTGTAAATCCTTGAATTTGATTAATTAGTTAATATTTTATTTGGAGGTTAAAAACTTTCTGGAATTTGGTGAAATTCATATATGGCTGTTATTTTACTGTTATATAGTTTTATAAATTTTAGTGAGGCCATAACTTATCAGAAAACCATACATGATGTTCAAAGTCATAGGTTCCCTGATTTTGAAGAAATTATAATAATTACCAAATATAGTAGAAAATTGTGCATTTTTAGAGTTGGTCATATAATGTCAAAACACACCCCCAATAATAATCTTGAGTCATTTGGATGATTATTTGGAGTACCTCCTCTCATGCACCTCATATAACTCATTTGGCCTGCGTATAGTAGATCTGTAGAGTTAAGATAATCAGTAGATCATTTGGTGGGAATAAGTGGTAGTTGATGTACCTACTCTGGATGAAGAGATGTGTGGTCACCAATAGGATTCTATGTGTTGAGTGTGCCCGGTGGTTAAAGGCAAGAGTGTGCTTGGGATTGCCGAAAGATCGTCATTCTCTTGGAGTGGAATAAAACTCACTTAGGGTTAATAAGTATAATGGTGAGAGGGGTATGCTTAAGGGTAGACATCAATAAATATAAGTGTCTTGGAAAGGGCGGTTTGGGCTATCATCCCATCGTATCTCCTAGTACCGCTGTGAGCCCCTCACAGGGTAGACCTCGGGAAGTCCAAGATTAACCCAAAGATGTAGGAATAATTTGTTACGCAAGATTAACTTAATAATACACCCACTCACACTCCGTTGTTACGGGTAGTTCGTTTGTTTGGTCTTACGAGCAGTAGGCTCGGTGGTTGTAGTTGCGAACGGGTTTGTCCGGCGAGCCGGTGGCTCGGAAGGTTATGATGATGGGTGGGTTAGCCCGGGGAGCTTATGGCTCGGAGATAGATGCTAATCATACTTGCATGTGCATAAAGGTGGTGGGTCTTCGGTATTGACGGTCATTCAGACCGACGTCGATACGCTGACTCGACAAGTGTGGATTTGAACTTAGCCAAAAAAAGTTTGGTGGTCCAGCCAGTAAGAGTACGCAGACGCTCTGTGTTTTTGCGTTGAGGCGTACGATAGGTATAGGTTAGGTAGTGTGAATACCAACCTATAGGTGGGCGAGGCCCAACCCACCGCTTCCGTTTGCCACTACGGGGGTATCCTGGGAGTCTTGCTAGCTCCAAAAAGGGGGAACTAAAGGTCTGTGCGCATAGAGTCAAAGTGTGTGAGTTGCACTTGTATGATCATAACATTACCCATCATAACTCTGCATGTCATAGCATAAACATTGCATTTCAACCGCTACCACTATCATATAAATTGGTTATGGGATTTTTTATACGATAGACCTTGCTAAACGACCCCTTGGTCCATAAGTTTGTATAGGCATTCCTATAAATCAATGGTTACTTTTCTATTGCGCACTTATCTTTACTTACTGTTCTTTACTTGCTCTTTACCATATTCTAATTAATGCTTCAATTATATATAAACACCCGTGTAGTGTAGATATTCTTGTAGCTAGGTCACACCATCTGCTTTGTTTCATACCCCTTGCTGTCCTCCGCTTCATCCTCCCACATGGTGCCTAGGAGCCACTGGGGGATGGGTGGTGGGAAACGAGGCTTAGTCTTTTTGACTAACGGTCGGTGAACCATATCATTTTAGGGGGTCGAGGAGACGCAACAGCACTAGGGGACGGTGCAGATGGAGGCGGGCCAGTCTAGTATCGGAGCACTAGTTTCAGGACCAGTGAGTGATTAGTAGTTTGCTTCCGCGAGTGACCTTGTAGTGAGGACATGATGCACAGGGAATGAGCCCATTATTATTGTTATATTTTTATTCAGTTATTATCAGTGGACATTTACCCTTATGGTTTTATATTTCATGTGATGTAGACTTGAGCATCTCTATATGTTGTAGTGACGACCTTCCCAAGTGTTGGTGTCACCGCAAAGCGGTGGTTCTGGCATAAGACCCAATTTTGTAACAAAAAATGGGGTCTTACACATTCTCCCCCCTATGGTGGGCGAGTTCAGTGTATGCCTCGTTTGTGTCGAGCTCAACAATGGCTTTAGGAAAGGAAGTTCCTATAGACTTCTGGGTGTGTGGCGGGACCTCCTCGCTGCAGCACCCGAGTCTTATTTGTAGGTAGTCCGGAGCTATTCTTTCTGCTCGCTAGCTTCTTCTCGTCAAGTTTCACGTGGGTCGACCACTGAACAAGTAACCTTGGGTCACCCCCTTGGTCCAAACGCAGTTGAACTGGTTTCCAGGTTTCCACACTTATTACATTTTTTCATATGTCTCTAGCTTTTAATAATGAAAATGAAGAAACCTTTAAAAAGGTAGCAGTGCATGTTAGTAGTCACTTTGATATAGACATATTGTTCAATTCTAAAGAAGAATTAGTCGAATGGGCTCGTGGTGTTGGCAGAAGTTTGGTTATGTAGTAATCATAAAATTGTCTGATAAGCTAAATGAGCGACCAAAACCCCGTGCATTTCTTGGTTGTGATAGGGGTAATTACTGAGAAAATCAGAACAAAAAAAGTTGGGTGAATAAAGGCATGCGTAGATCATCGTCAAAACGTTGCGGTTGTTTATTCTCAGTTAAAGGGCAAAGAGAGTTAATTACTAAAAAATGGAAGATTTATATTTTATGCGGGACACACAATCCTAAGAGAGTCCATCTAGAAGCACATGATTACGCAGGAAGATTAGATAAGGAAGAGGGCAAATTGGTAGAACAGATGTACAATTCCGGGGTGAAGCCACACAAAATACTATCCGCAAAAAAGAAGGAAAATAGTGGAAATACCACGATTATTAGGAAAATTTACAACGAGCGGGTGAAGTTACTAAAGAAAGAGTTGGATGGAGGAACGCCTATCCAATATTTATATAAGTGTATGGATGATGTCGGTTATGTTTCTTTTAACCAAGTATCCGCTACCAATAACCAATTGGAAAGATTGTTTTTTGCACATCCGATTTCTATAAAGCTAAGTAATATGTTGCCAACAATATTTCACTGCACATACAAGACACATCATTATCGTATGTCATTACTATGTATAGTCGGAGTCACATCAACAAATCAGACATTTTTTCGTGCTTCATTTTTGTGTCAAATAAAACTGAATCAAGCTATAAGTGGGCTCTTGATTGTTTCAATTCCATTTTGCATTCGAATTCCCAACCGAATGTGTTTGTGACGGATAGAGAGCAAGCTATGATGAATGATATCAAGGTTGTTTTTCCATCAATAAAAAATATTTTATGTCAAGTACATATTAATAGAAATATTTTAGCAAATTGCAAGAAGTTTTGTAGTAAAAGAAAGATCTTTGAAAGCTTTATGGGTGCATGACAAAAAGTGGTAGATGCTCAAACGAAAAATGTCTTTAATATGTCATTACAAGCTTGTAGTTGATTACTCTACAAATTATTATGAAGTTGTGACGTATATCATGACAACTTGGATAAATCCATACAAAACCTATTTTGTTTCTAGTTGGATTAATAAATATCTTCATTTAGGTAATTCAACAACCAACCGAGTTGAAGACGCACATTGTCAACTTAAGAAATTTTTAGAGATTTATATTGGTAATTTATCAACTATTTGGAGGACATTCGATCAAATGATCAGCATTCAACACAGATATTTTGATAGTTGTTGCATTCAAGTAAATAAGGAGTGTGTATGTTATTTGTATTCCGACCTTCTAGATCGTGTATCTCTCAAAGCTCTACAATGCATAAAAGAGGAGGTTAATATGGTGAAGAGTGGGATGGAATTTTATATGGAAGATATCTGCACACATGAGAAGAGATGTATTATGAGTTTGCTCTGTGCACATGAGTTGGTGTCTTATGTTGCCCAATCAAAAGTAAATCAATTATGGTTTGTACATGGACATTGGAAATAGTTATCCTTACATATTAACAAGGAGAAAGTTGATATTGATGGGTCAAACGACATGAACAATGAACTGAAAGCAATTATTCGGAAATTCAATTATTCAAATGACATACAAAAGTAGTTAAAACGGAAGCTGCGAGAACTCATTGATCCATCAACAACCCAAACAACCGAGCCTTTAATTAAATTGCATTTAAAAGGTAAGCCTAAAGGGAGTTACAACTCAAAATCTACAAAGCGTGATCCATCTCATTTTGAGTATGTCTTGATGGAGGAAAATGCAAAAATAAATAAATTAAAGGCTCTTTCAAAGTTGAATGCACGCAGACGAACTATTCATAAAAATGTTAATCCCTTGCTTTCAAAGAAATTGTTGGATGACGTTCAGGAGCAATCGGCTTCTTATTTATCACATGATATTATGGAGGTTATTGATGTACTTGGTGATGTGCATTGCGGGTATAGAGGAATTAGCCAAGCATTAAAGATTGCGAGCGGTTGGGCACAAGTCTGATTTGATCTACATGAAGTAATTGAAAATCATATTCTTATGTATGAGAACATGTTTGGGAAAACAAGAAGAGAAGAGTTACCATGGTCTCTTGAATGCAATACAACTTCAGCAACTTTGAACAAATAGTTGTCGATGCCGGATATGGGACTCATTATCACTTCATGCTACAAATAGTATTATCCCAACTATCTAAAGTTCAATCATTCACATTTCTTTCGTTGCATTCACCTCCACCGGCAGAACCGAAAATGGTTTTCATTGGATTTATCAATGATAATCATTTCATTGATCTTCGCATGCGTGATGGATGTCCGTTCCCGTTGATTTTCCCTCTATGGAGAAGGTATTGTGGAGAAATAACACAAACATGAGAAACTTTATTTGCATCAAAGATGATAATGACGAAGAGCAATATTGGACATTCAACTACATTCATACATTTGGATGACTCTTCTTCCAAAGGTCCTATAACTTTAATTCATATTGACTAAATTATGTGACTTGTGACATTTTAAAAGTTAGAGACTCATTTTTTGACAATTTAATGCAAAGATATTGCGATGCTCGTGTAAATATTGATATGAAGGCCGACAGTTCAAATTTTGCATTCTTTGGAGGTAAATCTTCTTTTCTTCTTCCTGATTTTGATGTTCCTGCCATGATTATTGCCAACACTTGTAGACAGCTGAAACAACTGTTTTAAACATAGAAACAACAGATCTGTCACTTATAAATTGTTAACGTGTTTCAAAATGCTGGACATAAGTTTTGGACAGTAAAACTTATGTTTGGAAATACTGGAACTGCAATCCAGATTTTTAGACTATTGAAACAGTAATTTTTGAGAGGAAAACAACAGTTTATGTTCCTCATAATTTCGGAAAGCTCTGGGAAGGTTTTTTCTCCACCAAGTTGTAGAAGTTGATGCATAGTTAATTATGATCATTCTTGAAGTTCCGAAAAAGTTGAGTTTAATACTATAGTAGTTAAACACACGCATTTGTTGTCATGATTTTATTTGAGTACCGGATGGAGCAACTAATGCATATTTTTTCTTGTAAATATCAATTATTATACTACAGGAGCATCGCAATATCCTGCATTCTGAATTATTTTGTTGCATCGCAATATCTTGCATTCTCTTGATTACTCAACATCCATAGCTCATTTCTTCCGTTACTGTCAACTTATTTCACTCTCAGGTATTCTTACCCATTATTGAACAAATTACTATAGCTCATTTCTTCCGTTACTCCATTACTCCACATACTTGCTATGTCATGCAAATGCAGATACATGTTTGCTATGTCATGCAAATACAGATACATGTTTGCTATGTCATGCAAATGCAGATACATATTACTATTTGGAGGATCTAGGGTTTTATAGCCAGTTTTATCATGCAACTTTTTCATTTCACCAGGTTTAATGAATGGCTAAATATATTAATGGCTTAATGCATTTACTATAGATTTGAAATATTTATTGCTGTTGGTGGAGGTTGATGGCATGATTGTGATCGCACAGAATGAAAAAAGATCTTCAATCCAAATGAAAAACAACTGCTTTAGAGAATTTTTTTGACTAAATATATTTATTAAATGTATATAGTGAATGATTTGACACAAATGTAGTTTTCTTAATGCATAGCGATTTTAATTGTCTATGCATGTTACTATACGGCGATTTTAATTGTCTATGCAGTTATTATGCATTGAGTTTTATTCTGGACAAATACCACTGTATGATTAACCGGACATTGACTTAATATATGCAGCTAATGAGAAGTTTTTGACTGTTCTTTATTACATTTGCAGTGTTTGACTATACGAAGATACCTATTTTAATGTTAAATTGGATGGGATCGAGATGCTATATTCTAAAAAAAGTCATACTAAAAACATTAGTGCCAAGATGCCAAAAATTATCTAAAATAAGTGTTTAAATTTTTGGGTTGCGGAATTTTTTTTTATATTTTTTGGGCTGCGGTTATAAACGGGGTGTGGCAAGCCAAAAAATAGGTTGCGGTTTTCATTTCTAAAATTTTCGGGTTACGGTTAACATTGGCGTGCGACAAGTCAAAATCGAGTTGCGTTTAACAATCGCCTAAAATTAATGCAGAGTATATATTCATATTACATATATTAAAATATCAATACATGGATGCTTTTCAAAGATTACACACCCTAAATACATTAAAACATTGTTACACAATAGAATTTCACGCAATGCACCCTATATATACCCGCCTATTTTCTGTGACCGCCTCCTTTAAAGAAACGGGACCAATACAAATGCTTGGATTACTGGGCCCCGCTGTGCACGACTTTATTGTTGCATAGTGGGGCCCACCACAGTGGGACATATGGTGCATTGCTATTGGACTTCGACGCCAGCCGGCGCCCTGAACCCGTACACAACAATTGCTCATATACATGCTAAAGAGAGTGAAATCTTCAATGAATCCCCATCCACAACACACAAGCAATAACTTATGGCATAATACACACTTATAACACGTTAAAGCACAGTAAATATTCAGTGAATGTATGCACCTCAAGCACATAAGCACATAAACACATCAAAACATATCATATTTTCATCAAGCAATACACATCTTAAGCATCTACAGATGACAGGAGTTTTTTTGTTGTGATTGTTGCTATAGACTGATCGGATTTTAATTTTAAAAGAAAATTCCCATTTTATTTTCTACTCTAAAAACACGACCTAAATTCACCCTCCTCTCGATCAAAGCTTTTGCCAGCCAACCTCGGCTCTTTCTACGCTCACAAAATACTGCGCATGCAAACGAAATTCCCCCTTTTCCCCCCAAAGCTCGAGGGCTTGCCCCGCTGCATCTCCTGTCAGATGCAAGAGCGAAATGTTTCTATGCGAGCTCAAGTCCGACAAACGCGGTCTCTTCCTCATCCACCTCAACTGCACCACCAACATCACTGCCAGCAATCACAAGCAAGCTACCGCCTTTCTCAAGCACATCTCCATCCTTTCATCATCTGACGGCAACGCATCGCCTCCTACTTCATCAAAAAAATAGGGGTGCGATTAAAAAAGTAAAGGAGAAAAAGCAGGTTTTTTGAAGTATCAATAGTGAGATTCATACTGCTTATAACATCACTCTTTTAAAAAAAATCTACTTTTTTAGCAAAAAATTCAAATATAAACTTGGTTTCAAGTCTAGGGATTATCTATTGAGAAATTTCTAGGTAGGTCAAAACTAGCCGCTCCTGATTTATTTAAAATATATATTCTTTAAATAATTAAAAATATATTTAAATATAAGGTAAGTTTAAAATAATTTGGAATTAAGTTCTCATTTACTTAACATTCTAAAATCAGTCTGCACATAGTTAAAACATGTCTGCTCGTACCAACCATTCTTTTCCCTCGGAATCGGGCTGATTCAATAGCTATGAGCGAAAATGATACGGGCACGGGAAAATGAAGACACGCACGCGAAAATTTCTCATGCCTCCCCATGATAGCCTACCAAGAGAATACTCCCTAAGAAAAATATTAGTATTGCATTGATCACATAACCAAATGTTTAAGATCATGTTTGGGTGAATAGTAGTTGAACACGAAGATAAAACAAAATTTATGAATGGAGCTCCTTTCCCTGCATTTGGAATTAGACACAAAACGGTACTTTGGGGGATTGGTGGTTCCAAATGGCGCAATTCTAACGGTCAAAAGCTTGCGTTTGTACTAGAAAATTTCTAACCCAAGCTTCAAGAAAAGATTTACTGCCATATAGCAGCAACTCTACTAGAAAATTCTCAGTGCTGCTGAAGGGGGTTAAAAAAATAAAGATCATGAAATTTGATGACCTTATAAATGAGGAGAGACCTATACTAAATGATATATACTACATAGTTTACAAATCATGCTCATCAAGGGCCACCGATTGCATCGGTGGAGGTTATTTCCCGAAATTGAGAAACTACGGTTGCATCTCGGTTTGCACAAACCCACTGTCGCGGCGTCTCGATGTCATCGCCTGTGTTGGTGGGTATATGCCAGCTACCTCTCTCTGATTCCTGCAACCAGAAGATATACAAAGCTGGTATTAAAAGCATAATTCGATAATCAAACAGTTGGTATAAAAGCATAAGATATATGCTTCACCCATGTTTGGCATGAAAGAATGTAGCGATTAGTGTCACGAAAACAAGCAGGCAGTTCTCAAGTGTGCTAAAATAGTTATTTTGACGACCACAATGTGCTGAGAATAGTCTCACCGCGAGCAACTCATATGGCCTCGTGCACCTAATACATAACTTGATCTGTCTATCTATAAATAGTTCGTTTTAGGTTGTACGTGTATGCTCTACCATAACAATAGAGTAGGCTAAGTCCAACAACCCACTCCCAAGTCACCCAGTTTAAAACAACAACACTCGAGCCTTTATCCCACTATAGTGGGGTCGGCTATATGTATCCTTTGTCGCCATTGTGCCCTATCTTTAGTCGTAACTTCACTAATGCCTAAGTATATCATGTCTTTTCTTATAGTCTCATTCCAAGTCTTTATTGGTCTATCCCTCCCCCATTTAGCATTCCTAGTGACTAAGCTCTCACAACGCCTAACGGGTGCCTCTAATGGTCTCCTTTGTACGTGTCCAAACCATCTTAGTCGAGCTTCTCGCTTCTTCTTCTCGCATCTTCTTTGCAATTGGTGTCACTCCTGTCTTATCCCTGATGCATCATTCCTAATTTTATCCAGTCTCGTGTGTCCACACATCCACCTAAGCATTCTCATCTCCGCAACTCCCATTTTTTGCTCACGTACACAATTCACTGCCCAACACTCGGAACCATAGAGCATCGCTGATCTAATTGCAGTACGGTAAAACTTGCCTTTAAGTTTTAATGATACTTTACGATCACGTAAGATCCCTGACGCACCTCTCCACTTCAACCAACCTGCTTGGATTCTCTGTATCACATCTTTATCAACACCTCCATCCGTTTGAACTATCGATCCAAGATATTTAAAACACTCATTGCGGGAAATATCTTGATCACCCAACTTGATAACGAAGTCATCCGTCCTTCTTGCACTGTTAAATTTAAGCTCCATATAGTCTGTCTTTGCCCTGCTCAACCTAAAACCCTTCTTTTCTAAAGTGTCTCGCCAAGATTCAAGTTTCGCGTTTACACCTTCACGCGTCTCATCAACCAAAATGATATCATCCGCAAACAATAAACACCAAGGTATTACTTGTTGGATGTCTAGTGAGCTCATCTAAGATAAGGGTAAAAAGATAAGGTTAAAGAGATAAGGGCTTAAAGCTCAACTTTGATGTAAGCCTGCAGTGATAGGGAATTCCTGTGTTAATCTGCCAGATGTCCTCACCTTCGTCACTGAATTTGAATGCATATCTTTGATTATGTCAATGTATGATACATTTACACCTTTCTTTTCTAAGGCTCTCCATAAGATCTCTCTTGGAACCATATCATAAGTCTTCTCAAGATCGATAAACAACATATGCAAATCTTGTTTTCTTTCTCGATAGTTGTGAATGAGTTTCCTTAAGGGTGTATAGCTTTCATGGTCGGCCGCTCTGGCATGAATCCAAATTGATTCTTCGAGATGCTAGTCTCCCGTCTTACTCTTCTTTCTATTACTCGTTCTCATAGTTTCATGGTATGACTCATTAATTTAATTCATCTGTAATTAACAAAATTTTGTATATCTCATTTGTTCTTATACAAAGGTACCAAGATATTTTCTCTCCATTGGTCTGACATCCTCTTTGACTATAATTCCTTCTTTTCCTAGACATGTAAGCCACAAAATTCCTTCTTTTCCTAGACAATTCCATACTTCGATGGGTATATCGTCTGGCTCAATCGTTTTTTTTATTTTTTATCTTCTTTAGAGCATCATTTACCTACGATACTTGAATTACGATAAAACGTTATGTTTTCGAGATGTCAAAGACACATGAGACCTTATTTGATTGTAGTAGGGGGTTGGGGTTGTTTCGAGAAGTCTATTTCAGGAACTCGTCTCAACTTGTGTGACAATTATTGTTATAATTAAGGCGACTAACTAAAGGACCACCTTTTAAAGACTAAATAGATAAGAGATATGCCAAAAATATTTAATATTTAATCGTTTGAGAGGTTCAAGAGTAAAAATCTCACTCCAAAATCTTTAAGATGCCCCTTTAGCTTTAGATGGTTCCAAGCACAAGCTTGAGTAATACAAATTAAGGGTTAATTATCGGGACTTCCCCTCTACATTCTAAAATAATATTAAGGGCCTGTTTGGGAGAGCTTTTCAGAAAAGAGTGGTGGCAAAAGGAGGGTAGAAAAATGAGCTTTTGGAAAATGTATATTGCAAAAGTAGATCTGTTTGGTTGAACTCATTTTGCAGAGCTTTTCAGAAAGGAGAAACACTTTATAAACTACTTGACAAATCTCTGTTGCGGTGACCTTTTTAGTAAAATGTAGAAATATTTGATGTAAAACAATTTTTTTAAAATAATTATAAAACCATAATAGTACTTCATTCATCATTAGAAATAAAAATTAATATTACATTGAAAGACAAGAATTTAAAGCAGGTCAACTACGTATTAGCTTGATACAACTGTTCTGCAATGCGATCACGCAATGCAATCATTCACACCTCTAACACGATCTGCATTTAATGTTATATTAGTGGTCGGTGTATGATTTTCTCTTATTACATGTGCCTCGGGATATATTAAGTTTTCGTCATCATCGCAGACCATGAAGTCTGGATCAGAATGAGATGCATGCCTACGAATATAGTTATGCAAAGTCATGGTTGCTATGACAATATCACGTTGCTTTGCTAAACTATATTGAGGCATGTCCCTCAGTATAACCCACTTTTTATTCCAGACACCGAAAGTCCGTTTTATGACGCTACGCAGTGATGAATGCACATGGTTGAATATTTCTTGTCTTCCTTGTATAGGACGATTTCCCCGCACAAAGTCTGGTAAATGATATCGTGTATCTGAATATGACTTTATGAATCCTCGTTGCAGTGGATATCCAGCATCAACCAAGTAATATTTTTCTAAAATTTAAAAACAACAATTAGTATTCTATTTTAAATAACTCTAATTTCGAAGATTTAAAATTATACCTGTAGACGAAAACGGAAAATTGTAACTTGGTTCCATGAGTGCACGCTGACAAATACGACTGTCATGGGTTGAACCCTCCCATCCAGCCAGCACAAATGTGAAACACATGTTGAAGTCGCATACTGCCATAATATTTTGGGTTGGCATACCATGACGTCCAATGTACGCAGCTTGCAGTTCAGGTAGAACCCGCACACCAATATGTGTTTCATCTATTGCTCCAATGCAGTTCTCAAAATATGGCATCTATCGAGCATCATTTAAAATTTGTTGTGGAATTTTACTGAAGTGTTCATCTGTTGGTGCTATAATATCAGATGATAGCTTTTTCAGGGCAGCTATTCCCGCTGAAAAATATCTACTTATTGTTTCCGTTGAGTGTTGAAATCTTTCTTTTGTTAGCCTCATTGATTCATTTTGTACTAAAATGTACAATGTCAGTACGAGAACTTCTCGTGAGGTAGTTCTCCTTGAACCACGTAGCCCATAACGTTGTTCAAGCACCTGAAGTAGATCAAGAAATATGCGCTTTGACATCCGTAAGTTCTCGTAAATTCTAGTGGGATGTCCATTTAGCAATTCTCCGATCCATTTATCACCTGATTGATGTGATTTCATGCATGGATTATTGTTGCATGATGAACTCCAATTGTGCATCATACACACAACCGATGCCAGGTGATGTTGAGAACAAATGTTTCAAGTTTGGTTGATCAAATATGTTGCTATTTCATTTACCAAGTTGTAGAGATTCCACCTTCTCTATGTTCTCCCATTCTGCAAAACTAGACATATGCAACAAAAAAAGAATCAACACCAATACATACACACTAACACAAATAATTATTATGACATAAACACATTACACAAGCAAACGTATATGCACACCCAAACACACACTCATACATACAGACGAACACAAATAATTATTATGACATAAACACATATTACACAAGCAAACATATATGCACACCCAAACACACTCATACATACACACCAAAACAATTTTTTAAACGTACATACAAATCATATTTGAATTTGTCCTAACACAAACATATGATGACAGTAAGAAACACTAACATATCAAACATAAGAAACACTAACATCTCACAAAAACAACACAAACAGATGCATACATACAAGTGCATACAAGCACACAACCAAACATACATAAGTAGGACATAAAACAAATATCTGATATTTAAAGCATGTAATTGAAGAGGTAGGTAATCAAAACTATGATATTTAGAACTAAAAAAAACCTGCATTCACAGAAAACAGAAAATGAATCTGTATATTTTTAGAACCATAAAATTATGTATCTAAATGAATCTATATAGTTTGACGAGATTCACAGCTTGTTAGAACCAAACAAAAATCACAAAAATCACAAAAACCTAAATTCACAAAAAATGAGTATTGATCTTACAGACAAACATGAAGCTGTATAGTAGAAAATATATATCCTAACACTTGGCAATGCAAAAAATGTTTACCAGAAAAACAGAAAATGAATCCAGAAATTGCAGAGAAATACGATCGATTCAAGATCTAGGTGATAGACGGGCAAAGGAGATCGATCCAGATCCCAAACCGGAGAGGGGGGAAGGTCGATGAAGAACCCCCAATTTGTTAAACTAGGCAGTGGAATGATGTTGTGGTATGAAGGACCCCCAATTTTTCTGGAAAGGGAGAAACAAAAATGAAAAAAAAAATTCTGGAATGAGAAGGAACCTGAAACGCAGCAGAAATAACTCACACCTAGATCTGAAATTGGAGAAAGAAAAAATGCAAAACAAAACCTAAATCGCCGGGAACTAGGGAGCACGGAGAGGGAGATGTGAAAACGCAAAAAGGAATTCGACTCGAAGCCGGCAATAGCGATGTCGACAGCAGAGGTGGTTGCCGTGTTTTCCGGAAGGATATGATAACGGAAGAGACGGTCCTTCTAAAATTACGCAGAGCTTGCAAATGCTTCACCATGGAAATGCTGGAAGGAGACGGAGAGAGGGAGATGGAGGATTCATACCTTCGAATCAATATCTGGAAGAGAAACGACAACTAGAAGATCGTCGGGAACTCGCGACCACGGCGAAGGGAGCGTGATGCATAGGGCCTGCGGGAGAGGAATCGCGAAAATGAAACGCACCCGTGAGAAAAGTCGAACCGGAGCCCTCTCACGACTTTCCGAAAAGACCTTTAAAAGTCATTTTGGGCGGTGGCGTTTCGCACCGGTAGAGAACCCAAACAACAAAATAACTGCGGTGGCGTTTTCCAGAAAACAGAAAAGAGCTAAAAAGCCCTCCCAAACAGGCCCTAAACATGACATCTTAATTTACAATGTTACAAGACACTGACACTTAACATACATTACGAGAGCACTCCTCTAGAGGGATGGTTTATTGTCCTAAAAATTCGCAATGCCAACTTGGAGGGGAGGTTAGGGAATCTTCAAAAAGCAGGAGGGGAGGTTAGGGTATCTTCAAAAAGTAGGAGGGGAGGTTAGGGTATCTTCAAAAAGCAGGAGGGAGGTCCTTATTATTGGAGTTATTATTATCTGTGTATTTGTATATTTTGGTGTAGGGCTTATTTGTAATTATCTTGGATATATGTTATATATATAGTAGGCCTCCACTTTGGAGACCTAAGTTCTTTCGTTTCACTACATGGTATCAGAGGGAAACCGCGCCTCCGTCTAGGGCTCCGCCTTCGCTCCCTCGCGTCGTGCTGCCGCTCCGCGTCTCTCTTCCAACGCCTATTCCCTGCCTTCGACGTCGACAGTCCTTCGTGCATTCGGCGCTCCTGCTGCCGCTTCTTCGTGTTGTCGCTCCTTCGACAGTCCTTCGTCGCTCCTACTGCCGCAGCTCTTCGTGCGGCTGTTCGACGCCTCTTTGACGCTTCTTCGGCGCTCCTGTTCGACGCTTCTTCGGCAGTTCTTCGTGATTCTCAGTTTTCTCGTATGATACAGACTCAGCATGGCACACCTGCTCACATTCTTCGCTCCGACAATGAGGGTGAATATTCTTCTCGTTCTTTTGATCACTTCCTCCGGGATGAAGGCACTCTCCACCAATTTTCGTGTCCTGGTACCCCCGAGCAGAATGGGGTAGCTTGACGAAAAAACCGCCACCTTTTGGACTCTGTTCGTTGTCTTCTTCGGGGAATGAATGTTCCCAAGTCCTATTGGAGTGCTGCCCTTCTTACAACAACTTTCCTTATTAATAGGACTCCCTCTCGTCCTTTAGGTGGCGTTACCCCCTACAGCCTCATCCATCCCTCCGTCTCCGCCTTTCCCATTCCCATCCGCGTCTTCGGTTGTGTGTGTTTTGTCCAGGACCGTCACCCTTCTCGGACTAAACTCGACGACAAGGCCATCCGTTGTCTTTTCCTCGGCTACTCCACTACCACTAAGGGTTACCGATGCTATGACCCTCATTTGCGACGAGTTATTTACTCCATGGATGTAACATTTCATGAGGAGATTCCCTTCTTCTCAGCCCATTTGTCTTCACATATTCTTCCTACCGTTGTGCAACCTCTTCCGGTTGTTCCGCCTTCCCCAGTCACTGATCCACCTGCCGCTCCGCCTGTCCTGCTGACTTACTCTCGCCGTCAGCGTACACCCACTTCTCCTCCAGTCCCGGATCAGCAGCCCCTTCCGGTCACAGGTACCTCTCTTGAGTCTCTCTCTACTACTTCTGTTGACTTACCCATTGCCCTGCGCAAGGATAAGCGTGCTTGTGCTCGCCCTCCTGTTACGGAGCACCCGTTGGCTAGTGTTGTTTCCTACCAGCGTTTCTCACCATCTTACCAGGCTTTTGTTGTTGCTGCTGATTCTGTTCGCCTACCTACTTCGACCGCTGAGGCTCTCCTTGACCCACGGTGGGTTCAGGCCATGGAGGAGGAGATGTCTGCTCTCCACCGTACTGGGACATGGTCTCTGGTTCCTCTTCCTGCCGGAAAACGCGCAGTTGGGTGCAAATGGGTCTATACTGTGAAGTACTCTGCTGATGGAGCAATTGATCGATATAAGGCTCGTTTGGTGGCCAAGGGCTTTACTCAGGCTCCCGACGAGTTTGGCGCCACGTTTGCTCCTGTGGCTAAGTTGACCAGTGTCCGCCTTCTTCTCTCGCTTGCTGCATCTCGGGCGTGGCCTCTCCACCAGCTCAACGTCAAAAATGCTTTCCTGCATGGAGATTTACAGGAGGAGGTTTATATGGCTCCTCCTCCAGGGTTTGCCCTTAAGGGGGAGTATTCAGGGAGAGTATGTCAACTGCACAAATCTTTGTAGGGCTTAAAGCAGTCTCCGCGTGCCTGGTTTGAACGGTTCAGCTCAGTTATCCTCCAGTCCGGCTTCACTCAGTGCCGTGCAGATCACACTTGCTTCATTCGTGCCACTCCAGAGGGTCGTCTTGCCATTGTCTTGGTCTATGTTGACGACATTATTCTCACCGGGGATGACTCTTCTGGCATCTCTGAGGTGAAAGCTACATTACGCTCAGTCTTTGAGGTGAAAGACCTGGGACCCCTCCGTTACTTCCTTGGGATTGAAGTTGCTCGCTCTCAGAAGGGAATCTCCATATCGCAGCGCAAGTACACCTTAGACCTTCTTCGGGACACAGGTCTACTTGGGTGTCGTCCTGCGAGTACACCTATGGATACCAACCATCGTCTTCATGCTGAATCTGGTGATCCTCTACCGGACCCCTCTCAGTACCAGCGCCTGGTTGGTCGCTTGATCTACTTGACCAATACTAGGCCGGACATCAGTTTCTCAGTCGGCGTTTTGAGCCAGTTTATGCATTCTCCCAGGACCTCTCATCTAGAGGCTGCTCGTCGTGTTCTTCGCTATCTTAAGCGCTCTCCTGGACTTGGGCTGTTCTATCGAACCGATAGTACCTCCAGTCTCTCATGCTTCACTGATGCTGATTTTGCTGGCTCTCTGACCGATCGGCGCTCCACATCCGGTCTCTGTGTTTTCCATGGTGATCATCTTATCTCCTGGCGGAGTAAGAAACAACCTATTGTATCTCGCTCGTCAGCTGAATCCGAGTACCGAGCTATGGCCCATGGCGTTACTGAGTTGGTTTGGCTACGATCGCTGCTGACTGAACTCGGCCTATCCCTCACTACTGGCTCGACTCTCTACTGTGATAATAAATCTGCTCTCCTTCTTACTCAGGACTCGGTGCTACATGAGCGCACCAAGCATATTGAGATGGATGTTCATTTTTCTGCGAGATCACGTTCGTACCGGGACTATTCTTCCTATTTACGTATCCTCTACCGACCAGCTTGCTGACGCCTTCACTAAAGCTGTTGGTCCGACTCGATCAGAATTGACCATTTCCAAGCTGGGCATGATTGACATCTTTGCTCCAACTTGAGGGGGAGTATTGGAGTTATTATTATCTGTGTATTTGTATATTTTGGTGTAGGGCTTATTTGTAATTATCTTGGATATATGTTATATATATAGTAGGCCTCCACTTTGGAGACCTAAGTTCTTTCGTTTCACTACACTTATAACTATGTAGAGTCACACGGGAGGCCCAGATAATTAACCCTAAAAATTAATGTTAGCAAGCATTGACTAGTTAAAAATTAAAGCCTGTTACCCGGTTATCATGAAAGAAAAAGTTAACATTTTGTGAAAGAAAAAGTTAACATTTTGTGTAAGATACCTGTATGATGATTGAATAAGGAGGCGGCATGTGAAAAGTTGGGCCACTCCTCGAAACTGTCAACCTCACCTGTCAAAATCAAAAGTGCTTATCAAGTCTAACCAGCTTGCTGTCAGGTGCATAGAAACTGATCATAATATGCCAATAGACATAATCCTCCTTCGAACAAAGGCCAGTCATTAATTACACTTTTGCATATGATCAAAAGAAACCTAAGTAAAAGATATGGTTGAGAGTATATAGATAACTAGCATTCTTTGAAATTATGGTCTGAGCATCAATAGCACATGCTAAGAAGAAACTGGTAATGCAATTATCATAATATGTCTGTGGCAAGCACAGTAAACGGGTTCAGCTACTGTAGCTCGAACGCTTCTCATGAACAAAGCCATCCACAAGCAGGGTCATTTCAATAAAAAGCTTTAATACACACACATATTAGAGGCTGTGCACGGGTCCCCCAAGCGAAGTGTGCAGCAGGGACAACAACCAGTATCCGTATCCCCCTTAATATGTGGGCTCAAAAAAGATTTTGCGTGGGGGACATCGAGCGGTGGAAGCGTACTATCGTCGCAGCACACTATAAGCACGAGGTCCCTTGCATTACTGCAGTTTAATTAATGAATTAAATTTTACCTCATTGATTAAAGTTTAATTGTTAAATAAGAAGTTGGAGGATGTAACTCATAACCAACCTTAATTTTCTCCCCACTTCTGCCCCAACGTTTCCATTTTCTCCTCCATATTAAGAGCATCAAAAACCAACCACAATTAATTTTGGTCCGAGCAAATTCAATCATAGATTAGGTGACCATTAATTGGGGGAATAATGCAGAGCATTTTCATGTAAGTGTTGGCGGCGTAGGGAAGATCCGGTGGTCATGGAGGAATGCTGTGGCTGTAGGGGGATGCTAGAAGACTGCATGCGGTCGGATAAGGGAAGGTAGGGAAGTAGGAGGACTGTTCGGGGTGGTTGCAGGCTAGGAAATGGTGGCAGGTTGTGGGACTGTGCAACGATGATGATCAGGTAGGGAGATGCTGAAAGGTGGCTGAGGCTGAGAGGGGAGGTGGCTGGAAGGAACATGGCTGTGGTGGCTTGGAGGGCGTGTTGGAGGGAAGTATAGGCTGGTTGGTGCTGGGGTGAGGTCGTCTGAGATAGGGCTGGCTGTGGAAGATCGAGAAACTAATTCAAGACGGTTGTGTGACTATGTCAGCCGGAAGAGATCTGGTCGGGTTGTATGGAGATCAGGGTGGTCGACTGGGAGAGGGAGGGGCTGGATGATGTTGGGGCGGGCTCATCCGAGGTAGGAGAGGCGGAGGAAGACGGCATAGGAGCTCTTAGAGTCAGTACCAAGGCACGCCGAGGAGCAGGGCTTCCACACACCACCAAGGCACGGCGAGGTCGCAATCACAGGCACCAATCGTCCGTCTAACAATCCAAAAAAGTCGATCACAAAGAATCGCTCAAATAAAGCACGATAGATCCCCATCATTCTCTCAAACTAAGAAACATCCATCTCTGATAAATGGAGACTGTCATGCTCTCAATGTCAGCCGGACAAGAATCTATGTGGCTCCTAGTAAAAACTGTCTCCGTTAAAGCTGTCAGTGAGGTGAGGTTGTTGCTGGGGTAAAGCTGGGTTGTGACTGCAGTGGGGTGTCAAGCTAAAGGTTCTAATACCATGATCACTCATCATTTAGAATCAAATCCTCTACAGCATATATAAAATAAATATTCATATTCTTAGTGATATCAAGCTCATAAAAATTTGACTCAATCTCTTTCATGATAATGTATGGACTTTTCTTCTAGCACTCATATTGATTGTCCCCAATAGGAACCTCTCAAATAATGTGTTAATCACCACCCAATTACCTTCTTTGAACATTTGCTCGCTCATGTGATTATCTGGGCAAATTTTAAAAGCTTCTTTATTTAATATAATTCTATATTGAAGTATGACATGCAAAGATGCAAATGATAAATGATCGATTTGACAGACTGACTATGTGAAGACTCTACATAGCGATGGAAGTCCTTAAGGATGGGTGGCTTATCCGAAGATTCTTTCAGCAAAGTGTATAAATACTCGTCGAGTGTGTGAAGAACACCCAAACGACTGCATGAGATATTGGTACTAAGATACGAGTTCATGATGTGTCAAATGTCTCTTAGGGACATGATTCGTCGGGAGGATTACCTGGTGATATTTAAAAAAAATCATTGAGAATGCAACGATCACTCGAAAGAATGTCTGAGACATTGGCATACGGGTGCAACTCTTGGGTGTGTCGACTGTCTCCAAACGGGAAAAACTCATCAGGTGACTCTCTATAAGGGATGTCAATGTACTTGTCAAAAGTGTGAGGGACCACCAGATGAACTCCTAATGCATCATGAGCATCCTTAAGTGTATGTGATATGACAACAACGTACTCAATGCTAGACTCAATGTCTTCAATGAAGGGTGGTTTCAGGGGATTGACTTGAGGATACATCAAGTATTTTGGTACTCGCAGACGATGAGTCTCGTTCTCAACAAGAGGCGGTGGTTTTATCTGGAGTTCAACGAGAGACTTGTCATAGAACTTGCCATATGAGCGTTGCTCATCCCGATGATTGCTAATAGGATCACTAAGAGGATCTAGACTATCACTCGTAGTGAGACTCCGGAAAATAAGGAGAGGATAAGAAGAATCGCTACATATGGTCAATGGGCGGGGTACTGTTACAAACAAGAGTCTTCAATGAGCGACCCATTCAATGCAATGCGTGCGAGAGAAAGAATAAGCGACTCAAATGAACATTACATTGCATTCATAATACAGATACATATGTGAGAGATAAAGAGGAGAGTCCTAAGAGGGGTGAGAGAGAGAGACTATACAATAATGATCCTCCAGCATGCCCCACACTCAAGCCTCTCCCCCTTATATATACACACACGAATAATTACCAAAACCTCCCCTGGAAGATAGCATAATTACAGACCGCACCCCTCTTATTATTGAAATTACAAAAACCTCCCCTCAATGTTACAAAACATAACATTTACCTCCCCTGAAGTTCACATTTCATAACCATGCACAAAATCCCCCCCCCCCCCCCTGAAAATGTATTCCGAGGGGGGGTATTTTTGTGGTTGGATGTTATGAAATGTGAACCTCAGGGGAGGTAAATGTTATGTTTTGTAACATTGAGGGGAGGTTTTTGTAATTTCAATAATAAGAGGGGTGCAATCTGTAATTTTCCAAACTTAGAGGGGGCATCCTGGTAAATGGCCATATATATATGTGTGTGTGTGTGTACATGAGGGAGAGCATGCATAATACTTTTAATTAAAATTAACTAATTAATTAATACTCATTAATTACAACATATTGTATAAATTTATCACGACAACTTTCATACGCGCGTTCCATGAATTCCGACGAGGGGGTTCCGCCTGGGCGAATGTATGAGCGTAACATTATACCGCCCTTGAAAATCAACCTTGCCCTTAAGGTCAAGTTGTAATTGTTTGACAGGATCTGCAGTAATGGCGGCGGTAAACACGATCGGGATGGAAGGCAAAGGGCTTTGTCGCGACATAACATTGTTGAAGGCTGATGAGCCATGGAGCAAAAACATTAGTGGGAGTGGAGTGGGTGCGAGCAGATAGAGGATAAATGAGGAAGGAAAATGAGGCCTAGTGAGTGTCATACCATAACGAAAAGGTATGATGATATTCTACAAAACACGGATACTTAAAAATACTTCGCGTATCGGCTCGAACGCGTATCGGATACGGGAAACTCATGGAAACGCGCAGAAACGCGTTTCCGAAACGTAGGAAACGCAATATTTAAATTAAATAAAAAAATTAATTGGGAAACGCGTTTCCCGCTTGCGGGATACGCATTTCCCGCTATTTTATTCACGGCGTCTTCTTCCTCTTCTTCTCCTCTTCTTCTTCTTCCTCTTCTTCTTCTTCTTCTTCCTCTTCCTCTTCTTCCTCTTCGTCTTCTTCTTCTTCCTCTTCTTCCTCTTCTTCCTCTTCCTCTTCTTCCTCTTCCTCTTCTTCTACTTCCTCTTACTTCCTCGTGTCATTGCTTGCGGCTGTTAATAACAACACCATCTATTCTCCAAGATATGTTTAATTACATTGAGTAAATGTTTCTCATGATGAATTAATCACGTTACAATACATTTAAAGCCTGATGACATATTCAAACATGACAACTCATTCTTTCTTGAACTTCATTTAACTCTGTTAAATGCAGCTTAGCTGCTAATTTAGATCTGTTTGCTTCCAATTCCGCAGCAGCAGCTTGTGATCACTCTTATTATCATCACCCTCTAAATCAATGGAAAATTCCAGGCATTCATTTATACTTATTATGTTGTAATTTTTTAAGTGTAGCGATGCTTCTCTACTTCCTGCTGCTTGGTCATTGAGCTTTTAATGTCTCTTGAATTTTTTTTTATTGTACATTACATGCTAGTTCGAGATTATTTACTAGGTTGCTATTTTCTCTGTCATTCATTTGTACTTATCTCTGTCTGCAATTTTCTCTTCCTGTGATATCAAATACCTTCTCCTAGCCTAATCTTTCTCATTGTGCATAAACAACATGATTGTGCGCCAATTATTCTTTATTGAATGTAGTGACTGAGATGGTACCTATAGTTTGTTAATTGTATTTTTTTATATTAATTAATACTTATATTAAAATAATTAAAAACGTTTCCCGTATCCGTATTTTTTTAAAAATTACGTTTCTTGTATCCGTTTCGTATCGTATCCCGTATCCCGTTTCCGTCCCCGTGCTACATAGATGATATTTATAAAGTCTCAGGGGAAAGGTGGGTGGAGGTAGGGGTAGAGTGACAGCTGATTTTGTGGGTGAATTGCTGAGAAAAAGGAAGTTTGGGGGTTGCATGGGAAGGGTGTGTGAATTTGGGTGTTAGCATGAGAAGGGAAGAGCATATGGCGAGAAGTGTATAAGGCAAATTAGGACTTGGCAGCAAACGAGGGGCTCAAGGGAGATAAAAGACATTTGATGTAGGGTGGGGTGGGGTTGCCCATGGGAGGTAAAAACTGGAGTTGGAGGCGTGGGTGTAACGGTTGGGGCACAAGAGATGAAAAAGGCTATAGGGAAGAAGGGGTAAAGTTGCTGCCCGGAAACTTTAAGGCTTTGATTACTGTGCCCAGCATCTATAAGTCTAGGGAAAGGGATTTTAAAAAGGATGGTGTGCCCACATGAGATGAAAAAGGCTATAAGGAGGAAGGTGTAAAGCTGCAGGCCGTCAACTAACGGCTTTGATCACTGGGCACGACATCTGGAAGGGTAGGGAAAGGGATTACACAAAAAGATTGTGTGGTGTGTTGTAGTGCGACAGAAGAAAACATAGTGGTAAGGCAAATAGAAAGGGAGGGATACAAAATGGAACTGTCGATTCCAGAGAGGCCAAATGATGGGAAGCGTGCGGCGTGGGTGGGTGAATGATGGCAGTGAATTGGGAGAGGACGACGTCTCTGGAGCCCTGAAAGAAGCGTGAAGTGTTGCATCAATGGGGCGAGGTGAGAGAGAAGACGCATGGTGGGGTTGAGGAGGCGTTGATCCCGACGATAATGGCGCAATAGGGGAAGGACAGGAACCACGACAAGAACCTTGTGGAAGGGGCTGACTGCTATCCCTGTCGGTAGCAGCGGTGGAGGACCCCAGTGCGGAGGGTTGCTCGATGACGTTGTTGCGGGGAGGGACAAGTGAGGGTCGGCCTGGGTCGACGATAGTGGAGTCGGGGAGACATGTCGGTGGAAGTATTGGACGTCCATTCCCGCTGACAGCAATGACGGAGGACCCCTGCACGAAGGGCCGGACATCAACAAAAAAGAGAAACCAGGGGGGTTGGTCGCCCAAGTAGGCCAGTGTGCGGGTGAGGATCAGGATGTGGGAAGCCAGCACCGGTGGCTATGGTAGAACGGTTGTGACTGCGACTAGGAGAAAGCCCAGACACCCTCCGCCTGTAATGACGGAGGAGATAGGTGTTGGTGACGGAGATGGCAGCGAACTAATGGGATGTACCTCGGCAGCGATTCAATTGAACTCGCCGAGTAGATCAACTTTGGCCATACAATTTAGAGAGAGATGATGTGGAAGTAATTGAAGATATCATTCAATTTCAGAGATTTATAGGAAGATTGATTTATTTGTCTCATACACGCCATGATATCTCTTATGCAGTGAAAGTAATCAGTCAGTACATGCACTCGCCAAAGACCAGTCATGTTGATGTTTCCCATAGAATTCTAAGATATCTCAAGTCCTCATCAGGAAGCGGCATCATATTCACTCCCAATACTGGACTAAATTGAAGTTTACACATATACAGACTGAGCTGGGTCTACTAAAGATCGAAAATTCACTTAAGGATAGTGTTCCTTTGTGGGAGAAAATCTTGTCACCCATAAAAGCAAAAATAACAAGTTGTCGCAAGATCAAGCGTAGAATCGGAGTTTAGAGTCATGGCTCATGGGGTTTATAAGGCTTATGGTTACGCTCCTTGCTGGGTGACCTAGGGCTTACTGAAGATGAACCCATCATGCAATATTGTGACAATAAGACCGGTATCAAAATCGCTCACAACCCTATTTAGCATGACCGCACCAAACACATTTAAGTGGATAGACAATTTATCAAAGAGAACATGGAGAGGGGTTGTTTGTACGCCTTTTATTCCATTTGATAGACAACTTGTCGACATTCTCATGAAGGGGTTGAGAGTGAGTGTTTTTGGAAAGATTGTTGACAAGTTGTCATGATAAACCTCTCACACCCAACTTGAGGGGGAGTGTTGGGATTTATGTGTATTACATGTATGTTTATGAGTCCTTTCTATTGTATGCTCACCACCCTTATATAATGGGGATGCGGTTATTTGGTAATTAATTAAGTTGTTTTCATTCTCCAACAGATTGGACCCGGCCTATTCCTAGTATTAGTACAAGCCAACTTTCCCATTGCATGTTGGATCAAAATTCCTGATTTCTCACTATAAAAAAAGTAGAAACAGGAAATGACCACCCAGCATGACATGCTAAAGAAGTTTGGTCCTCAACTTCTTTTTAAGCCTCGGCATTGGCTACCAGTAGTCTATACAATCAAATAACCTTCCCTTCCACCCAAACGGGTGCAATGGTTTGCTTTATGCTCAGTTAGATTCTAAGCTCAGTTAGGTTCAACAAAAATTTGAAGGTAGCAAAGGTAAAAAGTTAACATCTTTCCCCATTTCTCCTTCTACAATCATATAGTTTTTTGTGTCTTCCCCATTTCTTTTAACTTGTATGAAATGGTCAAAGTATGGCTCCCATGAAAGTACTGTCCTGACTCCTGAATGCACGCCCGGAGCGAGAGGCGTAGACCGGTATTCCATCACTTGAAGCCTTATACTGGAAGTTCATCAAACAAGCCATACAATACAATTTCAAAATAAATTATGCACATGGAAATAAATGTATTAGTAGTACTGAGTAATGAATTAGATAAACACTAACAAAAATCAAGTTTTGCATAAATCAAGGAAAGCAATGCAAGAACTCACATTAAGCAGTATTTCATGAATGAAGTACTAATAAATTAGTTTAGTAAACTGGGAAGGCATGATTGAAGAATACTTGGTGTTTTTCTTTCCACCTAGGAAAGAAGTTATTTCCGAGTAATGCAAACAAATGATCTCTCATCTCATCATTGGTAACAACCAAAGATTTGCAGTTGACTGCTGCATACAACCAGTACCTACGCATACAGAAGATCCCAGTCACTATAAATAATTTCAGTAACTCACGCATAGCATAGGACTGCATTAAAATGAGAAATGTGAAAGCAAAAACAAAAAAAGACGAATTATAGCTGTCTTTTTTCTGAGATACTGAAGAAATAGGCTGGCACAATATATTTGGAAAGCATGCAAATAACTTGATGTGAGTTCTTATCCTAATCTACTGGATCACAAGTTTTTCAGACACAACAACTATTGAAATCTAGAACATGACATGACAACTATCTTAGAAATTAGAGTTACGAAAAAAACTCCAAAAAAAAAACACAACTAAGTATGAAAATGTCGCACTTTGTTTTTCCACTGGAAGTGAGAAATGAACATTACATGTGTACAAAAATATTAAAGTCATTTGTAAAAAGCCCAAAAGGGAGCTCATTGTATAGTTTTCTCTTTCTTGTATTTAGTCTCACATCTCCAAATGTATATTTTTCCTCCTCTACTCCATATAAAGAGGGGAGTTCCTATGTAATAAGCTAGCATTTTGTAATAATAATAATTTTAAATTTCAAATTCTCACATGGTGTAAGAGAGGGACGAATTTTTCGTTGCTCTCAATTACTCGCGCGTAATTTCTCCCGATCTCTCCTGAACCTCTCCAGTTTTGCGTGAACCTCCCGTCCTTACACGAGATCTCCATGTGCAAACATTTGTTACTTCCCGAAAGTTAACATATCTCGCTTGCGACTAGCCGCCGCGCGACCCTCTTTAGCAAGACAGAATTTCAGCAAACTCCCTACGAAAACTGGCGACCTTCTCCAAAGAACTCACAATCTTCTCGCTCCCCGAACTCGCGACCTTCTCTAGTGAACTCACAAAATTCTTCTCACCCGAACTTGTGAACTCCGAGCACATTCACGATCTCCTTGTTGTGACTCCCAATTGCATGCAATCCCCCACAAGTTCTCCTTCCGACCGCACGACTTCAACTCTCTCCTGCTCTGCTGCTCCACCTTTTAGAGAGCACTAAACCCCCTTCCCTCGTCCCCATACCAGCAAGATTTGCAAGTGCTCACGCCGCGCATCCACCGAGCTCTTTCGTCAGGAGATAAGCGAGCTCTTTCGCCTTCATCTCCCACCAACGTCTGCGAACTCAATCCTGGAATCTCTCAATGTCCGCGACTTCCCAACTACAACCTCCTGTGAATTCTCCTAATTTTACCAAATTTCACAGGTCTGTGAGTTCTAGATCACGACGAGCTCGAGTACTCGACCAGCCCATCTACCCCCAACCCTCAACACTTGCTCGTACTGAACTATGGCGACATATATGCTCCTTTCTGCTCCCGTTGCTACTACTCCTACCCCCACACTCATTTCCAGTGTCTCTGAAAAATCTCGGGACTGCTTTCAAATTAACTAGACCCAACTATCCCAATTGGAGTATCTCCTTCACTTTCCTTCTACGATCTCAACACAAGAGACATCATCTCACTGATATTCCTCCCGACCCTACATCTCCCACCTATGCTAACTGGGAAGCAAGTGATGCTCTTGTCCATACGTGGCTTGCAAACAGTCTTTCTGATCATTGTTTGATATCATCCATCATGATGAACTGTGAAGGCTGTTTGGGTTCATCTTGCAGCCATTTACTCCAAATGTGTCAAAACCTCTCGCATCTACACCATCTACTCATATCTCTTTGCTCGACCAACGCTCTCTCCCAATGTTCGGCATCGTGCAGTTTAGTCACTCGGCGTAGAACTTTTCCAACATCATCCTTTCTCTGATGCCTTGCACAGTCAGAACCTTCCTCTATATCCTCGACTTCCCCTCGCCCCTCGCCGATCTCCCAACCTCTCCCAAGTGGCCTTGGGTGTTGTTTGAACCCGCACAGTAGGAAGGTTCCGACTGTACACCGATCGCTCCTATGCCCTATTTTGCGATTGTTCACCCTTGTTTTTTAAGGAATGGACTATCTCTGACTCCTATATGTCCTCAATCTAGCCTTGATCTAATAGTTATTTCTCTTGAAACTACGAATCTCGGGCTTACCTTCTTGGTTTGAGAAAACCGTATTTCTTTTTTCTTAACCTTGGGGAATCATGATTAGAATATACAGACCGCACACCAAATTACTACCATCCGTTTGAATGACACTAATTATCTCGCGTGGTCTCAGTCAGCTACTCTTGCCCTCAAAAGTCAGGGATTATTCAGATATGCCAGCAGAACTACTCATGCGCCATCGCAGGATTCTCTAGGTTGACTTCAATGCGATGCGTAGAACTCCTTGTTATGCCATGGCTCATTAATACAATACAACAGACTATAGTCTGCAACTATCTCTTACTTGATACAATAGCGGACATTTAGAAGCGTGCAAGATCCACTTACTCACGAAAGGGTAATACAGTACAAATTTTCCAGCTTCATCGCAAAATTGTTCTGCTTCGACAGGGCGACGATCTCCATCCGCCTACTACCTGTGTAACGGCCCAATAGACCTCCACAATTGAAAATATTGTTCTTAATGAGAAGCAAGAGTTAGTATTCTTGCATATCATTGAAGTAAACAAAGTTACACTTCGCAACGAAATTAAGGGCAGAGCATCAAAGAATGTATAGAGAAGTAAACTAACTTCAATATTAACAATACAGTTAACAATTCTACATTACAAGATCATACATACATATTCATTTCATAAGTAAAATTCATCTAAATATTTCTACATTACAAGATCATACATACATATTCATTTCATAAGTAAAATTCATCTAAATATTGCAAGTATTAGGGTATGTAATTGTTAGAAAAGCCCATGTAAAAGCCCATATTGGGGCCTCTTTTTATTTTCTTATTTCTCCCTCTTCTCTTTAGTCCCACATCATGTATAAGGATTTCTTCTCTCTCTCTCCCTCCTATATATTTGTATTCATACATTGTATTTAGTACACAAAGAGGAATATACAAGCTTTGGCTCTTTCTTACATGGTATCAGAGTCATCGGTCCAAAAATTGCGGTCTCCCTTTTTTTTTTGACCCCCCCCCCCCCTTGACGAGCTCTCGCGGTCTCATTTTCTGAAGACCGCTCCCCCTGCTTCCAGCTCTGCTTCTACCAACTTCCTCTCCTCTTTGGCTCTCTTATAGCCTTCTCCTCCCTGACATGTGGGACCCGCCTCTCCCGAGCTCTCTTTGATCCAGCGATCTCCCGGGTTCCTCGCAGCGACCTCCTACAGCGGTCTCCTGCTCCTTCTCGTAGCAGTCTCCCGAAGCTTCTCCTCGCAACACTTCTCAAGCTCCTTTTGCGGTCTCCAACCACAGAACTCTCGAGTTCCAGCTGCGGTCTCATCGGCCGATCCTTCTCTGATCTCGCGATCTCCCAATCAGTCTCCTGCCCAGCGGTCCCCTGTTCGCAGGATCACTGTTGAGCTCGCCTCCATTGGACTACCGAGCTCTCTCTGCCGAGCTCTTTGAGGTCGTGCGACCTCCTCCCTGCAGACTGCCCTCCAGCGATCTCCTGCAGCGATCTCCATCAGCAGCGACCTCTTGCCTGCCGCATCCTCTAGCAGCGATCTCCCTCAAGCGGTCTCCAGCAACGAGCTCCTCTTTAGCTGAGATCCTCTCAGCCTTGCCGACCTCTCTGAAATGGGTTCCTCTAGTGATCCCTCCGTGCATCCAAAGGGACAGACCGCTACCTCTCCTGCAGCTAGCTTGCTTCCCACTCCTGAACTGCGCGACGAACTAAAGATCACCACGATCTCCGTGATTGGGAAGAAAAACTTCGTTGAGTGGGTACACTCTGTCAGACGAGTTCTTCAGTCCAAGGGACTTGTGTCTCATCTCACTAGGGACCCCCCATCTGTTCCTACTGATGACTGGCTGCGTAACGATGGTCGGGTTCAGACACGGCTTCTCAACTCACTTGATGGCGAACCTTACCGCATGGCCATGTATCACGAAACGGCCAAGGCAATGTGGGAGGAACTCCACTCCTTGTACTCCGGCAAGGACAGCCTTCAGCACTTGTATGACATTATTACCGAGCTTCAAACCCTTGACACTGGAGGGGCGGCTGACTTAACCTCATTTGTTGTTCAGGCCAAGACTCTCGCAGAAGCCTGGATACAACATCAACCTTCTACTACTGATCAAGCAGCTCAACGTGCTCAAAAAGAGGTTGTGTGTATTTCCATGATGATGGCTCGTGTCCCACTTCATCTTCAGAGTATTCGGGCGCAGATCCTCTCATCGGCTACAACCCCGTCATTATCTGATGTGTGCTCCATGTTGCTCAAATTCTCACCGCCTCCGGATACTATTGGACCTTCCTCACCGGTCCTTCTCCAGCACTCGTCTGCCCCATTAGTTCCTCTCCCTCTCGCTACTCGTGGAGGACGGTCAGGCTCCCGAGGCGGGGGTCGCGGAGGCCGACCACGTCCTAAGTGTACGTTCTGCGGAAAGGATGGCCATCTTGAGGCGACCTGCTACCGCAAGCATGGACGTCATCCTCAACCAACTGCTCATATTGTCGCTGACAATCCTTCTGCCACTCGTGCTGATCTTGACGCAGTTCGCCTCCAGCTCCAGCAACTTCAAGGCATGCTCCGCCATCCACCTGCCTCCGTCGTCTCCATCTCCAATGAAGGTATCGCTTGTCTCTCCACTAGTCCACGCTGGATAGTGGGTTCAGGTGCTACCCACCATATCACCTCGCTACCACCACATCACTAGATGATCCTCATCCTAAGTACATCACAGTAGTCAATGGTGACACAGTCCCCGTCTCCGGCTCTGTTGATATCCCTCTCAATTCTTCTCTCTCTCTACGCTCGGCTCTTCATGTTCCGGGTTCCCCATTTAATTTGTTGTCTGTTAGTCGCCTTACTACCGATTTGAATTGCTCAGTAACATTCACCTCTTTCTCTTTTCTTATGCGGGATCTACGAACACAGAATAACATTGGTAAGGGACGACTGCAAAACGGGCTCTACCTTCTTGATGTTTCTCCTACCATCCTCTCCTCAATCTCCTCTGTTGATTGGCATCGGCGTCTTGGGCATGCCCCTCTCCCAGTCCTTCAGAAGGCTCTTCCAGACATCTCTCTTTCTGTTTTTCAGTGTGAATCATGTATTCTAGGCAAACAACATCGTTCCACTTTTCCCCCTCATTGTACTCGGAGCTCTGCTCCTTTTATTTTAGTGCATTCCGATGTTTGGGGTCCGTACAAAATCACTAGTATATCTGGTTATAGATATTTCATCACCTTCATTGATGATTATTCTCGCACAACTTGGTTATATTTACTTCGTGATCACTTTGAGCTTCCTCGCGTGTTTCGAGCTTTCGTCCTTGAAATTCGCACGCAGTTTTCCGAAAATATAAAAACACTCCGGACAGATAATGCTCGTGAATATACGAGTCACGAATTTGCTAATCTCTGCTCTGAATTTGGGATCATTCACCAGACGTCATGTGCATATACTCCACAACAAAACGGCGTTGCTGAACGGAAAAATAGACATCTCCTCGATGTTGCTCGGTCTCTCATGATCCATATGCAAGTTCCCAAAACCTATTGGAACTTCGCACTGTCCACAACATGTTATCTCATTAACCGTCTCCCTTCCTCCGTCCACAAAAATGCTACTCCGTTTAGCCTCCTTTTCCCTCCACTCCGGCATTCTCTCTCACACCCCGGATATTTGGTTGTACTTGTTACGTCCACATACTTGGCCTGTCTAAGGACAAGTTGGATCCTCGAGCAGCCAAACACGTATTCGTCGGCTATTCTCGTACTCAGAAAGGCTACGTCTGTTGTTCTCCTGCTACCCGAAAAGTCACTGTTTCTGCAGATGTTACCTTTCAGGAAGACCAACATCATAAAGACTTCGGGTAAATTATGTAACAACCCAAGTAGCGCATCTGGGTTGACATCTTCAGATATTACCTTTCATGACTCAAAATTAATGACGTACCTTATCACTTGGTAAGGTATTACAACCTGGAGTTTACTCCATTGTACCAAGAGTATGATCATTTTGATCCTCTGATCATGGTATGCAACCCAGATGCGCTACTTGTCAGGACTCGGGAGGAACACAATGGGTGTTTGAGTTTTTACATGAACTTCACAGAGACTTCGGGTAGATTATGTAACAACCCAAATCGCTACCCAAAAATTTAAAAAAATTAAAATAAAATAAAAAAATTAAATCCCCGATGATGAGAAAATGAAAAGCAGTGTCGTGCATTTCAGAAATTTTTATCGTACTTAATTTTGACAATTATTTTCATCAAAGGATTATTTTAATTGTTGATTTGTATTTGATTGATGTGTAATTTTGAAGGTTTTGATTTATATAGTGGTATTATTTTGGTGGCCTTGACATGGTGTTTGAATTATGGTGTAACATGAAATTATGGGCTGGCTGGTTAAGGAATAGATTGGGTTTTAACACCTGGATTGCTATAGATTAAATCTGGTAGTCAGTCTAAACCGACTACTGATCACTCTATTCCGTGATATAAACCTGTCTCGGCCTTCTCTTCCCCTCATTCTCTCGCTTCCAACGATTTCTCCTCTCTGATTACCGCTGAATCCCACTATGGCTCTCGACGAGAACTCTACCCGGTGACGCGGCATTGATTTTTTTCCTCCCCTCTCTTCGATTTCAGCAAGGGGAACTAAGCAAGGTTGGGGCTGGCCGTGCGCTACTCGCCAGAGGCAAAAACAGTGTGATTTCTTCTTCTTTACCCACTGTAAGCTCTTCTCTCCTCCTCTTTCTTTCTTCTCTTTTGTGATGGATAAATAGCAAAAATATGATATGGGGATTAGAGCATTTCTTTTTTTTCTTTCTTCTACTCTTCTTCCTCCCTCTTCTTTATTTTACTGAATATGGTCTTCTTCACAAGCTATAGCCGTCTGCCATAACGGCAACTGTGATTGATGTGGGGATTTACTTGTTGTATGACCGGCTGTATTTTTATGTTCTAAGCTTTGATTTCTCTATCTATGTGGTTGTATTTAGTTGGCCGGCTGTAATGGTAATGAAGTGTGATTTTTCTGTTTATGAAACTAGCTATAATTACCTAAGGCTGATTAAGAAGTTAGAGTTTCTTTCTTTTCTACTTCCTCTTCCTCCCTTTTCTTCAATTTCTGAAATGGGGTTTCCCTATTTGATGTTGGCCGGCTATGATTAAGTTGGGGCTTGCTGTGTTTTCCTTCATCCCTCTTAATATTTCGAAAATCAGATTTTTATTAACAGTAGAAATATGAAATAATGTTGATGTGGGAAGATAATTGTTGTTGGCCGGCTACATTAGGTGATGTGGAGATTGATTGGGCAGTGTGGGTTCGTGTGGTTGTGTCCTTGGTTGGATGATTGAGGTAAAAATTAATTGAAAAATTATATGGCTATAAATAAGTACTTAGTGAGATGAGTTTTGGGGATTTTTTTTATGTTTTCTTTTATGGCCGACTGATTGGAGATTCATTATGGGGATTTAGATTTAGTTTTAACTTATGCCCAGGCAAAAGATTACAATAATTCGAGTCCTTACACAATTTACCTTAATTGAGTCGTAAATTTTCTTTAAGCTCACCTGGATCATCTTAAACCCAGGACAAACTCTTAATAAAAGTCAAATCATCTAAGGAGTCAACATCACATTTATTTAAAAGACGCAACACATTAAAGAGATGCCCAAATTACAGATACTACAGAGGATAGTGTCTCGTGATAGGCGTGATGATAAACCTGAGAAGGATAAAGGAAAAAGGATAGTGTTGGAACCTTAGTTTTTGATTTGAGTTAGGATCCACCCCTTTGGTCAATAAATCATCTAATAACTTAGACCAAATCTCACTAAGATAAGAAAGCTGATAATAATGATTCGAGTTAGGATTTAAGTTTCCATCTTAAAACACATCATAACTTAGATCAATTTCCTTAAGTAAGAAAACTAAGAAAACATCAATTAAATATAATGCGATCAAATCGGAGAAAAATATAAGAAAATAATATAAGCTCTCTGCGTTCGACGAATGTCGAACGACGCTCGACAAATTCAAGACAGCCGGCGCTCGACAAATTCAAGACAGCCAGCGCTCGACAAATCTCTATCAGAACAACGCTCGACGAATTCAGTCAGAATAATCTTAGCGGCCAGGCATTCTCTGAACGGCGCTCGACAAACTCAAGCCAGCCAGCGCTCGACAAATATCTTTCAGAACAGCGCTCGACGAAAAATGTTGTCAGCAAATATTCTTATTATACAGCTGTACTAACATTATTATATATATGCTTTTCTGATATAGTCGTTGCAGGCAATAAAGTTTATAGCCGTTTGCAGAAGAGTCAAAGACAAAAACTCCTCTTCTCAAGGAATCAAAATTAAAGAGACTTTATCTCTTTCCTCATTCCTAACAAGAATTAAAAAGCCTTCTCTGGATTATATATGAAGAGAAGAGCAGAAAATAAAAAGTGAGACAGAGAGAAATAGGAATAGATATAGAGAACACACAGATACAAAAAGAAGCAGATCTATTCTGTATATCTTCTGTTCGCTAACATCTTCTTGCAGATCACATATATCCTGAGACACCAATCACAACCATTTGCTCAGGATCATCACTGCTTAAGAAGAAAGGAGTGTTTGTACAATCAAGAGAAGAGGACTCCAGAACTGTCATCAATTTACATCAGACAGGGGGAGCTCTTCAACATCTTCACCAAGATCCATTCAACTTCAAATCAGGATCTTCAAGAGTCTTCTCATACAGAGAAGAACAACAAATCTTTCTGTTTTTCTTTTTATTCCTTCCCACCTTTTGTACATGGTTACAACTCCCTTCAAAAGTTAACTCCCGGTGACAGGGCACCTTAGCAAAAACCTGCATCTTGGTTAGAGCACCTTATCAACAGCTCACCTGGTGTGTGGACACCTTATCAAAATCACCTTGGTGTGAGGGCACCTTACCAACAACCTCCTAGTGAATTCCTACCAGTGGGTAGAAGAGTAGACGTACCCAGTTGAGGGGAACTACTATATTTCTCTGTGTCATCTGGATTGTTTCTTGTTTGTTTTACTTCTTTACCTGTGTTGTGTTTTATTTGCACTTTAACTGTTTGGTTTTATTACTCAAACAACACACTATATATATATCACTTACTTTGAAAGTAAAATTTAAACAAGAGTTTTAACATATAATAAGAACTAACCTCTACTTTCAATTGGTATCAGAGGAGGTTGATTTTACCTTATTTTCAATTTCTTGCACCTGATACTCAATTGCCCCTTTCAATTAGTATCAGAGGAAGTTGATTTTTCACACAGGCTAACACCTGAAATCACAAAGATCACATAGTTCTTAAATTTGATTTTAAAAGGCTTTTCAAAATGGCACAAGCAGATTTTCTATTCTCAGATCCACCTATATGTAATTTGAATAGTTTTTCTTTATGGCAAATTAGAATTAAGTTATATATGAATGTCATAGATGAAAATATTTACAAATTTGTTTTGACAGGATTTTCTTCCTCAAACCCTTCATCTGATCAAGAAAAACTGAAAAGTGTCAATGCAAAGGCTATGCAGATATTGGCCCAATCAATGTCAAAAGACATTTTTCAAAGAATTGATGATTGCACCTCAGCAAGGAGCATTTGGAACTCCCTCTCTAGGATGATAAATGAACACTTTCCTACTTCTTCTACTAACATCATTTTTGATGCAGAACCATCAGTTACTCTAACTGAAGAAGAAGACAAGGAAGAACAAAAAGCCAGAAACTTCTGCATGATGGCCATATATGGTTCATACCAAATTTCAGATGCAAAAGCTGAAACAGAAAAGGTAAATGAGGTAATTTCAATTCTCAACTCTACCTCTACAACTTACAAATCTGTCTTTAAAATAACATTAACAGATTCAATAAAATCAAACAAAGAAATTAAAGAGAAGTTAACAAATATAAACTACTTAACTTCTGAAGATAATAAACCTGAAGAAAATTCAAAAGCACAAAAAAATTCAATTAAGGCTAAATTGCTTAATGATTATCAAGAAAAATTTAAAATAATATCAAACATATATTTTAATGACTACAAAAGAAAACTCTCAATTGGTATCAAAAATCAGATTTTAAAGTTCTTAAAACATATATTTCCAAAAGAACTTTCTAATGGTATCAAAAAGCTTTTCACCATTAAACTCCATTCCTAATAAAATAGCAAACATAAAATTCTTTTGAATGTTTTTATAATTAAAAACAATGTCAGAAAACTTCAATGTTCTTACAGACCTTCTCCAAATTATGTTGAGCATTCTACTGTAGTTGCATTGATTAGAAATAATCAGAGCACTGAGTGTGAGTCTCTTCTGATAAGGAGATTCTTAAGAAGGAAGGTATCAGACAAAGTTTTTTTTTTCATTCCTTAGAATCCATTAAAGGTTGCTACAATTGAAAATTTTAATTCAGATCTTAAGAAATCAAAATCTAGGAAAGTAGAGTTGCTCAAATAATTTTAAAAGGATAAAAAATTATTAACGCCAAGTGAGAGAGAAAATGAGAAAATCAGAGAAACCAAGTGAGAAAGAAAAGGAGTATATAAAAATTAAAACTATCAGCAACCTAAACCAAATAGGGAGAGAGTACCAGGCCACTAGTTTTAATTTGATTTAGGATCCCAACTCAAATAGGGGGAGATTGTTGGAACCTTAGTTTTTGCTTTGAGTTAGGATCCACCCCTTTGGTCAATAAATCATCTAATAACTTAGACCAAATCTCACTAAGATAAGAAAGCTGATAATTTGAGTTAGGATTTAAGTTTCCATCTTAAAACACATCATAACTTAGATCAATTTCCTTAAGTAAGAAAACATCAATTAAATATAATGCGATCAAATCGGAGAAAAATATAAGAAAATAATATAAGCTCTCTGCGTTCAACGAATGTCGAACGACGCTCGACAAATTCAAGACAGCCGGCGCTCGACAAATTCAATACAGCCAGCGCTCGACAAATCTCTATCAGAACAGCGCTCGACGAATTCAGTCAGAATAATCTCAGCGGCCAGGCATTCTCTGAACGGCGCTCGACAAACTCAAGCCAGCCAGCGCTCGACAAATATCTTTCAGAACAACGCTCGACGAAAAATGTTGTCAGCAAATATTCTTATTATACAGCTGTACTAACATTATTATATATATGCTTTTCTGATATAGCCGTTGCAGGCAATAAAGTTTATAGCCGTGTGCAGAAGAGTCAAGGACGAAAACTCCTCTTCCCAAGGAATCAAAATTAAAGAGACTTTATCTCTTTCCTCATTCCTAACAAGAATTAAAAAGCCTTCTCTGGATTATATATGAAGAGAAGAGCAGAAAATAAAAAGTGAGACAGAGAGAAATAGGAATAGATATAGAGAACACACAGATACAAAAAGAAGCAGATCTATTCTGTATATCTTCTGTTCGCTAACATCTTCTTGCAGATCACATATATCCTGAGACACCAATCACAACCATTTGCTCAGGATCATCACTGCTTAAGAAGAAAGGAGTGTTTGTACAATCAAGAGAAGATGACTCCAGAACTGTCATCAATTTACATCAGACAGGGGGAGCTCTTCAACATCTTCACCAAGATCCATTCAACTTCAAATCAGGATCTTCAAGAGTCTTCTCATACAGAGAAGAACAACAAATCTTTCTGTTTTTCCTTTTATTCCTTCCCACCTCTTGTACAGGGTTATAACTCCCTTCAAAAGTTAACTCCCGGTGACAGGGCACCTTAGCAAAAACCTGCATCTTGGTTAGAGCACTTTATCAACAGCTCACCTGGTGTGTGGACACCTTATCAAAATCACCTTGGTGTGAGGGCACCTTACCAACAACCTCCTAGTGGATTCCTACCAGTGGGTAGAAGAGTAGACGTACCCAGTTGATGGGAACTACTATATTTCTCTGTGTCATCTGGATTGTTTCTTGTTTGTTTTACTTCTTTACCTGTGCTGTGTTTTATTTGCACTTTAACTGTTTGGTTTTATTACTCAAATATCACACACTATATATATATATCACTTACTTTGAAAGTAAAATTTAAACAAGAGTTTTAACATATAATAAGAACTAACCTCCACTTTCAGATAGCCACAATGAGTTTTTACCTCTTTGATTATGCTTATATTTTAAACTATGTTTAGTATTTACATGCACAATATTTTTACATTGAGCCCATTTCATTGTATGTTCATTTTCATTTAAATTAAAGAAGTTTGAAATTTTGAAATCACTGACACGTGAAAATCGCCAAGAAGCTAAGCATGGAATAGCAAAAGAAAGCGATTGGAATTTTAAGGAAAAATTTAGAGAAATAACACTTACTTTCTACACTAGAAATTACACAAAATTCAAAGACAACAAAAACCATATGAAAAGAATAAGAATCTATAATCACTATGAGATATAAAACACATTAAGAAAAGAAAAAGAGAGACATAAGATGAATAGGAAGAAGTAGAAAGCATTGATGCATAGGAAATGTTAAGGGTTAGCCCACGTAGGGGATGTGAATCACCTACGAAAGAAGAGTGTGTTGAGTTAGAATCTTCCAATCTACGGGGGCCAGAAAGCCTATTGCGCGTGAAGATCGTCATAGATTGGAAGTCTATGCCTAACCAGGGGGCCAGAAGACCTATTGCGTGTGGGATCATCCTGGGTAGAAATAGGAGTTTATGATAACCCTAGATGGGGTGGGCCCAAGATTTTGAAAAGATGAATCGACAAATACCCTTAATAATTCTTGATTGAATGAAATTAAAGAAAGATAAGAATGACAAACACACTGATTTAGAAGATTGAATTTACAAGAAGAACATGATGAATAAAATTGAATAAAAGGAACAATGATCTTGAAGAACCCTAAGAACAAAATAACAAAAAATGTAAGAATATAGAATCTTATTTACATAGTATTGTACTTCCTTTCTTTTACTGCACCTTAAAATGATTATGCATATTGTTACTCACTTTTCTTGTTTGCATATACATCAGTTGAAGAGGTAAAGTACTCACTTAGTCGTATTGTTTATGATTAACCCGTAGTTGTCTAATTTTTTAGGAATTAAACATTTCCCCAGATACACCTAAGAAGGCAAAGATGACCTACGAAGAGCAACAAAAGAGAGCAGAGGAATGGGCTAAGGTATGGGTTAAAATATTTGTTAGAATAAAGGAAGCAGTAGATTAAGAATGCATAATTAATTTCTAAATATTCATTACTTTAGATTAAGAATGCATGATTAATTTCTAAATATTCATTACTTTGGCAGCTGAATGGTGGCAATCTTACCGAGCTTCAAGTTTTACTATAAAGATGCTTAGCTTAACTTAAAGTGCATCTGGTTGGGCAATTGAAGATTTTTTTGAACACGTAAGCATTTAAAATCTATTTTGGAAGATTAATAAGGCGATGAAATAGTGTTGATTAATTTATGTGGTTAATTGGTTATATTTTAGATTCATGACAAAAAAATAAATAGGTTAGCTCAACAACGCCTAAATGATTTAATATTTGTGAACTACAATCAAGTGTTGCGACGCAAATGTGATGCATGTGATTGTATTGATTTGATTTCGTTGACAGATATTGACGATAACAATGGATGGTTGGTATGCAGAATGAAGGAAGGTAATGAGGTTGAGCATGAGGAGGAATTGGTTTTTGATGAGTACTTGACTTGAGGTGCAGTTGCTAGGGCCACTGGAGTTGAAGATGATATGATGGGGTATGGAACAAAACAAGAGGCATGATTGCAATAAACAAGAACGCAGATACAATCCAGAGCGGACTCCGGCCAAGATCTAGGAGGCTGGTTCCTCCTAAGACCCCTCTCTCAAATGAGAGCCAAAACCCTAATAACCAAAGATAAAACTAACACTCCCATACCTCCTTATATAGGGAGGAGGGGGCTCGCATCAACCCTAAGACATTTAAAGAAAAACAGTAATAATAAAATGAGATGGCGCGTGCGCGTAACAATACATCCCGTCAGAAAAGCGACCTTGTCCCCAAGGTCGGAGCGTCGCCCGCCGGTCAGTAGTGGGATGCCGTCGAGGTGCCCGGGGCGTCGTCCGGTAGTCCGTACGAGAGCAGCAGGGCGTCGAAGTCGGCGTCGGAGAGCGCGGCCACGGCGTCGCCGATGAGGACTCGACACTCCTTCACGGAGTACTCATGACCAGGAGAGTAGGGGTGCTTGCAGCGGAAGCACAGGCCCTTGCTTCGTAAGTCGTTGTACTCCTGGTTGGAGAGGCGGTGGGTAGGGATAGGCCGGTTGTTGCGAGGACCCATCATTGGTGGCCGGGGAAGAGGAGGTGGCGGAGGTGTAGGTTTCGGATGGGTCGAGAAATGTGTGTAGGAAGGATGCCTAGAGGGAGGTGATGGGGAAGGAATGTCGTCGGACGTTGCGAGAAACTCTGCCTCCACCAGGGGGGCGAGGTCAATGGCGTGGTGAACCGTTAACGGTTCGAGAGTGCGGAGACGGGAGCGGAAGTGGGGTTGCAAGCCGTTCATGAAGAATCCCAAGTAATGGTCTGGGGGAAGACCGGGGACATGGGTGACTAATTCCACGAAGGCATCAATGTACGAGTCAATGGAGCCGGTGTGACGGACCCGGAAAGTCGCTCGATCATGGGGCAGGAGTAGCGGTCGTCATACCGCTGAATGAGGGCCTCAGAGAGAGCTGGCCAGGACAGGTCGGGAGAGGTCTGGCGGAGCCAACGGACCCAATGGAGGGTCGACCCTTCCATGCCGATGATTGCGGTGGAGACCCGTTGTGTCGGCGCGGTCTGGTGAATGTCGAAGAACTGCTCGGCGCGGGCAATCCACCCGAGGGGGTCAGACCCATTGAAGGTAGGCATGTCAGGTCCACGGTACGGTGGAGTAGGCACTTCCACCGCTGCGGAAGCATCGGGAAGCACGGTGCTGGGGGATCCCACAACAGAGGTGGTAGAGGGCCCGGAGTGCTGGGCGGGCTGCAATTTCTGGAGCATGGTCAGAATCGAGGTGAACTGCTCGTTCTGTGCCTCGAGACGAGAGTTGATGGTGGCGAGGGAGTGTTCGAGGGCTTCCACGCGGGCTTCCATCCGGCTCTTTGGCATATGAGGACGATTGCTCCGAGTTGGAGGTTTGCACGGGGCGGATTGGTGCGGCATGGGGCAGATCTGGCCCGCAGGGGGCCGGGGCGGCGGCGGGGAGCGCTGGTGGAATGCGGAGGATGCCCGGGGCTGGGCGCGCTGGCGGAATGCTGCTGGGAGAGCGGGTCGGCCGATCTGGGAGAGCAAACGGGAGCGCAAACCGGACGCTGGCGGAAAGCGCACGCGGGATCTGGGAGCGCAAACGGGACGCTGGTGGAAAGCGCACGCGGGATCGCTGGCGGAATGTGGCTGGGAGAGCGGGATGCGGCCAGATCTGGCGGAATGCGGCTGGCGCACGCGGGATCACTGGCGGGATGCGGCTGGGAGAGCGGGGCCTCAGCGACGCGATTCGAGGAAAAAAGCTCGGCTGAGAGGAAGACTCCGGCGACTAGGTCAGCGGGCGGAGCGGCAGGTCGGACCAATGTTACGAACAAGAAGCAAGTTGCATTAATCGAAGAAGAAACACGGATACAATCCGGATCGAAGTCCGGCCAAGATCTAGGAGGCTGGTTCCTCCTAAGACCCCTCTCTCAAATGAGAGCCAAAACCCTAATAACCAAAGATAAAACTAACACTCTCATACCTCCTCCTTATATAGGGAGGAGGGGGCTCACATCAACCCTAAGACATTTAAAGAAAAACAGTAATAATAAAATGAGATGGCGCGTGCGCGTAACATGATATCTATCACAAACACTTATCAAAAGGAAAGAATGTGATCTCAACAAAGATAGTTGAAAAGGGGAGCACATCTAAAACTAGGGTTCCTACTCCTATAGTCCTTAGAGATGATGATGATGATGATGATGATGATGATGAAGGGGATGAGGAAGTCGAGTACAATGAAGAAGAAGATTATAATGACAACAGAGATGATGATGAAGACATAGTCTTTTCTGAGGATGATTAGCTGATATAGAACTACTGAGTAATAAAGTATTTGTATTTTTAATATTTGTTACCTTTAATAATACTTTTTATTCTTCTTTTCTATCACATGATTTATTGTTGGCATTAATACTAGTGTGTTGCTGTGGTGGTAATTTTATGTTGAGTTTTTGTATTAAATAAAATAATTTTTTTTTGCACCTCGCATTTGTTAGGCACGCGCCTGGGCCTTACACCTTGGATTCAGGACCTCTGTGCGCCTTGCGCCTTTAATAACATAGTCTACTGTTTATTCTCTGAATTCTTTCTATTTCGTCTCCGTTGCTCAGAGTTTTTGTGTGTGATGTATGTGAACTGGCTAAACACCACCGGATTTTTTTTACTCAGGTCTCTTTACATAGTTCTATGTCTTTTCATATAAAGCATACTGATGTTTGGGGTTCATGCAAAGTCCTTTCTCTTACTAGCTGCTCTTGGTTTGTTATTTTATTAAATGTTCTTCTTGCACTACATAGGTTTATTTGATGACACAAAATAATAAAGTTTTTCCTATTTTCAAACAATTTCATAAGATGGTGGCGAACCAATTTGGTGTCTTCATAAAAATTTTACGTAGTAATAGTGGGCGTGAATATGTTGATTCCTCCTTTAAGGCATATTTTGGGAATCAAGACATCATGTGTACTCTCCTGCTCAAAATGATGTAGTTGAGTGGAAGAATCGTCATCTCTTAGAAGTTGCACAATGTCTCCACCTCACTAGGCATATTCTCAGGTAGTACTGGGGAGATGTGGTCCTCACTGCCGCCCATCTGATTAACCGCATGCTCACTCCCATTTGGGGGAATAAATATCAACTTGCTACCCTCGGTTGAATAGCGTGAGAGGAATAATGTGTTAATTGTATTAAACCAACCCCCCTTACTCATATATAGAGTAAGGGAACAAGGACAAAACTACCCTTCATAAGGTAATTACAATAATATAATAAGACTTGAATTCAACTCTCCCCCTCAAGTCGAACGATAGAGGTCCGTCATTCCGAGTCTGGAGATATCATCAATAAAGACATCGCTCCCCAAGCTCTTTGTGAAGACATCGGCCAACTGATCTCTAGAGTGAACAAAGGGGGTAACTAAATTCCCTTTTTCGATATGATCTTTGATGAAATGGCGGTCAACCTCAACATGTTTAGTTCTGTCATGCTGGACCGGGTTATGAGCAATACTGATAGCGGCCTCGTTGTCACAGAATAGAGAGATAGGAGTGTCATCCTGAAGGTCCAAGTCCCTCAATAAGGTGCGCAGCCACAAACCTTCGCAGAGTCCTTGAGACATTGACCGATACTCGGCTTCAGCACTAGATCGGGCCACCACATTTTGTTTCTTGCTACGCCATGTGACTAAATTGCCACCAACGAAGGTGCAATAGCCTGTAGTAGACTTTCTGTCATCACGGCTTCCAGCCCAATCCGCATCGGTAAAAACTTCAATCTTCAAATGGTTGTTCTTTGAAAACATCAAACCCCGACCCGGAGCCTTCTTTAAGTAACGGAGGACACGATATGCGGCATCCTGATGTCTGATCCTAGGAGCATGCATATATCTGCTCAGGATCCCAACAGCATATGTGATGTCAGGGCGAGTGTGTGAGAGGTATAACAACCTTCCTACCAATCTCTGGTAACTTGCAGCATCTGTGCGATCTCCGTCAGTATCTTCATCGATCTTATGGTTCTCCTCCATAGGTGTGTTAGCAGGAGCACACCCAAGCATCCCGGTCTCAGTTAACAAATCGAGCACATACTTGCGTTGCGAGATAAAGATTCCCTGATCGGAGCGAGTTACTTCAATTCCCAGGAAGTAGCGGAGCCTTCAAACTCTGCAGACAGGAGGGCTTTCAGCTTTGAGATTTCATCTGAGTCATCTCCAGTGATCACGATGTCGTCCACGTAAACAATAAGAACAACAATCTTCCCCTCATTTTTCCTGATGAATAGAGTATGATCAGAATGTCCCTGTTGGTATCCAAACTTGACCATAGCCTTGTGGAACCTGCCAAACCAAGCCCTGAGAGACTGTTTCAACCCGTAGAGGGATTTCCTTATGCGACATACAAGGCTTTCTTGCCCCTTCTTCACAAATCCTGGGGGAAAGGTCATGTAGACTTCTTCATCGAGGTCACCATGCAGGAAGGCGTTCTTAACGTCCAGTTGATGAAGATCCCAACCCAAGCAAGCAGCACAAGATAGAATAACACGAACAATGTCCATCTTAGCCACAGGAGCAAAGGTCTCCTGGTAGTCGACTCCCTGAGTCTGAGTGTAACCGCGTGCCACCAAACGGGCTTTGTACCGCTCAACTTTGCCATCCTAATTTTGCTTGACCGAGAACACCCATCTAGAACCAATGACTTTCTTTTCGGGAGGAAGAGAGGTGATGTCCCATGTGTGATTTTTCTCCAAGGCTACCATTTCCTCCTCCATTGCATGAGCCCATGCCTGAATGCCAAGAGCCTCCTGCCATGTCTTAGGGATAGTGATCATGGACAAGGAGGATATAAAAACCTGATGAAGCTGGGAAAGATGACCATAAGCAACATGATTTGAGATAGGGTGATTAGTACACATAGTTTTACCTCTTAGAGCAGCAAGGGGAACATGCAGATCAGAATCAGAATCTGAGTCCAAAGACGACACCGGCAGCGACGGAATCACGGAGGACTGTTCACCTGTTTGACGACGACGATATATATGTGGAAGAGGAGAGATGAGAGGCAGATTGTGGTATGTAGGGGAAAAAGACGTAGGTGAAGGAGGTGTAGGAGGATCTGGAGGAGTGGCAAGAATGGGTGGAGAGGTTGTAGGAGTGGCAGGAATAGGAGGAATCAGAGGGAGGGGCACCGAGTCAGTAAGCTCATGAATAAGTTCATTCTCCCCCTGACGAACAGTGTGAGACGAATCGACATAGTAAGATTCCTCCTCACGAAATGTCACGTCCATGGTACAAAAGACGCGTCTGGTAGGAGGGTAGTAGCACCGGTACCCCTTAGTGGTGGCAGAGTAACCAATGAAGACACATCGAAGTGCCCGGGGATCAAGTTTGTCACGTTGAGGTTGATGAACGTGAACAAAACAAACACACCCGAATACGCGGGGTGGAAGGTGAGTGGTATGAACAACGGAAGTCGCAGAGAGACGGGTTAGAGGCGTAGAAAAATCGAGAACCCGGGAGGGAAGACGATTGATAAGATGAGTGGCAGTGAGGATACCATCACCCCAATATGACTTTGGGAGATGCATGGTGTGGAGGAGGCAACGAGCGACATCCAGGAGATGCCGGTTTTTTCGTTCAGCGACACCATTTTGGGTAGAGGTGTAGACACAAGTAGTTTGGTGAATAATTCCATGACTCGTGAGGTATGTTCCAAACGCGCCACGATCATCGTATTCCCCCCCATTATCGCTACGAAGAACACGAATGGTAGCATGGAACTGGGTTTGCACCATTTTATGGAAGGCTTGAAAGACAGAAAACACCTCATTTTTTTTCTTTAAAAGATAAACCCACGCCGTGCGAGAAAAACTGTCTATAAAAGTTACAAACCATCGATATCCATTTAAAGAAACCACAGGGGAAGGTCCCCAAACATCAGAGTGTATAATAGCAAAAGGGGTAGTACTAGGAGAAGAAACATTAGAAAAGGAGTGTCGAACATGTTTGGACATATCACAAACATCACATTTTAAAGTTTTAACAAGATGCGATAAAGTAGGAAACAGTTTTGTAAGATAAACCGGAGAAGGATGCCCAAGACGCAAGTGCCAGCGTAGAGCATCAGCAGCAGTAGCGGCAGAAGATGAGAGAGCAAGGGACGGTCGGGAAGCATCCAGATAGTACAAGCCACCGCGATTCCTACCACTGCCAATGATCCGCTTCGTACCCAGTTCCTGGAAAACACACGAATCAGGAAAAAAGGTTACAGAGCAATTAAGGGACCGAGTAAGAATGCTAATAGACAGAAGGTTGCGAGGAAAAGACGGTATATGTAAGACAGATGAAAGAGGTAGAGAGGAAGAACAGGAAATGGTTCCCTTCCCAGCAATGGGAGACAAAGTGCCATTCGCAGAAATGACCTTGTCTTTACCTGACAGAGGTTTGTAAGAGGAAAAACCTGAGGAGCCGGTCATGTGATCGGTGGCTCCGGAGTCAATAATCCATTCCGACAGAGGGGCAGCAGCGGCATTGGCACTAGGCATGGTAGCAGTGGCAAAAGAGGTGGAGATAGCACTCTGCGGAGCATCAGACTGTGAGTGCAGAAGACGGCGGAGAGCATCCAATTCCGATGTGGTGAAATGTCCGGGTGAATGACCCGGATGGTCATCCAGCACCTCAGTAGAGAAAGCAGCATCGTGAGAACGAGACCCAGTCGGACGATATCCCCCACGTCCTGAACCACGACCACGGCCTGGGCCACGACCACGGCTGTATCCAGGTGGGATGAGATGAGGATGAAGTTTGAAGCAACCATCCCGAGTGTGTCCCCTACGACCACAATGATCACAGGTCGGAACTCCACCAGGATTGTTGGAGCCTCCACGGCCCACACTGATCAAGGCAGAACGATCAGGAGAAGGTGTTGTGGTGAGAAATCTTCGACGGTCTTCGTCGCCAAGAACCATGCTGAACGCCTCCCGAAGAGACGGAAGGGGAGAGCGGTGAAGAATATTTGTGCGAACCATGTCCAAGTCCATGCTCAACCCCATCAGAAACACGTGTAGGCGAAATCGTTCGTCACGTTTCTGCAGCTGAACTGCATCGGCAGTGCAGGCAGGGGTAAACTGATCAAAGTAATCCAACTCCTGAGCGATGCGTTCGAACTCAGAGAAGTAGGAGGATACCGTCATGGTTCCCTGAGGAAGCTCCAGCATACGCTGTGTCAGCTCATACGTCTGAGTGGAACTGCCAATCTGTGAGTACGTCTCTCGCGCTCGAGTCCAGATCTCGTAGGCAGAGTCCATCAACATATAACTCCTGTACACCTTCGGGGACATAGAGTGAAGGAGCCAGGATACAACCAGGGAATTTTCCGAGTCCCATCGAGGCCAGGTAGGATCAGCCAAAGGAGGAGCCACCTTCGTCCCATCAATGTATCCATACAACTGATGACTACGAATGACATGCTGAGCAGCACGAGACCATTCCAAATAATTGGTCCCATCCAAGGGAACCGTGGTGATCTTTAGAGACCCAGAATGTCCAGGAGGGCGTTGAGGGTCGCTCATCCGGGGGGTTACCACACTTGGTGAAGGGGAGTCACTGGCAGCAGACGAATCATCCATGAGGAACAAAACAGCTGCAAACAAATGAGATCAGGACACTACAGCGGGCAATAATGCAGCAAGTCAGCAGGGAAGCAGCGGGAAATCAGTCATAGTGCAGCAGATCAGCGGCCCAAACAGCAGTACAAACAGCTTGAACGGCGCAGCTCACATACATCGCAGATCACGGGCAAGAAAGCAGAGCAGGGCGCAGATCACGGCGCAGATCACGGCACAGATCAGGGCGCAGATCACACATACATCGCAGATCACGGCGCAGCACACATACAAACAGCTTGATCGCCAAGGGGCAAGAAGGCGCAGAAGGCGCAGAAGGCGCAGAAAAGAAGAACGATGCACCTGGGATTTGCGGCAAATCTGCGGCAAAGAAGAAACGACGGGGCGTCCCTAGCGACCAGCATCACGGGCGGCGGCTAGGGCACGCATGGTAGGGAGCGAAAGCAGCCGCGGGAGACTCTCAAAATGGAGGAGGCGGCGACGATCGAAGGAGGAAGCGGCGACGGTCGAAGGAGGAGGCGGCGACGGGCGTAGCGGACGAGCGAAGGGCGGGTAGACGAGCGAAGCAGACGCAGAGCGGCTAGGGCACGGGAATCCTCTGATACCAAGTTGAATAGCGTGAGAGGAATAATGTGTTAATTGTATTAAACCAACCCCCCTTACTCATATATAGAGTAGGGGAACAAGGACAAAACTACCCTTCATAGGGTAATTACAATAATATAATAAGACTTGAATTCAACTCCCTCAACATCCCCACCACTCCCCGTCCACCCCGTATCATTGGGTGCATTTGCTTTGTCCATATACATTCTATTCACCGCTCTAAATGTGATCCTCGTGTGCTCAAATGTGTATTTATTTGATAATATCCTACCCAAAAAGGGTATAAGTGCTTCCACCCACCTACACAAAAGACCTTTATTACTATGGAGGTCACCTTCCGTGAATCCCACCCTTTCTATGGGATCTCACATCAAGGGGGAGTCTTTACCGAAGAATGAAGTGAGTTCCCTTACACTTTTCTTACACATCCCTCCAGCTTATAGCCCTTCTACTCCTCCCACTGATACATATGGTCCATATGATAAAAGACTGAAATAATTGCAAGTATATACTAGGAGGACAAACATACAGGTATAACCCACAACTATTATGCCATCACCGGAACTGCCAAGATGAACTCAATTAGAGTCTTTATGTCCCTTGCAGTTTGTAAAAGGTGGGACCTCAACCAATTAGATGCACAAGATGAGTTTTTCCATGGTTATTTGGAAGATGAAGTATGCAAGTCCCCGCCGCCAGGCTTCGCTCCTAAAGGATCAGAAGACAAAGTCTGCAAGCTGAAGAAAGCTCGTTATGGGCCAAAGCAATCCATGCGAGCCTGGTTTGGTCGGCTTCACAAAGTTATGGTATCCTTTGGTCATACACTGTTTGTAAAACACAAGGAAGGTAAAGTGGTTATTCTTATTAAATGTTGATGACAGTGATTATTGATGACGATGTTGAAGAAAAACAAACATTGAAACAATAATTTGTTGAGAAATTTGTGGTTAAAGACCTTAAAAATCTTTAGATATTTCTTGGAATCGAAGTGGCATGATCAAAACATGGGATTTTCATTTCCCAAAGGAAATATGTGTTTGACCTCCTCGAACAAAATGGAATTAGTGGGTATATACCTGCTGATACACCCATCGAAACAAACCACAAATTAGGAAGGGACGGTTGTGAAACTATCCAAGATATTACTGGATATCAGAGATTGGTGGGGCGTCTAATCTACTTATCACACACCCAGCCTGACATTACACATGTTGTTGGAGTTAATAGACATTTAATGCCCTCACCGCGAACCAGACATCCCGATGCTACTCATAGGATCCTGAGATACTTGAAAGGTTCACAATGAAGGAGCATACTATGCACCCCATACAGAAAGTTAAAGATCGAAGTGTATACCGATGCAGATTGGGCTGGATCTACTAATGACAGACAATCTACTTCGGGGTACTATACTATGATTTGTGGAAACCTGATCATGTGGAGGAGCAAGAAGCAACAAGTCGTTGCCCGATCTACTTCGGGGTACTATACTATGATTTGTGGAAACCTGATCATGTGGAGGAGCAAGAAGCAACAAGTCGTTGCCCGATCTAGCGCTGAAGTTGAATTTCAGGCTATGACCCACGGGATTTATGAAGGGTTATGGCTATGCTCATTGATAATTGACATAAGCCAAAACGAGGATGGACCTCTTATATTATTTTGTGATAATAAGGCTGTTATTATTATGTGATATTAAACCTCTTGCAAAAATGCAGGGTAAGATTTGCCTACATTTCACTCTTGTGGTGGGACCCTTTCCCGGACCCTCGCTGCGCGGCGATGCTTTGCGCACCGTGCTGCCCTTTTTTAAGGATGCTATTCGCAATACACATAATCCTATTTAGGACGACCGAACTAAACATATTGAAGTTGACCAACACTTTATTAAGGAAAACATTGAGAAATAAATTATTGTACTCTGTTTGTTCCCTCCGAAGGACAACTTGTCAATGTTCTCACCAAGGCTCTGAGTGAAAATGCTTTTGTGAAAAATATTGGCAAGTTAGGCACGAACAACGTTACTAGCCCAACTTGAGGGAACGTTGATGTAGAAGACAAATAATTATTAGCCCAACTTGAGGGAGAGTGTCAGAATGTTACTCATTCTTCGGTCTTTTACCTTTCTACCCTTGTATGTATCTCTCTTATGTATGGGAGAGGTCTCTGTACTTTGATTATTAGAAAATGTTGTATCCTAACAAAGAACTTATAAAGTTCAATTATCGAATTATTTTTTTATATTTTTAAGATATGAAACGAAACAAGCAATGAAGTAGGTATTATTGTAGATACTATTTAGAGGGACAGAGTTGTCAGGATAAGCAGAAAAGGTGATAGAATCTTAGCTCTTAAATTAATCATAGGAAATGAAACTATTAATGTAATTAGTACTTATGCGTCACAAGTAGGATTAAGTGAAGTTATTAAAGTACAATTTTAGGAAGACTTAGATAATTTGTTTAGAGAAATCTCACAAAGCGAGAAAATTTTTATTGGAGGAGACTTAAATAGACATGTAGGGAAGAAAAATACGGATTATACAAACGTTCATGGAGGATTTGGGTATGGGGAAGAAGAAAGAATCATTCTAAACTTTGTCATAGCACATGAGCTAATTGTGACAAATATGTCTTATATGAAGAGAGAAGAACACTTAATTACGTTTAAGAGCAGACAAAATAAGTCACAAATTGACTATTTTATGACTCGCAAAATGGATAAAAAGATTTATAAGGATTGCAAAGTCATACCATGAGAAAGTTTGACAACACAACATAGGCCAATGGTGTTGGACGTATAAATTAAATATAGTAACTTTAAGAGAAAGACAAAAGTGTTGTCAAATATTCGGTGGTGGAACTTGAAGAAGGAAAAACAGATTGCTTTCAAGACAGCGGTTATAGATTTAGTGGATGGTCCTTATGTTGAGCTTAGTGTCACATGAGAAGTTATGTCTTCTCATTTAAGAATAATTGGAAAGAACGTATTTGGAAAGTCAAAAGGTCGTGCGCCCCCACATAAAGAATCTTGGTGGTAGAAAGAGAGTGCAAGACAAAATGAGGACAAAGAGGGTCATCTACAAAATATTATATGCTTATAGAATGATGAAAACTTGACAAAGTATAAAGTCGTCAAGAAAGAAGCTAAAATGTAGTAAGTAAAGCAAGAAGTCAAACTTATGAAGTATTTTACAAACGACTAGATACCAATGATGGAGAGCGTGATATACATAAAATTGTTTGAGCTAGAGAGATGAAGACAAGAGATTTAAGCCAAGTAAATGCATAAAAGATAAAACAGATGCGGTTTTGATGGATGATGTGACTATTAAGGAGCGATGGAAAAGATACTTTTGTCAACTATACAATTAAGGAAAATACAATGAACTGAACTTGGAAGAGTTAAGTAAATCGGAGGAGTATAGAAACATAACTTTTTATCGTAAAATTCAAGCATCAGAGATAAATGACGCTCTGAAAAAGATGAAAAATGGAAAGGCGGTTGGGCCAGACGATATACTAATTGAAGTATGGAAATGTTTAGGAAGGGAAGGAATTTTATGGCTTACAAGTTTCTTCAATAAGATACTAAAAACAAAGGGAATGTCAGACCAATGGAGAGAAAGTATTATGGTACCTTTGTATAAGAACAAATGAGATATACAAAATTGTGTCAATTACAGAGGAATTAAATTAATGAGTCATACTATGAAACTATGAGAACGAGTAATAGAGAGAAGAGTAAGACGAGAGACTAGCATCTCAGAGAATCATTTTGGATTCATGACAGGGAGTTTAACCATGGAAGCTATACATCTCTTGAGGAGACTCATTGACAATTATTGGGAAAGATAAAAAGATTTGCACATGTTGTTTATCGATCTGGAGAAGGCTTATGATAGGGTTCCAAAAGAGGTCTTGTGGAGAGTCTTAGAAAAGAAAAGTATAAATGTATATCATACAATGACATAATCAAAGATATATACGCAAATTCAGAGACCAGAGTGAGGACAATCAGAGGATTAACACAGGAATTCCTTATCATTGTTGTCTTACATCAAGGGTCAGCTTTAAGTCCTTATCTCTTTACCCTTATCTTAGATGAGCTCACCGGACATATCCAACAAGCAATACCTTGGTGTTTATTATTTGCAGATGATATTGTTTTGGTCGATGAGACACGCGAGGGTGTAAACGCGAAACTTGAATCTTGGCGAGACACTTTAGAAAAGAAGGGTTTTAGGTTGAGCAGGACAAACGAAGTATATAAAGCTTAAATTTAGTAGTGCAAGAAGGTCGGATGACTCCATCATTAAATGTGGTGACCAAAATATTTCCCGCAGTGAGTGCTTTAAATATCTAGGATCGATAATTCAAAAAGATGGAGGTGTGGATAAAGATGTTATACATAAAATCCAAGCAGGTTGGTTGAAGTAGAGAGGCGCGTCTGGGATCTTATGTGATCGTAAAGTACCATTAAAACTTAAAGGCAAGTTTTACCGTGCTGCAATTAGGCCAGCAATGCTCTACGGTTCAGAGTGTTGGGCAGTGAATGGTGTACATGAGCAAAAAATGGGAGTTGCGGAGATGAGAATGCTTAGGTGGATGTGTGGTCACACGAGACTGGACAAAATTAGGAATGAATGTATCAGAGATAAGACAGAAGTGGCGCCAATTGTAGAGAAGATGCGAGAAGCTCGTTTAAGATGGTTCAGACATGTACATAGGAGACCATTAGAGGCACCTGTTAGGTGTTGTGAAAGTTTAGTCACTAGACATGTTAAACAGGGGGGGGGGGTAGACCAAAAAAAACTTGGAATGAAACTATAAGGAAAGACATGATGTACTTAGGCATTAGTGAGACTACGATTAAAGATAGGGCGCAATGGCGACAAAGGATCCATATAGCCGACCCCACCATTGTGGGATAAAGGCTTGAGTATTGTTGTTGTTGTTAAGATATGAAATGACATGCGGGGCCAACATTGAAGAAGTGCATAATAAAATAGAAATATGGTCGTTAGCAAAAAGATTGTAATTACAATAAATAGCCAGTAATTTTAATGCCATTGGATATTGATTTGTCTACTATAATTCTTCCAGGTTGCATTATCATTCATCAAGAATAAAAATTAAAAATTCTAAGAGATAAGAGTAAATATATCAATTCTTAAATGGAAAACTATTTCTTATGGTACTAAACTATGCTTGATGCACAAATATGACTATCCTTATAAAGTTTGGACTCCTTTGGAGCAGACAAATATTTGAAAATTGGAAATGGATTAAAGCAAAAGGCTTTGCAATAAACAATTCCATTATCAGATTTTTGATGCCCCCATTTTCTTTAATCCCTTTCCACATATTAGAGGTTTTGAAAATAACTAAGCCACACCTCCACAACAACAATCATGAAATTACAAGAGAAGAAAACCAACCTAATCCATGTAACATAAATCCAGTTAGAGAAACAAAGCAGGAAAAAAGTATAGCAACTAGTTACCAGTCATCATTTGATCCAGGTGGAGTGGCATAGAGCGCACCAGCCTTTTTCCAGCTTGCCAACAACCTTTTATTGTTTGGTATATCAGCCGGTCCAGCTCGTACCCGACTGCAATGCAAAACAACAAGAGGCAACTTCTTTGATGGACTCATCTGTTGGAGTCCTTTAACAATAGAATTTAGCTGCATATACATTAATCATGATATGGAACCAGATATTACAATCTAGCATTTTTCTCTATTTTGAGTACAATATCAAGAAATAGCATAGCAGTGCTTGTGAAATACCTTACCTGGAAAAAACTGAAATTGTGTTGACGATTAAGACCAACATTCGCACCATCGATGACTGCATCAAATGGTCCATATTGATCAAGCCATGCCTGTATATGGTTAGTACTTAATGTTAATGGCTTTAGTAAAAGTAGGTCAGTGATACAGGAGGAAATGCTTAAATGCCTAAATAATAATGATATGCAGCTGGAATAAAGATAATTCTTGCACTTTTTCTTAAACTCTGAGGACTGAGCATAACATCAAATATAATTGTATCGGAGAAGAATTTGTAGAGAATCCGCACAACGTAAATATTAAATTAAAAACATGTAAAAGGCTATGTAATGAGTAAAATAAAACAATGGGGGCATGAAATGATGTCAATTCAGTGAATCTAATTAAGGAATACATGAAGCTGGGATAAAAGAAATTTTCCTTTGCATATAATCCTTCATCATGTTGGATCACTTCATGGGGAGGATGATATGAATCCACAATAGTCGCTATCAATTAATTTTATGAATGTATTACTAATTTGTCATATTAGTGTCATTATTAGTATCGCTCTTTAGAGTTACTATGATATTCGGGTCTTCAATTTGCATGTAGGACTTTTGGCAATTTATCGGAGTCATGTAATCTCTATTTAAGGGACCCCATGGGCTTAAGCCTGTAACCCTCATTTCATCATTTCTAGGGTAGGGTTGAGCAAGGCTCCACTTCTTCCTCTCCCCACACATTCTCCGCGAGTTGAGCTCGGCTTGTATATTTGCTTCCACCACCACCTTCAACAACGTTACAGGCTATGCTCATAACATCTTGGTATCATAGATAGGTTCTCCTCCTCTATTCAGCAACCCACAGCAGCAACCACATGCCTTTCCTCATTGACAACCACCAGCTTTTTCCTCACCGACAACCACAAGCCTTGCAACAACACTTTTCCGGTCAGCAATACCTACCAAGTTCACGCACAGCCGCACAGGTGAAAGGTCCCGGTGCAATCGGCATCTTCCAGCACATCCAGCCATCCACCGATCGCGCATCTTATGGAAGTCGTTCTCTTCTCTACCAGAGGAAACGACGTCCCTCCCAACCATCATCTCCTTACAGAAATTGGGATCGACCATCGCGGCAGTCTCGTCTCCCTCCAGAAATCAGCTTAATCGAAGTTCTGCGTCATCTCCATTTACGAGGTTCTCCTCCTCTCTTCTGCAACCAACATCGGCAACCGCCATCTCCCTGTGCAATCGGCGTCTTCCAGCGCATCCCTGTTCGCAATTGCAACCCCTATCCCAATTTAGGGCATGAAGCCTTGCTCTGCCCTTTGCTTCCTCGACACTACACACCGCCAATTTCATCTTCCTCACAGTCAGCAAGCCCAACCCGTGAGTTATGCACTGTCGGCGCTGCAAACGCGACGAATCCAGCTCCCCCTCAGTTGTCGTTAACCTGCAAAGCCGCCGACATAACAACCCATGGAAGCGCAAGTGCCTATGGCAGCAGTCCACGCTCATGTGATAACAGTCATTCTCGTTTCCTGCATCGTCATCATTCTTCGTCAGATTCCGCAGGCGCTCAAATCGATCGATAGGTCCAGACGTCCAGGGAAACAGAACGTAAGCAGGCCGAGCCACTGGTTCTTCTTCACGTTGTTCTTCACATCCTCTGCCAGCCGACCTCCTTTGTCAGTTGCTCAATCGATTCCGATGATCTTATCTGCCACTCGATTTGACGCCCATACAATCTCCTATGCCATTCGATCTCCTCTGTGCGACTCTGCTGGGGACTCTGCAAGCCTATTTTATCGAGCCCACACCCTCACAGACAGTCTTATCATCAATATATATATTTATCTAAATATATTGCTTCCAAGCTCCATCTGCAAGCATAGTTGTTGGTCTTCCATTCATGAGGACAACTATGGGATTGGACAGTAATTTATTTGTGAAATCTTAGTTAATTGATTAATTCCTAATTGGATTAATCACCGATTAATTACCGCGGCATGACAATGAGCTCCGAAGAGCAAATGGTCCTCCGTTCGTTGCTCCATAAGTTATTGGAGATGTCGGAGTCATATGACGCCGCGCTCTCGTGACTCACTGCCAGCATTGACAAAGTCTACTTCGGAGGCCTGATTCCACCAGAGAAGTCATCGATCCCACTAGCGCCCAAAGATGCTCTGCCGATCCCCGCAGTTCTTGTCGCTCCATCATCGCCTTCAGTGTTTCACACCCCGCAGTTTACACAACTAGCGTCGTCTCCTCCAAGCCCAGCGGTTGTGCCACCATAATTTGCATCATCGCTATCAGTTTCAGCGGTCTCCATCCCGCTGCCTCCGCTCCGGCCACTGGCTCTGTCGGCCGCTCTAAAACCATTCTTGTTGGCAATTGTTCGCCAGTCGAAACCGCCACGTTCGATCGATACAGCTCACATACAACCTGGTCTTTTGTCGCCCTCGACCGTCCACCGGGCACACTCTCCTCGACTCCATATATGGTCGGCAGTCTCCCCTCAGCAAGTGCCTCTACCACGCCGGCTCCTTGCAGTCTTTTATGACATTTGTGAGCATGTTGATGCCCTACCGCTCGATGCAGCTTGCGCCACAGCGACGCTCTACCGCAAACTATTCTGGAGGGAAATTAAGGAGCCAGATGATCAAGCCGTTAAAATCTTGTTCGAGCTTGAGGACAAGCACGATTTCAAGGACGGGTGGGATGATATGGGTCCACAATAGTCCTCGTTATCAGTTAATTTGTTATTATAATATTCAGGTCTTCTATTTCATGTAGGGTCTTTTGGTAATTTGGCGGAGTCATGTAATCTTTATTTAAGGGACCCACTGGGACATGAATCATTATGAATGAATTAATCCAAGATTCTCTCTCTCTCTCTCTAGCTCCTTCCTCATTTCATCATTTTTAGGGTTAGGGTTGAGCAAGGCTCCCCTTCTTCCTCACCTCACATTCTATGCACATTAAGCTCAACTCTCATTGTATCTCTTTGCCTCCACTGCCGCCTCAGACGACGTTATGAGCTAGGCCCGTAACAGAGGACCTCCTCAAACAGTCCTTTGTAGACTTGATTTTCCTCCTTCCTTAGAATTCTTTTACCAAGGGAGTAGGGCTGATTTTGAGTCGAGTTCGAGCGATTTGGGCTCGGCTCGAAATCAAAAAATTTGAGTCTAACTCAGCTCGAAATCAAAATTATTTTGAGTTGAGTCGGCTCGACTCAAAATGGCTCAATTTCGAGTGGTCTCGAAATGAAATCGAGTCGGCTCGAAATGAAATCGAGCCGGCTCGAAATCGAGGAAATGAAGAGTTTTAGGACTTTACTCCTTTAGTTTAGCTTTAGACTTTAGTGTTTTAATTTTAAAATAATAATATGTTAATAAGTACATAATATTTTAATCAATTCGAGCTAATTCGAATCATATTTCTAGTGATTCAGGGCTAAGTCGAAATCGACTCGAAATGTGATTTGAGTCAAAATGAATCCACTCAAATTGAGTCAAATCAATTGTAACCAATTTCGATTCAACTTAATATCTGAGCGACTTTCGAATTTCGAATAATCTGCTTAGCTCTACAAGGGAGCACTCACACATACTCCAAAGATCATTAGCTCAAATCAGGAAGGATAATTAGCAAAAACTTAAACGTTATTCATTGAATAAGCTATACAATAAATGATAACTCAAGAGCATCTCAACTTATATATTTTATAAGAGAATAAACCAAGGAGGGGTGACGAGGGTAAGCCGCATCACTCGGAGCACGCGCATCAGGGCACACTCAGGGTCGCTTCTCATTATCGATAGTTATAGATCGTCATTTGAAAATTGTTGGCCACAGATGCGACCAACTCAGTTTTTCATTACTTCGTCCATTTTTTGTACATTTCTAAGCTATATTTTGAGAATTAGATTAAATAATCCAATCGGGAAATCTCATCCGGCGTATTTAACCTAATCTTCCTCTATATTTATATGGGGCGATTATTAGAATAAGGCATTGGGTCCAGCAAAGAAGAGAAGAAGTCGTTCAGTCACTTCCCTTGATACAAAGCTGAGAATCGGCATGGTTTTGAAGTCGTGTGGTTCCTCCCTCCGATTGCGCCAACGTCATCAACCACCCTCCTTGCAGTCGTCGACGCCTTCCATCGTTCCAGCAGTTACCACCCGGATAGTCTTCCCTTCCTCTATACTGGCAAGGTCGTGTCAACCATCCCAATCCTATCTTCCTCTGCTTAGCCTTGTCAAGGGCCCCAATCATATGATCCTTCCATGTAGGCCGTCCCGTTCTCGTCTTCTTCTGCCCAGCCGATCAAAGTCCCCAACCATGTCGTAATCCCAAATCAAACCATCCCCTCCACCCCCAGCACTACCAGCCACCCTTCCTTCCTTCGGCGAGCCTCCACCTCCAAGCTCAGCCCCTCCCCAAGTCTTCTCCTCCCTTGTCGAGCCCCTTCAGCCTCCTTCCTTCATCCTACAACCACCATGGCATCTTACCACCACTTAACATCCCCTCCGACCACTAGAATATATGTGAGAAATTCTCCCACCACCAAAATCCCGAAATCTCCAACACCTTAGAATCTCACATCGCCTTTCTTCGTTAACCCGCTCATTCAAATTCACATGTTGCTCCTTTCCCAACTCAAACCCTCCTACAACATACATCCTCTTCAGACATGTTTGCTCCTCGAATTGTATGAATGCATTGCTATCTCTAATGATATTTAGCTCTGAGTAATCAACCATTTTTTCCGGTAAACATGTAATTCTTATTCGCCGTGCACTTTAATTCTAGTATATTCATCTGCTTGCAATTATTGCATGCTAGTCATAGTTGACTTCCTTGCAATTAATTGGGGTTGTTTTCACAAATTTTAATTTCATATTATTTAATTAATTGTGTCGTATGTCTACTTGTTGACTCATTGAGTTGCCTCTCATTATGGCTAAGTTAATAGTTAACTCATTCCTTCTGTTGGGAGCCTTCTATAAGCTCATATAGAGTTAGGTCCAAGTCGAACTACATGGCCTCGTCCTTCGTTAAGAGGGGACAGAAGAGGTGGATAGTTTTTAATGGAAACACGGGGTAGTGGGTGGAGGTTTTTAGAAGGAAATGAACAAAATGATTAGCTCTTTGGGTTTCATGGCCTAGCTGGCATTCGGTTAGGAGTGGGTAGACCGAATCTTGTTGGATGTGAAGGCGAAAGTGGTGACTAGGGTAAAATGGGTATATGATGATGTGGAAGACTTGCTTGAGTAGAGAACAAAGCAAAGGTTTAGAAAGGCTTAATGTCCATCATTGTCCCAGCTCACATAATTCCATACTGGGCTCAAAGACACGCTCAAATGAAATAACATAATATTAACAACATAATTCATAAGAAGGGGAAAAACAAGAACAAATTGGGAAAAAAATGTAATGGCCAATCATAAAAAAAGGCATGTGGTGTGAAGACAACAACGATGATGAACTCTTGCTCCATACCTCCCTATTTTGAAGAATTTGACCAAGTAAATTAAGCTTTCGACAAATGAAGTAGATTAGGATGAAGCATCCTCTCCGGTGTGGACGTTACACATGATCATCGAGTGGCAGTGGCTCGCTCCATATAACAAAGTACCCAAACATATTGCGTCTCACATGAGATCTCATTCATGGAGATGACCTCGGTGATGGAATAAAATGCCAAACCTTCTTTTGTAATTGAAAGAAATTGTTGCAGAAGACGGTCAACAATAACATCCGACAAATAATACATATTAAAAAATATTCATAACTTGCTCACTATATCCAAATATATTAATCACAAAAAGATCAAATTCAGAAGCTTTTTCAATATTGTTACTCATTATCTCATAATATTTTGACTTCTGATTTGTTTATTTTTTTTTAAGAATTTCAAGTCTCTTTCTTAGTTTTCACAAGCACCATGCCATTATCCACAAATTCAACAAATCGAGCAAGCAGTTCAATATTATGTTTGTCCTGTGTATTTTGAGAAAGTCTATGCTGAATATTTGTAACTATGAATATGGGTACCTATAAGATGAAGAGGATTAATGCAAATGCATTCAGACTACGCAATGCATGCGACTAAATATTAATATATAATGGTTTAATGAATACTGAAAAACTATTAGATTCAGACTTAATGGGTAAACTAGGACTAAGAGCCACACTTATAAATTAAGACACAAGCTAGGTGGAAGTGACATAGGGTAGGTTATGAGAGAGGATCCTAATAATACAAACTCTAGGTGTGGTGCGCTGCAATGCCGGGGAAACGAACTGTTTAACCTAGGATGATGTATGCATGTGAATAGTGATCCAACAATAAATTGCAATTAATATAAATGCATAAATCTCATGCAGTTACTATAAACAAGAAAAACAAATAATTCTAACAAGCAGACAAGTTAGGCTTTCCTCCATTTGGAGAGTCATTAGTAAATGCCCAAACAAATAAATCTTGCAAGTCACAGTTAGTCTCAAAAACAAATGCGCCAGCATAACAAGATATTCATAATCATATAGGAATCAAGTTCGTACAGCAATGATGAAATAATGAAACCAAACAATAAGCAACTTACGAGCGAGAGGTTGTAGGCATAAGAGCAAAGGACCCAGTAGTAATGGAGATGTATGGTGGCTGCCCCGGAGGAGTAACACAGCTACAAGGGGTTGTTTGGGTGTGCTGTAGGTGGATTAAGGAGGGTTGGGTGGTGCTGGATGGGTTGGAGGAGGTTTGGTGGGGTTTAGCTATGGTAGGAGGGGGATGGAAAGGATCATCCAAGAGTCGATGGAGGTTAGTTTTGTCCGGCCAGATAGAACTAGTCTGAATGAGGTGGTTTATGTGTGCGGGTGCTAAAACATGAAGGAATAAATGTTCAAATGGACTAGGGCAGTAGGTAGCTGGTTGGATTGATGTTTGGAGGGGGGATGTTGTTGTGATGGGGTGTTTGGAGGGGTCGACTAGACCTGGAATGGCCTAGGCGCTCGGTTGTGGGATGGAAAGGGTGGAAGTGGGGCAGTTTGAAGTGGGATGTTGTACGGGCAGCAGGTTGGCCCGGGGAATGGCTGATTGCATGCGGAGCGACCGTGGGATGCAGGGAAGGGTAGATCTGAAGGGGTATGACTGTTTGGGGGTGGTCTGGTGGGGCAGTTGTTAGATATGGGAGGCATACCGACTGTGGGATGAGGAGAGATGGGCGGACAGCACTTGGAAATACGGGGAAATGGAGATAACTTATGAAGGAGTCAGCAACTTGGGTTTCGAGGAGTCGGCACCAAGAGAGATTATTGGATTCCTGGAAGAAGACTTCAAAATCTGCAATAGTTGTCATACGAGCACTCCCTCTTCTAGTTATAAGAAATCATGACTAAGGCAACCATCGTGAACGGCTATGATTGATCGTACCCAATAATTGTCTGGTCTCTCTAAATAAAATATCAAAAGAAATACAAAAATACATAGAAATGTTCAAACAATGTTCATGACACAGCCACGGGATTGGATCATCCAGATGACGATCCAATCAACACCTCATGCAAGAATAGACGTGTGTGGGTACTATTGTGCGACGGCCCGTACTCGAAGTGTGATCTCCATCAGGATGGCATTAGAGGAGTGGTTCTTTGATTCTTCTAGACACTGAACTAACGGTTGAGGTAAAATTATGCAAACCGTTTTGGAAAGTACAGGATATTCAAATTCATTCAATGAATACTCATCACTACTTTCATATTCAAAATGGTAAACACTAAGCATACTCAATTCCAATTTTCTTTAATGGATATTGTTTTTTGGGGGTAAGAGACGTGGGAGTACTTTAAGTAGTGGTAGGATTTGTGGTGAAACACTTAGGAGTGAAAGGTTTAGGAGTGCTACATTTAGGATAGGTAGGCCTACGAATGTCGGGAAGGGGAAGGGGAGAATAAGTTGTGATGGAGATCGCCGTGACCCGCCATCTGTTCAGACGATCGGAGTCCACGGATGCGTCCGGATGGTCGTTCCGAGTCGTTTTGATATATTACTTTATGTATTTTGAGTTGTATTTGACACCCGATCGGATCGAACGATATAAGTCGTCCGATTCGGGTGCCCTAATTTAGTTATGAGTATTTATACATGCAAGGCTCGGTTGGGGGAGGGATCGATGGTTTTAATTCCAAACTTGGAACCGCCGATCCATCCACTCTCGGTGCAACTACGACGAGGACCCTTTGGTGCGACTCCAAGGTCGACGCCCTTACCTCCTTCCCCAGCACGTTCAGACCTCGTAGGTCCTCCCTCCTCCTTCCCACCTCCCCCCACTGCCTGCAGCCACATTGTTGAGACCCACCTACCACCAGTGACCGGTCTAGCCCCCGACTTCCCCTTCCAGCCCCCCCACACCTCTTTAACGACCATTATCCATCTCCTCCTTCCCGCAAATCCATGTTTACCCCGCCCCGGAGCCGTCTACACCCCTCACCTCCAAACCGCAGACAAAACTCCCTCCCTTTCCCAAATCTGGAGCCCGTCCACTTCAAAAAACTCTTCCATCCACTTAATAATACCAGCCCCACTCCAACCCGCCTCCCCACACTCCTACCAAAGCCCAGCAAAGCCCCAACCTTCCCCTCAGCCCTCCCACACCCCAAACTGACCCCTTCCCAACTTTAACTATCTTCCCGAGCTCTTCTTTGCCACTGTCCAGTCAGTTGCAACCCTTGACGGAGTCACCCATCATTGGATCATCATCACATTCCACCCCTACTACCGTCTGCATGTGTAAGTTTTAGTTGAGAATCATTGCTTTCTATTATTGTGTACTTGGACTCTATTTTGTTGGATGTTCTCTTTTATAATTGCATTTAGTATTGTGAATTCATGCGACTTGCAGGATCAATTCATTGTGTGCTTAGATAAATAGCGCCTCAATTTGTTGTGAATCTTAACTTGATATTTCGGCTTCAATTTGTGAATGAATGTACCTCCGCCATAGTTTATTTTAATTCATTATTATTTGTCATTTAATTCGGACAGCTCCTCGCATTGGCATAACATTGCATTCCATCTAGGGCTGCATTCTAGATTACCCGAGACGTGTCGACCTACCCTGCATCAAATTGGTATCAGAGGGAGGTTTGGGCCACATTTATATATGTAGTGGTAGGTCATATAGAGTTTTTAAGTTCATCTATGACTAGTTATCGTCGTCATCCCTCTCCTCTATTTGGGGATCCCAAGTTTATCTATATCTGATCTCATGGAGCCACTTCAGAGACATCTTCACGTTATCATGATGATTATTATTGTTCGCAACACACCCATTCCAGAGACCGTGTTGACCCTTCGACATGATTCCATTATGCTAGAGAAGATCACCACGATGAGAGGTCCTCGCGTTATCATCATTACACATCTCCACGACTTTATGATGGTCGAGTTGAATATCGTTCGGGTCATCGTCACTACGCATCCCCTCTGTTTGAGGAACCTGGGTCTGAATATACGCAACCACCATCGCACGTTCGTAGGGATCACGTCCACCCACGAGCACAAGCTGATTATGTAGTCGTCCATGACGTTGGGAAGCTCGTTGAGGATACTAGCTCAAAATTACTCTTTACTTATGATTCTCTAATTAAAGTCATTAAAGAAAAGTGATCATGTGGAACTTCTAAGTACAACAAAGAAAGAAAAGAAAAGAAAAAGTTGTACAGGAGCATGTTGTGGAAAAATGAATGAATGAATGTTGTTCTCTTTTAATGCTCTGAGTATTTTTTTGTATTGTATTTCTTTTTCTTTCTATGTAAAATCACTTATTAATAATATAAAATCTGATATATCAAATGTGGGGAGATTGTTGGGAAAAACCTCTTGATTTGGTATATCAAATTAAATAAGTGATTTAAGAAATGCTTTATAGGTTATATAGAAAGACTTTTATTACACTGAATAAACAGAGAAAACTGACAGTATTGAAAGTTGAAGAAAGCTAAGAAAAAACGTCGACTGAAGGCTCCGTATGTCGAGAAGAATTCCACGTATGTCGAAGAGCTAAGGCAGTTTGCGTTGAATTATAAGAAATCATTGCAGAAGAAATCGAAGCTCAGTTTAAAAGAAGTTAGTTTAGGTCGATTTATATGTACACATTGAGAAGTAATCGACGGTTTGCTAGACTTGCGTTGATTTCTTCAATGACTGACATATGAAGAAACGAGCAGATTAAGGTCGTGATTGTCTTTCAAATCTAGTCGTTCGTACTCCTCATATGGAAAGAGAATATATCGAATAGAGAAAAGAAGGAAAGTACTAATTCAGATGGTCTCCTATAAATAGAGGAGATTCAAAACGAGAAAGGTTGGCCAACAGAATCGACAGATTCAAAGTCTAGATCGTCTTCTTCACTTCTTCTACACAATCTCAAGGATTCATCTTCTCTTTGAGTCTTAATCTAATTCTTCTTCTTCTCTCTCAATTTGAAAAAAGGCATTCTGCTACAAGCCTTTAAGAAAGAAAAGAAAAGTTGTCGATCATTGTTCTGTTTTCTTCTCCTCAACAAGAACAGACGATTAGATTCATCTCATCTACAACTTCCTCAACCATTCAGATCAAAAGATTTTTAAGAATCCCTCTTTAAAGGATTCAGCGATAGAGTTTTAAGAATCTCTCTTTAAATGATTCAATGGTAGTATTAAGAATCCTTCATTAAAAGAATTTAGAGATTAAGAATCTCCTTATCAAAAAATTCACTAGTGGTTCTAAGAGTCTCCTTATCAAAAGATTCAACATTGTTTAGTGGATTTCTATCAAGGGGTAGAAGAGAGGACATACACAGATTTGAGGAACCTCTATAAAATATTTGTTTCATCTAATTGATCTACTTATAACTTAGTTTATTATATTGCATAATCTTATATTACTGTTTTTATAATATGTGGCATGTTCAGTGATTGACTTTGTACAAAGATTTTTAATCTCTATTCACCCCTCTCTATAAAGTTTTTATCGAGTCTCATTCCTCACTTTCACACGGCTACGGGAGCCCCCCCCCCCCCCTTGGGGGACTATTTATAGCCCCAACCAGCTCGTCGAGTCCTGGGTCTCGTCCAATTTTTCTGACCTCGTGTCGAGCCCAAAAAAAGCGGGGATTGTGTACGACCCTTACTCGGCGAGGCCAACCCAGGAAAACCTGCGAGGCAATTACCAAAATATTCCCCCTCCCCTGCCAAAGAGTAAGCTCGCAGTAAGTTCGCATTCAGTCCGTAGATACCACGCTGGGAGTCGTCATCTCATCGCTGGGACCCAACATCAAGTCGTGCGACCAATTGAACCTCTCATAGAGGTAGGACCCACTCTCAGGTCGGGGGTATATTCCCCCATCTGTCGTTGCCTAGAAATATGACCCGTCGTAAAGGGGAAGGGGCAGTGTCATCAATCTACTGGAGACCTATCCTAGGACTCGTGAGCTCTCCAACGCACCTCAAAAGCCTGCATCTTCCCACTCACCTAGCACAGGATTTGGTTTGGGAGGGAGAGTATCTATACACTCCTGGGTGTGAGACGGGGCCTCCGAGTTATCGTGAGAAATGTTTTTCAACGAATTACTTAGGTGAAGCATCATATATATTAGGTATTAAGATCTATACAGATATATCTAAGAAAATGTTTGGTCTGAGTCAAAGTATATATATATATTGACAAAGTGTTAAAGCGATTCAAAATGCTCGAATCTAAGAGAAGATTTTTACTCATGGTATAAATCTCTCTAAGACACAATGTACATTTGAGGAAGATAGGGATGTCATGACAATGATTTCATATGCTTCGGCAATTAGATTTATCATGTATACAATGTTATGCACTCGTTCTGATGTCCCATATGCACTGAGCATGACTAGCAAATACCAGTCAGATCTAGGTGAAGATCATTGGACGGCTGTCAAGAATATCCTGAAGTACTTGGGGAATAAGAATGTATTCTTGGTTTATGGTGGTGATGATGAACTGGTTGTAAAGGGTTACGTAAATACTAGTTTTCAAATCTATAAGAACGATTCTAAGTCGCAATCAGGTTTTGTGTTTTGTTTAAATGGAGGTGATGTAAGCTAAAAAAGTTCGAAGCAAGAGGCAGTAACCGATTTTACTACAGAGGTTGAGTACATTGTTGCTACTAATATAGCAAAGGAGGTTGTTTGAATTATGAAGTTCATTAGTGAGTTTGATGTCGTTCCTAACATTATTGGTCCAGTAAGTCTTTACTGTAAAAATAATGGAGTTATTGCACACGCCAAAAAACTTAGATCTCGTCAACACTTCAAGCGCATACTACGACGGTTCCATCTCATTCGAGAGATCATTGAAAGAGAAGATGTGGGCATATGCATGGTGCCAACTGATAACAATACTGCTGATCCAATGATGAAAGCTCTTCCTCGGAAGAAGCATGATGGACATACTAGATCACTTAGTATTAGATACTTGAGTGTTAGTTCAAGTGGGAGGCTTGTGCGTTATGTATTTAACATATTTTACGTTCATGTGATGACCATAGACTTTAGTTTTATTCATATATATATAAGGCATTTTTAGTATTATGTTTATTTCTTTTCTATAAGGATGGTATAATTAAATGTAATAATTGTCCTTAAAATAATTTGTTTTCATAATAATTCAAATGTGTAAATTGAATATGAGATCTTAAGTATTTATATGAAACATTATTCTTAAATGGTCCTTAGTCAAGGTATTATTGTAGAATTGGACAATAATGATATATTAAGACCAGTATGTGGGTTAACTGATTACCGAGGCGTATATGACATGACATTGAATATCAAGTCATCACATAGATACTTGTTAGAGAACAAGTGTACTGGACAGACCCACCATGAGAATGTTTTGTGGATTGGCATATATATCACAACAGATTCTAATAGTGGCAATGGTGTATATGATTCTTTGACCTGAAATCACTACAATCATTGCACGAGGAAAAGCATTCTTTGATGTCACTAAAGCCTTTCTTAAGAAAGGTTGATTATAAGATTAATTTTAGGTGTGTTGCAAATCATGTAGGTGAATATGAGTGATGTAGATAGAATTTGTCTCTACTATATAACAGGAGTAACATCTATGGGTCATTTGATGGAGTAAGACTATGAAATGCATGGTCGCGCTAAATTGAGTCAATATGTGATATTGAGCTCATTTATTTGGCATAGTTTAGTAGTTTACTCAGGAATCAAGTAAACATATATTGAATTATTAAGAGGGTGGCACATTCCATGTCTCGAGTTCAGTCTGGATGTCAAGGATAAAGGGAGTGGTTACTAAGGTTATCATCGAGTTATCGAATTTTGTATTACTTGGGTAGCAATGATGTATTATTAAATACTGTGTATTGCTTATGACATTATGGTTAATAAACTTTAGTTCAAGTAAGAGACTATTAGAGTCTGTGACCTAAAAATAATCAAGGAATTAATGTCACTGCCAACGTAATATAAACATAAGAGATCGTGCACTAAGAACACATTGAAATAAGAAGAATGGTCGGGTTTGGTTTATTATAAATCGGACTTTAATTTAACCCAAGACCCAAAATATATTAATGGATAATAATTTAGAATTAATTAATCTCGAAATTTTCAATTCGATTTTGGAACAGAATGGCTGAATTTTGCATGTCCATTACTCCTCATTTAGTGTTTTCAAAAAAACGTCTCTTCAGATATAAAAGCATTGTAGTTTCCAAAATTGGTGGTTACACAAGTTTTTGTGGGCTTCTTTGAGAGAGAAACTTAGAGAGAAGAGAGGAGAAAAATCAGAAACGTTCTCTGAAGAGACGAAGTTAGTACTTCATATCAAAGACAAACGACCTTCCTTTCACGGGGCCATTGGACGGACCATGCTGAAGGTCCAGGTGTTCGTGTATTTCCGTTGCATATTTGATGTCCACTAAACCCAACAACTTCCAATATGTTCTCAAACATCATGTCGGTGTTCAGAACAAATATGTGGATGTTTTAAGCCATCGAACCACCTTGTTATACACATTGAATGCATAATGGACGGATTTGAGAGATTTATCATTGATTTCCATACATGTCCGGATTTCAATGAGATCTATACCGTGTTGTCGGGAGGTTCCCCAGAGCCTACTGATGAGTTCCTATCACGAAGAGTTATTTATATCGGGACTTTCGCCTATGCATCCCTAAGACCTTCTATCGTGACTACTTGATCTGGGAGATGCATGTTGGTAGCGATGCAGGACACTTCGGTAGGAACAAGATGGCAACGTTAGTCGAGGACCGTTTTTATTGGCAGAACCTGAAGAAGGACAACTCGTTATTCGTCATTATCGTATTTGCCAAACGACCAAGAGAACAAAACAGAATACTAGAGTTTACACTTAATCACAAATCCCTCACCAGTCATGGGTTGACATTACCATGGATTTCTTGCTCGGGTCACCTCGCATTCTAAGGAAACACGACTTTGTATATGTTACTGTTGACCGTTTTTTTAAGATAGCTCACTTCATTGTGTGTAGCAAGACCGTCGACGTATCACATGTTGTGTTGTTACTTCTAAGAGACATCTTTAGGTTACATGGTTTGCTCAAGACTATAGCACCCTACCGAGAGGTAAAATTTGTGAGTTATTTTTGGAGGACGTTATGGCACAAGGCAAGTACAACTTTAAAATTCTCTTCTGTATACCACCCTCAGACTGATGTGCAGACTGAAGTAGTTAATAAGAGTCTTGAAAATTTGTTGTCGTGCCCAATTGGTGAGCATACAACTAGTTGGGACTCGGTTCTCCTTATACCAGAGTTCGCATATAATACCTCAGTTAATAGGTATATTGGGTTGAGTACATTGCATGTAGACTATATAGTATTAGGATATGAGCCTAGGAATCTCATTGACCTTATTTTGTCCCTTTAGAGTCATGCCTTAGTGAATGTGTCGAGCCTTTTGTCCACCTTTTACATGAGTTACATGAGTCGATCCGACATAAGATTGCATCTAGTAAATATACGTATAAAACTTATGCAGATAGTCATAAGTGGGAGTAGATAATTCGTGAATGCAAACAGATTATGGTCTGAATCCGTGCGGAGATGCTCCTTGAGGGCCTTCTAAAAAGTTGAATGTCACGTAAATGAGTCCATACTCATTAGTGAGAAAGATTGGAGAGAATGTTTATGAGCTTGAGACTCCTAAGAGTATCCGAATTCACCTTATATTCAATATTGAAGATTTGACACTATACTACGAACCTCGTGAGTATGCGGATCCATACCGTGGAGCCCCCTCTGGGCCTCACCCACTACAGCCTCAGTCCCATGCACATCCTACTCCTGAGCCTCACCAGTCTTTGAGTTAGGCACATATGGTTTCGCCGACCGACCGGGACCAACAACACATGAGTTAACTTCTGAGAGCACTACTGACATCATGACTCATGAGTACGTAGCCACGCCCGACGGACATACACGGAGATACTTGGTTCACTGTAGAGGAAGCCCTTTCATCGATTACACTTGGATATCGTCCGCAGAACTTGACCGACTCGCCCCGGAGCTACGTCGACATTATGATCATCTCCAGCCATCATAATTGAATGATTTTGAGTCGGGGGAGTTGATTGGGATCACACATCGAGTGTGGGTTGTCGTACAATGGGACTCACATGCGTCTATTCTGCGGGAGACATTGATCAGATTGTCATCTGGACAATCCAAGACCACGGTTGCGGCTGGAGCGCCGTTTACACATTTTATGTATTTTTCTTTAGTTTTCTATGTTTTATTTTGGAGAGTCGTCTTCCTGGAAACTGGCGATCCCTCGTGGTGCCAATTCAGCGAAATCAACAAGGTGCTGACTCCTTATTTACTTGTGTTTTCCTCCCCCTCCTTTCCATCCCACAACCCTCACCACACCCCCTATCAACAGCGGTTCACCCTAAAACTCCCTCCAAGCAACTATTCGATCATTCCCCCAGCCACATCCCTCTCTATCTAGCCCCCCTACACTTTGCGGCTACTACTACTAGTCTACTAAAGCAACATCCAGCCCTTACCATGTTATTCCAACACCCGGCATCCTCTCTACCACCCCCAACAGCAGCCGACAGCCATACAGCTCCCTTTCCAGCATATCCCCTCAAAAACCACCCACTCCATACACTACTCCCAACATTTTCAACCCCTTACAGTCCCGACCCCTCCTATGCAACCCATATACCATCACCCTCATCACGGGAACAACCATCAACATATATTTGACCACCGGATTTCCGCGCCTCCGCCTACTTCCCCCTTATTTTTGAGTGTTAATTGTTCGGCTTCATTACTCTTCTCTATTGTTGCATGGATTTGAATATTTATATGATTATGGACTACATGCCCCCTGATAGTTTATCGTTTGCATATACTAGCTTTTGGATTGAGGAAAGCCTAACTTGCTCGCATGATCAATTACATGCATATTGCTTGTGTTAATTGGTAATGTTCTATGTCTTAATTACTACTTGCAAATCATGTTTAATAGATATTGCATCATTGCATCATCGCATCATCTCAGAGTTAAATAAGAATTGTTTTCTAGACACCGCACTTGGGATTTACATTGGTTTATATTGCATTCACACGGCCTACAATGTGTCACAAATTATATGAAACAAATAAACAAAATTATAATTTAACCTTCATTACAATTGTTGTGAACAACTAAAGGATATGACAAGAAAAATGTGCAATCAATCGAACCTGGAAGCCTGCAAAATCGTTCTTCGCCTCCTTCTTACCAGCAAGTTCTGCCAAAGACCTCGCAAACAACTCAGTCTCCACGGGGTCGATATCTATGCACACCATCCTATCCCCGCATCGTCTGCACACCCCCTCCTTATCCATCTCACTCCTTCCAACACTCCATTCTCCCTTTCCCAACCACCCCTGTCCATGCCACCCTCCTCCTCCCTTCGCCACCCCTTTGCTAACCTTCTCTGCATCCCACTCCATAACTCCAAACCCTGCGGCCACCTTTGATCGAAACCATCCTTCGATTAACTCGGCTGTCGTTTCTGACACCTTCCTCAATTCCGCCCTCATCCTGTGCAGCAGCCGATAAACATCTTCTCCCCTCCCTAGCTCGGAATTGAGCCGGAAGAGAGCGGCGAGCTCCGGCTCCTCGGGATCAACCCCAGTATCGACCATATGTGCATCGAGCTCGCGGGCCTTCTCAACGTCGCCCTTCTCGCAGAATCCAAAGAGGGCGGGACTGTAGCTGCGAAGGCGAGGAGTGATGCCGGCGGCCGACATGTTCTTGATAAACTGGAAGGCAAGGTCTGGGTCGCCGCGGACCGCCGCTAGACGGACGAGGTTGGTGTAAGTGGCTTCGTTGGGGGTGACGTCGTCAACTGACATCTGGCGGAAGATATCAAGGGCGCGATTGGCGTCATCGGGGGTGGCTGACGAATGGGAACAAAGGTAGAGAAGGATGTTATAGTGGTGGAGGGAGAGCGGGATGGAATCGGCGCGGGCGGTGTCGTAGAGGCGGAGTGCTTCGGTGACGTCGCCGTGCTTCGAGCACATATCGAACTGGTGTCGTAGAATGATCTCCGGCGTCTCGCGGCGGGCCTTTTTGGAGAGCTTGAGGCTTGTATTGACGGCAGAACACATGGAGACTAGGGAGGAGGTGGCGGAGGAGTTTCTAAAGAAGAGTTGTTTGAAGTAATGCCGGTGAGGACGGCGGCGTGGGATGCAATGGTACGCCCGATGGCTGACGAGGTTTACAGCGTAGAAGAGGGAATAGGGCGAGCAGAGGAGGGAGGGGCGGAGGAAAATCGAAGTTGGCATTCTTCCTCCCTCCCTCCTTCCCTCAGTTCTTCCTTCGTCCCAGTCGAGTAGATAATGAGCACTGTAGCGAGATCGCGGCGAGGGAAAGCATTTTATCCGGATTAGGGAAGACATATTAGTACAGTATGCGATTTTAAAAGAAACAAAAACACACTCTTAATATTTAGAGCAATGTTATATGTAGGTCTCATTTGGCTTTATTGAATGTATGCAAGTCAAAATATTATTCATGCATGACAATTTAGTATATATAGATCAATTTTTTGGCATTTTAAAATATTTTAAAAGCTGGATTAGGCTGATGAATTCTCTCTCCAACCTCGCACACAAACTCGCCCCCCCCCCCCCCCCCCCCCCCCCCCGTCGGCCCTCCCTCAATCGCCGCCCTGCCTCTGACGCCTCCTTATCCGGCCTCATCCTCCAAGATCTCGTTGGAGCTTTCGGAAACCCATCGCAACTCCATCAGGACTCGCTCGAACAGCTCAAACTTCCCCCTGCCCTGCTCAAGGATTCGAAGGAGCAATGGAGGCAAAAAGCAGCGGCCGGAGTCTGGAATCGGAGCTGACTCGTTGGAAAAAAATAAGAAAAAAGGAGTGCGTGAGGGAGGCCTGCATTTATCTTGAGAACAAAAACATTTTAATTAATATTTGTAGTCTGCATAAAGCCAAAAACAGCATGCATATAACATCACTCAATATTTATTGGATGTTGTTACTAGTAAATAATATTTGGTTTTAGTAGATCAAAAATATAGAGCAATGTTAATAGCATCCCTGAAGTCGCTAATAGCGGTCATGTTCTAATAGCACCCCATAAAATTATATTGTCACACTTTGAGGCTATTAGCACACCATCAATTTTTTTTTTAATTTTCATTCTTTTCAAAACGCATAATGTTGAATCTAAACCGTAGCAAGACATCAAAAACATTCATAATATATGTAATTATTCAATTTGATGAAAAACAAAAAAATCAAACCTCACCCAAAATTTCATCAAATTTCTTTGTTTAGCTACCTGAAAGCATGAAGAAAATTATTAGTCTCTTTGAATATACTAACTAAATTGACGAAAAGTTAAATGAAATTGAATATACCTTAATTTTCGTTAGACATTTTGTTACTTACTTTCTATAATAGTTTGAACCTCCAAAATATATGACTGTACCTAATTTGACATAAAAAGTGATTACATAATGATTGTAAAAATAATAATATTGAATTTAGTAGAAAACATTGGATTATTACTTTAGATCAAATAGCTTTAGCACGTGAGATATTTGACAAGTCTCATGTTTCTGCCATCGTACTGTAACATCTTGTCAAAACAGCAAAAACAGGGGGAAGCGGACAATCCTCGCACATAAGTAAACGGATGAAATAGTTACCATTAACAAATCCAATGAATAAAACCTTGAAGTTTTCAGGGCGTGCGGAACGGAAGGCAGAAATGTAAATAACTGACATCTCGAGTAATGAATCACTGCAATGTTGTAGCACAATGCGATGACTAAGCCCATATCAACATGCACAAATTAAAATGATGAAAAAAATGAAAAAAAAATCCTAAGCAATGCCGGAATATAATGGCTGCAATTCCACACTACTGTCGAATGACAGAAGGTTAGCAATTTGGGGATTCCACCTAGTAAAAAACAAAAGAGATTCCCAATATCATCGAAGAACAATAACAAAATCGGGGAAAATGGATGAAAAATGAAAAACGACAGGGAGGAAGAAAATGGTTTTCGGTTTTCTGAGTTCTTACCAAGAGATTTAGGTTGGACGAATCACTGGAAAGGAACGTCTGGAGGGGGCGTCGGTCAAGCTTGGAGAGATTGCCGAAGATTTTGCTAGATTTCGAGCGGTTCGCCGGAGATTTTGGGAGGGATTTCGCTGAAGAATACAAATTTCGGGAGGGATTTCGCGAATAGCAACGACGCACAGGATTAGGGTTAGAGACGGGGGTGCGACTATACCACGATGTGCATGATCCGATCTTAAGTTTAATGAGGGTTTTAGTATTTTTTGGGGGTATTATTAGTCTTCTATAGGGTGCCAATAACATTGCTCAAAATATATCTCATTTTTTAGTTATTATTTTTAAGTCCTATTATTTTATATTAGCAAACTCCTTCAGACAAAATCGCATCCCGTGCATTAACATTTCCATGATTCTTCGGGTCTGTTTGGGAGAGTTGTTGTGTATTGAAAAGTTACTGATTGAACATAACTTTTTGAGAAGCTGTTTTGAAAAGTTATAGACTATTTGGAGAGTTTGTGTATTAGTGTTGATGAAGTACGTCATAGTACTTCATCTCCTTCTCCATTCTCAATCCCACGTTGCTTGGAGAGAGAGAGGGAGAAAGAGAGAGAGATAAGGCAGCGATTACGGCGACATTGGTGGTGATCGCCTGCAAGTCAACCCCTCCTCGATCCACCCTCCTAATCCTTCCCGCCGACAACCAAAATCGTTAAGTCCGCCGCTACCTCCGTCGCCGACGTTGGCTTTTTTGCTGCGAGAGCTCACAGCCCTAGCGATCGTGATAGACCGTCAATGGACATCCTAGCAGCAATGTGGAAGAAGGTTCGGCGCTAGTCGAATTTCTTCAGTTGTCGAGGAATTGAAGTTCTGTTGCACGGATGAGAATACACGAAACCCGCGTACGATCTGTTGAAAGCTGGTCCCCGACTGCTTTTCAAAAAGAACTAAATTCGATGTTTTATGAAACACACTTTTCAGAGAGCTGCACCCTCAAACGGTCTCAAAACAGTGACGGCGATTTGATTAGAGTTTTTCCATCCGCAGTCGATGTCCCAACAGAGCATTCATCGCACCTCCTCATTGTTGATCTCCATCGCCGCGATTTGATAAACAACACAACAGAAAGCACAGGTTCCCTCACATCTCCATCGCGACAATCTGCGAGAGAGATATTTATGTGCGGGTAACACATGGTGATTTTTTGGTCATCATAGCTCACAGTGCGAGAGCAAATACAACCGTATGATCTGTGATTTCAACTTTGTAGATTGTTTGCGAAATTATATGTCCGTATTTGTGTAATACAGTCGTATTGAAAAGTGATCATATTTTAGATCAATCATGCGCGAAAATTCTTGTTATCGGAAATATTCGACGGAATCGGGACACACGGAAAAAAATTTTGGGTCCAATTATCGGATCATAAAAACGGTCCGGGTTTAAAAAACCCATCTTCGGCGCTGGGCCCACTCCCATTTGGAACTATTTCGAAATTCAAAACTGCGCCTAGAGAAGGGAAGAAAACCTCTCGCCGTAGATAAATTATCGTGCCCTAAATCTTCGGCCACGCGAGCGCTCAAACTCTCGCCGAGATAAATGACGATGGCTACGCAGAACAATGAGGGGCGACTCGTGGAGTAGGGTTTTCAAACTCGCAGAGGATTGTTCCCTTCGTCTTCGCCAAGGAGTACGACGTGCATCCCTTTCCCCATTCTCAGCACAACGTGAGTGTACTAATTTTTTATTCTCCTGCAATCAATCTTCCTTGATGAATGAGGTCACAGTGATTAATTACTCGCCAAATTAACATTCATTGGTTTCATAACTACTACTATAACTTGCGGAGGCGACGCAGAGCAGTGAGTGGTGACTCGTCGACTAGATGGAGGAAAATATTACGACTAGGTATGATCCCTCTGAATTTTTTTTCGATTTCATAGAATTATCAATTTTGATCTAGCATGGACTTAGATGTGAACAAAAACCCCTTTTTTTAGAACCAAAGCCCTATTTTTAAACTGATTTTATGGGTTCTTAAGAACTGCTATCATTGTTGAAAAGCCCTTTTTTGAACTGATTTTATGAGCTCTTAAGAACTGCTATCATTGTTGAAAATACCGCGTATATTTTGGTTGGTGTATATTTTTTTTGGCCTAAATTTTTTTAGATCCGGCTGGATCTATCATGTATCACAACATTACACTGTTTTAGATTTATGGTATTTCTGGGTGGATTTATCTCGGATCACACCATTTTGTTTATCTATTTTGTATATGCAGATGGAAGACCAACCAACGGTTTCATGCCTGAACAGTAGATGCGTCATTTCCACATTTAAGAAACAAACAGAACCCTTGCTGGATGTTCTTACAGAGGGCTCAAGAAAGATCTTAATTAACTCTTCTGTGATGCATTTCTTCACCCTACCCGACCTACCCCAGAATATTCCTCTGCTCTACAAATTCATTAGATTGTATAGGCCGGACAGGGGTGCATTTCTATTAGGCCAATATTACATCAGAATGACTGTCAATGAGGTGGCGTTGATAACTGGCCTACCCAATAGGGGACATGATTATGACTTTATGAGATTACCGTTATCGAATGTGACACAATCGGACCTAGTAACCAACCTAAATGAATTAGCTAATATAGAGGCAGCTTCTAATGAAACGGAAGTGGAAAGAGTTGATGTACTGGTGAAGTACGTACTTTGCAGGTTTTTATTTCCCTTGAAGTCTCTTAGACTTTCATTATGTATGGAAAAGTTTCGTGGATTAGATGATTTTAGAAAATATAATTGGTTGAAGGCCGTGCACACATTTATGCATAAGCAATTTGAGGATCTATATAGACTGAGCTGCTCCCGAAAAGAACCTGCCAGTCTGGGCTACCTCGAAGGCTGCTCCATTATTCTTGTGGTGAGTTCTTAATATGTTTAATACTGATTATGTTGATGCAGTACTATTGAGGTTCTATTTAATATTTTTTTTGGTTTACTATCGTCTAGGTTTGGTTTTTCAAACACACCAACATACAAGTTCTGGTGGATGGGATGACTAAGCCACATTTGTGCCGATGGGCCGCCAAAGGTGGTTTTAGTTATAAGTTCTATGAAGATCTACCAAGACTGTTATTTCTAATGAAAGAGGTAGCTTCATGTTCTATATTTGGTTTGGTTCTTCTTGTTAATTGTGTTCTCCCTACTAGTTGATGATGTTCACAACTCATTTTATGTGTAGGTAAGACCAACTTTTATTTACTTAAGTACGGAGGAGCAAGATGTACTTGGTCCTGAGGAGTCAGACTCCTCTTTTGAGGAGGTGCTAAAGTTAAGGTCGGCTAAGAAAATTGTTGGAAAAGTTAAGAAAGTGTCTGAGGAGTCGATGGATAAGAAGAAGGCTCAAAGATTGAAAGAGAAGAGCAAAAAAGAGAAGGAGAAGAAGAAAAAAGAAAAAGAATTAAAGAAGCTATTTAAAAGCCAGATTAATCAATCGGAAGAAAAAATTCTGATTGAGGTCCATGAACTGCGAAACTATTGCCAAGAAAGAAATGATTCTCTTGTGGCCCTGATTAAGAAGTCAGTGTCCCCGCACCATCTTCACCAATTGTTACGTTAGTTTCTCCCACACAAAATAAATCATTAAAGTAAACAATTTGTGTTAGTGAGTCCACCCCCGATTCGAAAATCCGCAAAAGAACACGTCAATCTACCAAATCGACCGGGTACTCCAAATAAGAAATCCAATCCCCGGGATGATCATATTTGACAGCGGCTGCAAGCGAAGTCATAGATTCAACATTGAGTCGGGTATGGCAAGAGGTAATTGTGATTGTTATGGATGTGCATTTTATGCTAGATGGTACAGCATGAGCATTTCATTATGTTGTGACTCATTTTTTCTCTATATATTATAGGGACCGTTTATTCGATTGTGGCAACACAACATTAAGTAGAGCGGCTATGGAGGATTTATTGCGGCAAGGATGGATAATGGATAGCCATCTAGATGCCTTTGTTGTTGTATTGAACATTCGGAGGAGCAAATCCCCGAAGGCATGGAAAACTTTATATATGTCTCTCCAAATTATGCAGTAAGATTTAAAATTTAAAATTTTATATTGTTTGTTCTCTAGTGATGTTATGTTAAAATATTATATTCATGCAGTATTATAAGAGTTGCGATGCCGACTATGATCGATTACTTGCCCACATAACCCCAACAAATGTCGAAGCGGCCGATATCATTTTGATGTCAGTGCACTTGTCGGGCCACTGGGCATTGTTAACTTGTAATTTAAAAGAAGAGTTGTGGTACTTCTATGATTCCATGCCCAACCCGATGCATCATTCTACATTGCCCTCATTGGTATATTCTGTTTTTTTGGGCTGTGTTATCGAATGTTTTTTCCTAATGTGTTATTTTTTCCTAGATATCCAACTTGCAGCAGGATACATGCAAGTCATTGCCAGCTGGGATAAAGAATTGGGACATCAAATCAGTGGGGGAGGAACCTACGCAATAAGGAGGTGACGACTGTGGGATATTTGTCTTAAAGTACATGGAGGCGCTAGCTAGCACAAAATCAATATCTTGGGCATCATTCAAAGGCTGGTAGAAGAATATGACTAAATTCAGGGCCGAAATTGCGGTCGAAATGATTGAGTTTTTTTGCTCAATCCAATAGTTAACTATTTAAATATTGAACATTATGGTTTTTAGTTGTTAGTGAAGGCATTATAGTTTATGATCGAATATTATGGTTTAAATAGTTAGCTAATATCGAACATTATGGTTTAAATATCGAACATTATGGCTCAAAACAATTTGCTTAATGCTTGCATTTTTTTTTGTCATCAGAACATTACAGTTTTTTTTCAAGCACGGTACAAATCCGGCTGGATCAACACAGTAACAAACGTTAAAGTTTTCTTTGGCACAACACAGTACAATTCCGACTGGATCCACACGGCATCAGAACATTAGAGTTTTTTTCCGGCACAGCACAATACCATAACATTAAACTGAAGCCGGCTAGAATTTCACAGAATAATAACATTACAAAGCATGTGGAGGTTTGTGAGTACAAAAGAGTTAACAACATAAAAAAATCTATGAATGTTCACCAAAGAAGCACATCAGGACACTACAAAAATTGAAGGGCGCAAATAAAGACACTTCATCAATCGCCTCACTGAAAACATTGGGGGACACATTGTCGGGGCTTTTCTCGAAGTTGTCACTTCCTATAAAGTCAATCTCCTTTGGTTCTTCATCTAATCTTCATGTTGTAGATTTAGGCTCCTTTCTCCTCCCTACATAGTTTGCACATTATTTAAATTAAGCATAGTTGCAAGCATATGGAAAATAATTTTACAAATCAAATATAAAAATGCAAACTTACTTTGCTTATTTGCCGTTTTTTCGAAAAAATTCTTCAATCGAGCATTTGACACTCCTTTAGGACGTGCTCCTTTTGGATCCTTCAACATGCTTGTACTTTGAAAATTTTCTTTGGTAAATCCTTTCTTCAACCCCTCTTCTCTGTCTATAATATCTTCCGTGCTTCTTCTCAATTCAGTCAAGGCAGCCAAGCCATGTTGCTGGGCCGGATGACACATATCAACTATTTGGGCTAAGTCGTAAGTGAACCGTAGAAGATGGTTTCTAAACACCAAGCTGAGTTGGACTTCTTTCATGAAAGTGCTCTTTGAAAGGTCCAATTTTTTCTTGGTCGCAAGAGTGAATCTCTTTAGTAGGTAAAAAGAACTTATTTGTTTTATATTGTTTGATTTGTATACACATAAGATGCGTTTGCACAACATTCCTCTTGTTTCAAAACCCTTGCATGAACACATAACATCAAATGTGTTGGAGTTAACTTTAACTACCCATTGTTTATCGTCTACAGAAGCGTCACAATGTCTAGTGACATATAAAATATGATCATCCTCACATCTAATTTCCTCACAAATGCACACACTAACAGCTCAATCCATAAAAATCTGTTCGAAAATGGAGAACATTTTTCTTGTGTATACTTTGGAAGCTTGTTTTAATAAATGACAATTTTTAAATTTCAAAGTGATGGTACTGTGCTTGCACTTGAAATCTCATCATGTTCAGATCTACGTGATGGTGTATTTTAGTTTTAAAATAATTCGTCCGAACTAAATCCCGATGTAGGCAAGTGTACCTATCGAAATGTAGTATAGGAAAAATGTCGTATATGCCCGAGGCCTGTCGAGTAATCGTGCTCACGCAAAATTCTATTAATTTACCGAAGGAAAAGTGGATTTGATTTTTTAGAAAATTAAAAGTTGCAAATAGGAAAAACACTTAAGCGAAAGAACAATTCAAGAGTGAAAACCTTAGCACTTGATTAGATGTTCTTGGGAATCCAATTTCAAAAGACACGTTCTAAATCTATAAAAGTCCCGTTTCGATTGGAGGATTGAAAAATGCGATAATCACTCGCTAGAGATGACCACCGCCTAATTTTAAACTACTTCAAATAAAATCTCTTTGATTTGAAATAAATCAAAATTGCAAAAACATTAATCCAAAAAATCAAAGGAGTTATATTTTCTTTTTTTCAAAGAAGATATAATAGGTTCTTCATTTCCGAGAGATCTAAAGCTTCCTTGAACCTTTCGATTAATAGGACGTAAATCGGATCACGACATTTATATACCGGCAATATAAACTCGCATCAAAAATTAATCGGAAATGAATCGAAACGATCTTTTGTAAGATTTAGAGACGATAGATTATGATTAAATCTTCATCCCAATATTATCTAATCAAGCACTAAGTGGAAAATTAGTTACACATAGTGGGGAAAGAAATAACAAAAAGTGAAATGAACATTAACATTAATATGAGAACAAAACACTACAATTGTAAGTTGAGAATTAAAACCATAAAAACAAGCTAATTAAAACAACAAAATTCAAAACATAAACTCTTAATTAAGAAAAGAACATAGGAAATAAGCTCTCAAATAAACTCTCATCTCTTCATTCTCTCCTTGGTCACACAAATCCTTGCTTGGTTGGTTCTTGATGCCTCATCCCTTGGTGCCATGCTCCTTTTATAGATGAAGTGGGGGAGGGGAAGATGAAGGTGGGTGGCATGTGCATGAGTGTGAAATCATGTGAAAGGGGGGATAGGAAATGTTGAAATAAAGGTTGGTGAAAATATTGTTACATTTAATAATGGTGCATGCATTATAGTGGATGAAATGTATAGAATATAATGAATGGATGGAGAATAGGAAGAGGTTGACCGGCCATAAAATATATTGGAGTTGAAATCCATGTGAATGGAAGGAAATATTAGAGCCATATTGGCGGGCTGCTATGTGAATAATAATAATAATATGTGGAGGAGAGGAATTAGTGGGTTGCATGGTTTAGATGAAGTGGAACCCGACTATTTTTGGTAAGGAGATTTGACCGGCTGTATGAATGGAGGGGAATAATGGCCGGCTATGTAAATGAGAGAACATATGGCAAATCATGTGTGAATTGGAGATTTTAAAAGGTGCGGCCAACTATTATCACTCTATGAGATAAAAAAATGTGTGAATGAGAGAAATAAGAGGAGGAGTTGGCGGCTACATGGGTTTTTAGTTTATTTTTATTTATTTTGACCGGCCAAGAAATGAAGGAGAGAGATTATAAGGTTGCTATATTTAGATATGTAGAGATATGTTATATTTAGTTTGAATAATAATAATTGTAATGATATTAATATAATCATAGTAGTAATAATAATAATAACCATAAGGATAGAAATTATAATATTGGTAATAATAATTGTATTATTGATAATAATAATAATAATATCATTAATGATCATAATAATAATAGTGTTAATGAAAGACATGATAATTATAATAATAATAATAGTAATACTAATAATTATGATAGTAATAATAATAATGAAAATGATAGTAGTAATATAATAAAAATACAATTTTGCATGCATGAGAATAATGATTATAATTGCATGGAATGGTGGCGGCTTGCATGAAATAATATATCCACGTGACGGGCTTGACTTTGCAAAGATGCGCGCACGCACGTGTTTGGATCAAAACTTCACAGCGGGCTTTTTATTTTGGACGTGCGAAAATCCCCCCAGGCCTGCAAAATGATAATAAAACAACATTAGCATATTTTATTAGAGAAAGTCTAATTATAATCAAAATGATATATTAATATGTGAAAATACATATTTTATATATAAATATTTTAGTATTTCCGCTAATAATTTAAGTTATATTATGCATTATCACTACGCCAAGATGAAATCATATTCTCCATCCCGGTATAACACTGAACAAGGCTGTTTTCAACTCCCCACTTCAAGGGGGAGTGTTGAAAATGTTGAAGTGGAAGTTGACGGTCTAGGGGGGAGGTCGCGCGGTCTGGCTAACCGCGCGGTCTTGCAGTCTCCATCTGCGGTCTGATCTTTTTGGTCCAGCCGCAGGTCCATTCGGCTTGACCGCCGTTCTCTGTCCAAGGTGCCGAGGTGAGGCCGCGCAGTCTGGTTCGTGAGACCGCGTGGCGGGCTGTTCTCTGTACTGTGCAGTCTGGTTCGTGGTAACCACACAGGGTTGTGTTCTGGGACGGGCAGTCCGGTCTGGTGGCTGTCCGGGTTCTTGGTGGTGCGCGTCGACTAAGTTTTTCCTAGTCGCGCGGTCTCCCCTTTTGAGTTCGCATAAGCTGGTCCCTTGGCGATCTGCTGGTGTATGCGGTCTCTGGTGTTGGTCGACTTGTAGACTTGGCTGTGTTCGCGGTCTCTGGAGGAGATCTCGTATTTGCGAACACAGGTGGTGGGCGTCATGGTCGGGCGAGTTGTTATGATCGCGTGGCTTCTTGGAGGAGTGGCGATCTCCTGGTCCAGGTTGAAGTCGGCAAGCTCACGGCGCAGAGCGATCTACTGACCGCACGAGTTGACCGGTCTTGGTCACGCGGTCAGGGAGGTGACTCTATCTCATAGGGTGGTGACTGGATCAGGTCGCACGCCTATAAATAGGAGTCACTGTAGCAGCAAAATAAATCGCACCAAGTGTAAGCTGAGCTCGCGCCTATTTCTTGCGGTCTCATTTTTGTGACCGACCGGTTAGCTGATTGCATTTCCTTGTGCAGCTTCTGCGGATTGTGCGGGCAGCAACGACCACCTCTTCTTCTAAGGTGTTCGGGTGGTCTCGCGGCTTGCAGTGCAATTTGCTGGAGTTCGGGAGAATCAATGGAGTTCGGGAGGTGGCGGAGTTTTCGGTTGGTGTTGTTCAAGTCGCCGGCAGTGTGTGTTCGCGCGGTCTCGTTTCCTAGTCGCGCGAACAGCCAGGTCGTGCGGTCAGGCGGTCTCAGTGTTCAGACCGCTGGTTGTCTTTCCTTCAGCATTGTAATTTCGTTTTGGTTTTGTGTACTGGCGAAATCATGTCTCGTCATGTATACCTCACTCTGTAATGAAGATTTTTGCTATCATCAATAAAGATTGTATTGCTCCATGTGCTTCTGGTTGTTGGCTATAACTTTGAGTTGTACAATTCCTGCTCACTCCTAGATCTTTGGAAAATTTCACAGATGGTACCACAGGAGCCTCAGGAGTAGGAGTGGGGTTGCTGCTTGTGAGCCCCGAAGAAGCCATAATGGAGCACAGTCTCTGTTCCCGGCCACCTACAAAATCGCTGAGTATGAGGCATTGATTGTCGGCCTCTGACTCTCCATCGACTGCAAGGTGGAGAACCTGACGATCCAGCAGACTCACAGCTTGTGGTCTCACAAGTCAAAGGAGACTACAAAGCGAAGAACAACTAATTGTCATAGTACCTTCTGCTCGTGAGAACCCTCCTCTATAAGATTCTGTAGCATCAAATTCTGCATATCCCCATAGAGCAAAATTCCAAAGCCGATGCACTCTCTAAACTTGCAACCTCTCCCTCCAGATATCAGTCCAGGTGGCGTCGGGATGAAGAAATCATGATCCCTAACATCCAAGGACTGTGGAAGATCACTACAATTGACGAAGAAGGGTTGTCCTGGATGACTCCCCTCAGGGCCTTTCTCGAGCATGGGCGTCTGCCCGAAGAACGCATGGAGGCACGCCGAATACGAATTCAAGTTGCCGCATTCACCATCATCGAAGGGGAACTCTACAAGGCGCTTTATCCAGACCTTATCTGAAGTTCATGCCCGCAATCGAAGCAGAGTACACCCTGAGGGAGGTCCAAGAAGGGATATGTGGAGGTTATCGAGGCAGTAAGGCCATAGCCCTCAAGATCTTGCACCAAGGATTCTATTGGCCGGCCATGAAGAATGATGCGACCGAGTTTGTCCAGAGATGCAAAAGTTGCCAACTCAATGACAACGTTCCCCATTAGCCGCCCGTCGGTCTCACCATACTTCAGAGCGCCTGACCATTCGCGTAGAGGGGAATAGATCTCCTCGACCCCTTCCCTCAAGCCTCAGGGAAAAGAAAGTTCATCATCCTGACAATCTACTACTTTACCAAGTGGGTAGAAGCTGATCCCCTCTCCAAAATTGCTGAAGAGAAAGCCAAGCAGTTTGTCTGGAAGAACATCGTTTGCCGTTTGGCATCCCGACAGTAATCAACGCTAACATTAACACTCAATTCACGGGAACGACGTTCATAAAGATGTGCGAAGACCTGGAGATCAATCTTCGTGACACGGTCGCGGCTCATCCACAAATGAATGGCCAGGTGGAAGTGACAAATCGCACCATCGTCAAGGCGCTGAAGGTGAGCCTGCATGAGGTAGGAGGGCAGTGGGTGGATCCACTCACGAACGTACTATGAGAATACCACACCATGGAGAGGACTCCGATCAGAGAGTCGCCATCTGCTGCGACACTGAGGTCGTCATCTTCATCGATATCGACGTTCCAAGTCCCCGTGTGCTGACATTCGACACTTAAAAGAACGATGAGCTACTCCGGGAGAACCTCGACTTGGTCTCAGAAGTCAGAGATGAAGCCGCCCAACGCATCACCATCTACCAAAGATGTGTAGCACGACTCCACGATAGAAGGGTAAAGCCCAGGCCGATCAACGTCGAGGACCTTGTCCTCCGAAGCATCGAAGCAGCCGGTAAAGGATCTCAGAAGGACAAGATCTCGCCGGGATGGGAAGGGACTTACGTCGTCACCGCGGTCGTGAAGCCCGAAATGTTCAAGCTCAGATCAACGGAATGAAAGACTCTCCCTCGTACCTGGAACGCGCAGAACGTGAACCACTTTTATCAATGATTTCCTACATTTGACCAGTGTAGCAAGCCGCTAGTTACAACTCGTGCAACTATCTTTTAATGATTATCATCATCTTTCGACTCCAACTATTTTATCTCAATAAATTATCAATGGGTAAGGCGACACTATTGGTTCGAACGAGAAAACTCTGAAAGGGGAGTTTAGTTCTTAAGATTTAAAGCTTTTTGTGTTATTTCAAAATAGTGATGTACACGTATGTGTAATTAAGTGAGTTATGAAAACAAACTAAAGAAATCAAAGCACAGCACAACAAAATAAGCACATCACAGAAAGCATCACAGATGACACAAAGATATAGTAGTTCCTCAATCAACCTGGGTACATCTACTCTTCTACCCACTGGTAGGAATCCACTACAGGTTTTTGATCAGGTGCCCTGCCACCATATGAGCTTTTGATCAGGTAACTCAAAACCAAATCACAGGTTTTTGCTAAGGTGCCATGTCACCGAGAATTAACTTTTGAAGGGAGTTATAACCCTGCACAAGAGGGGAATAAAGAAAGCAAATATATATATATATATATATATATATATATATATTGTTCTTCTCTTTTCTGAGAAGACTCTTGATGATCCTGATGGGTTGTTGAGATTGGATCTTTGAATATGATGTTGAAGAGCTCCCCCTGTCTGATTGAGATTAGATGACAGTTTGAGTAAGCCTCTTCTCTAGAATGTGGTAACTCTTTTTCTTCTTCTTCTGCAGTAGAGATCCTGAGCAAATGATCTTGTTTAAGTGTCTCAGGATGAAGATGATCTGCAGAGAAGAGTTAGCAAAACAAGATTGATAATATGTGTTGTTCTCTGTTCTGTGTGTTGTCTGTCTCTTTCTTTCTTTTCTTTTCTCTGTCTTTATATAATCTGGAGAGCTTCTCTCTTATTTTGAATTCCTCTTTTTGGGAAAAGGAAAGAGATAAAGTCTCTTTAATTATCTTGACTCCTCGAGAGGATAAACTGCTATATTTAAGCTTTTCTGCAATGGCTATAACATTTAGTGCTGCAACGGCTATAATGTTAAGGATACAATATATAGCAATATATAAATAGAAATGATAAAATATTGCTTTAATCAGATATAAGAATATTAGTGGAACTGAGAAAGGAGAAATATAATTGCTGAAGATAATTTCGTCGAGCTCAGCTTCAAGTTCGTCGATCTGAACATTTAATTCGTCGTTTTGAGCTTCTGTTGAATATTCGTCGAACGCAGACTTGAGATCGTCGAACGCAACTTTTTCGTCGACCGCTGAGACGGGCTCGATCGTCGACTGCTGAGATGTTGATCTGTTCGTCGAACGCAGCTTTTCGTCGAGCGCTGCTTGGATTTCGTCGAACGCAGCTTCAGAACCATTTCATCGAGCGCTGCTAGCTTTTCGTCGATCGCAGTTTCTCTGATTCGATCGCATTATATTAATATTATTTTCTTAGTCTTCTGACTTAAGGGAATTTGATCTAAGTTATGAGATGTGTTATAAAAGAAATTTAAATCATAAAGATGGATCCTAACTCAAATCAAAACTAAGGTTCCAACAATCTTCCCCTATTTGAGTTGGGATCCTAATCCAAATCAAGACTAGGTGTTCTAACAATCTCCCCCTATTTGGGTTAGGATACAGATTTATAGCCTCCCCCTAAAATAAACAGGGATCAAAACTAGTGGTCTGGTAATCTTCCCCTATTTGTTTTTAGGATGCTAAATTTCATCTTCTTTTAATTTCTACAGATGTTGATGGATTCTGATTTCTTAGATTTTGATTCCATTAAAATCTTGAATTACTACAGCTGTTAATAGATTCTAAGAAAATTTTTAGGAACATTGTCTGATACCTTCCTTCTTGCAGAATCTCCTTATCAGAAGAGACTCACACTCAGTGCTATGATTATTTCTAATCAATGCAACTTGAGTAGAATGCTCAAACATGATTTTTGGAGAAAAGTCTGTAAGAACATGAAGTTATCTGACTTTGTTTTTAAGATAGAAAAATTAAGTAAATCTTAGAATTTTTTGTTTGATTAGGAATGGAGTTTAATGGTGAAAAACTGGTCAAGCCTCATAATTGGATATATTAGCCTTTTTATCTCATTAAAATATAAATTTGAAAACATTTTCTGTTTTTGTTGAACATAACATATTTCTTTTTCTTTAGCCTTAATTGACTTATTTTTCAAAGAAATAATTTGTTCTTCTGAGTTTTTCAAATTTTCTTTAAGTTTATTATTTTCAGGAATTAAAATATTTATTTCTATTAACTTTTTTATAATTTTCTTCTCAAATTTTATTATATATGTATATAGAATTTTAAAATCTGATTTGTAATTTTAAGAGGTAGAGTTGGGATTTGAGGTTACCTCATTTACCTTTTCTGCATCTGAGATGTGGTTTGAGCCATATATGACCAACATGCAGAAAGCTCTAGCTTTTTGTTCTTCTTCTTCACTTGATCTTGAAAATGGTTCTGCATCATAAATACAGTTAGTGGAAGAAGTGGTAGAAGATTCATTTACCATCCTTGAGAGGGAGTTCCAGATGCCCCTTGCTGAAGTGCAATCAACAACTCTTTGAAGAATGTCATTCGTCGACCGCAGAGCGTCGTTCGTCGAACGCAGATAGCCGTTCGTCGAACGCAGAGAACATATATAATTTTTATCTTTCTCTTATTTTCTCAGCCTATTAATTATATATATTTTCAGCCTTCTATCTTAATGGGAATTTGATCTAAGTTATGAGATGTGTTATGAAAGAAACTTAAATCATAAAGATGTATCCTAACTCAAATCAAAACTAAGGTTCCAACAAACTCTTCACAAGCACATCAAGCCTATGCCCTGCCATCGCCAGGGCATTCCCCCTCGCGGTTGGACCCAAACAAATCCCTACACGGGTAAGTCCGCGCTATTGGTTCAAATGAGAAAGTTCTTCAACAACATAACAAGACTACACCTTACCATCGCCAGGGCCTGTCCCCCTCACGGTCGGCACCAAACAAATCCCTAAATAGGTAAGGTCACGCTATTGGTTTGAACGAGAAATCTCTTCACCAGCACAATAAGCCTACACCCTGCCATCGCCAGGGTCTTCCCATCCCTAAATGGGTAAGGCCGCGCTATTGGTTCAAATGAGAAAGCTCTTCACCAACACAACAAGCATACACCCTTTCATCGCCAGGGCCTGCCCCCTTGCGGTCGGCGCCAAACAAATCCCTAAATGGGTAAGGCTGTGTTATTGGTTCGAACGAGAGAGCTCTTCACCTCCACGACAATTCTACACTCTGCCATCTATAGGGGCTGCCCCATCGCGACCGGCACCAAACAAATCCCAAAATGGATAGGGACACAATGCGTTACCGGTAGAAAAAAAAATTGCATTCTGCGTCAACCAATAAGCTCGCACCATGTAAACACACTAAGCTGGCGACAACAAACCATTAAGCAAACAAAACAATGGAACAATGAAATCCACTAATGCAAATGATGGGAGCAAAAGAGCTACACATACATCAAAACGCAACACTACGCATCACAAAAAAAAGCAACATATAAGCAAAAATACATATGTAAGCAAAGATCAACCCTCGATGTTTACATCAGAAGAATCATCCTCGGAGAGGTCCCCGACGCCTAGACCAGTGATGCTCTGCTCCATCATGCGGAGGGTCTTCCTCATGCCCTTCTTAAAAGGAATCTCCCACTCATCCTCCAGCATGGGGTCTACCTTCACAGTCATGATCTCGACACGAATCTCCTCCGAGAGCTGAGAACGCTCCTGCATAAAAGCTAATGAATCTTTGTACTCAGCAACTCTCACAGCCTTGGTCTCTTCATCACCCTACTTCAAAAAAGAAAGCCTCTCCATCTTGTTTCTCAAGAACCCAAACTCACCATCCTGACGAAACATCTCTCCCCGTGCCTCCGCTAGCTGGCGAAGGGCATCCTGAGCAAGCACTCTATCTATACAATGCTCCCCCCGCAGTCTCTCAAGATTCTCATGAGGACCAGCAAGATCGGACTCTAACTGATGAATATGAGAAGCGTCCTGCCCCCTCGTTGTCTTGGAGTCATACAGGGCATTTTTCACCACACACAACTCCTCGTGAAGGAAGAAGTACCCGTCTTTCACGCCAACATAGCAGTCATTCCAGGTGTGAGCGATGATGTTCAATTCTCCAATCTGCAAAAAAAGAGAAAGATCAGAACTTGCGGCAAAACAAATAATATAAGCACAAACTGCGGCAACCCTGCTTACCGTAGATATCATCTCCTGCAGTGAAGAAGAGACTCATCTCGTCACCACTAAAGCAGGGCAGATGATCGTCCCGAGGAGATCACTCAACAACACGAGTAACCAAAATATCCTCAACATCAGAATCAGCAGGAACGACCTCCACCATGGGGTTGCGAGAACCCGCCTCGTGTATGTGACTTTGAGTCCCAGAGGAGATAGGAACCGATCCAGGTTCCCCACACTTAAACACAAGTTTTCTCTTTTTATTGCAAACCAAAGGAACGAAGGCATCCTGCTCAACATCTGAAGAAAGGCCACACAATAATAGTCTCTTCTCCTCCACAAAAGGTACAAATGCGGAAAAGAGGTCTCACAAAGGCAACATGGTCCACAAAGCCTAGAATATGCGTGAAATCGTGCTCTCGGGCCGCTACACGGCGACAACGCCCAGGAAGTGCCCTCCACAACTCAGGCAGCTCCCAAGAGTTCCGAATATACCCGTACAAAGTACCTCCATGACGGTAATCAGTCTGATCCTAAAAATTAAGAAATCTCTTGTTGCGCACCTCTATCCTACCTCTTGCATCAGTGGAGACCTCACACCAATCCTTAAAAACCTCCAGCAAGAGTGGTGAGCTAAGCTCTCAGAAGAACACGATCAGCCCCATAATTTTAGTCATCCCAGTGGGAGTAAACTGAGACATCGACACCCTGCAAAATTTGAAGATCTCGATCACCTCCTCTGGCGTGGAATATGAAACCCGACTTCAAGCAACCCTACGAAAGTGTAACAAAGCAGGTAGGAGGGTTTTGCGCGAGCTCCTCCGTATGTAGGATCTTCACCTCAACACTCGCAGGTAACATGTAGCATTTTCGCCATGCATCAATCCACTCACCATTAAGGGTGGAACGCAATCTCATCGGTCTCGCCTGAGCACCTCGTCTCGGCACATGAAAAATTTGAAGTCCATGAGTTAGGAAAATTAAGTCAAAAATATTCTAAGTAAAAAATAAAAAAATCTCCTGCAATTTGGCATGTGCAAAACACTAACGCAAATTCACCCGAACACACAGTGGCGCATAACAGCAAAATCAAGCAAAAGCTCGCAGCTTCGAGGCCGAATAAGGTCGCATGGTCGCACGAATGCCAAGGAGTCTATCCGAACACACGTACTGCCGTGCAGCCATGTGACACACATTGGGGGTGCGGCCGCACGGCCATGCGACATGCTAATGCATGTGAACGCGCGTAGTGCCAAGGAACGCGACTGTCGACCATACTTAGGCGCACGACTGCACGCCCGTTGGCGGTGACATGCCGTGCGGTTGCCCTGCGGCCAACCTCCAAGGGTCGTGTGGCCACGTGAACCTCTCCCTCCACTGCACCATCCGTCCGCCTCCTTGCGCATCTACTAGTCATATTGTATTGTCCGCGCGCGTCCTGAAATTCTTACCTCTGACATGTTGGCCCAGACTTCCTTCTCACCTCCACAATTCCTACTCAAGCAACACCGAACCGAGAAAAGAGACTTAAAATTCCCGTACTCCACTCTCGCAGGCCGCGGACTCCAGAAATTTGGAGGGCAACTGATAGGTAACCATTAATTAATAGGAGACAATGGGCTGCGAATAGCCAATTCTCCATCATAATGGGTGTGTGAATAGTCGCGCTTCCCCCATTATGAGTAGTGCCCTGAGTGGAGAAGGAGAAAATCGACACACCAAGACCACACATGCGACCCAACCACACTCGCCGCACGACCACCGCCACATAACCGCTTTGGTAGTGCGGCTGCCGCCACACGACACCTCTGGCCGTGCGGTCGCTACCACATGGCGCCTCCAGTCGTACGACTGCCGCCACATGACGCCCACAACCATTTGACCGCCATTGCATGACCTACTCCGGTCGTGCGTCCGCCACTGCATGACCTACTCCGGCCGTACGGCCGCCGCCAAATGCCCTACTCCGGCCGACACCGCACGACCTATTCCGGCCGTGCAGACGCCGCCGCACGGTGCCACAGCCCGTGCAGCCGCCGCCACACAGTTCCACAGCCCATGCGGCCATCTCCACACGGCGCCACAGCCCATGCAGCCGCCACCGCACATGGTTGTGTGGCCGTGCGGCTGCCAAGCACGGCGACTAAGGCCGTGTGGCTGCTATCATACGACATCTCGGGCCGTGTGGCCGCTACCGCACGGCGCCTCTGTTCGTGCGACCTCCGATGGCCTCCTCAGGCCCTGCGACCACCACCGTACAACGCCTCAGGCATGCGACTGCCACCGCACGACCTCATACGGGCATGCATCCGTCGCCGCACAGCCTCCACAACACGACCTCCTACATGCGCTTCCAGCCGTACGACCTCCTACGAACTTGCAGCCGCCGCCGCACGACCTCCTCCAGCCATGCGGCTACCACCGCCTCCGCACCGCCTCCTCCGACCTCACGACTTGTAACATCCCAACTTTGATTGGGTCACTAAAACCCTAGATGATCCAATAAAGCCACCTGATCGCCTACAATGTACCCTAGAAGCTAGAAGGTGACTCAAAATGGTATATTGAGCAAATGAGCTCCAAATCGACTTCCGTCAGTTGCAATGGACTCGTATAAGCAATACGAGTGCAACAAAACTCGTTTCATTCCGATCATAGGTCATTTACAGAAAATGACTATTTTGAGTAACACTGCGCGTCACGACAATGCCGATATAGTATATTGAGAAAATGAGCTCTGAATCGACTTCGGTCAGTTGCAGTGGACTCATATAGGCAATATGAGTGCAACATAACTCGTTTCATTCCGATCTGAGGTCATTTAAAGAAAATGACTATTTTGAGTAACGTTGCGCATCGCAACAACACCGACTTAGTATATTGAGCAAATGAGCTCTGAATCAAATTATGTCAGTTGCATTGGACTAGTATAGGCAATGCGAGTGCAACAGAAATCATTTCATTCCGATCCGAGGTCATTTAGAGAAAATGACTATTTTGAGTAACGTTGTGTGTCGCAATGACACCGACTTAATATGCAAGCAAACGAGCCATGAAATTGGCTTTCATCAGTTGCATTAGACTCGTATAGTTAATACGAGTGCAATAGAACTCGTTTCATTCTAATCATAGGCCATTTAGAGAAAATGACCATTTTGAATAATGGTGCGCGTCACAACGACGCTGAATTGGTGCATTGAGCAGATGAGCTCCGAATCACCTTCCGTCAGTTGCATTGGACTCGTATGGCCTATACGAGTGCAAAAGTATTCATTTCGCTCAATTTCGACATCGTTTAGTCAGTTTGACCAAAATGGGTCCCGTTGAGTTAAGTGGTGCATCAAAAAGTGTGCACGCACCAATATCACCCCAACACACCAACATTGGCTCGTCACTTGACAACTTGGACCACATTGACCTTGACCCACCTAAGGGACCCACCCTAGGGTTAAATTGGGTCAAACCTCTATAAAATGCAATTTTGATTTAAAACCCCTCCACCACTTCCCAAACTCAAGACTAACTAAGCCCATCACCATGGACCCACACCAGCCCTAAAGGGCTCTGAATTCAAGTACAAAGCCCATGAGGCTTGTCTTGGGCCCATGCAAGGAGGTGAGAAAAGTCTCTCTCTCCTACATGGCTAAATAGCCTAACCTATGCCTCTCATAGGAGGTACAACCAACCAATGGATGGCTGCCAACTCCTCCCATCAAACCCAACCGGGGTTGGGGTAACCCTAACCCAAACCCCTCTCGGCTAGCTTGGCTGAGAAGGAAGAGAGGGGAAGGGCTCTCCTCTCCCTCTATATAAAGACCCATAACCCCCTCTGGGATGGAAGCTCGCACGATTGGCCAGCCCATACCAGCCACCCCCCCCGCCCTGCCAGAGCTCCTCCTCGCCGGAATACCTAAACCCGAGCATCACCTTCCCCGCCACCTGATAACTTCTCAAAAAGAAGTTATTAACTCTATTATTTTAGTGAATATTGAGAAAATATACGAATGATAAAGATCAATTGACTAATAAACATTATATTTTTGACTTTGGACATTTTTATCGTCAAATGTGTAATTTATGTGTGCAGGAATATGAGAAATCCATGAAAAAAATAGGCAGTGTAAGCTGTAATTAAAGTGCTGGGCGGTTTGCAGGAGCTTGGTCATGACCTGGTCATAACATGGTGGTTCCAATTAATTTCGCTGAACTAAAACGCACATATTTTCACAAACTCAAAGTGGGCCAGCCGTTTCTTTATGAAAGGACGCACCTTTTCAGAAAAAGAGGGCTGTAGCGTGCAGGCATTAAAACAGTTTTCGACAGTTTAAAAAAGTGTAGAGATATAACCTGGAACTTTTGGAATTTGCTGAGAGAAGCGAAAACGTGAGCAGTGGAGAAGGAAAAGAAGGCAAATCGAGAGGACTGTTCCTGCGCTAATTTCTAGACTCTGAACAATGTCTTGTAAGATCTTTCTAGTTTGGTTTTTCATTTCAAGGAACATGAACTAAATCTTCATATCTTGTATGTTGTGAGTACTAGATTTTGTTGTGATGTTTAATTTATAATTTCCCCGTATGATTTCTTGGGTTGCTATCTTTATCAATGTTATGACTTATTTCGAAGGATTTGAATAATGTTTATCTTTAATTTTTCGTGGTGAGATTCGAGAGAGGAATCACAATTTATTTAAGATAATTACTTAATGTTATGTGGTGAGATTCGAGAGATGAGTCGCATAGATATCTAATTTAAATCTTTCACTTCTATGTTACACCGCGAGATTCGAGAGAGGAGCGGTGTGTTTGCATCATAATTTTGATATAATAAAAGAAGAGAGGAAGAGATTCCATCACCTTATTAGCAAGAGCAATTTGAGAATTTAATTTACCTTTCATTTTTCTAAGTTAGAGATAACTAGAGAAGTCTAAGTTAAGGGAATTCAAGGATCGAGAGATTATGATTCCTAGTTTTTAATTGTGCAAGATAGTAAAACAAATATAACGCAACGGTATACTTAAGCAAATATCACAACAGACCTAGGAAAGCAATATACGAGGTTCTTTCTCCCAAATTTGATTAAAGATAACTTAAGTAATTTTAATTTTAAAGTTAGTTTTAAATTTTCGGTGAGTTAGTTTTATCAAACCAATCGAATTACTTAACTTGGATTTAGAGAAAAGAGTTAGCTAATACTCATAAGCGTTAGAATATTCACTTCCTCGATGGACGATCTTACTCATTTTATATTACTTGTACGACACGTACTCTTGCGTATATACACTTTTGGCATATCAAGTTTTTGGCGCCGTTGCCGGGAAAGCGGCTATCTGACGGTTTATTTCTTACGATATTAGTGAGCTCTTAGTAAATAGAGACCAAGTTTTATTTTATTTCGCTCTGAACTTTTGTCTAGTGTATGTCCCGATTTCGTAACATTGAAATATTACCTTTGAATCTAGAAATCGAACGTACTTTTAGACGGAATAGGCAAACTGTTAGAGGAGAAAGCAATATTATTCATCAAGAGATGGATAATAATCGGCAAGGTAATGTAAATGATCATGAGGGTCAGGTGGACCCTAATGGTCAGGTCGAACACAACGGTCATAATGTTCAAAACGCTGCACCGCGAATGACTTGTCGCGACTATAACGCACCGTTAAGAGGAGGTTTGCAATTTAGTATAGCGCGACCCACAATCGCCGCTAATAATTTTAAAATAGACTCTACCACAATGCAACTAATACAACATAATAAGTTTGGGGGTCTTAATCATGAAAATGCAAACGCCCATTTAAGAACATTCTTAGAAATCTGTGATATGTACAAGGTAAATGGGGCTTCAGATGAGGCTATTCAATTGCGATTATTCCCATTTTCTTTGGAGGGTAGGGCTAAAGATTGACTTAACTCTCTACCTTCTGGTTCCATCACTACGTGGGATCAATTGGAAGAGAAATTTCTGAATAAGTACTTCCCACCTTCTAAAACGGCTAAGTTGGTTAGGGACATCACCACTTTTGTCCAAAACCATGGCGAAACACTTTATGAAGCGTGGGAAAGGTTTAAAGAAATGCTTAGGAAGTGTCCGCATCACGGGTTGTCCCAACACCAACAAGTTACCATTTTTTATAACGGGTTACAAACCACTACGATGATCCTAGTTGACGGAGCTGTGGGAGGGTCTTTATTAAAGAAATATCCAGAAGATGCTTTGAAAATTTTAGAAGATCTTACTTCTAACAATTACCAAGAATTCGAAATGCAAAGTAATAACCATCCGGCCGGTATTCATCAAGTAGATCAAATCACTTCGTTAGCGTCTCAAATGGCGGCACAATTTAATACAATAAATAAAAGACTAGATTCTATGTCTAACTCTACATGTGGTGCACCATTAACAGTAGAGCAATTGAATCAAGTAACGGAGGAAACAAATTATGTAGGTGGACAACCAAGACAAGGACCACCCGGCTTTGGAAATCACTATAATCCTGAATGGCGGAATCACCCGAGTTTTTCTTGGAAGAATAACCAAGGAATGACACAATCATCAGGAGTTAACCAAAATTTTAATCAACTACCAAATCCTCACTATAGTAATCAAGTAAATTCTAGAAAAATAACAGACGAATTCATTTTGGGTATGTTTCAAAAGAATGAGTCTAGGATAGTTGGTATTGAATCAACCCTTCGATCTATGGAATCCACATTGGGTCAACTAGCTAATGCGCTAAGTCAGAGACCAGTTGGATCCTTGCCCTCTGATACAACACCAAATCCAACTCAACATGATCTAAATTGTCACTGTAAGGCTATAGCAACACAAAGTGGGTTAGAGATTTCTAGTGGTGACGATTTGTTAGAGAGGATTAACGAAGATGAGGGTCTTAATAAAATGAAGAAGCCGAACAAATCTGAAATCGAAGAAAAGAACATAGACAATAGAGAACCTGAAATAGTAGACGTGGAAAATCTACCAAATAAGAAGAAAGAAATAATTTATCCACCACCACCCTCCCCTTCTAGGTTGGCTAAAACGAAATTAGATAAGCAATTTCAGAAGTTCATGGATGTTTTTAAGAAATTAACTATTAATATTCCTTTTGCGGAGGCGTTGGAACAAATGTCAAGTTACGTAAAATTCATGAAGGATATTTTATCGAAGAAAAGGAGATTTGAGGATAAGGAGATAGTTGCATTAACTGAAGAATGTAGTGCCATTTTACAAAATAAGTTACCCCATAAACTAAAAGATCCGGGTAGCTTCACCATTCCATGGTCTATAGGAATGAAATTCTCGGGTAGAGCATTATGTGACCTAGGAGCGAGCATTAATCTAATGCCACTCTCTATTTATAAGAATTTAGGTCTCGGAGAGATTGCTCGAACATCTCTCACCCTCCAACTTGCGGATAGAACCTTGGCATATCCTAAGGGAATTGTCGAAGATGTTCTAGTGAAGGTGGAAAAATTTATTTTTCCAGCTGATTTTGTTGTCCTTGATATAGAGGAGGACAAAGATGTCCCAATTATCTTAGGTAGGCCCTTTATAGCCACGGTGAGAACTTTAATAGATGTACAAAAGGGTGAACTAACAATGAGCTTAAATGAAGAAGAAATCACTTTTAACATTCTTAAAGCAATCAAATTTCCAGATGATAAGGAGAATTGCTATTCCATGGAAGAAGTTGAAATTCAAAACCAATTAATCAAAGACAAAAATAATTTTGAAGAAAGACTTCTATCATTATTAACTAATGAAGATTTGGAAGGTGATCTTGAGATGAAAGAATGTGTTAATGTTTTAGAGACACTAGAAAAGTTACCTTGTGCTCAAAGGTTTGAAGAAATAATTAGGCCAAGTGACTCTAAAATTCTTAAGACATCTATAATAGAGCCACCTACTTTAGAATTAAAATCTCTACCCGAACACTTGAAGTATGTTTTTCTTGGTGATTGCAACACTCTTCCTGTTATCATTGACGCTTATTTAGAATAAGAAAATGAACAGAAACTAATGGACGTATTGAGAGAATTTAAAGGGGCAATGGGGTGGACGATATCTGATATTAAAGGAATTAGTCCCTCTATCTGTATGCACAAAATACTCTTAGAAGATAATGCTACCGGTTCAATTGAGCACCAACGTAGGCTTAGTCCTCCTATGAAGGAGGCAGTTATGAAGGAAATAATTAAGTGGCTAAACGCCGGTATCATCTATCCCATTTCGGATAGTAAATGGGTTAGTGCAGTGCAATGTGTGCCGAAGAAGGGAGGTTTAACTGTAATTAAAAATGCAAATAATGAGTTGATTCCTACAAGAACGGTAACAGGGTGGAGGATATGTATGGACTATCGAAAACTTCAGAAGTCCACTCGGAAAGACCACTTCCCGTTACCATTTATCGATCAAGTCTTGGATAAGTTAGCGGGTAATGAATACTTTTGATTCTTAGACGGATATTCGGGTTATAATCAGATCATGGTTGCACCCGAGGACCAAGAAAAGACTACATTTACATGCCCGTATGGGACGTTTGCATTCAGAAAAATGCCATTCTGCCTTTGTAATGCGCCTGCCACATTCCAACGATGCATGTTATCCATTTTTACTGATCTAATGGATGAAGGCATTGAAATTTTCATGGATGATTTCTCGGTGTTTGGATCATCATTTAATAACTGCCTAGAAGTTTTAAAGAAAGTGCTAGACAGATGTGTTAGGACTAATTTAGTATTGAATTGGGAAAAGTGCCATTTCATGGTACGATAGGGTATTGTGCTGGGCCACAAGGTCTCTAGCAAAGGATTAGAAGTTGACCGGGCAAAGGTAGATGTTATAAAGAATCTTCCCCCTCCCTCAAATGTAAAAGGGATTCGTAGTTTTTTGGGTCATGCCGATTTTTACAGGCGTTTTATTAGAGATTTTTCCAAAATCTCTAACCATTATGCAATTTATTGGAAAAAGATACTCCCTTTCTTTTTGATGAAAATTGTCTTGAAGCTTTTACAACGTTGAAGGAAAGTTTAAATTCATCTCCTATCGTTGTTGCCCCAGATTTTTCTTCTCCATTCGTACTTATGTGTGATGCTAGCAATCATGCTGTTGGTGCAGTTTTAGGTCAAGTTCGTAATAAAATTTTTCACACCATTTATTATGCTAGCAAAACACTTATTGACGCTCAAGTAAACTATACAACAACCGAAAAGGAACTCTTAGTGGTTGTGTTTGCCTTTGACAAATTTCGATCGTACCTAATTAACTCTAAGGTGACAGTTTACACGAATCACTCGGCAATCCGGTATCTTGTGGAGAAGAAAGACGCCAAACCTAAACTGATTAGATGGGTGCTCTTACTTCAGGAATTTGACCTTGAAATCAAGGAACGAAAAGGGGCGGAGAATCAAATAGCCGATCATTTATCGAGATTAGAACAAAGTGATGAGAGAAATCAACAAGTAGGGATAAGAGACAATTTCCCATATGAGCAGATATTAGCTGTCGCTGAGGGTCGTATACCATGGCATGCTGACTATGTGAATTACATAGTTAGTAATATATTACATCCAGATATGGATTATCAACAAAGGAAAAGGTTCCTCCAGCAGGTGAAATACTACCTTTGGGATGATCCATACCTTATAAAATCTGTTCGGATCAAATTATCCGGAGGTGTGTGGCTGAAATAGAGGTTTTTAGTATCATAGAAAAGTGTCATTCATCACCTTATGGAGGACATTTTAAGGGAGACCGGACTGCGGCAAAAGTTCTTGAGTCAGGTTTTTACTGGCCCACTTTATTTAAGGATGTGCACTTATTCGTGAAGAGTTGTGATAAATGTCAAAAAACGGGGAACCTGAGTCGCAAAGCGAGCATGCCAATGAATATCATTTTAGAGGTTGAAATTTTTGATGTTTGGGGGATTGATTTTATGGGCCCATTTGTTAATTCGGATGACAACCTATATATTATATTAGCAGTCGACTACATGTCAAAGTGGGTCGAAGCTATCGCTACGCATAAGAATGATGCCAAGGTAGTATTGAAATTCCTAAAAACGAACATCTTCTCAAGATTCGGTACGCCTAGAGCGATTATTAGTGATGGCGGAAGCCACTTTTGTAATTCACAATTTACAACATTACTAAGGAAGTACGGAGTGACACATAAGATCACTTTAGCATATCATCCCCAAACTAATGGTTCAAATGAGAAAGTTGTTCAACAACATAACAAGACTACACCTTACCATCGCCAGGGCCTGTCCCCCTCACGGTCGGCACCAAACAAATCCCTAAATAGGTAAGGTCACGCTATTGGTTTGAACGAGAAATCTCTTCACCAGCACAATAAGCCTACACCCTGCCATCGCCAGGGTCTTCCCATCCCTAAATGGGTAAGGCCGCGCTATTGGTTCAAATGAGAAAGCTCTTCACCAACACAACAAGCATACACCCTTTCATCGCCAGGGCCTGCCCCCTTGCGGTCGGCGCCAAACAAATCCCTAAATGGGTAAGGCTGTGTTATTGGTTCGAACGAGAGAGCTCTTCACCTCCACGACAATTCTACACTCTGCCATCTATAGGGGCTGCCCCATCGCGACCGGCACCAAACAAATCCCAAAATGGATAGGGACACAATGCGTTACCGGTAGAAAAAAAAATTGCATTCTGCGTCAACCAATAAGCTCGCACCATGTAAACACACTAAGCTGGCGACAACAAACCATTAAGCAAACAAAACAATGGAACAATGAAATCCACTAATGCAAATGATGGGAGCAAAAGAGCTACACATACATCAAAACGCAACACTACGCATCACAAAAAAAAGCAACATATAAGCAAAAATACATATGTAAGCAAAGATCAACCCTCGATGTTTACATCAGAAGAATCATCCTCGGAGAGGTCCCCGACGCCTAGACCAGTGATGCTCTGCTCCATCATGCGGAGGGTCTTCCTCATGCCCTTCTTAAAAGGAATCTCCCACTCATCCTCCAGCATGGGGTCTACCTTCACAGTCATGATCTCGACACGAATCTCCTCCGAGAGCTGAGAACGCTCCTGCATAAAAGCTAATGAATCTTTGTACTCAGCAACTCTCACAGCCTTGGTCTCTTCAACACCCTACTTCAAAAAAGAAAGCCTCTCCATCTTGTTTCTCAAGAACCCAAACTCACCATCCTGACGAAACATCTCTCCCCGTGCCTCCGCTAGCTGGCGAAGGGCATCCTGAGCAAGCACTCTATCTATACAATGCTCCCCCCGCAGTCTCTCAAGATTCTCATGAGGACCAGCAAGATCGGACTCTAACTGATGAATATGAGAAGCGTCCTGCCCCCTCGTTGTCTTGGAGTCATACAGGGCATTTTTCACCACACACAACTCCTCGTGAAGGAAGAAGTACCCGTCTTTCACGCCAACATAGCAGTCATTCCAGGTGTGAGCGATGATGTTCAATTCTCCAATCTGCAAAAAAAGAGAAAGATCAGAACTTGCGGCAAAACAAATAATATAAGCACAAACTGCGGCAACCCTGCTTACCGTAGATATCATCTCCTGCAGTGAAGAAGAGACTCATCTCGTCACCACTAAAGCAGGGCAGATGATCGTCCCGAGGAGATCACTCAACAACACGAGTAACCAAAATATCCTCAACATCAGAATCAGCAGGAACGACCTCCACCATGGGGTTGCGAGAACCCGCCTCGTGTATGTGACTTTGAGTCCCAGAGGAGATAGGAACCGATCCAGGTTCCCCACACTTAAACACAAGTTTTCTCTTTTTATTGCAAACCAAAGGAACGAAGGCATCCTGCTCAACATCTGAAGAAAGGCCACACAATAATAGTCTCTTCTCCTCCACAAAAGGTACAAATGCGGAAAAGAGGTCTCACAAAGGCAACATGGTCCACAAAGCCTAGAATATGCGTGAAATCGTGCTCTCGGGCCGCTACACGGCGACAACGCCCAGGAAGTGCCCTCCACAACTCAGGCAGCTCCCAAGAGTTCCGAATATACCCGTACAAAGTACCTCCATGACGGTAATCAGTCTGATCCTAAAAATTAAGAAATCTCTTGTTGCGCACCTCTATCCTACCTCTTGCATCAGTGGAGACCTCACACCAATCCTTAAAAACCTCCAGCAAGAGTGGTGAGCTAAGCTCTCAGAAGAACACGATCAGCCCCATAATTTTAGTCATCCCAGTGGGAGTAAACTGAGACATCGACACCCTGCAAAATTTGAAGATCTCGATCACCTCCTCTGGCGTGGAATATGAAACCCGACTTCAAGCAACCCTACGAAAGTGTAACAAAGCAGGTAGGAGGGTTTTGCGCGAGCTCCTCCGTATGTAGGATCTTCACCTCAACACTCGCAGGTAACATGTAGCATTTTCGCCATGCATCAATCCACTCACCATTAAGGGTGGAACGCAATCTCATCGGTCTCGCCTGAGCACCTCGTCTCGGCACATGAAAAATTTGAAGTCCATGAGTTAGGAAAATTAAGTCAAAAATATTCTAAGTAAAAAATAAAAAAATCTCCTGCAATTTGGCATGTGCAAAACACTAACGCAAATTCACCCGAACACACAGTGGCGCATAACAGCAAAATCAAGCAAAAGCTCGCAGCTTCGAGGCCGAATAAGGTCGCATGGTCGCACGAATGCCAAGGAGTCTATCCGAACACACGTACTGCCGTGCAGCCATGTGACACACATTGGGGGTGCGGCCGCACGGCCATGCGACATGCTAATGCATGTGAACGCGCGTAGTGCCAAGGAACGCGACTGTCGACCATACTTAGGCGCACGACTGCACGCCCGTTGGCGGTGACATGCCGTGCGGTTGCCCTGCGGCCAACCTCCAAGGGTCGTGTGGCCACGTGAACCTCTCCCTCCACTGCACCATCCGTCCGCCTCCTTGCGCATCTACTAGTCATATTGTATTGTCCGCGCGCGTCCTGAAATTCTTACCTCTGACATGTTGGCCCAGACTTCCTTCTCACCTACACAATTCCTACTCAAGCAACACCGAACCGAGAAAAGAGACTTAAAATTCCCGTACTCCACTCTCGCAGGCCGCGGACTCCAGAAATTTGGAGGGCAACCGATAGGTAACCATTAATTATTAGGAGACAATGGGCTGCGAATAGCCAATTCTCCATCATAATGGGTGTGTGAATAGTCGCGCTTCCCCCATTATGAGTAGTGCCCTGAGTGGAGAAGGAGAAAATCGACACACCAAGACCACACATGCGACCCAACCACACTCGCCGCACGACCACCGCCACATAACCGCTTTGGTAGTGCGGCTGCCGCCACACGACACCTCTGGCCGTGCGGTCGCTACCACATGGCGCCTCCAGTCGTACGACTGCCGCCACATGACGCCCACAACCATTTGACCGCCATTGCATGACCTACTCCGGTCGTGCGTCCGCCACTGCATGACCTACTCCGGCCGTACGGCCGCCGCCAAATGCCCTACTCCGGCCGACACCGCACGACCTATTCCGGCCGTGCAGACGCCGCCGCACGGTGCCACAGCCCGTGCAGCCGCCGCCACACAGTTCCACAGCCCATGCGGCCATCTCCACACGGCGCCACAGCCCGTGCAGCCGCCACCGCACATGGTTGTGTGGCCGTGCGGCTGCCAAGCACGGCGACTAAGGCCGTGTGGCTGCTATCATACGACATCTCGGGCCGTGTGGCCGCTACCGCACGGCGCCTCTGTTCGTGCGACCTCCGATGGCCTCCTCAGGCCCTGCGACCACCACCGTACAACGCCTCAGGCATGCGACTGCCACCGCACGACCTCATACGGGCATGCATCCGTCGCCGCACAGCCTCCACAACACGACCTCCTACATGCGCTTCCAGCCGTACGACCTCCTACGAACTTGCAGCCGCCGCCGCACGACCTCCTCCAGCCATGCGGCTACCACCGCCTCCGCACCGCCTCCTCCGACCTCACGACTTGTAACATCCCAACTTTGATTGGGTCACTAAAACCCTAGATGATCCAATAAAGCCACCTGATCGCCTACAATGTACCCTAGAAGCTAGAAGGTGACTCAAAATGGTATATTGAGCAAATGAGCTCCAAATCGACTTCCGTCAGTTGCAATGGACTCGTATAAGCAATACGAGTGCAACAAAACTCGTTTCATTCCGATCATAGGTCATTTACAGAAAATGACTATTTTGAGTAACACTGCGCGTCACGACAATGCCGATATAGTATATTGAGAAAATGAGCTCTGAATCGACTTCGGTCAGTTGCAGTGGACTCATATAGGCAATATGAGTGCAACATAACTCGTTTCATTCCGATCTGAGGTCATTTAAAGAAAATGACTATTTTGAGTAACGTTGCGCATCGCAACAACACCGACTTAGTATATTGAGCAAATGAGCTCTGAATCAAATTATGTCAGTTGCATTGGACTAGTATAGGCAATGCGAGTGCAACAGAAATCATTTCATTCCGATCCGAGGTCATTTAGAGAAAATGACTATTTTGAGTAACGTTGTGTGTCGCAATGACACCGACTTAATATGCAAGCAAACGAGCCATGAAATTGGCTTTCATCAGTTGCATTAGACTCGTATAGTTAATACGAGTGCAATAGAACTCGTTTCATTCTAATCATAGGCCATTTAGAGAAAATGACCATTTTGAATAATGGTGCGCGTCACAACGACGCTGAATTGGTGCATTGAGCAGATGAGCTCCGAATCACCTTCCGTCAGTTGCATTGGACTCGTATGGCCTATACGAGTGCAAAAGTATTCATTTCGCTCAATTTTGACATCGTTTAGTCAGTTTGACCAAAATGGGTCCCGTTGAGTTAAGTGGTGCATCAAAAAGTGTGCACGCACCAATATCACCCCAACACACCAACATTGGCTCGTCACTTGACAACTTGGACCACATTGACCTTGACCCACCTAAGGGACCCACCCTAGGGTTAAATTGGGTCAAACCTCTATAAAATGCAATTTTGATTTAAAACCCCTCCACCACTTCCCAAACTCAAGACTAACTAAGCCCATCACCATGGACCCACACCAGCCCTAAAGGGCTCTGAATTCAAGTACAAAGCCCATGAGGCTTGTCTTGGGCCCATGCAAGGAGGTGAGAAAAGTCTCTCTCTCCTACATGGCTAAATAGCCTAACCTATGCCTCTCATAGGAGGTACAACCAACCAATGGATGGCTGCCAACTCCTCCCATCAAACCCAACCGGGGTTGGGGTAACCCTAACCCAAACCCCTCTCGGCTAGCTTGGCTGAGAAGGAAGAGAGGGGAAGGGCTCTCCTCTCCCTCTATATAAAGACCCATAACCCCCTCTGGGATGGAAGCTCGCACGATTGGCCAGCCCATACCAGCCACCCCCCCGCCCTGCCAGAGCTCCTCCTCGCCGGAATACCTAAACCCGAGCATCACCTTCCCCGCCACCTGATAACTTCTCAAAAAGAAGTTATTAACTCTATTATTTTAGTGAATATTGAGAAAATATACGAATGATAAAGATCAATTGACTAATAAACATTATATTTTTGACTTTGGACATTTTTATCGTCAAATGTGTAATTTATGTGTGCAGGAATATGAGAAATCCATGAAAAAAATAGGCAGTGTAAGCTGTAATTAAAGTGCTGGGCGGTTTGCAGGAGCTTGGTCATGACCTGGTCATAACATGGTGGTTCCAATTAATTTCGCTGAACTAAAACGCACATATTTTCACAAACTCAAAGTGGGCCAGCCGTTTCTTTATGAAAGGACGCACCTTTTCAGAAAAAGAGGGTTGTAGCGTGCAGGCATTAAAACAGTTTTCGACAGTTTAAAAAAGTGTAGAGATATAACCTGGAACTTTTGGAATTTGCTGAGAGAAGCGAAAACGTGAGCAGT